>CM026329.1:3736071-4981428 GCA_014843725.1 Amphicarpaea edgeworthii
CTTTTTCATTGCATTGTTTTTATAAGTTAATTTGGATTGGTTTTGTAACGTGTATAAAGTGAAAAGTGAAAACAAATCCTTCCTTTTAATGTATATTTACATGAATTGAAAAGTTATGGCATTTATGCATGAATGAAGAGTTTTGGAATATATATATATATAATTGGAAGTTACAATTAGTGATCGAAGGCTGAAGGTTATGACTATTGTTTGTCTGTGAAATTTTACATAATTCAATTCTACGAAGGTTCTTTAATATGTAATTTTAAAGTTTGATTTGTAAAATTGTTTTACATAAATGAATTATTTTAAAATTACATATTAAAGAAGGATTTGTTAATCACCAAAGTGACAAAAATATGTAATTAATTGATATAATGATGATATAAAAATTTTATGTTGGGTTGAATGAAATTTTTAATTATAAGGCACATATGGATTATTCAAAGGTGAACCATTGCTTATAATTAATGATATTAAGGATTTGTTTTCATGCTTGTTGAGTATGTGTATATCTAAAGATATCATGTATGTCAAGAATAGCATGGTTTATTGTCTATTAAAGTATATTTTTTGGCATCATTATTGACATGAAAATGTGTTTATTTATCACCCGAAGGTGAACTTAGATGAATGATTAAAGTTTATATAGTTTGAATCCATTGGACATACTCAAAACATGAATGTGTGAGTATGTTTGAATGTATCAATTATGACTAATATGTTTTCTTTAGGCAACTTAATGATCAAATTCAATAGGTTGAATTATGTTGATGGTATGAAATGATCCAGTTTTAACTGGGTGTAAAGGACTACTAATGTTGGCAAGTCTCTCTATGAGGCATGGGAGCAGTCTAACCAGGGGCGAACCTAGAATTTAAGGGCAGGGGGACCAATTATCAAACGAAGAATTTATCTAACAAAAAACATACAATCAATTGTATATAAAATGTTCTTAAATTGATCTAAAGGTTAATTACGTTAATAATCTATCAAAATGCTCAATTTTTTTTGCATGTCACAAAAATCGTCTATAATTAAATATGCAACGTCTTTTATAAAGATAATATTTGCTCAAGAAAAAAATTAATTATATATAATAACAAAATTTATTAAATATAATATTTAGATAAGATTTAGTTACAAAATAAAATAAATTACTATTGATTTTATAACGAAAAAAGTGAGTTAAAAATTTATTGTATAATAACTAAAATTTGATAAACTATAGCATTAAAAAAACGATAACATTGCTATTGATTTTATAGTTTAGAAAATTAATTTAAAAGATAAAAACAATTATATAATAACTAAACTTAATAAAATATTATATTCATATAAGATTTCTGAAAAAAAATCATTATTAGATAAAAATGATTGTATAATAATTAAAATTTAATATTTAAATAAGATTTTCTAGAAGAAAATATTGGTATTGATTTTATAATTGAGAGAAAAAATAATCAAGAAATAAAAACAAATCATCTCATATTAATAATACAAAAATAATATTTATATAAGATTCTTTTTAAAATTAAAAAATGACAAATATTATATCATAGAGTATTTGAAAAGAAACATAAGTAGCAAGTTACAAGTTGCAAGTTATCATAAAATATTTGAAAAGAAAGTGCAAGACGCAAGTTGCGTAGTCTTTAAAAAAGAAAATTAAATTATTAAATGTACCTAAAAATTATTAAACATACCCCCAAAATTACTAAATGCCCCTTAAAATTACTAAATGCACCCTTTATAGAAAAAAAATCAAAAAAATCAAGGGGGGCCATGGCCCCCCCAAAGCCCAACCTGGGTCCGCCCTTGGGTCTAAAAGATTGTCTTTGAACTTGATGAAAATGTTTATGGCTGCAAATGTGAAGTTATCTATGCACAAAACAAACAATGCAAAGGAGTTCATGAAATTGGTTAAGGACTACTCACAATTAGACATTACTGAAAGGTCAATTATGGGGAACCTATCAAGTGAGTTACCAAACAAGAAGTTTGATTGGTCTCAACCAATTCATGATCATGTGATAGCAATGGCTAATCTGGCAGCAAAGTTGAATTCCATGGGAATGAAAGTGAGTGATTCATTCTTAGTAAAGTTCATTATGAACTCTCTGAAATGACAACTCAATCCATCCCATGACTCATGATGGTGCCAGTAGCAGTAAGATCAAGCCGGGTAAAAAAGATAAGGGAAATTCTCAATTAAAGGTTAAGAATGGAGGAGTCCATAAAGAGAAGAAGTGCTACTTCCATAAACAGAGTGGTCACTTCAAAAAGGACTTATCAAAAAGAAAGAAATGGTTTGAAAGAAAAGGTATATTTTATATATCTATAAATTTTGAATCAAGTCTCATTGAGGTTCCTAATAATACCTAGTGTCTTGATTCTGGAGCAACTACTCATGTGTCACATATTATGCAAAGATTCCTTTTGATCCAAACCATACGAGGAATTGAAAAGTTTCTCTACGTGGAAAACAAAATGAAGGCAAGGATAGAGGCCATAGAGATGTACAAATTAATCATGGACATTGGGTGTCATGTAGATTTGGAAGGATGTCTCTATGTACCTGGATGTGCTAGGAATTTAGTTTTTATTGCAAAGTTGGGTCAATTAGGTTTTAGTTTCAAGATGGGAAACAATGTATTTTCTTTACTTAAAGATATGTACTATTATGGATCTGGTACTTTAAAGGATGGATTATTGTTTCAATCTTGATGTAAATTTTATTGAATCCTTGTTTAATGTGGAATGTCTTGTTGGCAGTAAGTGAAATGTGCATGATGATAGTTTTGCTTTTTTGTGGCATCAAAGATTAGGTCACATATCCAAAGAAAGGTAAATGAGACTAATGAAAAATGATATTTTGCCTCAATTGGATTTTGGTGACTGGGATATATGTTTGGATTGTATTAAAGGAAAGCAAACCAAACAAATATCAAAGAATTCTACTATAAGAAGTAATGAACTTCTAGGATTGATACACACTAATATTTATGGACCCTTTGATGTTCCATCTTGGGGGGCTGAAAAGTATTTTATCACCTTTATTAATGAATTTTCACGTTATTATTATTTATATCTTTTTCTTGAAAAATCTCAATCAATGGATGTCTTAAAGGTATTCATTAATGAGGTAAAAAGGCAGTTGGATAGAAAAGTGAAAGTTGTAAGGTCTGATAGAGGTGGTGAATTTTATGGAAAATATAATGAGAATAGACAATGTCTTGGTCCATTTGCAAAGTTCCTTGAAAGTAGAGACTTATGTGCACAGTATACTATGCTTGGCACATTGCAACAGAATGGTGTGGTTGAAAGGTGGAATCGTACTTTAATGGATTTGGTTAGGTCTATGTTAAATAATAGTAATGTACCTTTTATCTCTGTGGATGCATGCTTTAAAGATTGCTTTGTATATGCTTAATAGGGTTCCTAGTAAGACAATTCCCAAGACACCTTATGAATCGTGGATAGGAAGGAAACCTAGTTTGAGGCATCTCTATGTTTGGGGTTGTCCGATGGAAGTAAAGGTGTATAATCCACATGAAAAGAAGCTTGATGCAAGAACCATTAGTGGTTTCTTCATTGGGTATCTTGAAAAGTCCAAAGGTTACAGATTCTATTGTCTTAACTATAGTACGAGAATAGTTAAGTCTGGTAGTGCTAGGTTCATTGAAAATTATCAATTCAGTGGGAGTGAGAAATCAAGAAAGGTGGATATTGTAGAGACTTGTGGTGAATCTTCTTCACTTAAAGTCCTTCATCAAGATGTTTCTCCTTTGGTTGTATTACAATTAAACAACAACTAGAGACAACATGTTAATATTCAAAAACTTACAAGATGATGAACTAGCAGACAATTTACAAGTCACAAATGAACAAGTGATAGAAGAGTTGCAAGAGATAGCACCAAGAAGGTCTGAAAGGCAACATAGACCAACTATTTCAAATGACTATGTTGTGTATTCACTTGAACATGAATGTGACTTGAGCATTGATAAAGATCCAGTCTCTTTAAGACGAGTAATGAAAAGTGACAATTCTAAAAAGTAGCTCAATGTGATGAAAGAAGAGTTGAAATCAATGGATGACAATAAGGTTTGGGATCTAACTAAGTTGCCTGAAGGTTTAAAATGAGTCGATTATAAATAGGTCTTTAAGACTAAACGTGACTCAAACAGGAACATCGAAAGGTACAAAGCTAAACTTGTTGCCAAAGGTTTCTCTTCAAAAGATGGCATTGACTACAAATTTCTTCTTCAATAAGCTATTACACTCTCTCTCCTTTCAATCTCATGTCACCTTTAGTCTACTCCTTTCATTTGGGTTCTTCAAAAAATTTCTTCTAAATTCTCGAGTTCCTATGGTCATATAGGTGCACCCCACAAACCACAATAGGAGAAACTTATTTCCAATTGTCATACAGGTCTGACACCATGATTCAAGTAGAAGTAGGAGAAACATCAATTAGAAGAGAAAACTTCGCAAAAAGAGAAAATGAAATGGCCATAAAGGAAAGAGGAAATTGTAAAGACTTTTCTATCTTTGTGGCTTCGTTTGGCCTGTGTCTCTCCAACCTTGAGTTGATATTGAAAAAATGTAAGGAGAGTAACTTGGTGTTGAATTGGGAGAAGTGTCACTTCATGGTTCAAGAGGGAATTGTGCTTGTGCACAAAATTTCATAAGAGGAATTGAAGTGGACAAGGCAAAGATTGATGTGATTTCCAAGCTACTACCATCAGCTGAAGAGGGTGAGGAGTTTTCTTGGTCATGCCGGCTTCTACAGAAGATTCATTAAGGATTTCTCCAAGATAGCCAAACCGCTCAGTTCCTTGTTAGCAAAAGAAATCAAATTCAGCATGAGTGAAGAATGCTTAACCGCCTTTTACGCCTTGAAGGACAAGCTTATCTCTACACCAGTAATAATTGCTGCTGATTGGAGTCAAGATTTTAAGCTGATGTGTGACGCTAATGACTACACAGTAGGAGCTATTCTAGGACAACGGAGGAACAAAGTCTTTCACTCCATCCACTATGCCTCCAAGGTGCTCAATGATGCTCAACTCAACTACGCCACTACAGAAAAGGAACTGTTGGTCATAGTATACGCTCTGGAAAAGTTTAGATCCTAATAGGATCTAAGGTAGTTATTTATACTAACCATGCAGTCATAAAGTATGCCCTTACCAAGCTAGACTCCAAACCTAGATTGATTCGATAGGTGCTACTTCTGCAAGAATTTGATAATGAGATCAAAGACAAGAAGGGGAGTGAAAATTCAATTGCAGATCATCTATCTCACCTAATAAATGAAGAAGTCGCCAATAAAGAGCTAGAGTTAAAGAGGATTTTCTTGATGAATTCCTCATGATGGTGCAAGAGAGGCCTTGGTTTGCGAACATCGCCAATTATAGAGTTGCCCATGTGATGCCAAAAGGGATGAATTGGCATCAAAAGAAGAAATTCTTGAGGGACTACACTTACTATGTCTAAGATGATTGGGGCCGATCAACTTCTAAGGCGATGTGTTCCACAAGAATAGGCTAAGAATATTTTGTGGCATTGCCATAATTCACCTTATGGAGGTCACTATAATGGTGGACATACAGCTGCCAAGGTACTTTAATCAGGCTTCTACTAGCCAACCTTGTTCAAGCATGCTTTTGAACATGCTCAAGCGTAGGATAAATGCCAAAGGACAGGGAGCATATCAAAAAGGCATGAAATGCCTCCAAAATATCATTGAAGTAGAGGTCTTTGATTGTTGGGGCATTGACTTTGTTGGCCCTCTCCCTCCTTCATTCTTAAATGAATACATCTTGGTAGCCGTAGACTACATGAGCAAGTGGGTTGAGGCTGTGACGTGTCTAGAAAAGTGATGCCAAAATCGTCATCAAATTCCTAAAGTGGCAAATTTTCACAAGGTTTAGAGTAGCTCGCGTTTTGATAAGTGATGGAGGAACACATTTCTACAATGAAGCTCTTTCAAAAGTCCTCCAACGTTATGAAGTGCAACACAAGGTAGCATCACCCTATCATCCACAAACCAATGGCCAAACAAAAGTTTCCAATAGAGAAATCAAGAAAATCCTAGAAAAGACAGTGGCAGCATCAAGGAAGGATTGGGCACACAAGCTAGATGATTCCCTCTGGGCCTATAGGACTACATTGAAGACTTCAATTGTTCTTACACCATTTCAAATGGTATATGTCAAGGCCTGTTACCTTCCAGTGGAAATGGCTCACAAAGCTTGGTGAGCAATTAAATTGCTAAATTTTGATCCAACACTGACGACCAACAAGAGAAAGCTTCAATTATTAGAATTAAAGTAAATGAGGACTTAGGCCTATGAGTCCTCAAAACTCTACAAAGAGAAGACCAAGAGATATCATGATAAGAAGCTACTGAAGAGGGAATTTCATGTAGGGCAGCAAGTGCTCTTATTCAACTCAAGACTCTGGCTTTTCCCTGGGAAATTGAAATCCAAGTGGTCTAGTCCCTTTATAATCAAAAATGTCAAATCTTACGGAGCAATAGAGATCATGGATCCATCAGCGGAAGACCCACAAGCAAGCTGGGTGGTGAATGGGCAAAGACTCAAAGGCTATCATGGTGGAGAAATTGAGAGGCTTACGACAATCATACAAATACAAGATCCTTGATCTTGTCAACCGTCAAGCTAATGACATTAAAGAAGCGCTAGCTGGGAGGCAACCCAAGTTTGTTCTTTTTCATTCATACTTTTTTGGCAAGAATAAAAGCTCAAGTCTCTGCCTATCTTGCTAAGCGCTAACCTCTGTTGCGCGCAAATTTAGCTCGAACAAAATTTGCACTAAAAATCAATTGAAATTGAAGTTGCATAAGCACCTGTTCGCGCTTAGCGAAACTTTAATTCAAATTGGGATTGCGTTAAGTGTTATATGCGACTTAACGCAGTTTTGGCTCAACTTGGAATACCGCTAAGCATCGGATCGCGCTAAGCGGGCTCTGCATAATTATGCAGATCTCGCTAAGCGTGAAGCTTCGCTCTGTGAAAGTTCTAAAAAAAATTATTATACTATGAGTAATCAAGGGAGGGTACGCTAAGCGCGTGTCTCATAACTGGTGGGTAGTTGCGAAACCACCCACTTTCCCTCTTTCCCAAAATTAAATTTCCTTTCTCTCTCCCTCACCCAAACCTAATCCCCATCCTCTCTCACGTCATCCTCTCTATTTTTCTTCCCCTTTCTTTCACACACTCACTTACTCATTGCATTCTTCATCTCCCTCACCCACCACATTCTCTCGTTCTCACTCTTCTTCGTCGCTCTGCACACAAGTAAGCACCCCTCTTCCCTTTTAATTTCGTTTTTGTCTCCTATTGTGGCATTGTTGTTCTCTCTAGTGTGTTATTGAGTTTAGGTTGTTTGCTTATTAGATTAGGTTTAGTTTTCGTTTTTGTGTTGATTGTTGTTTTGGGTCTAGCATTTTAAAGGTTTATCTGTTTGGGGATTTTGATTCCGCACTAAGTGCGCCTGTGCGCTAAGCAAAAATATGTGATTTTGGGTTTTTGTTCTTCATCTTCTTCATCTGCGCTAAGCGCTCACTATCGCTGAGTGTGAATTCATTGGATGTTCTTCGTTGTGATGTTTTTGTGTTCATGGATCTGGAATTTCCAGATCCAAGAGCCGCTAAGTGAGTCTTCTCGCTAAGCACGTATGTTGTTTTTGTAATTCACTCAGCGAAACATCGCGCTGCGTGAAAATTTGCTTCGAATTAAAGCATCTTGGTGGCTCGTTAAGCGCACACCTGTGCTTAGCGAAATTTTGCTTCAAACTGAGTCATCTTGGTGGCTCGCTAAGCGCAAGCGTGCGCTTAGCGAATTTTTGCTTCAAACTGAGGCATTTTGGATGCTCGCTAAGCGCAAGTGTGCACTTAGCGCGTGAGCCCTGTTTGCTCTATTTTCCTTTCATTTTATGCTATGTTTTTACTTTGTTTTTCTTTCCCCCTCTGCTCTGTGTTATTATATATCATTCCCTTTTTGTGTTCAAATTTCCTTGTAATGTCTTGGGTGCTCGCTTAGCACAACACAGTGCTTAGCAAACACCTTTGTTTCTAATTGATTTTCTTTGTTGTTTTAATTTTCATTTTGAGTACAGATGGCTCCTAAATTTCGCAACAACCGCAGCGCATCTTCTTCTAAAGCACTACCTGTGCCACCTGCATCTCTTGCACCTGCTGCAACGCATGAAAGGGTCATCTATCCATATGACACCAACCGTTTCTCCTCCTTTGAAGCCCAAGAGAGATTTGAGAATGAACTCATGGGTTGGGGATTCATTGCAAAGCGTCCTATAAAAATTGTTCCGGGTGACTATGATGTCTTCCGCAATGAGTTGTAGCGCCATAGCTGGCTCAAAAAGCTATGTTCCTTGCCGGATAAGTCCATTAATAACCTCTAGTCAAGGAATTCTATGCCAACATTTATGACCTGGAGGGAGAATACAAGGTGGCCGACCGACAATGCAAGGTTCGGGGGAAGACCATCCGCTGGGATGGTGTAGCTATCAACCGCTTTCTACAAACCCCTCCGATCCTCGTAGGCAACACCGAGAAGACTCAATTTGACATTTTCCTCAACCAATACAAGGACCCCAATGTTATCACAGCGCTATTGTGCATACCGAGCAAAGGATATGTCAAGAACAAGGATGGAGTCATTACGAAGATTGTGCGGCCAGATATGACCACCTTGACTCAAGCGTGGTTTGCTTTCTCCTACTACAGACTAGCACCCACCTCGCACACCTCTGATGTTACAGTGAAGAGGGTCGAATGGATATATGCCCTCATTATGAAGATGGATATAAATGTGGGTAGTTTCATATCCAATCAGATTTTTGTCATGGCTCACTCCAACATTAGCCGATTGGGTTTTCCGACTCTCATTTCAACATTGTGCAACGCAAAAGGGGCTAGCTCCAATACTCCAGTCCTCCTAAAGTTGAGCCCTCCAATCACTTTCAAGTACATCTGTACTTTCTACTACAATAAGGTTGATCCTAACAGACCTGAGCTCCCTCCCAACACTAGAAAGTGACCCTACACCAAGACAGTTTATGGGAGTTCTTAATCTGCTACTTCAACTGTCACCAAAGACATGCTTCAAACTGCACTCAATGGTTTACAACTTACACTCAATCAGCAGATAGAAAAGCGGACCAATGCGCTATACCGAAGTCAATGTACGCTCATTGAAAGTCTACACCACCTCTCCCTTCAACAGCCTGTCATGTCCTTGGATGCCTTCCAGGCCCATATGCAATGGCCTACGAACAAGCCATCTTTTTCACAAAGGTGGTGGTAGTCACCAAGAAGTTGAGGAAGAAGGGAATCAACAAGGTGATGAAGAGGAGAACTAGGAGGAGGATGCAGGAAAGGACAACCTAGAGGATGACCTGGAGGAGGACTAGCCCAAATGTGAATCATGGCCGTCTATAAGAGGCCAAGTGTTTTAAATGTTTTGTCATCTGAACAATTTTTACTGTTTCTGTTTATTTTTACTTGACATATTTAAAAGTTTTATAATTTAGCATTTCTGTGGTAATTAATCTTTTTATGCAACATTGGATGTCTTGTGAACATTTGGTTCAGTTCTATGTTTGAAATATTGTTTGTTTTGAACCTTTGGCACAATTGTTTTCAAACTGGGTGAGAGCATGTTGTTAGGTTGCTTAGTCTTAAGGATGATGTATGCATGTGAGTTTGGGGAATTAATAATTATAAGCATTTGACTTTTGAAGGACTTGTGAACACTATAAAAATTAACTAATAAGTGTGAGAACTATACTGTGAGAGAACAATTGAGTCGTTACACTAATTTTTGAATGATTCTCTAATTGTTGTGTGCATAATTAATGTGGAAATGATCAAGGCCTTGTTTCTTAGAGTGATTCCCAGAGCCAAAAAGCTAATCCAGTAAGGTTGAGAGAATCCTCTACTAAACCTTTGAACCTAATAGATAACTATTTTGTCTTGTGAACCTAGAACCTAAATAAAAAAATTGCCCACCTTACCATAGGGAATAGGAGAGCATATCTTTATAGTTTGAGACAAAATTGCTCCAAATTTGGGGGGAGTTAGGTTAAGACCACACTAAAAGGAAGAAATGACGGCAACACACCTACTATAATGTGAATCACAAGAGGCAAAGCCTCCAAAAAAAAAATTGATGAATAATTGAAAATTCAATCAATTGTGATTCAAGCAGAAAGTAGTGTTGTCCAATGGTGGAAATTACTTAAGGCATTGGAGGAAGTTGGTAATCTAGAAAGGAGATAAAGATATGCTTTTTAAACCCTTAGGAAATTCAATTCAAGAAAAACCAATGTTCTTTGTAACTTAGCCACAATTCAAACCTAATTAAGACCTTAGTGATCCACATTGTTTGGTACATGTGCAATGAATTGAAAATAAATTCAAAAGTCTAAGTGCGCAATTTCAATTGGAATAAATTGATCATCTCATATTGTTATACATTGAGTGCTGAGTGAAACACTGGCCTTGTGAGGGTCATAGTGTTCATTTGAACTTCATTTGCTAAATGCTCCTTTGTTGGTTTGCTAAATTTATGTGCATGTTGAAAACTCTCTTTATAAATTTAATGCATTTGATCTCCACTGAGAACACCTTTTGCAAGTGTCATTGGTTTTAAACTTGATGTCAATCCTGTCAATTGTTCCACTACATCCACTTTGTTGCTATGAAAATATTCTTTTTGCTTGAGGACAAGTAAAGCTTTAATTTAGGGGAGTTTGATAATCGTTTTATATACGTAAATATTACATCATATTTTGTAACAATTATCTAATGTTCTCAAGAATTTTAGCTTCATTTGAAATCATTTAATGTAGATTTGTATAGTTTTGATAATTCTAACCCTAGGAAGCTATTTTATGAGAAATATACTATAATTTATGTTTGCAGGCATAGGTTCAACAATCAAGAAAGAACACAAGAATGAAGGCATAGCGCGCTTAGCTACCATTCTTGCTCAGTGCACATATCGTTGAGCCCAACCTCGCGCTACACGAAACATACGGTCTACAAAGCACTAAGCGCAATCTTGAGCTAAGCGAAACGTTCTTTCGAACTAAAGATTCGCTTAGCGTAAGATCTCGCTTAGTGGAAGTCTCTTTTCAAATTGAATATACACTTAGCGGAAGATCTCACTTAGCGAAATCCCCTGTGTTTGAGATGCATTCTACAGTATCACGAACCTGTTCTTAGCAGAATGTTGCACTAAGCGAAAGTCCACTGATACTATATAAGCTACACTTGTAATATTTATTTAGATATTCAAACCTTGATTGGATTTTCAGTTGCTTCTTCCTCTATTTTCCCTGTTCTTCCCTTCCCCATTTGATAACCTTTTCAAAGCTTCTCATGACAATGAGGGGCTAATCCATTAGTGTTAAGGACTTGGAACTAGGTGCTGAACATGTAAATGCTTTCCTTCATATCTATTCAATGAAATAGTCAGTTTAATGTTCATTTCTCTATCTTTATTCTTGTTATATGATTTGATTAGTTATATATGCATATTTTAGAGTTTAACTACCATTGACAAATGCTTTTGAACTTGGAACTGAGTTTGGACTCTAATGGAGTGTATTTCTAGACATAAGATATAATCCATTAGCTTCATAAAGATCTCTAAGCTTCATCAAACCACTCAACTGAACTTACCGAGACATCAGAAGTAAGGTTGAGTAGTTTAGGCTTGATTTGATGAGACATCACATTTTAAGCACTTTTAGATCGTAGTTAATCTGAACTATTGCTTTGAATGGAGAATATATCTTGTATGTTTACATGGGAAGCAAACCAGATGAACCAACTCCTCAACATATCCATCCTTCCTTCCTCAAACTCAAGCACGTGACCTGTTCGATCATAGTCCTGAATCACCATTGTCATTTTATTGTTTATCTTTAGTGTTAATCGTTAATGTTTAGTTTAATTTTCTGTTGTTACTATGTTCTACACATAAACAACTTTTAAAAACCAAATTAATGTTTAGGAATTGATTATTTTACTAATAGTCAAATACGAACAATTCCCTGTGGATTCGATACTAGGATCTTCCCTTTTAAACTACTTATGCGATATTTGGTACACCTGCCAAAATATTTCATCAACCACAACATATTCTTGGCTTCTTCTTGTGGAACACATCGCCTTAGAAGCTGATTGGCCCCAATCCTAAACATGAAAGGATCATCCTAAACATAGTAAGTGCAATCCCTCAAGAATTTCTTCTTTTAATGCCAATTCATCCTTTCTGGCATCACATGGGCAGTTCTATAATTGGCAATGTCCACGAACCAAGGCCTCTCTTGCACCATCATGAGGAATTCATCAGAAAACTCCTCTCTAATCCCTAGCTCTTTATTGGTGACTTCTTCATTTATTAGGCGAAATAGATGGTCTGCAACCGAATTTTTGTTCCCCTTCTTGTCTTTGATCTCAATATCAAATTCTTGAAGAAGTAACACCCATTGAATCAGTCTAGGTTTGAAGTCTAGCTTGGTAAGGAGATACTTTATGGCAACATGGTCAGTATAAATAACCACTTTAAATCCTACCAAATAGGATTTAAACTTTTCCAAAGCATATACTATGGCCAATAGTTCCTTTTCTATAGCGGCATAGTTAAGTTAAGCATCATTGAACGCCTTGGAGGCATAGTGGATGGAGTGAAACACTTTGTTCCTCCGTTGTCCTAGAACAACTCCCACTGTGTAGTCACTGGCATCACACATCAGCTCAAAATCTTGACTCCAATCAACAACAATTATCATTGGTGCAGAGATAAGCTTGTTCCTCAAGGCGTAAAAGGCGATTAAGCATTCTTCGCTCATGCTGAATTTGATTTCCCTTGCCAACAAGGAACTAAGCGGTCTGGCTATCTTGGAGAAATGCTTGATGAATCTTCTGTAGAAGTTGACATGACCAAGAAAACTCCTCACCCCCTTCATGTTAGCTGGTGGTGGTAGCTTGGAAATCACATCAATCTTCGCCTTGTCCACTTCAATTCCTCTTATTGAAATTTTGTGCCCAAGCACAATTCCCTCTTACACCATGAAGTGACACTTCTCCCAATTCAGCACCAAGTTATTCTCCTTACATTTTTTCAATATCAGCTTAAGGTTGGAGAGGCACAAGCCAAACGAAGCCCCAAAGACAAAAAAGTCATCCATAAATACTTCAATGCATTTCTCTACCAAGTCGACAAAGATAACAAGCATGCAACGCTGGAACATGGCCGAAGCATTACATAATCCAAATGGCATCCTCCAGTAAGCAAAAACTCCGAAAAGGGAAGTGAAAGCAGTCTTCTCTTGGTCCTTCGGGTCCACTGCTATCTGATTATATCCAGAGTATCCATCAAGAAAACAATAGTAAGCTTGCCCAACTAACCTTTCTAGCATTTGGTCCATGAAGGGCAAAGGAAAATGGTATTTTCTTGTGGCGTCATTCAGCTTCCTGTAGTCTATACACATTCTTCAACCTATGATAGTCCAAGTAGGTATTAACTCGTTGTTATCATTGCGGATCACCTTCATTCTACCTTTCTTTGGCACTACTTGAACGGGACTCACCCAACTACTGTCAGAGATGGGGTAAATCATCCCAGCCTCCAGAAGCTTCAGCACTTCTTTCCTTACTTCTTCCTTCATGGTAAGGTTAAGTCGCCTTTGAGGTTGTCACACTGGCTTGTAGTCGGCTTCCATCATGATTTTGTACATACAATAAGATGGATTGATTCCCTTAAGATTAGAGATGTGCCAACCTACAACTTCTTGATAATGCTTGAGAAGTTCCACTAGCTGCGTTTCTTCCTCAGAAGACAGAGAATTGTTGATGATTATTGGTTTGCCTTCCTTTTCATCCAAAAAAATATATTTAAGATGAGACAGTAAGGTCTTCAACCCAAGCTTAGGCCTCTTCGCCTTGTCATTCTTCAATTTTTCATAAATATTATCATTTGGAGGAATTTCTTTTAGCTTTTCCAAATGATGTCTGTACTTAGAGTCATCAAAATGGCCCGGCCCGGCCCAACCCGGCCCTGGCCTACAAGGCCAAAATTAAAAAAAGCCCGTAGGACCAAAATATCCATATAAAAAGCCCGTAGGGCCAAAAAGCCCCATTAGGCCCTATGGGCTAGGGTCGACCCACGGGCTTTAAATTCTAACAATTTAGTTTTTTTTTAAAATAATAAGTTTGGTTTATGGCTTTATTAACTACCTATCTCACTCATATAATTTTGATCAATATTTAAATAATATAAAATAACAACTAAAATTAAGAACTTCATCAAAACTTTATATTTAGCATAAAAAGTGTCAAATTCAATAAATAAACTTCATCCAAAATAAGTATATGATAGTCCTCCCTCCAAAATAATTAAAAACTAATTAAAGTGTCAAATTCAATAAATAAACTTCATCCAAAATAAGTATATGATAGTCTTCCCTCCAAAATAATTAAAAACTAATTAAGTCAGTATTTCCTTCTCACGTGAACCATATCAAATAACTCCATCTCCATCTTCATGCATATGGGACTTTATTATTGTTGTTGTCTC
Source organism: Amphicarpaea edgeworthii (assembly GCA_014843725.1). Lineage (NCBI taxonomy): Eukaryota > Viridiplantae > Streptophyta > Magnoliopsida > Fabales > Fabaceae > Amphicarpaea > Amphicarpaea edgeworthii. The sequence continues at coordinate 3,750,711 of CM026329.1, forward strand.
ATCTTCATCTAAAACTCAACCAAATGAAATATAATAAGACAATTAAACAAGATAACATTACAAAAAAAAAAAAAAAACAAAGGATTACCATTCGAATATTTAGAAAAGTTATGCAACCAATTCCTACTGCAAATAAGCATTTGAACATGTTTAGGAAGAGTAGAACTTCTATATTTTGTCAAAACACGTCCACCAATGCTAAAAGCAGACTCTGATGCCACTGTGGTAATAGGAACACTAAGTACATCTCGAGCTAGTATAGAAAGTGTAGGAAACTTTTTCTCATAAACCTTCCAATAATGAAGCACATCAAAATACTCATAGCCATCATACTCTACTTGAGGTTCCTCCAAATACACATCATACTCACTTTTACTAGTGGTAGATTTAGCTTCAATTTGATGCATTTTATAGTCCTGTAGTACATAATATATCAATTATCTAAAAATAAAAGAAGAAAATAATAAACAAGGTATTGTAAGAAACTTACACAATAAATCTTTGGTCTCTTGGCCCTATTTTTCTCTGAATCTCTGAATCTAACTTACACAGTGAAATAGATTGAATGGGTGATTGAGAAAGAGAAATACTAGAAATAGGAAAATTCTCTACATATTCACTATAAAGTTTCTCAAGCTTTTTCTTCAAATTTTCTACCTTTTCTTCTCTTGTTTCTAGATTAAGTTTCTTGTAGCAATAAGTTAGGAAATGAGTCTTCAATGTTGGGTCAAGAATAGCTCCAAAAGCTAGCAAGTCACTATAATCCTTCCAATATTTATCAAACTTTTCATTTTTCATCTTCAAAGACATTTTTCTTACAGCATCATTATCATTATTCATATTATCAACCAAGAGGGACTAAATTTTCCACACATGCATGAAATATAAGTTCGAAGTAGGGTATAATGAACCTGAGACCATATTAGTAATCTCGTAAAATGGTTCCAAAAATTCACAAATTTTTTCTCCTGTTCTCCATTCCTCAGAAGATGGAAAATGTTTATAACTTCTATCCACTGCTTGAAAATATTCAAAAGCTCGTTTATACTTCAGTGCACTCTTAAGCATTAAATATGTAGAATTCCACCTAGTAGACACGTCTAATCTTAAACCAATGTTTGTGTCTATACATGCATCATTAACACAGTCTTTAAATTTAATCATTCTTCCATCTGAGCCTTTTACATACTTTACACTTTCTCGAATTTTAAAAAGTGCATTATCAACTACTTTCAACCCCTCCTGAACAATTAAGTTATGTATATGGGCAACACAACGCACATGCAAAAACTCCCCATCACACAACAAATTCTTTTGCACACGAAGATGTTTTTTCAAAATATCATGCATGTTAGTATTAGCAAAAGCATTGTCTAACGTAATGGAGAAAATTTTCTTGTCTATTCCCCATTCCTTTAAACAATCAAACAAAGCAACTTCCAACTCAACACCTGTGTGCGGAGGCTTCAATCGACAACAGTTGAGAATTTTACTATTCAATATCCAGTTTTCGTCAACAAAGTGAGCTGTAGCACAAATATATCCTTCACTAGTTGTTGCTGTCCAAACATCAGAAGTAAGACATATTCTATTAGGAATCCTAGCCATCATTTGCTTAAGTTTGTCCTTCTCCCTAGTGTATATTTTCTCAACTATTGACACACCAGTATTCCTACAAGGCATTTTAGCATTAGGATTCAAATAATATACCCACTCTCTAATTTTTTCATATTCAACAAAACTAAAAGAAAGATCATGCATAATTAATGCTTCTACAAGCATTTCCTCATGAATCTCTTGATTAAATTTTCTAATACTTCCATCTCTTACCATCCCTTTTGCATTAAGAATACCTTTACATCGATGATGACTTAAATGAGAAGTTCCATAACTATTGTTGGTTTTTGGATTCTTACCAATTGCAAAATCACGATCACAAAAAATGCACACAGCCTTTTCTACACCATCTTTATCTTTACCAGTTTTTTTAAAGAATTTCTAAACATTAGACCCTTCTTTCTTAGTCATATCAACACTTTCACACATACGAGGAGTTTCAAAAACAATATCATCATCCATATTTAAAGTCCCACTTGAAGATTCCATCATGCAATTTCAATAGTTCCTATGTAATAAAACAAAGACACAAAAAAACTAGTTGTTGTGAGAATTGGATTCTCTATAGTAATGTAATGTTGTAAAGACTATGCAATGTTTTAGTAACATGACACAACCCTGTAAAGACTAGTGTCTAGTGCTAGTGCTTTTGAGGACCAATAGGGATTAGTTAGTTTATCAAAATCACCAAAATCTACAACTACAACTACAATAAATTTAAATTTGCTTAATAAAGTACAATAATAACCATTAATTCGATAATTAATGGTGAAATTTGTGATAAATAAACTATATATGTAACAAAAATCTAATTAATTATAGATTGCGAAATCAGAAACCCCTCCAATAATGTTGTCCTTTCATCATCAACATCTTCCATTACCAACAATCAATAACTGAATTTTCATATTGGTAAAGAATGAAGCTTGACCACTATCTAATAATCTTCCCAATTCCATGAAAATTAACAAGGCCATCCATCACATTCACATCGAAAGCTTTTAACAACACCTATTATTATTCTCTTGCATTGGCATATATGTAATATAAGAATGTCTTTCAATTTGAAAACAGCAAAACACGTTATTGTCATGAATCACGGACACGAACTATGCAAAAACTTTGAACAAATAATATTGGGCTAGTGGTCCAGGAGCAAAAGGAGAAAGTGATCAAGAACGGACCAAGAATTAGACTATTATTAACTTCCTCCAAAAAGGCCTAGCCCTACTAGCCTCATTTAAAATTTGAAATGTTTCGACAGAAATTAAACACTGATCTACGTGATACGCACAATAACAAAACAAAAACACAAGCTTACAATGTGACATGTAGTGCAGAACATCAGTTTAATTTTAAACCTTGACATGTCTTCTAAGTTTTAATAAAAAAAAATTGCGTTCGCGTCTACTTGTGAAATAGTTTAGAGTTTCTAAGCAAGCCATGCTTGATTAAGAATAGCTATGAAAAATGTTTTTCGACAAATTTCAGGTATTGATTCAAGTTGGATTGTTATCTTGTTACTCTGTATTGATTCAAGCATGCTACATTCCCATTTACTTCAACATTACAAATGCAAGACCATCATAATCACCCAATTGCACAGACCATCATAACAAACTAAAAAATTTAATCTTTTACCCCCCAATTGACCAAAACCATCAAGATATCAATGCAACAAATTTAGGTACAATAAAAATCAAAACATAAAAATTCCCTATTGCTAATAGTTGTTGAAACCATGAAAATCTCATTTGATCAAAGCCAAAAGCTAAGTTCAATCAAGCCATATCAAATGCAAAAACAACATCTAAAGAGAGAAAGAAAGAGTACTAAAGATTCATAATAGAATGGGTACATTAGATTTACCTTGCGAACTTGCGAATAAAAAAGAGAGAAGAAGACGCTCGGAGAAGATGACGCTCGGAGAAGACGACGTTCGGAGAAGACGATGCTCGGAGAAGAAGAAAATGTTCACGACCTCACGCTTGGAGAAGACGACACTAACGCTCGGAGAAGAAGATGATGCTCACGAACACGACGCTCAAGCTACACTCAGAGGCTACGTGCACACACACTACGCTAAAAGAAAGACAACATAGTTTCACACTTGAGAAGGGTGTGTGGGCTGGCCCTCACCCAACCCTGACCCGGCCCTTTAAGCATTTTAATAATTATTGGGGCTTTTTTTTCTTAAATGGTTAATAGAAAAATGGACAAAGAGGGCCAATTAGTAGGGCCAAAGAGGGCCGGCCTTAGGGCCCAAGGCCAAAATGACTGCTCTATCTGTACTCTTGGACTTCATTTTCCTTCTCTATAGTAAGGCAGTACATGGAATTAACCAGGACTCGCTCAAGAGAAGAGTGTAAAGTCAGCTATTGAGTAGCTTCTACCACTTCCTCTTCATATGAATCAATGCGAAGGAAATCCTTAGTGTCACTCTGGTGGTGCATGGCTTCAAAGATGTTAAAGGTGACCTTTTGATCGGCCACGCTCAGCTGGAGATGTCCTTTACCCATATCTACCACCACATTAGCCGTCATCATAAAGGGTCTTCCTAGAATTAAGGGCACCTCCTTGTCCTCCTCCATGTCCACGATGACAAAATCGATAGGGAAGGTGAATTCTCCTACCTTAACTATGACATCCTCTATGACACCATGAGGATATTTGATGGAGCGATCTGCAAGTTGGAGAGTCATCCGGGTTGTCTTCAATTCCAAGTCTCCAATTCTCCGAAGCATTAAGAGCAACATTAAATTGATGCTAGCACCTAAGTCAATTAGGGCTTTCCCTATGGAAAACTCTCCAATGGTACAAGGAATTGTGAAACTACCCAGATCTTTGAACTTTGGTAGAAGGGTCCGCTAGATGATGGCACTACAGTTGCCCTAAACATTGATGGTCTCTTCTTCAATGTACTTCCTCTTCTTAGTAACCAAATCCTTCATGAACTTGGCATATAAAGACATCTGTTGTAGCGCTTCACTGAAGGGAATGGTGATCTCCAATTTCTTGAAGACTTCTAGGAATCTAGTAAAATACCTTTCCTTATCTTTCCTTGACGGAATCAGAGGATAAGGTAAATTCTTAGTGACCTCTTGTTCTAGAGCTTCCTTTGCTTTCCTCGCCAATTGGTGCTTGGGCTCATGCCTTGGTGGTGCCTCTTCAGTCAAACATTCCACCATTTTTGCTTGTGTCATCTCCCTAGTTAGCTGTTATTCCTTCTTCTTAACCTTTATCAGCTTCCTCCTCACTTAACATATCTTCTATCACTCCACTGAGGGCATTTGTTTCTACTACTATTAGTTCTGGTGTTTCAAGGGCAGTGTCTTCTATGCATTTGCTTCTAGTCATTATAACATTGCATTGCTCCTTTGGGTTCACCTCCATGTTGGCAATGAATTTCCCATTGAATTTTTCTGCCACTTGATTGGCCAACTGCCCCAATTGGACCTCTAAGTTCTTAATGGAGGCTTGAGTGCTCTTGTGGTTGGAAGCGGCCACATCTAAGAATCGAGTGAAAGAGTCTTCCAACTTGTTCTGCCTCTCATACACAGAGGATCCTTGATGCTGAGGTCTATTTGATGGACCTCTTGAGTCCTTGTTATAATTGTTCCCAAGATGTGATTGCCACTCCCAGTTGTAGCTTCCACCTTGGTTTCCCCCTTGGCCCTGATTGTAACCACTGTAATTACCTCCTTGATTGTTGTTGTTGTTGGCCATGTAGTTCATTTCTTCATGTGGCCCTTCTAAGGTCATACACACACTGTTTTCATGGTCTCCTCCACATACTTGACAGTAGAAATTCCTTGGAGGAGGGTTTTGGTTGTGAAGACTCTTCAGTTGCTTTGTAAGAGCCTCAATTTGTTGGGTTAGGATTTTGTTCTAAGCTAAAACGTCATCTTGAGAATGCAACTCCAAATGCCTTTCCTTGGAGGAATATGAATCCTATCATGAGTGATAGCATGATCGCTTGTAGCCATATTTTTAATCAGTGTTATGGTGTCCTCCATGGTCTTCATCTTGACCTTTCCTCCGGCTGAAGCATCCGACAGTTGCTTGGTATGGTTCTTTAACCCATCAATGAACATGATAATTTGAACTGGCTCCTCAAAGCCATGGGTTGGTGTTTTCCTCAAGAATCCTCTAAAGTGATCACACGCTTCACCTAGAGATTCCTCAACCCTCTAAGTGAAAGAGGAAATCCCTGTCTTCCCTTGAGCAGTCTTGGATTCTGGAAAATATTTTTTTAGGAATTTGACTACAATATCATCCTAAGTCTAGAATGTATTACCTTTGAAGGAATTGAGCCATTGCTTGGCATTTCTAGCCAGAGAGAATGAGAATAAATTGAGGCAGATTGCATGATCAGGAACCCCTGCTAGTTTAACTGTGTTGCAAATCTCCATGTAGGTGGCTAGATAAGCAATTGGGTCCTCATTAGGCAAGCCATGGAACACATTGGCTTGTATGAGCTAGATGAGCGAAGATGGATATGAGACACTTGTAGCTTGTACCTCCGGCCTCATAATACTCGTGAAGTGAGCTGGAATAGCAGGAGCCACATAGTCTTCCAAAGTGCGTTTAGGTTGATTGTCTTCCATGATTGGTTCTTCGACACTGGAAGGAATCTCAATTTGAGCCACGTATCTTTCTCGTTTTCTTCTTGTAGTGTTGTTCTTCCGACAAGTGTTTTCTATCTCTGAATCCAATAGGATCAAATCAGCTTCTAGGACTCTACCTCGCATATACTTCAAGTACTCGAAAGCAAGTTAGCAAGCACTCAAGAATGACAATTATGTAGAATTTAAACAAGCACAATGTAAAGCAAGTTCTATAAGAATTGTTCAGTCAATTATGCAGAATATGTGTTGCAAAATTATGTAGAAAACGCCAAATTATGCAGCAAAAAATGTAGAATTATGCAGCAGAAAATGTTCCAGATTATGCAGAAATTAAAAAGGCAAAATGTGAAGCAAGTTCTACAAAATTAGTGCTACAAACTTATGCAGAAAAAGGCTAAATTATGCAGCAGAAAAAAGATTCAAATTTATGTAGCAGAAATATGCAAAAACTCTTCTTTTTCTGCAGAATTATGCAGTAGAAAACATGTAGAACAGAGGCAAAGGCAGATTCTTTGAAATAACAAAATTTAGACAAAATGTAAAATGAATATAAACTAAGTAAAATTTATACAATAGACAATTGAACTAATGACTAAGATTTGACAAAAATATTAATCGTTGAATACTATGAACAAGTCCTTAGCAATGGCGCCAAATAACTTGATGAAATATTTTGGCAAGCGTACCAAATATCGCATAAGTAGTTTAAAAGGGAAGATCCCAGTGATCGAATTCACAGAGAATTGTCCATATTTGACTATTAGTAAAATCATTAGTTCCTAAACACTAATTTGGTTTTTTCTTTTAAGTTGTTTATTGTAGAACATAGTAACAGCAGAAAATAAACTAAACACTAATGATTAACACTAAAGATAAACAATAAAAACAACAATAGTGATTTAGGATTATGATCAAACAATTGGCGTGCTTGAGTGTAAGATAAGAATGATGGATATGTTGAGGATTTGGTTCAACCGGTTTACTTCCCATGTAAACATACAAGATATATTCTCCATTCAAAGCAATAGTTCAAATTAACTTCGATCTAGAAGTGCTCAAAACGTGATGTCTCATCAAATCAAGCCTAAACTGCTCAACCTCACTTTCGATGTCTCGGTAAGTTCAGTTGAGTGGTTTGATGAAGCTTGGAGATCTTTATGAAGCTAATAAAGTCTATCATATGTCTAGAAATACACTCCATTAGAGTCCAAACTCAGTTCCAAGTTCAAAAGCATTTGTGAGTGGTAGTTAAACTCTAAAACATGCATATATAACTTATCAAATCATATAATAAGAATAAAGATAGAGAAATGAACATTAAACTAAATATTTCATTGAATAAATATGAAGAAAAGCATTTACATGTTCAGCACCTAATTCCAAGTCCTCAACACTAATGGATTAGCCTCTCATTGTCATGAGAAGCCTTAGAAAAGGGTTATAAAGTGGGAGAGAAAACAAGGGATGAAGCAACTCAAAATCCAATCAAGGTCTCTAAATAATCTAAAAATATTACAAGTGCAGCTTATATAGTATCAATGGACCTTCGCTTAGCACAACATTCCGCTAAGCGTAGGTTCGCGATACTACAGAATGCATCTTAGAAACAAGGCTTCCGCTAAGCAAGCTCTTCCGCTAAGCGCATCTTCAATTTGAAAAGAGCCTTTCGCTAAGCACATCTTTAATTTGAAAAGAGCCTTCCGCTAAGCGAATCTTCAGTTTGAAAGAACAGTTTGCTTAGCTCAAGATTGCACTTAACGCTGCATAAATTGCCTATTTCACGTAGCGCGAGGTTGGGCTCAGCGAAAGGTGCGCTGAGCGAGAATTTTCGCTAAGCACAATATGCCTTCATTCTTGTGTTCTTCCCTTATTGTTGAACCTAGGCTTGCAAACATGAATTATAGTATATTTCTCACAAAATAGCTTCCCAGGGTTAGAATTATCAAAACTATACAAATTTACATTAAATGATTTCAAACGAAGCTAAAATTCCTGAGAACATTGGATAATCGCTACAAAATATGATGCAATATTTATGTATATAAAGTGATTATCAACAGGTTCTCAAAAATGGCGCATTTTATACCTTGTAAAAAGGTTGATGATGTTTGCCATGTAGCTGACTTATTTTTCAGGGAAGTGGTGAGACTCTATGGACTACCTAGAAGCATTGTGAGTGATAAGGACACCAAGTTCCTAAGTCATTTTTGGAAAACGTTGTGAGGTAAGCTTGGTACTAAGTTACTTTTCTCTACTACTTGTCACCCACAAACTGATGGGCAAACTGAGGTAGTGAATAGAACTTTAGGCACTTTGCTGAGAACTATTTTAAAGAAAAATCTTAAATCTTGGGAAGAATGTTTACCTCATGTAGAATTTGCATATAATAGGGCTGTCCATAGCACAACTAATTGTTCACCATTTGAAATTGTGTATGGATTTAATCTTATGACACCACTTGATTTATTGTCTATGCCTAATATTTCTATTTTTAAGCATAAGGATGCACAAGCTAAGGTTGACTATGTGAGGAAACTGCATGAGCGTGTGAAAGCTCAAATTGAAAAGAAAATTGAGAGTTATGCCAAGCAAGTTAATAAGGGAAGACGAAGAGTTGTCTTCGAACCTGGTGATTGGGTTTGGGTACACATGAGAAAAGAAAGGTTCCCTGAACAAAGGAAGTCCAAACTCCAACCTAGAGGAGATGGTCTTTTTCAAGTGTTGGAGAGGATAAATGACAATGCTTACAAGATTGATTTGCCTAGTAAGTATAATATAAGTGCCACTTTTAATGTTTCTAATTTGTCTCTTTTTTATGCAGATGATAAGGCCTTGGATTTGAGGACAAATCCTCTTTAAGAGGGAGGGGATGATGGGAACACAAATAGGGACAAAGAAAACAAGGCACTTGGAGGACTTGGGGGACCCATGACAAGGGCAAGAGCTAGGAAAGTGAAGGAAGCTCTTCAACAAGTGGTGACCAATCTATTAGAGACCCAACAATCTGCTGAAGCCCAACACTTGGAGGATAAAGTTTTGACATGCATAGCCCACTTGGAGTGAGAAGAGCCAATCTGAATAAAAAGACTTTTAATTTGCTTTTGAGGTTATTTTCTTTTTAGTGTGTGGCTGTATAAAAAAAAATAATAAATATATTGGCTACAGCAGGATTAGAACCCAAGTTTTTTTAGGAGGATATGTTATTCTTAACTGCTACTACATATCAGAAATGCTTGTCTTTAAGGGTTTTGTTTTTTCTTTTATTTGCTTAAATCTAGTTCATAAACTCCTAAGCTGGAATGTATTAAAACAATTGGAGATCAATGAGAAAGGGGACAGATCATATTTTTTTCAAAATCGTTGCGAGAAAAGCTCTCTGCTAGGGTTCTTGTTTGAACCTTTGATCTTATCAAGAATTCACATTCTTGTGGTGATCTTTCTTTTGGCTTATCAAACCCAAGTTTGTGGCGCCCTAAAACTAGTAACCCTCTTGTTGCTTTTCACTGTTTCATATATGAATTCTCGTTTTAAAATTCTATTCACTAATTGTTGTTTGAATATCTTTGGGTCATATCTCACATTTTACGTGTCCAAAATTAGCGTTTCTTTAGCCTAATTCGTAGTTCAAAGCCTGAGTGTTCGTCTCGATTTGGAATCACCGCAATTGGACTTCTGGGCTACGAGATACAACGTTGTCCAAGCATACTCTGATTTTGTGCCCTAAAATAGCCTACTACAAAATTCCATCAAGGGGTTTCATATCATTTGGTTTTATAATTGAAACCTTAAATATTTAAGGGTTTACAAATGAAACCCTAAGTGGAAAGCCTAAATATTTAAGGTTTCATAAATGAAATCTTAAATATTTTTTATTTCATAAATTAAACTTTAAATACTTAGGGTTTCATAAATGGAACCATTAATCAAAATCCTAAATAATTATTTTTTTCATTTATGAAACCCTAAATTTCATCATAAATTGAAACCTTAAAGTATAAACCATTAATGAAATCCTAAAATGAAACCCTAAATATTTAAGATTTTATTTATAAAATCCTAAATTCAAAAATTAAATATTTACGATTTCATAAATGAAACCCTCAATTTCACCTTAAATATTTATGATTTTATAAATGAAATCATAAATCAAAAGCCTATATTGTTATGCTTTTAGTTATCAAACATTAAATTTAATAAAAATTATTTAGAGTTTCATAAATTAAATAATAAATTGAAATCCTAAATTCAAAGCATCAATGAAACCTTAAATATTTAGAGTTTCATAAATAAAATCCTAAATTAAAAACATAATTATTTAATATTTCATAAGTGAAACCCTAAATATCACCTTAAGTATTTAGAGTTTCATAAATAAAACATTCAATTGAAACTCTATATATTTAGGGTTTCATAATTGAAACCAAAAATATTTAGGGTTTCATAAATGAAATATTATTTATTTAGGGTTTCATTAATGAAACTTTGTATTTCATCCTAAATTAAAGCCTAAATATTTAGGATTTGATAAATGAAACCATAAATCATAATCCTAAATAATTATGTTTTCATTTATGAAACCCTAAATTAAAACACTCAATAATTAGAGTTTCATAAATAAAATCATAAATTCAAAATCTAAATATTTTGTAAATGAAACCCTAAGTTTCACTATAAATATTTAGAGTTTTATATGTGAAACCTTAAATATCTAGGGTATGATAAAAGAAACCCTAAGTGGAAACCCTCAAAATTTAAGGTTTCATAAATAAAATCTTGATTTTCATATATTAAAAATTTAAGTTGATATTAAAAAAATACTTTTTAATGCTATTGTTTTTTCATATTTTTAAATTTTTTTTTTATATAATTTTCAAGGCATTCATCTTTTTTTTTATATTTTTTAAAATTTCCAAGATATTGCTCTTATTTTTCAACTTTTCTTTATATTCCTCTTGATTTTTCATATTTTTTCCAAATTTTCATATATTTTCAAATTTTAAAGACAATACTCTTGATTTTTCATTTTTTTAAAATGACTTAAATAGAAAGATAAATTTTCTTCAATGGTATATTAAACTCAATTTGAGAAAATTAAAAATAATGATAAGAGTATTAGAAATCAAAACAACTGGCAATTTGTTAACTTTTTTTAAAAAAAAAAAAAAATTATTGTGTAGTACTGGAATGATAGAGAAAATACCATATTGAATTAGATATTATTTTGTTTTAATTTAATGTTGTGTTAAAAAAAAATTCAAGTGAAATTATAGAAATGTAAAATGGATGATAGATAAACAATTGTACTTAAATAACAAAGATTAAGAGAATGATCTGAACTTGTATATCTTAGGATTTATATTATACAATGAAGATTGAATTTCATATGAGGATGTTTATAATAATTCACGCACCTAGTAATGATTTTAGAGTTTAATGCGTCTATCTAATTGTTGAAAGTGAAAATAATATTTCACTACTTAGTAATGATTTTAATACGTCTAATTGCTGAAAATGAAAACTAAACGCAAAATAACAGTCTGGGTGGTTAGCTTGATTAAACAATTAAACACTATAGTTTCATAACATGATAAATCATTTTATTGGTTAATTTGTCATTGCAAGAAAATAAAGTTGACACTGAAACACTCAAACTATGGTAATGATTTTTTTGTTGGTTCTTACCAAAACTAAAATCTAAAGCAAGAAAAACTGCAACTAATTTACACAAGTAGTATCTCGTGTATCTGTTCAACTTTTCAGTTTTTCTTTTTACCAATTTTGATAGGAAGATGTCTTGTAGATATCTGTTAGTTCCCCAAACCCCAGTGAATATAGTGATCTCAGAAGCAGAAGCAAATGCCTGGCATCTTGCCTGTTGTTCGAATTGCATTTGCCTTCTCTTTTGCTTTCTGTTCTTCATTCCTCCGGCTTTCTTCCGCATTGCTTCTCGCTCCATCTGCAATTTGATCTATTGCTGTAATCTTATCCTGAAAATCCTCCAAAGCCTTCATCCGTCTTTTTGCAACTCCTCTCTGCAGTTTCAGAACATCGTGATTAGCACACCACATACTACTTTTATGGCTCAAAGGCTCTATTTGACATCAATCTAAAACAGTTTTACAACTTCATCCAATCACATTAAAAGTGATATCAACCATGATCTGTGATTGAACGACAGCGTAAGTGTCAATGTAACTACTTCATGTTATAAGCTGTTGGATGAATCACATGTCATAAGTCTAATTTCGGTTAGGTATAAAGAATGGCTGAGTGGAACCTCTTCCTTGTCTAGCTTCCGTCTGGCTTTCATTTTCTTCTTGTTTTCCCATGAATCTATATTCTCTCTCAACTTGTCGTACCTGCCAATTTCTTCTTCATCAGTAGTGTATAAACTTCATGTAATGCATGAATCTAGCATGATAGTATTGATTCAATGCAATATGATATACAAAATCTGAATACCTTTGTCTGATCTCTTGAAGCTCGGCTCTCTCCCACTCATCAACTTTTGCGTGCCCTTCGGTGACAGTTGGTTGTCTTACAGGGGCAGGCTTTGTTGATGTCTCAGGCTTTTCATCAGTGAAAGTTGAAGTCTTTCTCATTGATGGTTTTGGTGTAATGGTCTCTTCTGGCTTCTTACCTTGGTCATCGTTAGATCTAAATGAACCTGAACATGATGCACACACACAAAGTCACTATAATTTGTGAATCCACCCCATCCATAGGTATGTTAAAGGTAAGTTTCTCCAAAAATATTTCTAAAAGGAAAAAGTAAGACGAAAAATGAAAAAAACTTCTCTATAAACTAAAATTAATGTTACTTAATTTGTAAAAGTTTTCTCATATAACTTCTTTAAAAAAAATACATAGTTTCTACAAATTAGTTAAGGCAAAAATTAATTTTAACTTATGGAGAAATTTATTTCATTTTTTATTCTTACTTTCTTCTCTTAAAGTGTTTCTAGAGAAACTTAATCAAACAGATCCTAAATCTTCATATATATTTTTGACATGAGATCCCTTCAAAAGGGTAAATATTAGTACTAATTGTTGGAGTTATAGTTTCTCATCCTTACCTGACAATCGCTTGGAAGCACTACTAAGTAGGCGAATTGGAGGTTTTGTGCCATCCACCTTGCTTTTTGTCTTTGTCAATGAGGCCTCTGGGGTCTCACTCTTCTGTTCATAAGCATCTTGTTGCAAGTTTATTGCGAATGCAGCAGCAGCAACTGCAGCAGCATGATGGTCTATTTCTCTGGAGTCATGATCACCACTGCTTTTCCTTGATAACTGTTTCTGCAACCAATTCTGGCCACTCTGCTTTTTCTCTCCTGATATTGTCACCAAAGTTTGTTAACAAATTGCCTCATTAATGTGTTTCAATCTTTGGTCAAATGGAATATCCATTTTTTTGTTACCTTTATTCTTTTATTCCCTTATTATGGTTACAGGTTTACAACATATTACAAACTCTCATCTCCTTCCTCTATATCTCTTCACCATGACACTCTTTTTTGCCTAATATGTTAATAAGAGGAGTGCTACCAATACTCTTTTAACATTATCTTTTCAACATTGATTGCTTGAAATTTATTTTAAGTTATCAATCTAAGTAGATATCAACTAAACCAAAAAAAATATCTTTAAATGATATGTGAAATTCATCAAATTAATAATTTTGATTAAATTTTAACCAATCACAAACGAGAAGAGTATCATGGAGAGTGTCACTAGCATTTCTTATGCTAATAATAATAATACAGATAATAAAGACCTCAAGGGGAGAGAAAAGAAATTAAAACATTACCTTTGAAAGATTGAGCTTTCTGTATTGGTATTTTCGAATCCCTGGTGCCACCAGGACCAGGTTTGCTCTCCTCTGCACCACCAAATTGCATCCTAACAAAAGTATTCATGTAAAGGGATTATAATTAGTTAATTATGAGAACCTTAGTTGCAGTTCTATACATGTTAAAATATATTTGTTGAATTAAAAACCACGTTATGTAGCTATTATTATGTGCATGCATCCATCTACTATCAGCAAGAATGGAGACTTCAAAAAAGAGAAACGAATATTTTTTTTTTTTATAATGATCATGTTGATCAGGAAAAATTATTATATGATCCTGAACCAATAGTCTGGACTAATTTTCACATGACATGTAATCAACTCTTTTAACTTACGAGAAAGAGTTAATAAAATTCGACTACGTGTCAAGTGAAAAATTGTTTGAGACTATAATAATCTCCGACCATGTAATAATTTCTCCTTGATCAAATACCTAATGCAATCTAGCCTTGATAACATAGCTAATGCAATCTTGTTTTCATGGTCACCTGGTAAATACTTAAACAAGATTCTCTTCATTAAGAGTTCAGTTAAGCCGAGCATATATATGATTTGCATGAAAAAGCAAAAGACATGGTGAAAATTTAGAAGTACTAACCTCATTTGATTCAAAAAATTTGCCATTCTAGAACAAACTCTGTTCTCAGGCTTCCATTGGCCACAAACACGAGTTTTTTGAAATATAGAGAAGAAACCTTAGAAAGGAAACTTTTTAGGTTTGTCATGACAAGCAAGGTCAAATATACTTTGCATGTGATGCATGGTTTGGAACTAAAGTGCCTTGTGTGGGAAGACAAGTAATATTCTTTTCTTCTTTGGAGAATTAGCTGTCAGTATAGTATCTTATCTGACATTCTTCACCACTTTGAAGATTTCTGAAGAATCTGCTGATTTTGTCACTGTCGTGAAATCAACAAAAACAATATGAATTATTGCTTTCTAATATGTCTTCAGCATCTATGGGAATAACGGACGGCAAAAAAATACAAGACATTCATATATTCGCAGTGGTCACTTTTTGTGCTACAGAGAATGTTTAAAAGGTCACATTTTTAGCGTTTCCTTATTTGATCTTTCATATATCAATGGTTCTTATATTCCTTCTGAACATACAAGAGCATAAAGCTTTTTTCCTTCTCTGTGCTAATAAAGGACTAAAATCATATTCAATTCTGGTAAATGTAGACTAAAAATGTAATAATTTTTTATAGAAATTAAAACCAACATTTCAAAATATCATCTTGCGGGGTCAAAAAACACACTTTATCCCGAAATCATTTTATTTCCTCTTTACTTAAATTCCTCCTTTCTATTTTCTAACGACCCAAACAAACATGAATAAAAAAATATACATTATTTGAAATATCTGATTATGGCAATAAACTGAATGGATAAAACATATGTTCCAAAAAAAACAACTGCCTTAAAGAAAACCTAACTAACTTAAAGAAATTATTGAATTCTTGACTACCCTAAAGAAAACCTAACTAATAATACCATATGCACACTAATTAACTTCTAACTGTCTACTAACTACACGCTGGTGCTTGGAAACCTTTGCTCTGCACAAAGACAATTGAATCATGCTTCACTTTGATTGGAGAAGATGGATGAACCAGCTTTGGTTTCAGCTCTGGGATGTTCAGTGACTTGGTCAGCTTTAGTGGAGTTCCATTTAACAGCACCACATCACTTCGTATGTTACCATCTTTGGGTGTCAAATGGTACTCTTCCCTCTCCATTGGTAGTCCTATTTTCGAGTACAGATTCATGTCATTGACTAGAGATACGTCAAAGCCTGTGGAATTGGACATGTTTATGAGTAGCACACTGATACCAGTCTGAACAATAAGAATGAACCACGAAACAATTAGATTAATTAAGAACAAAAAACATTGACTTACACGTTATAATTTGTATATTGTCAATTATATATTGTAACTATTTTTAGATAAATGAGCTCACCCCTTTCTTTGAGCAATGAGCATATGCTCGCAAATTTGGAGATCCTTTATGAAAAACAGATAGCACTTTGCTTCCCATAAGTCGATGCCACAAGAGTGCTCTGATAAAGAGAAAAGGATATTTATAAAACCATCTAGGCACAAATTAAATTAATCATATTTATGAAAGTAGTTTACTCTTTTATTTTTATTTTTCATATGGCTTACCCATAGTAATCTGGGTTAGGAATGAAGGTTGTGGTGTTTAGCAAAGCATAGTTTCCTCCAACGAGTGCTTGTCTACAATAAACTTTGTGGTTGAAGGTTGATGTCATGCCCAATTGGTCCAGGTACCTATAGTTTTTATTCATTCAAAATACATCATTGGCATGTCAATGTCAATTTTGTAAAGGAAAGAAAGAAATTAGACAGAAAAAAAAAAAAAAAGAACTCTCAATTGATTGGCATAGATTAATAATAGACAGACCAAAAGCCATTTACAAAAGTATTTGACACATCTTTGCCACCACTGTTATAGGCTCCACCAGATTCCCCAATCCATGCTCCTGCACTTGGAGTGAATTTTTGACTGCTACTGAGACATCTTTGAATGTTTGAGCAATCTGACTCAAATAATATGGGTCTTGAAGCCTATTGAGGAGATTCTTGTCATTACCTTAAAATTAAAATTACTTGTTTTAGAAACCAATCACCAAGGCATATACGCAAACAAGTGAGAAAGACACTATGACTTGTTGCTTATAATAAGGACCAAAGAAAGTATGAGACATGGTCGAGAAGGAGAATTTATATATACATACCAGCACCAAGGTTGTAAATGTGGTGGGTTACTCCATCAACAACGCCAGGTCTAACATGTTGTAAGAAGCTATCAAACCATTCCTTTTGATAGAAACCAGCAGGGCCTAGCACCTTTGGCCTTGTGTTGGCATGTGGGTAAAGTAGATTAACTGCTTTTCTTAGCTTAGTGATGTCTTTAGCATATTGAACACTGTCTATTCTAGCACCTACCCCAGTCCCACACAACTCATTTCCTATCATAAGATTCATATATAAGTCATAATTAATGCATTAAGGAAAATAATGGACATGCATTCATGTATTTCAAATTAAGGTTAATTTTTGCTTACCTAATTCATATGAATCTATCTTGTATCCTTTTGAAATTGTATACTCCATGAGAGCTATGGCATTTGTTGCATCCCAGTTTCCTTTCCAGTTCAACTTGTCCTTCTTGGAATTTTTCTTTCCAGCTAGGGCATTCAACCCAAAAGTGAATTTCACTCTGCAAAATGCAAAAAAAAAAAAAAAAAAAAAATTGATTTATTTAACTCATAAAGTTCAAGTCTCACTCAACCTAAAATAAAGAAAAAGATCTTAATTAAAGTAAAACATACATACCCAGTTTTGTTAAAAAAGTGATTTAGTTCATCCCATTTCTTCTTGGGAAGGCAACCATGGCTGAAATCAAAGAGACCACCCTCTTCCTTTTTAAAAAGAGGGCATTCCTTTTGTTTCCCAAATTGGTAGACAACCTTATCCTGCAATGAACCTCCTAATCTGATCCGCATGGGATTAAATGCTGCCAAAATTTTGTTAAAAATTATATCTTTTAAGTCATAAGTAATAAGGAAATGGAACATCGATTATTTCCACATGTTGGTGTAATTCTATCTATATCATAGTATATGGAAATTTTCTATTGATTATGATTTTTTTACTTAAGAAAAAAGAGCATACCCTTTACTGCATTTACGAAGATATCGTTGTTCAAATCCTGCAAACACAACCTTGGACGATTGGTAATGCTTGCTTAATGATAAATACTAAATATATATCAGATTGAGAAGAAGTCGATCAACCCAAAAAAAAAAAAATACCAGATTGAAAATGCCTGCTTTTCCCCAAGGACAATCGTTATAATCACACTTATTAGAAGGCCAATAATCTAAAGTGGCACAGATAAAATTTTCATCTGTGTTAGCAATGGTCGTCACCCCTTTCACTATAAGGTTCACATCTTTGGCTGAACATAGAGAAAACAATGAAAGGAGAATACAACAGATGGTTGCTTTCACATTCATTGTCATTGAAGAGTTGAGAGAAAACCACACATACTAGGAAACAAGTCACTTACTTCGTTTAAATAGTAATAACTTTTAAACTAAATTGTTTATGTCAATCCTTCCTGATTCTGTGTTTCTCCTGGTAACAACTAACAAATTAAGTTGTTGTTGAGATCTTTATAGTTTTTTTTTCTGACTTTGTTAAGATCCTTATCCATTTTGTTAGTCAGAACAAATAATCTATGTTGTTACAACCAATATCCCAGTTAGTTTATTAAATACAATTAGAATGTATGTCTAAAGAGTAAAAACAACAAGGAAAAAGATTTGAAGAAAGATTAAATACTAATTTGGTAAAAAAAAAAAAAAGACTAATAGAGAGTTTTATCTTTTAAACTCTCAAGAACTACAATGTCGGATGCATACAATTTCAAAGACTAATCTAGGGATTTACTCAGTTAAAAAAAAAAAAATACTAGTTTCCCAAAATTTACCAGATGTTTGTAATGTAAGAAAAACAATGAGATAGAAAAAATAAAGTTTTTAAACCAATTGAATATTATTATTAATTATTAATTTTAATAAAGTGAGAGTGAAAAAAATAAAGTGGAAGTTACAGGAAGAAAAAAAAATCAAACCTAGGTTTGGGTTTAGACAGTGAAACCTATTTCAAGTTAAAAAATAATACATTTCAAATTTATAAAAATCAAAAATTTTGTAGGAATTAAAAGTATAGATTACCTAAATATGAATTAAATTTTAATCTTTAGAATACTTGTAACTATGTAATAGTGAAAAATAAAAATAAATACTATGGATCTCTGTTTTTTGAAAAATCTTTTAAAAATAAAAACTAAACTTTTTCAAATAGGCCTATATAATCTTTGTTCCAACTTCAATTATGCTAATTTCCAGCATTAAACATTAAACTGACATGGTCACTTGGGACAAATGTCCTTAGCCATTTACTTTCTGCACCCAATTTACTTCTTGCACCATCCAATTTTAACTTATTAGGGTGCAGAAAGTAAAAGCCATATCCTTAAGGGAACAAATCTGGTCCTCAATCGTTGCCCTTAGCAAATCCATTTCTGATCTTCTTGACACGCATTAAATCAGTGGAAGATGGAACAAATTATAAAAGTTTAACAGATGATCCAGATCATGCTAGTTTCAACTTTGTTTAACTTGACACAAGTTAACAAAACCATAAGACAAAACAATGTCATCATCAATTGTTCATACTTCATAAACCATAGTTTATTACTACAACTTTTTTGCTAATTGTTCAACTTCAACATAACAAGAACAAGTCCAGTTGCCTTTTTTGCCAGTTGAAGGAACTGGTGTTACGTGATCTTGCGTCTATTAATCGTTAAATACTCTGTTATTAACTACTATCATGCACATAAATCAAATATTAATACAAATGTGGTATCGGATATACAAATTAATATTCACACTATGGACATCAGGGCATGGTAGCAGAAATAAGAAGAACCAACTGCAAAGGGAAAACATTAAAATCACATTTTTTTTGTTGTCGAATTGTGCATGCATGTTGGTGCATTGAACCTCTTGATTTGTACAAATACTATCCAGTTAGGCCCAGATTTGATTGAAGAAGCTAGATGGATCAACCAACTGTGATTTCAATTTATAGATTTTAGACAAAAATATATATTTGATTTTATTAGATAATAAATAAGTATACTATTTCAGCTAGTAGAAAAAGTCTTTTTTTTATTATAAAAAAAGTCAGTTACACTGTTATCTTTTTTTTTCATGTTTAAGTCTAAATAAATAAAGGAATCATTTTAGAAAAAAACTAAAAATTATAACCAAATGATGAAATGCAATGATGCATGATTGGGCATCATCAATAATTAACTCTTTTACTTAACGCATGTTCGAATGAAAATTTTGTGATTTATTTCTACGTATTAGAATACATCACAGAAAGTGAAATTTACATTCTCTTATAGGGTTTAGGCATGGTTTTTTTTTTCTTTCTTTTAGGTATGCATAGTGCATGTGCATTTCACGTATCTTTTTCTCTTACAAATTAAAATGGAGAGAGAAACTTATATTCTTTTAAAAAACTTTTCGTCTATATTCTTTTTATTATCCTCTTGGATGTGCATGCATATTTCACATTATTTTTGCTCGCAGTTAACTAATTTTTATCTCAAAGCATCTTCAATTAGCTTCTTTTATATGAATGAATACTTAATATTTTAGAGTTTAATCATGCATTGTCATAAAATTATTTTATATTATTAATATATAACTTTTTTTCCTCATATTTTTATAGGTCAATCTCTCCCAATATATAATATTTTATTTCTATATATCTTAGTTAAATTTCAATAGCATTTAAAAAAAATATGAATAGTTAAAAGTGACCTTTTATAGCACTTCAAATTATTCATGATAAATTTAAAATATAATTTATATATTCAAAGATATTAATTTATTATGAATTTTAATTAGAATATAATTTATATGATTGGAAATTTTTATTTATTATAAATTTATATATACAAAAAGATATTTATTATGAATTATAATTATGTAGAATTAAATATTTGTCATATGTAGTGCACAAACTAAAATATTAAGTAAAAAATTAATTTAGAGACATGTTCTAACTATATTTAACAACAATGATAAATTTTTTAAAAAAATACAATGTTAAATAGTATGAAAAGTTTTAGCACTATTCTCTTTAATTACATGCAAAATATGGTTATTAAAAAAATAAAAATTGACCAATCAAATACTCAAACTTAATTTTCAATTTTACAATTTAATTATAATTTAATTTGGTTATGTCATTTAACTGGATCAAATGGGTGATCAGACTCATGACAAAGAAGAATGACTCCATTGCACACATAAAAATGAGAGTTAAATTTACAATGTAATTTCGACTAAGTGGTACTACAAATAAATTGATCTAGGATAGAAGTCAGTCATAATATCAAAATGTATATTTTTTTTAATAAAAAAGTAACAATTTAATTTTTAAATGCAATAAAGATGTAAAAGTTTATTTTTTAAACGAAGAAACAGTGTAAAGGTTCATCTTGCTTAAAAACATCAGGATTATGCACTGTTAATTATGAATAATTATTAGGGTGAATGGTATGATTTCTCAGTAGAAGTTACTTAGTCACAATTGGATCTATAATCAAGATTAAACGATTTTAATTTTATGACAATTTTTTAAAAAAAATTAGCAATTCAAAATGAAAGATATTTCATTAAATTAATAAAAATGATGTGGCAGAGCTATATGTAGAAATAAAAAGTACTAGACATTATAATAAAATTGTACCCGTATTGAATTATTAAAAAAAACTGTTAACTGCGGGGTCACCAGATAAACAAAACAACATTCCTTGTTTAACAAGGATCATCTTACACTCAGTTTTAAAGACATAAATAACCAAAAACTGATGTCCCATGTCAAATTGCAGCAAAAGATGCCTAACACTCTTGGAAAAATGCAAGAACATGAAGCACCTCAAGCAAGCACATGCACAACTATTCACCACAGGCCTTCACAGCAACACCTTTGCCCTAAGCAGACTTTTATCCTTCTTCTCCCACCACCCTCACCAGGGAAGCAGCCTCACCTACGCATGCAGAGTCTTCCAACGCATTCACCACCCCACACTCTGCATATTCAACACGCTACTCAAAACCTTCCTCCAAAACGGAAACTTCCACGGCACCTTCCATGTATTCACCGAGATGGTGCAAAGTGGCTTGAGCCCCGACTGCTACACCGTCCCTTACGTGCTCAAGGCTTGTGCGGCCGTTGGGAACTCTTCTTTTGGGGAGATGCTTCACGCGTATACTTCAAAATCGGGTCTTTTGTTTGATGTCTTTGTGGGTAATAGTTTGATGGCAATGTATTGTTTGTGTGGGAATGTGGTGGCTGCACGGCACGTGTTTGATGAAATGCCTAGGTTGAGTGTTGTGTCATGGAGTCTAATGATCTCGGGGTATGGTAAGGCAGGTGATGTTAATTCAGCAAGGTTGTTCTTTGATGAAGCACCAGAGAAGGATAGAGGAATTTGGGGTGCCATGGTTTCTGGGTATGTGCAAAATGGTTGCTTTAAGGAAGGCCTCTATTTGTTTCGTATGTTGCAGTTGAGTGGTGTGGTTCCTGATGAGCCAATATTTGTGAGCATTCTTTCAGCTTGTGCACATTTGGGGGCTTTGGATGTTGGTATTTGGATACATAGATACTTGGATCGAAAAATGATGATGCCGTTGAGCATTCGTTTGAGTACTAGTTTGTTGGACATGTATGCTAAATGTGGGGATTTGGAATTGGCTAAGAGATTGTTCAATTCGATGCCGGAGAGGGACGTTGTGTGTTGGAATGCCATGATTTCGGGTTTGGCGATGCACGGAGATGGAGCAAGTGCAGTTAAGTTGTTTTCAGATATGGAAAAGGCTGGGATGAAGCCTGATGATATAACATTCATAGCTATTTTCACTGCTTGTAGTTATTCAGGAATGGCACATGAAGGTTTGCAGTTGCTGCATAAGATGTGCAGTGTGTACAAAATTGAGCCAAAGAGTGAACATTATGGTTGTCTAGTTGACTTGTTAAGCAGAGCTGGGCTTTTCAAAGAAGCAATGGTTATGATAAGATGGATAACTTCTAAATCAAGGAATGTCTCAGAAGAGACATTGGCTTGGAGAGCATTTCTGAGTGCATGCTGCAACCATGGACATGCTCAACTAGCTGAACGTGCGGCCGAAAGACTCCTGCAGTTGGAGAATCACAGTGGAGTCTATGTTTTGCTTTCTAATTTATATGCAGCATCTGGTAAGCACAGTGATGCCAGAAGGGTGAGGGATCTTATGAGAAACAAAGGGGTGGACAAGGCACCAGGTTCTAGCTCACTTGAGATTGATGGGGTTGTGAGTGAGTTCATTGCTGGTGAAGAAACACATCCACAAATGAAGGAAATACACTCAGTTTTGGAGAAATTGCATATGCAATTAGACTAGAATCATCATATTTTTCAGGGTTCAACCAGCTTCATTAGCTGGTTGACTAATTTGCAACATCAAGTCTAGTGGTCCAGCAAACAAAAGTTTGTTAAACATATGCAACAACCAGATAATGAAATGTTCCTTAAAAGCAAAAATGAAAAAGAAATAAGTTAATTTGTGAAATTAATAGACTCATTACATTCAGTTATATTCAATATAATATCCATCATTAGTCTAGTATTTAATGTTAATTTCTTCATAAAAGTTTACAATTTCAACATTGTTAGGTAAATAACTAAATCCTTTAAGCAATGATTAAAGATTCAATTCTCAAGTTTTTCTTATTCCAATCCAATCTTCAAATCTGTGATGTGGACTCTAAAGCTGTTATTACTAGCATTATTAATGATGCCAAAGGAGAGTCCTAGTGGATGGAGGTTGATTCAATAGATTAAAAAAAAAAAAACAAGCATATTTGACAAGGTTTTCATATGATAAAGGGAGAGCTCATCAGGGATTCATTCTTCATTTTTACTAAAAAAATGTAATATCATTCCTCAATTTTTGAAGTTGATATCAAGAGTCAAGACTAATCTATAATACAACTTTTTGGAGCGTGTCTTAAATAGTAAAAACTTAAAACAACTGTTTACTATAACAATATAGATTTAGACAAAATTGAATTACCTATTTAGCTATTTCATTGAGATAATTAGAGGAACAATTGTTTCAATAATTATACAAGTACACTTCCAGAAGAAAAAAAATATATAAATATTTAGAGCTTTCATTAAACAAGGAAGTCTCCATCAGAAACTTCAAGCACTTTATGGAAACCAATGGGGTTGGCACCAGGCCGGAATGCATTTCCCTCGATGTACCTGCCATGAGCATATTACTTAATTGCTCAGTTCAAAGAACAAGATAAAATTGATTGGTGATTTGCACAACTTTGTTGGAAACTCACATTTCTTTCAAAAATGGATGCTTGTAAAAGAGATCAGGAATTCTCCCTGAAAACTGATTGTGATCCACGTACCTGAAATAAAGATTGAAAAAAAAAACAGATCAACAACTTTACCACTATTCATCTTCTTACAGGGTGAGGTGAACTAAACAGATCATACAATATGACAATACCATTGGATTAGGTTAAAAACTAAATTCTCATAACCAATTGGGCCAACAAATTTACCACTATTCATCTTCTTACAGGCTTCTTTTACTTCTCCAACTCAATCTACAATAATAGGTCAAATTTAGTTTGTTCTCTTAGCATTCTAATCCTTCCACACTACAGGTCAATCCTCACTCATCGTTGGAAAGCTTATAAAAATAGTTCTCTCGTCTTTCTTTGATATCTTGATTTACGTAACTAAAACTTTTTCTTCAATATCTCTAGTACAAATTTCTTGATTTTCTTTCCCTATTTTTGACAAGATTATATATCTTTTGTTCTTCATTCTTTGTTTCACAATCTTGCTAAAAGTCCTCAAAAGCTTTGAAGGGTGTCTTATTCACAGCTTTCCTTGTCTCATTTCTAGACTTTCAATATCTTCCCCAATATTCAGATTTATTACATTCATGTAAGAACTTAAAACACTCCCTTTTATTTCATACCTTAAACACTTTCACTCCACCACCAAGATTCCTTATCTCTTGGTCCAAAACTTTTGATTCACCCAAGTCTACTTTAAGAACTTTTCTAACCTTAAACATCTAATCATCCCAAATGAGACTAGCATTACCACATGATTCTCAATTACCTTCCTCCGATAACTTTTTCTCAAAAGCCAAATGTTTACCACCATTTAATTCTTGGATTCGTAACTAGTCAATTTTTCAATTGTAGCTATTAAAAATAAACATATCAAGACCCTATGTTGTGTAGCAAGACTTTCTCCTGAAATCACCTTCCAATTCTTGCAAACTCTTCTATCAAAACTCCTTACAAAAATAAAATCAATTTGCAACCTTGAGATTCCACTCTTATAAGTGATTAGATGTTCCTCTGGCTTCTTAAAACAAGTCTTCTTGAAATTTGTGAACCATAGAACAAGTACATAAATTAAAATTACAAGACAAGTTGCAATTTGCAAAAAAAAAAAACAAAATTTGATGTACAAAACTTTTAATGCAGATTCAAATCAACTGCAGAAAGACAAACTTACAAGTATGTCAATTTAGGTATATGAGCAACGGTGGATGGTATAACACCTGCCATTTTGTTGTAGGACAGGTACCTGCCTCGAGCATACAAAATCAGCATGTTATGGAAATTCCAAGGAATGAGAGATAAATCTTGAGAACAGCAAAATCATTATGTAAGTGGTACACAGGAAAAGAAGAAAAAGTAACACTCACAAGATCTCAAGACTGGTTAAGTTAGCAAGTTGTGCAGGTATTCCACCAGTAAAATAATTATTGTTTAGATACCTGGTTACAGAACAAAACTCAGTTGAAATTTAGAGAACGATGCATTTTCTTTAAGATCAAATGAAACTATATGGAGGAAAATAATTCACCAGCAATAACTTACAGATTGCGTAGTGCGGGAAAGCAACCTTCAAAACGAATGAGTTCCCTTATGGTACCCACTAAATGATTGTTACCAACATCCCTATAAGCATAACAGTATTATAATTATAATGAGGAACAATTGAGTAAGTTATAAATAGTGTAGTCTGCATTAGGAGTTAATCAAAAAGATATCATTATTACAAGTGTCGAAGGTTTTGCAGAGTGCCCAATTCCGGTGGTATTCTTCCAGTTAAACGGTTTTCATGCAGATAAAGATAGCGAAGCTCTGGAAGATTTGCTAGCTCCTTGGGAATTTCTCCCTTGAAGTTGTTGAAGCTTAGGTACCTGTGTAAAGATATGACATCTCAATTGTAAATAAAATATCAACAATGGTGAAAGAAAGACAAGCAAGCCCAGAGATATTAAAAAGGTTAAAGTTACTCACAGATGTGTTAAACTTTTAAGCTCACCAATTTCTGGAGGAATTGCATCCTGTAGTTTGTTCCACCTCAAATTTCTGGAAGGAAACAAAGGCCAATAATGAACCAAATATTTCACATCTTAGAACCAAAATTATCAGAAGATCAACAACTGTTTGCATAAAAGCAGGGTAAAAGGAAAAATCTTCATAAATAAACAACAGTTTTTAACATAAAAATCCTGCCTGTCATTGTACTGCATCATATCAAAATACAAAGTTTGGAAACAATATGCAAAGAGAAACCAAAATTGAAGAGGGAACGGATATTTTCATACAATACTTTAAGACGCTTCAACCGTCCAATTTGTGGAGGAATAGGCCCAGTCAACTTGTTATTGTGGAGATCACTGCCATAAGCACACAGTAAATCAATTCATAAGGAATTCAAAGGAAGAACCAATATCGAAGCACTTCAATGCCACACATTGTAATCAAAAACAAACAAAACAAAACCAAATGCAGATAAACTGCAGGCAAACAATGCATCATCTTTATCAAGTGTATCTCAATCCTCCATTCATTTTTGTAACAAACCAACAAACGCCAATAAATTAAACAAGTGCATCTCAATCCTCCCTAGTGTACTTTCAAACATCCAACTTCAACACAACCATATGCATTAACCCAAAACACATATTTCTCAATAATCAAAATTTAACGAAACATAAATTAAGAAAGACACTTACAGCCGTGTGAGATCCAACAAGCTGGTAACAGCAGTGGGAAAAGGTCCCACAATCGACACCGCATACACCTCGCTGCAAACAACCAAATCCCGATCTTAATTACACAACTCCACACCCCAAATCTCATCTACAACAACTGAACTTAAGAATCTAAACTTTTATTCATCCATTCCAAAAAAAAAAAAAATGATAAGAAATGAAATGAAGAACTTTGAGATACGATGATGCTCACAGCTCGGTAACAACGCGATAATCACCGACAGTGGAACACGTGACACCGGACCAAGGAGGAAGATCCCCATCTCCACAAGGGTCATCCCCGACCCACGCATACACCACTCTCCACCCAAGAGAAGCCTTGATCTCGTTTAAAGCCTTGACTGCAAAAAAATCGAGAAACGCATAAACGACTCCGACCCATCACGGGAAAAGGCCAGAAACGACGACCCAATGAACCGAATTTGAGAAAAGGTGAGAGAAAACGACATGGGTAGGTGATTGAGTTAAGAAGTTAACGTTACCGTCACGCTTGAGGGTCTTGCAGTGCGAAAGGTGGAGAATTGATAGAAGGGTAATGAGGACGAAGGGGAATGAAGTGAAGGGTGCACGCGCCATTTTGAGGGCGCTTCGAGAAATCGGTTAGTCTTTCTTGTTTTGTTATTCGGAGAGTGGAAACGTAGATCTGAAGTGTTGTGTTGATGAGTGAGATGTTTCTGTGTGTGTGTTTTGATTTCAGATATTGCAAAATTGAGATTTGAAGGATTTGATTTGATTAATTGAAGTTGAGAGTGAGCGAACGCGGTATGGTATCAAGTTGGAAATTGAACATCTAAATCCAACACACTCGTCGGCGTCGGCACTGAATTTTTGTGCTATTATTATTACTATTTTTTTTTTTTAAAATAAAATATTTGATACATTATCTTATTTATTTTATTTAATTTTATATTTTATATTTTAAAAAATTTATTTTAATCATTTATGTTTAAAAAAAATTATTTAAAATAGATATTTTACTATTATCAATTTAACATTATTAATATAATTTTTATTAATAAGTCAATACATTAAATATGATTTTAACTTTTATCATCGCTTCATGATGAAACTGAAAAAAAAAAGTTAAATTAAATTAAAAAAAAAATCGTTCGGCCTGTGTTTTACGCAGATACTCTCTCTCACTTTATTTTTATTTTTTTTTTAGATATTGGGTTTTGGCCTGTTTGGTTTGGTTGGGATTGACTATCTATGGCCCTTGTATCGGATTTTGGTCGTTAAAAAAGCAAAATAGGAGCGCCGTTGCCATTTGTCCATTTTAAAAAAAATATTAAGTGTATGACTGGTTGTCAGTCGTAGAAGAATTTTGAGTCAAAATTCATCGTGTAAGAAAAAAATGGAGATATTTGTTAAATTTACATAAGGTAAAGTATTTTTTTCATTTCATTTTTTATTCCTATGTGAGTTAAGATGGTTAATGAATGATTTATTTCTTACGTGTTTCATTAATTAGGTGACACATGACATTAAAAAAAATAAAATATATTTTTTTAATTTTTTTTTAAATATTTTTTAAAGAAAATTAATATCATTTATCTTATTAATTAAATTACACGTGACTTAAAAAAATATTTATTTAAAAAAATAATTTTAAAAAAATAAAAATTAATATTACGTGTCAAACAAAATATTAAAAATTATAAATAAAAATATTTAATATTTTAAATAAAAAAACATATATTTGCATTTTATATTATAACATCCACCTAATATATTTAACTTTAAATTAAATATATCTATGATCTTTCAATTAAAATTTAGGATAAATGATCCTTGAAGATATAAATCTTTGAAGGTATAAATTGATTTATGAAAGAAGAAAAATTCTAATTGAATGCAAATAAATATGTAAAAAGTAAGACAATCTCATCTCGCATTAATTTGTAAGATTATTATGTCATCACGATCTAATATCCAATAGTCAATTCATAATTAAATTATATTTTTTAAGGATTAATTTGACATTAAATCCTTAAGCCTATTCTTATATGATGACTACAAGCAGTTATCAAAATGTCATGTAACACCAATTAATTCGTGATCAATTTCAAACTATGTTTTCCTTTGTCTCTTGGCAATTTATGAACTCTACTTCCACAGCGTGACGATGTTCCTTCATGCTAGGCCAGTGGCCATTAAATTCCAAATTATGTATAAGCCTGGAGGTCTTTTTGCCCACACATCTCATCTAACATTGCTTTAATCTCCTATACGACGTTCCTTCAAACTTCAAACCCAATAAAATCCCCTTACTCACTCTCTTTCTTCTTTATAGGTAGACACACTGCTTTGGTTTTATAAAAATAAAAATTAAAAAAAAATTATTTAAAAATTAAAATTATTAATAATTTTGTAGAAATCTTAGGTCGTCTTTAGAAGAAATTATATAAAAAAAAATTATAATTTTAACTTAAAATTTTTTTTTTTTATATTTTCTTATCTTAGAGATTCTTTTAATGTGTCCAAATATATTTATTCAACTATTTTAATACTAGAAATTGTGTTTGATTTTCAAACAAAAT
This sequence comes from Amphicarpaea edgeworthii, assembly GCA_014843725.1. NCBI lineage: Eukaryota > Viridiplantae > Streptophyta > Magnoliopsida > Fabales > Fabaceae > Amphicarpaea > Amphicarpaea edgeworthii. Next base: position 3,780,123 of record CM026329.1, read on the forward strand.
TCTCTTAAATCATCCGTGATAATCACAACGTGAATAAAATTATTCTCTGACTTTTGACCTAATAGATTGAGGAATCACCTGCTATTTTACTTGGACCAAAACAAAAACATGCTCATACTCTCATATTCAACTCTAGTTCATGGTCAAGTCGCGAGTGAATGAACTCTTCGATCATAAAATAGATCAGGAATGTTACATGAACATGAATCTTATTGATCTTTTCACTTTAATTTCTAAGGTGATTCTTTTAATTGCGACCACGCAGTGCATGCCTACCTTATATGCAGCAGCTTATATAAGCATTTAGAAATACTTTGAGAAGAATGGTCCCAAAAATAGTTTTTCGTTATCATTTATAACTATTCTTAAATGATAAATGGGGTTTACTTTTATAAAATTATATAAATCATAATAAGTTGTGATACAATGAAACTATAAAATTAAGTATATCACCATTAAAATCATACCTTTTATATAATGTTAATTTCACTTTGCATCAACGTATATTAAGCAGAACATATTTAGAATATTTTCTATACAATATATAATAAGGGTACCCTTAATTAGATTGATTTTCCTTTCTTGCTTGTCCATATTCACTCCAACTAGCTAAGTAGGCCTACCCCTAAAATTCACATCCACATATTCTAGATTTCTATTCCATGACCTAATTGATCAGAAATTTGCAACGCACGTTTTACACCGAAAATGAATCCAATGAAGCAAGCACCCCCATCTGCATTTGTTGGGAAGATATTGCATAAATTTTAATAATGATAGATGTACCTTTCTCAATCATCGTGGACATAAACTATACACATCCCAACTGTATCAAATAAATAGAGAAATATGACTTCTCAAAAAGTAAACAAATAAACATAATATTTTTTTTAACCATAATATTAATATAAAGTATAATAAATTAATCTTCATAAAAAAAATCTGCCTAATTACTTTTAGTTAGATTTTTCTTTTTTAATCATATTTTTTCTGTTCATAAAGTTTAAATTTAAAATATTTTATAGGATAACAACTTATTGGTATAAACATGACAATATGACAACAACATATTAAGTCATATCCATTAAATCAAATCTCAAATATCCACTGCAAATAATGAATATTTGAAAATACAAAACCAAGAATGGAGCCAAATTGAGCTCAGAAACAGAGCAAAACCCATGAATAGATACGTCATTGTCCTTTGGTGGCTCCATATTAATGAAACTCATGGGGTCCTCATGACCTACACCTCCAACCATATTCTCTTCAAAGCTGCCCCATAAAGGACCATTTCCATGCTTGTTTTCAGATTCAACCCTTCTTTTCTACAACATTCTCTCAAACTCTACTCCTTAATTACAACAACACCACAAAACCAAAAACAAGCATGGAAATAGCCAATTGGGAATTGCACAATACTAAATAAAAATAAAAGAAAAATAAGCTAATTACAATATTATACAATTTTTGTCACACAGAAGTGGATTAAAACTTCAATCTTAGCTGCAACGTCAAGGTTTTTGAGTGTACATGACACCGCAACTGTGGTTGCATTGATCGCATTTGTCTGTAATTTTCCACAACATCAAAAAACACAAGTTTGCGACGAAACTGTGACTGCGACCTCAATTTAAAACTTTGCCTCTAAAGATTGTCTCTTTCTGCATGCCATAGTAGTAGCTCTAGCCATTGATAGATAAATATCCAATCTTCTTGTGTTGAGGGTGTCCAAGAACTTGATGAACAGTGAATTAAGAAAGAAGCAAAACGGTTTTGACCAAAAGGGTGCGATGAAAGAAATTGATTTATTGAAGTTAACATGCTGGTTGTAGAATATACCTAAGGGTGTTGTTAATAGTGGTGAAATTTGTATGATGATCAGTTGTGAAGTGGGTTTGGCCCAGAGGGAACTCGTCTCTTCTCTGCACCGAATCTTGGGTCAATTCCATTCTCTTGGGAGGGTGGTGGAGTTGCTTCAAATATTCTTTGATGGATTCTTTGGAGTTCAGTGCACAAGGAACGTGATGAGTTTCTCTTGGTAAAAGTTTCACAGTAACGAAGGAGGTGATGATGATGGTGGTGACGATGATGGTGGTGGTGATGGTTGAGGGTGTTGCTTGATGGAGCTACTTTGCAATTAGATGAAGAGAAGAGAAAGAGGAAAAGAAGGAGAAAGAGGGTGATGAACGTTGAAGACAGAGAGCTCTTCATTTTCTGAAACAGAGAGAAACAGGGGAGGGGCAGGGGAGGTAGAAAAGAAAAGTGATGATGCTTTGCTTGTGTTGTGATTTGTGATTTGTGAAAGGTTATGGGAAAAAGGATATCGAGGGAAGAGAAGAGAGAGTTAATTAATGCAAAACAAGAGACACATGAGGGGTGTGTAAAGGAGGGGGCCTCACTCAATTAATTTTGGGTTTTGCTGTGGATTTAGTCACCAATCACATCTCATCATCAAAGGAGTCATGAAATTTATGTGTGTGTATGTAATGTAGTAATAGTGGGGTTAGGATGGGGCATGTGTGCGTGGATGGATGATTGAATTCAAGGTTTTAAGAGTAAAGTGTTTTAGGTTTCATGCTTTTAATGAATGAATGTTGCTATGTGTGTGGATAGTTTGTGTTTGACTAGTTTGTATTCATGACGTAAACCTAAAACCCTATATATAATGTTGAATAGTTGTCATGGATTTTGTAACAAAGTCTTGCAAACAAAATCTGCAAATTTTAAAAGAAAGTAAAGTTTGTGTTTTGCTATGAGTATCATGATATGTTGTGTTGATGCCATGAATATGATGTTATAGGTGACTTGTAATTTAAAAAACGTACGATGAGGAAGCCATGCAGATAGTAAAAGACCATTTTTAAAATTTTGTTAGCTTTTTTTTTAAGGCTTAAATGCTTTTGGTCCTCATATTTTTCAATAATTTTAGTCCTATTTTAAAATAGAAATATTTAGTTCTTTTATTTTTTTTAAAATCCATAATTTTATTACTTCTATTTAAAATAAAAACATTTAATTTTTTAAGTTTGGTAAAATTAGTGATTTTGATTTTTCTATCAAGTTTTTTGAATTGGACTATAAAAGATTAATTTGATGTAATCTAAATTTCGTGACGTGATATAAAATTATTTATTTAATCACGCCATATTAAAAACCGTCAATATTATTTTTAGTTTGATCGATAAACTAAAATGATAAAAATTTTACAAAACATAAGGATTAAAAGTTTCTATTTTAAAACATGATATTAAAATTGTGGATTTTAATGAATAAAAAGACTAAATATTTCTATTTTAAAATATAGATAAAAAATTGTGTATTTAAAAAATATGGGCATTTAAGCCAAAAATAAATTTAAAGGAGATACAATCAGACATTTGGATAAGGTAATCTTAGATTTAATTTGAAAGGAGATACTGTACAATTAGACAGTTACTATTTACAAACAGCAACTTTTCCTAACACCTGTTTTCAGTTGAACCATAAATAATTCCACCCATATCATATGAACAAAATCTCTATCATTTTCCAAATGCTTTCAATGACACAGTGATTTGGAAAATTTTAAAAATATACAAATGAATCAAAAACAAATAAAATGAATAAATTCAATTGAGCAACATCTTAATTAAGCCCTATGATATGTCACTTCACTTCACTTCACTTCATCCTACTAATTTGCGTGCACGTTGGTTAGCACCTTTGACTCGAGAATTCAGCTCATCCACATCGTCACTAAGATGATCAAGAGCTTTGTTTTGCCTGCATTTATCATTGCACATTCAACATTAGTGAATCAAATAGTTCTCACACATAACACTACTATTCACAAAGATGTCATTTACAACATCCATATCTTTCATCACAATCACTGCTTCTTCAACATTCAAAATATTTGAGAATAATAATTGAAGTATAACAAAGAATTTACCTGTCAAGTTCAGTTCCCATGCCAATTGCCATGCCCTTTAAATCACCCAAGATGTCACTTAGATCTGAGAGTCCATCGTCTTGCTTGGCTTTCTCAGCCTGTTTTTAGTAACACCATGAAATAATACAATGAAAATATTGATTGAGAAATTAACAAATACTTAATAGGCATAACATAACATTATAATAACTAAAAACACTTACATCAACTTTCTGATAGGCATTGGTTGGTTCATTAGGAGGTGTGGTAGGGGCTGAGCGTCCCTTAGCCCCAGTTCCTAAGCCCAACTTCTCCCTGTCTTCCTTACTTGCATTATTTTTGGATGGCTTATCTGTGATTATATATACAATCATTTTAGTCAATCAAAACTCTAATTTATGATAAATCAATTAATTTTTAAAATAATATCTTAAAAGTCATGTAAACGTTGATAAGTTGTGATTGATAGACAAAAGTATCTTTTAAAAGTCTTACAAATTATTTTACATTCTAAAAAAAATCTTATAAAAATAAAAGGTGAGAGGAAAACCTGGTGTGATTATAGGGCCTTGGATATTCTTGCCCTTCTTTGGCTTCCATGGTTTGGAGAACATGCCCCCAAGATTGTTTAGGAGTTTTTCACCCTGATGATGTAATTTTTTTGAATTATTATAAATACCATTGTAAAGAAATACAAATGAAATCATAATAGCATTCATTTATACTATTATTCCTTCTTCAAAGGGTCTCAATTCATTTATATAGCTGTCACATAACTTCTCTAGTCCATTATAGCATGCTAGGTTTGAAATGGATGCAATCATGATAGATTGTAATCACAAATTGTGTTGGTCCATATAAAAACTACAACTGTAGCCATAATTCAAAACCTTGATAGCATCATAGGTATATACTATTATCAAGCAAAGTAACCTATGCTCTACCTGGCAAACCAAAAGTTCTAGTTAAAATGTTCATCATAACTAGCATAGAATAATCAAAATGATGCCACAGTACAAATAAATTTTGCAGTTCTTTGGATATTTTTGGTGTTATACTCCAATCATAATTGGTGTTTTACCTCACTAATGCACAAAATAAAAGTTTGTGTAAAAGACTAGTATTAGATTATTCGAGGTGAAACTCCAATTTTGGTCAACAGTATTTAAGTTTTGTCTAGGTTGAAAATGTTTAAAGGACATTAAAATGTCAGTTACCAAAATGCTTCTTACTATGATATAAACAAACTTTTCATTGTACTTAAAAATTTTACAAAACAGTAGATTATGATTGAACATAGAAAAAAAAAAGCTGAACATAGAAACGAAACGAGAATCTCATACCCGGCTCAAGTCCTTCTCAGTATCAACAACCATGTTGTGTGTCCTTGTTATCTGCTCACCCTGCTGGTTCAACATCTCAAGGGTCCTTGTGGCATCCCCTCTTATGTCCTCAGCAATCCTCAAACAATTGTTGACACTCTTTGTTGTGTCCTCAGACTTGTGCACTGCATAGTTCTCCAGCTCCTGAACACTTTGGTTCTCTAGCCCCCCTGAGTTCTTGAAATCATTCTTGTACCTGTCTTTGTCTTTCGACACCGGCTTCCTTCCCCAGTCGTCGTCGTCGTCCTCATCAAAATAGTTTCCTTTGGATGCTTTTGGAACTGGCATGACAGGTTCTGATGTGGTTCTTTTTTCTGTGGTGAGGGTTGTCTCCTTAACTTCTGGTTCTGATTCAGTTGGTGGTGCTGCTGCTTTTCTAAACCCAAACATTTTTACCTTCTAGCACAAATCCAACAGCACAGAACAAAAGCAAACAAAAGAAGGAAATTAAGTAATTAACAGAGTTTAATTTTGATACACAACTCAAGAGATTTTTATACTACCAAGTAATTAATTAGAAGAATGTTAGCTATCTTCTACCTGCACTCTTTTAATAATTCTTTTATTGGTTAAAATTTATTGAAAAATTACTAATTTTGATGAAAATCAGTTAGGTCACAGAGAGCCTCAGTGCATTCTAATTAAATTCATTAACATATACACTTTTACGTGACAAGAACTTACCAGACCGCTAAGATTTGACTAAATTTGAAGGATTTAGAAAATCTGATCCAAAAATGGACACTTACTAAAAATAGATAAAACCAATCTATGCATAAATGTTTGAGGCAATTTTCTCAATAATGGTTACCTTGAAGGAAAACATTAAGCCAAAAATGGAACATTATGTCACAGAAGCACACTAAAACATATAGGGTAGGAAAAGACAACATTCAAACTCAGAAGACAAAAAAAAAAACTGAAGCAAGTCAACGTTTTAGTGCATACCAAAGCACCCATGATAACAAGTAGATAGTAAATTTTATGAGCAACAAAACAAGAAAAAAATCTACAACAAACTCATGTATCAAAAGCTTCCATGAATCAAACTCGTGGCAGAGAACAACATCAATCAAAGCCAAGGTTTTAGAAAACAGTCTGCGACCATGATTTCGGTCGCAATGTCAATGTTTTGGAATATTTGTGAGTTCAATTCGGTCACAATTATTCTACTTTTCAGCAACATCAAGAAATACAACAAAACTATGTTTACAACCTCAATTTAAAACTTGATCAAAACCATCACGGAGAATGCAACCAACCTTTTACAAAAGCCCAAGTTATTATCCTTGAAGTGATTAAAACAAAGTAAGACAATGCAATCAAAAGGTGAAAAACGAAAAAAAAAAATTGTGAGCTGAGCACCTGAAATTAGAGGACAACAAGATTAGTTATGTTATGTGGTACACAAACCCGAACATGATAATGGGGTTTGCGTACAAGAAAGGAACAAGCAAGAGAAAAAAGGAAACAGTGGATGGTCGAAACAGAACACAAGAGACTGAGAATTGTGTTGGGTTCGTTGAAAAATAAGAAACAGATTGAAGGTGCCGCGAAAAAAGAGAGAGATCTATGCGCCGTTTCAACCATATATAAAACAACAACCTTTGACACTTCTAGACCGTTACCTTGGGAAACTAACTACTATATGTCTTTTAATTATTTTCCATACTAAAAAAATTGATTGGCTGTTATATACTTTTTTTTTTAATTGAGTAATACTTACATAGACTCGTCAAATTATCGAATGTCACGACTCACGAGTTTTTTTTTTTTTATATAAAATAATTACTTTGAAAGTTATATTTAAAATCAAATTTAATTAGTTTTAACTATAATTTTTTTTTTTTTTACATTACTTGTTTGTGTAGTCTCAATACAGTAAAGTTATTTTATATTTTTTCCCCTCATAATACGTGAATGAAATTTTTTAAAAAAAATCATTTATTTGCAATGTCAAAAAATGTATTTTTTGAAAGGTCTGAAATCCAAATTTATGTAAACCAGGACAAAAGACGTGCTTTAAAAAGCTATTTGAATGCTTAATACGAAATGGTTTACCTTCAAAAATAAAAAACTCAAATGATCGTGGGCCAAAATTAAATGGGCTTTATCCTAGCCTAAAGCTAACTGCATTTCTACCATATGTTTTTCTTTAAAAAAAAAATAATAATACTATTCTTAGTATCTTAAAGAGAAAAAGGGTAGTGTAAAGGTAATTAGTCAGTTAATTATAATTTTTTTATTTATAATAATATAGTTAATTTTTATAAAAATTATTTTAAAAATTATTAAAATAATAAATTATAATTATCTGAAGATTTAAAATTATTTTGCACACATAAAAAATAAAAAAATAAAAATAAGAGAGGACTACAAGCCAAAACGAGATACACCCAAAATCATTTCCTGGAGATATGGAATGAAAAGTCAAGAAAATGTGTGCTTTACACGTGGGAAAGATGATAAACTGTCCCTTATCGTTGATTGAGAAACCCTATGAGAATGACATTGTCTCAAAAGCTTATCACTTCACCTAAGAATTAGATGAGACAGATTCACGATCCAAGCAAAATCTTTCAACTATTTCTCCATCTCTTTCACCATGCCATTTAATTTATTCTTTTTTTTTCTTCATATAATAATTTAAATTTTAAAAATTGGTGACTTGACACGAGGATTTTTAGAGACATAACATAAAATTATTAATGCATTTTCACTTAATTACTACTTTTGAACTCAACAGCTGCAAATTAACTCAATAGTTGCAAGTCAAGGACTAATTTCTACATTCTTAAGAGACTGATTTTATTTTTTAAACAAATAACCTTCTAAACATATAGTCATGAGGATCGAATTCTAGATAACGTGCTTAAAAAACAAACAAAGTTATATACTAAGAGAAAAAAAAAAAATGTGATATAAATTGAGTTTATAAAAGTACCTTAAGTTTTACTTTCAAACATATTTTTGAAGAATAATTTTACATGATCTCAAACTCTCATTTTACTCTCCAACATCATTTCCAATGTCCCTGCAACCTGTAATATAAACATATCTCTAAGATATTGAAATAAAACTTCAACTTTAATCTACCAATAGTACTAGAAGTAGAGCACTTTAATTAAGAACTTCATTTAAAAATAAAAATTGACCTAGTGTAGACTATAGGCATCTTTATATCTAAACATGATTGTCTTTGGAGGTTCTGAAGATTCTTCTCTAGCTGTGATTGTGAAGTGTTTTTTTTTTTGTTTTGTTTTAGCTTACGTGAATGGCTCTATAGGGGGACCTCCCCACTTGAAACAGTGACCATCCTACTATTGACCAGTGAGTGTTACGTCGATCCGTGACAAACGCAATTAATAGTTTTTTTTATTTTATATGATTTTACTTTAAACGTGAATTTTAATGTGACATACATTATATCTCAAAGATTTCTTTAAACATAAAAATCGTATCTTAATTGTTTTCTCTCGTTGAAGGTAGTTCAAGCACACAAAGTGCATGTTTAAATTGCAGTTTGCAAAAGTTTCACAATAGTTGTTTCTTGGAAACTGAATTTTAAAACATACTTTTGTAACTCTCGAAATTCAAACATATTCAAAATATCTTAAGATTAAACTTCGTATCTTATATAAGAAACAGTTACTTAAAAATTAATTTATTTATGTCAACCAATATCATTGAAGAGAAATCATTATGTAGATGTGAGATTTTTTAAAGGACGTTTGTTCCATAAAAAAAACACAAGTTTGTTTCTTATATGTTGGTTACTAGATCCACCAAAATTCAATAAAGAACGCAACTAAACTCCTATAGATGGAGATGCACTAAGTAATTAAGTTCAGCCAATTATCCTCCTCTGTTTAGTTAATGATTATATATATTCAAAGGCAATCCACGTATATATGTTCGAGAAATTCGATCTTCACAATTCCTCGAGGCTTTATAACCTTAAGAGTAAATTGTTAACTTGGTCCTCCAAACATTATTCTCTTTCCTAGCTAAATAATTTAATTTTTAAGTAATAAAATTACATTAATAGTCTCTAAAGCCTTTAAAGTAATAAAATTATATATATATATAATCCCTAAAATGCTGAATATATTCATTAATTTAGTCTTTACATTGATATATATTTTACTATCGTTCGGGGATTAATTTAAAGGATTTTTTTTAATGTTTGGGGACTATATATATAATATGACTTCAAATACTTAAAGGAATATACTTGTGTAGTTGGTTTACTTTATTTAGGAGAAAATATATAACACTTCAGGAATAAATTAAAATATATAACTTGCATATTTATAAGGGTGAAATGTCTTGACGAATCGCAGAACAAATATATATATATATATCGTTGGATATTCTTTTTGCCTACCATTTCGTAGAAAAGATAGTATAAAAAGAGAAATTTTTGCTTTGAACACCATTCCTTTCCAAAAGTTGTTTTCTAATAAAGCTTTACCATCCATCACAAATTGTCATTTTTGAGATGTACATCTCACCTATCGCCTAGCTATATAGAGTACTCAACATAGACACCTCACTTTTCAAACAGAAAAATAAATATTAATTTTTAAATATCTTTTTAATCATTATAATTTATCAATAAATAAATAAAAATAAATAAACTACTAAACTGTAGGAATTAAAAAGATATTTAAGTCAAATTAGTTAGATTATGTGGGGCATATTTCTAGCATCATATGCTTGCAAGATCGATGTTTGAATTGTGTTCCTTATTCTCTGTCTCTTTATAGATCTTCGGCTTCTAGTTGCTTAATGGTGGTCCAGAGTTTGGTCTTTCAACTCTATATATCATAATTCATTCTTCAAAATTGATAGAAGTGACAATAGACAATTATAACAGTGTTAATATGAGAAATGTTTAAAACTCAGTCAATGACCAAGTAAAGAGATTAATTCATAATGCATAATTCATTAGTTTAATTCTGATTGAATCAAAAGTATATTCTTTTAACATTATATAGTATGTTAAGTAACAAAGTATTATTTTTTTTACCAAATTAATAAAGAACATAATAAATTAATAAGATAGATATTTAAACAATAATAAGGGTAAAAAATTTAATCCCAGAAATTAAATGTTTATTTTTTTAATTATCAAAATTTTAAAAAAAAAATATCGTGAATATGTTATTTTTAGTCATTCTAATTAAAATTATGAAATATAATATATAAACTTTTTCATTTATGCGAAGTTTTTACTGTTATAATTTGAATTTATGATAAAATTAAAAATTATAAAATTTATATACCTTATTTTTTTATAATTTTTGTAATTTGATTTTGATGAAAAAATAAACAAATTATTACCAATTATAAAATTTATATACCTTATTTTTTATAATTTTTTCAGAATAATTAAAAATAATAATTATCATATTTGAATGATTAAAAAAATAATTATATTTTTTTGAAAGCAAAAAAAACACATAAAAAAAAAACAATTTGAATGATTAAAAAAAACAATTATATTTGAAAGTATATACTCAAACCTAATAATAATGAAAACTGTGACTTCGAAGTTCAAAGCTTAGTTAGACATAGGATCTAGGATTCTAGGTATCTACTAATCGGTGTAGTGCTCCAATTAATGGCAACTTCCTTTGCAACCAAAAGCCTAGTAACTTTAGAGATATGTATGGGTTGTTTTGATAAACAAATTCATTAAACATTATCTTTGGTGCCATTTACAAACATCTTTTTCATCACTTGTCAACGGTTGCTGTATTGTCATTTCATTAGGTTTTCTCAAAGGGAACACAGCATGGGTTGTTCAACATTATATTTATTTTACCAATAAGAGAAACTAAACATTAGAGTTATATATATGATCGATGATCTCAAACTTCATTTTCACCAATGACATTTTATCCTATCATTCGATCGACACTTCTCAATCTGAGAGTTTCTTGGTTGGTGAGTTCTTGCAACTTTAAAGATTAGGGTCTAAAAGGAGGATGAGTTCTTGCAACTTTAATAAGTAGATAAATATGTTGTCCATTATGTGGAGTACCATAAATTGTAACACCTTAAGGGAGTACTACTTTTTAACTTGCACCTAGTTTCTTTGAGCATGGAAACTTTGAATATACATACATCAAGATCAAGTCTAGTTTAAAGTTGATAGGGATTACACAATGGTTACAGATTAATTTTATATTATCAAATAATTGTAATATTTTATTTATTATAAATCAGTTAATTTTTATAAAATTATTTTAATTATTAATATTATCATTAAACTTAAATATTAAATATAAGGGTGACAAAACAAGTCAACATGGTTTGGATTGTAACTTCAATTTTTTTTTTCAAAAAAAATATTTGCATTTATATATTTTCCATTTTCAATTTTTAAATTTGATTATCTAAGTTAACATATTTAATATAACAATAACAATAATAAAGACTAAATAGTAAATACATAATTTTTGTTAAAAGATGAAAATTCAAGAAAAATATTATTCCATTATAAATCAAAATCATGATCATGATCATGATTAATATAACACTCTGATTTTAATAATGTATGACTAAATATTTTATTGAAGGTATTAGTTGAATTAAATTGAAATTATGTTATTTAATATGTTTACCGATTAATAATATTATGCTTTTAGTGCTTGATGTGTTATAGTGAGTTTAGATTGTTAATCGTGAGAGTGTGAGAAGACTTGGTAGTTGTTTTCGATAAAAATAAATAATAGACTATAGTTATAATAAAGGGGATGTCGACTAACAAATCTTTAAGTGACTTCAAAACTTAAATGCACACAAAAGTTTCCTCTTTTCAACATATCCTTCACTTCTTCATCTTCCTCCAAGCTTTCCTCCAACCTAGGGTTTTGGTACCCATACCATTAGAGACTTCCTTTCATCAGTTAGAGTTTCTTAGCTATTTGTAGGAGTGGTAAGCTTGCTTTCTTCTTCCTCCCTCGACCTTCTTGCTCCAATCTTTTTCTCCTTACCTTTTATTGGAGTAACCCGTTATGTATTTTGATGTAAAACCCATTTTTTAGCGTTGTTTTGGGTTGTTTATGAGTTTGATGCGGTCGAGCTGATGATTGGAGGAAAACCCTTGGTGGAACTCAAGGTCCCCTTTTCTTCTCAAAATCTAGGTTGGAAATGGTGATAGGTAAGGAAAGCTAACCTATCTTTCTTGTTTCATAATGATTTTGGGTTTGATTGGTTTGAATCTTGTGTGTTCTTGTTAGGGCTTAGTGTTTATAAGCTTAAGGGATGATTATGATGTGTTTGTTGTGAGTTTGGATGCTTGGATAGCCATTAATGGGGTTAAAAGCTAAGATTTTCGAAGAACTTTAGTTGCAAAATCTGTAGTTTTAGCTAGGCTAGAGATTTTAGTCTTAGTTAAATTTCGATAGAATTGGGTTTGCACAATTTTAGCTCAAGCTAGAATTTTTAGCCCAAACTAAATGTTTGGCTAAGCTAAGTTTCTATGCTTAAGCTAAATGAAGGCATAGTGTTTTGTTTTACATTTAATACTTCTTGAAAGTTCCCAAGTGGATATAATGTGGTTTTATGAATCTTTATAATCTGTATGTAAGAAAATATAATTGTGATCTTATTGAATGTGATATTAAGAAGATTATGATGTTTTTAGAAATTGAAAATTGGTTGTTGGTGAGATGATGATATATGTGATGTGAATGTGAACTTGTTATGAAATCGTCCCTATATGTTAAAAGGAATTAGCTGTCCTTTGGGAAGACTTTTGTTGTTAATGAAAAATGGTATACTTGGGAGGGTGAGTTTCATGCCAAGACTCCACCCTACTAAAGCGACCTAGGGGTCTTGTCTAGTAGGGTATCTTCTCAAGTACCACCCCTGTGTTTTACTTTAGATGGTGTGTTAGAGTGTAGAGAACCACTTCCCAAGAGGCTTAGTGACCCTTTAGCGTATAGGAGATATAATGTTGATGTTGTTGTTGGTGGTGGTGATGGTGTGAAACTTAGATTCTTAAGACAAACCATGAGTGAGATGGTGGGTACAGAGGTGTTGTATCTCAAACCTCAAGTAATCCAAGTCTTGTTATTGTTGTATGGACTATTGAGATGTATTTGGATCCTTAAGTTGGGCCATTGGAGATGGCAGGTATGGAGGTGCCATATCTAAGACTGGAGAGGATTCCAAATATGTGTCGTTGGTATATGGTAGGTGCATAGTTGGTGCACAGAAATATACCTTGTATGCATAGTTGGTGCATAGGCGTGCACAGTTGGTGCACGGGCATATGGGTAGGCACGTAAGTTGGGAGTGCTAGGTAAGCTCTCAACCTAGTGCTGGGGGTTTTCATGGTGACTAACAAGAATGAGCTTATAGAATAGACGAGTGGGCGAATTCCTATAAATGTAAGGTTTTGCAAACTTACAAAGGTAAGTCAATATATACACTTGTCTATTTTCGATAAAACCACACCTCCCCCACATGATCAGCCCAAGGGACTCCCAAAATGGTCAAATAGTGAGACTATGTTATGGGATGGGGCCTATGGGGGATCGCTCATATTGTGTTAAGTCTCTATGGAGCAAAGTCAGTGTCTGTTATTGAGGTTGATTAATGACTTGTTGTGTTGAGTTATGATGATGATTACTCTTGAATGAGTATAATGAGATTGTGTGATAATTGATGAATGATTGATGAATAGATGTAACGAGATGTGATGATTTATGTTGCGATAGGTTTGTGCTGTTGTTCATGATTGTGGGTCTATCTTATAACTGCGTTGTATGATTTGGTTAAGATGGTTGTGCCATGAAGTTAATAATTAGCTTTCCCTCCTTTCCGTAATTTGAATTGCCTTGTCTATATATGTATTTATTATGGTAAGCTTACCCTTGCGTGTGGCGCGTGTGGTTGTGACTGTGATGATCCCGACCTTGATGTACAGGGGAGCAGATGGGTTCAGGTGGAATTCTCTTGGAGCCGTTGTAGATGGAATGCACACAAGCTTTGAACTACATTTTCCTCCTTCTTTTCCTTGACTTTGTTTTATGTATGGATAACTTAGGTTTATGTTAAGCTTTTGTTGCAAGAGTTTTATATTATTGAAGTTATATTTCTTTTATAAAAAGTGAAGTACCATGAGGTATTGTAAATGATTCAACTCGGTTTTATAAACTCATGTTTTATACTTTAAGTTTTGGATTATATTCATTGATTTTGGAACTCTAGAAAAGTTCACAACTTTTTAATAAATGGTTTAATGAAAGAGTTTTTAAATTAAAATAAAATCCAATCTTTCTTTAGTTAGTTATGTAACGAAAGTAGGACGTTACAATCAAGTATAACAACGAGAAATGGATTACAAAGATACTAAAGTCAACATATCAGGATGTTGTAGGCTTATTCAAATAAGAAAATAAAAAAAAAAATGTCTATGACAAGTTGGTGGAGGTAGGACGAGTTAGTGGGTCAAAGGTACTCTGTTTAGGGGTATTTACGAGTTGAATTGGATTGGATTTGTCTAAATTTTTTACCTAACTTGATCAATTTCTAATGGATTAGGTTAGGTTGGATTGGGTCAGTTATGTATTTTAAAAAAAAATTGATAAAAAAAAATCATTATAGATTTTTTAATTTTGCTTATTTTTTAGAATAAAAAATCATTTTCAATCACAAATACACATAATCATATATTAATGCATAAAATAAGCAAGTTAACTTCAAATATTAGAAAACGAGCCAAGAGATGAGATGCAACTAACGCAACGAAGGTGCAACAATGCAGCACAGGTGTAGCGTAAGGCACTAGGCTGAACGGAAGACAACTAAGGGCGGTAGAAAAGGCGTGAAGATTGAGTGGGTGAGACTAATCGAGACTACTAAGTAGGGTTTTGGCGTTTCTACTTTTTATTTTGGAAAAGAGTTTTCATTAAATTGGAACGAAATGAGTGTAAAAGTGAAGTTATTTTGAATGAGAGTGTTGAGTGATAAAGTGAAAGTATGATTTTTCTATTTTTGATTTTTTGTTATTATTTATTAGTATATATAGTTTAAGTTGGATTGGATTGAGTTACGGGTTCCTATCATAAAACTTGTTACCCGATCCATAGATTATTGGGTTAAGGTTATATTAGGTTGGGTCTGACCCAAAGACTCTAACAATCCGATCAAACTAGATTGGATTAATTTAGATTCACGGATTATCCATACCCATAAACATTCCTATCTCCATTGTCCCATCTTTCTTTTAAGAGTCGAAACTCACTTTGTTTTTTCAATTAAATATATTTCTCATTACTTCAACAAAATCTTTTAAGTAAAAAATATTTATTAATCATAATATTAATACAAGATAATCTTCATTAAAAATAATGATTAATCTTCGTTAGATATAATACACACTGTGGATAATTCTTCTTCCAATACCACACAATTTATTTCATATCCAAATCCTGGATTATAATACTGACATGATATGGGTGCAGAAAAGCTTCGTTGCGAACTTAATTACGAAGCAGTATTTTACTTCGGTTGAAGGCTATGAATGATGCTTCGACCCACCATTATCAATCACCAATCAATATCAATGGACAACACAAAACCCACTCTACCCCTTAAGGCGTTTGTAGGTTGCTCGTGACGTTCCTTTCACAGATTATATCAACTATAATAATTATGATTACAACAAAGTTTTGCTTTGAATTGATATGCATTTAATTTAATATTATATAAATAAATATCCAAAATCTATTTAACTAATCAACAAGGACAAATAATAGAGGAAAAAACGTGAAACGGGGTCCACAGTGTATGTTGTGAATGAAACCGCATTCAGCAACCCCGGCCCTTTGAATGTTCTTCTATCACAATAGTTTTTATTTCATTTTTAATTTATTTTTAATTAACTTAATAATTCTATTAATAATATATTTAGATAAATTAATATTATTAACCCAATTATATTTAATTAGGGAGATTAAATGTTATAATTAAAAATAAGACAAAAATTATAAATTTGAAAAACTAAAAACCAAAATTGTATTATACGAGGATCACTTAATTAAGGCTCCATTGATTGTTTTTGGTTTATAGTTTTTAAATGTAATTTTAAAATAAAATATGTTCATTAAAAAAAGAAACTAACTTAATTTTTAAATTAATTTTGAAAGAATTTGAAATTATTTTTAAAACAATAAAAAAAATTGGAAATATTATTTTTAATTTTAAAAATTATATTTTTATTATCACTACGACTCTCACCTAATTGTTGTCACCATATTATTGTTGCCGTCGTTACACCATTATCACATTCACCATCGTTGTACTATTACTACCACCACACTATTATTGTTATAGTTTAAGTATATTTTATTAATTTTTAATTTTTTTTAATCTTTTTGTCTTCAATTTGTAACAACTTTTTAAAAATTAAAAATAAACTAAAACCAAAAGCTCAAAATTAAAAACTAAAATTAATTTCAATTTTTAAAATTTTCAAAACTAAAAACAATAAATCATTCAAGACTAAAAATAATAAATCATCCCTTTTCAAGATGACCTAAACTGTTTAATTCTGAAAAATTGGATGATATAATGAATGAGCCCTCGACACGTGCGCTTCAAAAGAAAATTTGTCTGTGTGCACCGTTATGTAGGAGATTGTGTTCCTCCATTATTAAAAGTTTCGAAGGTCTAATAATGCGTATTAGTGTTGAAAACGACATGGTTTAACATATAACTATTCTTCATCTTTTGCTATGTTGAAAATGACGTGGTTGCTTGAGAATCAAGTTAGCTCATTCACAATAGAAAATAAAATATCACCACACGCATTTGTTTTTTGATTAGAGATTATGGAGGTCGTCGTTTAATTTATTGGATTAGAAATTAATATTGATTGCATTATATAATTGTCTTTAATATAAGAGAATTTTACTTACATAGAAAATTAAACACAAATTCTTGTATTAGATAACTATTTTTTTACTACATATCAACACGATGAAAATTTATACTATTATGTCAATTCTAGGTGTTATATAGTTGCCGACTACTTCACAACATTCTCCGAGCCTTCATTGTTTTACTGGTGAAAGAAAATTGACAACTATAAGCCTATATGGAATCTGGATATAATTTTTTTTTACAGACAAAAGTTATTCATGATTTCGTCTCCATTCATGAATTTGTATTCAATTAAGTGGTTTGAGTTATATATCTTTTTAAAAACTAAAGTTTGAATGATATCATCAACTGGGTCATTTTCAAAGAATATACAATCGTATATCAATCCTATAGCACAAAAACCTACTTTAAATGAACAGGGAAAAACTAAGCTTTCAGTGGCTTGTATCATCCACTAATAATGTGGGCGACTATAATACTATTCAATAATAATAATAATAATAATAATAAAAAAAAAAATGCTGTAAAAAAATAATAATAATATTAATCTCAAATCTAAACTAATTTTACTTTATTTTAATTTCAAATGACGATGATAAATTTTCTTTCAATAATTTCGGTTTAAATAATTTTTTTATACTTAGAAAATATGGGTATTTTGATTTTGGTACCCGGCTAATTTTTATTTTGTTTGGTTTTGTTACTTAAAAAAATTTATATTTTTCAAAAAAGTATTTTCCTTGTGAAAATCATATAATTACATCAGTTTTTAAATGATCTTGCTGTCGTGATAACAAAATTAAAGTGTAAGTTTCAAAATAAAATTACACAATTTTACATGTACTAAAAAGTTATTTAATTAAAAATTTAAAAAAAAAAATTGATCCTCATCCTGTCGCGTCCCATGAGTGCATCACCTATCCCTAATTGTAGGTCTTTTTTGAAGAGGGGACCACTTCCAAGAAGCTATGCAAAGTGGTGCCCAGACTAGTTGGTCCATTACTTTAACAAAACTTGAAGCATTCAATTGAACACTAAATTATCAACCACCAAAAAATAAAAATAAAAATTTATGAATCTATTCCTTATCAATTTACGATAACTTTTTAAAAATTAAAAATAATTTTATTTTTTAAAAATTTCAAAATTAGAAACAATAAATCACGTCGAAGTCGAACAGGACATAAATTATGAATCACCAAAAATCAATAGTACAAAATAAAATATTCTTTTATATAGAAAAAATATATATAGTTAATTGGTGAGAATTATTAGTTCTCATAATATATATAATCAATTCATAATTTTGGTTTTGTGGTATTTATTTTGTGACTTTCTTCTCCTTATTTTAAAAATGATGTAATTTGATTCATTCATATATTAACTTTCATTTTAATTAACGAAAATATTGATATGATGGTGAAGTGTTGACATGGCCGATACACTTTAATTCCATGTAATTGCCCAAATTAATACCTTAAAAAACCTAATATCCACATGTATATTTCACGTTGGTACTTCATCACCAACTTATCATCCTCACAGAAGGAAGGTTTGGACAATGGATAAACTGTTTTGAGCACAAAGTGTTACGTTCTATTACTTTTATCAAAGCTTAGAATATTTTTTTGTCCAATATGATTAATTGTTCAAGCTTAATTAGATTATTTGTCTGTTGTGAGACAGAACCCTTTAAATCTTTCTGTTACGACTCTTCATTTAATGCATGAGGAGTTTGACACTATTTTTTTTCTTTTGCATATGAAAAAAAAGAAGGTAGGTGTCATTTATTTCCTAAAAAAAGTATTGACACTGGTTCTACTTTCTTACTAGTACCCATTTTTGTCTTCTTGTACTGGATCTAGGTGCATGTAGCATGTTTTGATCAAAGATTGTATTTGTCCTCAGAAATTTTTTGTTTTTGGTTTTAAGCGTGTTTGGATGAAAATTTACATAATTGATTTTGAATTAATGTGAATTTATAAAAATGATTCTAAACAAATTTGAACTTAAAATAACGTAATTTTTGTTTGGATAACTTAGGTTAGAAAATTGATTTTCATTGATAATGTTGTTTGAAAACTTGCCATAAAAATTGATTTTAAGGGTGTAATTATAAAAATGGGTTTTAATATTTGGATTTTTTTATATTTTATTATAATATTATAATACCTTATATTAATATTGATATTAAGAAAAAAAATCACCGTTATTTATTTCTTGACGTTGATAATGTTAACGTTAAAATAATCCCTAATATTTATTTTTAATGATGATTTATTATTTGAAAATTTCAATAAAAAAAATAATTGTACTTTACTAATGAAGATAATTATATATTAATCATTTAAGTAAAATATTTACTTTTTAATGATGATTTATTTTTCACTTTATGTTTTCAACTTATCTTTTTATCTTTATCACTATTCATTTTGATAACGACATTTCTCAGTTTCAGACCTTGACTCTAACAACCATGAACAAGGTGATGCTTTGAGGTGCTCTCAATCCTTGGCTAAAGATTTTATAGTGGTATTTTGTAAAACACCTTAAACATTAATAATGAAAGGAAATGATAAACAAATGGGTGAAGGACAGATATAAGAAAAAAATTAATTAATTTTTTTATAAATTTTTTTTAATAATTAATTCATAGAAATCTTATATCTTTTGTAATAAAGTATACATGAAAGCTTCTATTATTAACTATTAAAAAATATAATTTTAATTTCTAAAAAAATTAATTTTATTTTTTCTTTTCCTAAATTTTTTTATAATGTAATGTGTACAAAGCGTTCTTAAGTCTTAAAGGTATACAAGAAGGAATATAAGATAAAGCATTTAAGTGTAAGTTTTCTTAAGTACATGTTTGTTAAGTACACCTCTTCTTTCCCCTCTATATTTTTTATAGCCTATTATACAATTTTCTGGTTGAAATGTAGTTCTAAAAATGACATTCTGATACAACATACTGTATATGATGAGTTCTGGTATAACAAATGAAAGAGTATAATTCGTAGTAGAAATTGTAAGGAGAAGGGAGAGAGTGTACTTAGCAAAAATGAGAGATATAAGTTGTAAAACCTAATACCACGAACTGACGAACCCATTATATTTTGTCACAATCTTGGTAAAACCCTTCGTGTGGGTAGAGACTAGATCCTATATTTAATGTCTTTTTTTTTCTTATACAGAGCCTACATTTAATGTTCGTGGCTAGCAATTACGGTTGAAGAAATATAATATAATCAGCCATATTTAAAAGAAAGTTAATCTAAGAATTTTGTAGAAAATTTTTTATTTTGAGTATTTTTTGTTAATTTTAATATAATAAAAATGAATTTTAGAAATAAATTTTTTTTAAAACATAAATCTTAACTTGTCTTTATATATATGGATAAATTATTTACAAATGTAAGCCTACGTTCAAAGTTAGTTTAAGAATATCAGGGTGTATTAGATTAGAATTGTTTAGGATTTAAAAAAAAATTGGTAAAAATATTTTGGGATATTCAATCAAGATTATTAAATGATAAAAAAATAATCTAATGGTATTCAATTAAAATTATTAAGATTTTTTTTAGAAAACAATAAAATCTTGTGATATTCGATTTAGATTTTAAATAACTTAAAAAAAAGTTATATGTTATTCAAAATCATAAAGATTTCGAAGGATTATTTTTTTAATTGGATTTTGCTGGATTTTATGGACTTTTTAATTGATTATATAAATACCAAACTCAGCAAACAATCGCATTCAACCTTGAGAGACTTTTCTTTCTCATCACATACTTTTTATTTCATACTCTACTTTAAAAGCAGTGGCATAATCTCCCACCTCAAGAGACTTTTTTTTTTTTTTCAATGTGAGACTATTCATATGATCCTAATAGTGATGTATTCATATTCTCAAATCACTATGAATCACCTTATAAGCCTACATCACCTGATTAATGTAGTTCACTATCTCATTCTCCTTTAGGTTCATAAATTCTTAATGAAATGAAAATCTTCGTAAGAGAAGTAGATTTAAGTTTGAAGGAAGTCCTAACTCAGTCAGAGTAAACAATCAAGTTAAAATTTTAAAAGATTTTTCTAAACTATTGTTGTTAATTTTGAAAAAATACACAATTTAATTGAGAAAACAAAAAATAATGTTTGGGATATTGTAAAAGAAATCTTAAATATATTCATATGTCATTGAAAGAATATTTATTTTGGATATTCTTCAAGTTAAGCAAATGATTAATATTTTGATCATCATGCCTTTTTTGTTGAATTATTTAGTTTATATTTTGATGACATTATTGGTTTTATAGGTTAAATGAAATATTTTATATTTTTTACTAATGTTTTGTTATTATTTTTCATTATCACTTCATGAAAATTTGTGAAAAAGATATCTCAAAATGTATTAGCAACTTGTAATTTGATTTAGAATTTATGTACATAGTAGGTGGGAGGGTTTAGCTCATGATAACATAATATTTTCAGGTATACTTTTCTTGGTTTATGTTAAGTAGTTTTGAATTTTTTTTTTTTCTAAAAATCCATAAAGTCCTTTCAAATCTTATAAATCCATCAAGTCATTTCAAATCTTATATTTTAAATTTATTAAATTTAAACTACAAAATCCTAATTATAAAAGTCTTTTTTTAAAAAATCTTAAGTTTCCTACAAAATCTTTAAAGACTTTTTTCAAAAAAATATTTTAAAATCTTGATCCAATACACCTTCTTAGTAAAAAATTTATTTTTGCTAATTTTTTTGTTAATTTCAAAATGGTGATTCAAAATTAAGAAAATTATCAGATTTTTAAAAAGGGTCAACCTGCAATAAAATAACTACTTAAGATACTTTTTTTTTAAGCTTAATTACAATTTTGGTCCCCCTATTTATCTTTAAGGTTGACTAATTTTTTTATTAATGACATAATTACCCTTTTTTATTCATAATTTAGGCTTTTATTTAAGTAGTTAATTTAAATAAAAAAATTAAGTAAATTTTGACACTCTTTAGTCTTTAAAGACTAACATAACTACTGTGTCAATGATCTAATCAATAATTATTATAAAACATTTATACTTATAAATATTTCAAATAAATTTTATTTATTATCATATATTTATTTATTCTTTCTTGTATTCTCAATAAAAATTTAGTATTTTAAATAAAAGTAAAATAAATGAAGTGATTTATAAAATAAAAAGTGAAATATATAAAAAAAAATTACAACTAATAATCGTAGATATTAAAATATAAAGGAATAATAAATTAAATAATTTTTAATAATATTAAAAATTAATTAAATAAAATTTTATAAATTTAAAATTTGTACATAATAAATATTTTTAATTTTTTCAATATAGACTGGTCATTTATAAGGCCGATCATAAGAGTCAATTATTAATCAATTGGTTTGCATGATCGGCCTATATTGAAAAAAAATTAAAAATATTTATTATATACAAATTTTAAATTTATAAAAATTTATTTAATTAATTTTTAAAATTATTTAATTTATTCTTCTTTATATTTTAACATCTCCCATTATTAGTTATAATTTTTTTTATATATATTTTACTTTTTATTTTATAAATCACTCTATTTATTTTACTTTATTTAAAATATTAAATTATTGTTGAGAACACAATAAATAGTAAATAAATATATGATAATAAATCAAATTTGTATGAAATATTTATATATATAAATGTTTCATAATAATTATTGATTAAATCATTGGCTTAGTGGTTATGCTAACATTTAAAAATTAAAAAAAAAATTATGTTCAAATCCTAATTTTGTCAAAATTCATTTAATTTTTTTATTTAAATTAACTACTTAAATCAAATGGTAAATTATGAATAAAAAAGGGTAATTATATCATTAGAAAAAAAAATATTTAACTAAGTCAATGTTTTTTAAACCATTTTTTTAACTCTTAATAAATAAAAAGTCAAATTATAACCTAAAATAAAATTAAAGGGTCATGTGAATAATTTAGTCAAAACATAAATGTACGAATTAACCGTACCAGTTGATATAGTAGTAATAATTCAAGCAGAGCTTTAGGATTAAAGTCATGTCTATGCACCAAACGACACTGCATTAAAGCAAATTTTATTGGTGCAATGCACTAGAGGCGATTTTTTTGGTGTACTTCCGAATTTTGCGAGGGGTTCAAATAGCCAAATCCAAAACACTGTTTGTTTGTGTTATAAAAATTAGTTGCTGTAATGTAATGGTGGGCCAAACACTGCAAAATCAATTTCGTTGTTGAAAAGTTCCAGTCATCAAATGATGTTATCGATAATATTAACTCAAACAAAGCATGCATTATTCCAACAACTTATACTTTTTGTTTAAGTAGCTACTAGCTAGGTGCTGTAAAGGGTTCCTATTTTTCCTTTCACTTCTTGTTTATGATCAACCAAGGTGCCTTTGCTAAAAACAGCAAATTTTATTGCTAGCAAGAAATCATTATATTTAATTTACTCTTTCTTTTTATCTTTAAGTCTGTATTATTTTGATTTTACTTGATTGCTAGTTTAATTAGTAGGAATGATCATGGATTAACTTACTTAACATTGTCTTAGTTTAATCAATGATTTCAAATTCAAGTCTTAATGTATACAACTACATTAAAAACTCACAATAATACTTCGGTAGAAAATGCCCACAATTGAATTTCTACAAAAATTAAACTTAAGAAGCCTAAGGATGCGTTTGTTTCAGCCAAAAGTGGAGAATTGAAACACTTTTATTAGTGAAATGCACTAATCTATAAAGCTAGAGATTAAATACGGTATCATAAAAAATTTATAATACTCACTTACCCTATTTATCGAAACTAGACTCCCTTTAATGTTTTTCATTTCATTTTATTTTGAGTGTGTTAATAGGAAAATTCAATTTATAAAACTAACCACTTTATAATTAATTTTTCATAGTATTAGGAACAAGACTGAAAATTTATAGTTATATAATTTTACTTTTATTTAAGCACTTTTATATCTTTTCATCTATGCCAAACAAATACATTTTTCATCTTTCTTTCATTACTTTTCACTATTTTCATTTTGACCCATTTTCATAATTTTTTTCCCCACGCACCCCAGGACTTAAAGTGTCTTCAATGATAATAATAACGAACGTTATTTAAATTACGAAGATGCATCTAACCTAAGGTTTTTTTTTTTTTTTTTTTATATATTTACACACTTGATACTTCTTACCTAGGTCTTATTTCCCTAATGTATGATCTAATTCTGAGACAACTCCCAATAAAAAAAAAAATTAAGCAAGGTTTTATCTTTCATACTTTGTAATTTGTAATATATTGAATCTTTCAGATGTGGAATGTCCTGGTCAACTGATGAATGGATTCGTCTGTCATATTATTTATTTATGTAAATCAATTTGAATTAGTGTACACACATACCAACCACAAAAATCAAAAAGCACGCTTTTGGGTTTGAAAAAGGTATATACCAACTAATTAGTATAGTATAGTATAGCCAAGAAGATGTTAACAGGACTTTGGACGATGGAAAAGCCTACATTGGAATGAAATACAATGTATACAATCCCTATCTCCACGGGATATGTTTGTTTTTTTTTTTTTTTTTTCACAAATCATATCAATAATAAATTGTTTAATAAATATGAAGACTTAGTCATCACCAATTAAAATTTTTATTAACTTAATTTTTGCTATTTAATTTTAAGGTAATTTAATTATTATTTTTTTTCAATGATAACTTTTACTAATAAATTATTTAATTCATAAACATTTTTTTTTCATTCATATATTTAATTTAATGCAAACCTATGTAATTTATGAGTAAAAATTACTTATATAAATAACTTCTTCTATTAATCAACTCAAACATACGTATGATATACAAAATTAAGTAACTCTTGGAAGTAAAAAAAATTATTAAACAATCCATTAAACAACCCCCATTTCGAGTGGAGATGCTCTTATGGTATTGATGACTTGGTGCTGATTTAAATTAAGTTCCAAATTCGATCGATTTCAATACATAGAAATATAACATTTGGATTTGAAGTTCAAGTTCATATTTGGTTTAACTTGCATTATCTTCATAGGATTGTTGAATAAAGAAACCCAAATTTTTATTTTCATCAAACCTGTCTAATTTAAATAATATAGTTTAAAATTTCATTGATAGTTATAATGAATTTTACACTGAACCACTATTATTACAAAAAAAAAAATGCACTAACTTGCATCTAACGGTGTTATTATATCATTTAATATGTTTATAGTATCTTATACAGTTATACGAGACAATATTATTATTAACAAAATATTTTTAATCAATTTTTTGCCGTATAATTTTTTTCCTGCATCGGAGCTATATTCTTAATTATTTCAATTTCATTTATTTAAAAAATAATACGTTAATTAATAAATAAAAGTAATATAGAAATTATCTTCAGTAAAAAAAAAATCAAAATAAACAAATATGAACACAATATATTAATAGTAACGACTTAAGGTATCTTTTAGGCCGTTGGATTAATAAAATAATTTTGACAACAGTATTATTGTGATTGTTGTTGGTCCTAGTACATAACAAAAATCGAATAGAAACTCCCCCACCGTATAAATCATCTTTACAACTTATAAATGCAACAAGTCTAACCGTGGGATTCTGATTCAGAAGTTTCTGATCTAGTTGTTATTATTAAATTCCTCATCTTAAAGATACGTGAGGGAAATGTAATTTGTCCATACCTTGGTGACTTTATCATTACGTCCATTTATTAATTACTAAAGTTTTTGGTAAATGGGGTACTTCTGCCTCTAGTGTGAAAGCTGAATTATCCTGGGAATTGTAGCCTAGGATTTCCCCTATGAAAGCAACTTTCCACGAGACAAAAAAAACATTACATAATTTTAAGAAAAATAGTTTTTTTATTGGTTAAAATCGAACACGATATTATTAGAATTTATAATATTCATGTAACAGATATCTAGGTAAAAAATAAATAAATTATAATACTGTATTTAATTCCTAATTTTATAGATTTTAATAAATTTTAACAAAAAAAAATTATAAAAAAAGTATTTAAAAGTATAATTATAACACTCTTTTTTATGTATGGTGCATCCAAAATTCCAAACCAACTCAATTGCAAAACAATCCAAAGGTTATTAAAATAAAAATCCTTAATTGATATGAAATTAGATGTTCAAGAGTGCGAATATGTAAGTTAAAAAATTTGCAGTTAAAAAAAAAAAGTAAAGAAATTACCGTGCAAGAGCCACATAAAAAAGAAGTAAATAACCTACGTTAATTAACCAAGGTATAAAAGTGAGTAAGTAAAAAGGGAATTTATATTAAATTAATGCAATTGGTTTATAACTATACATTTTTGTCTTTGACCATAGTGTTTATACAATAGTTATGTTACTTTTACAACATTCTTTCAGAACATTTTTTTTTATAAATAAAAAAATCCATTTATTTCTATTATTAATGTAGTACATAAAAAGGTAACTGTAATAATCTTAATATTATATTAAAAAATTCTATAGGAAGATTTGGATCTCAATCATAAAGTGATGTATTCCATTACATCATTTATTTCATCTTACATTTATCTCACTTTGCTTTATGTATTTAACTTATTTGTTTCACAGTATCTCTATTGTCTTTATATCTTTCTCTTCTAATTGTAAAAGTAGTGGCAGAATATCAAATTTTGTCTTTATACGAAAACATAATAATTATAACATACAGAATTTCTCTTAACATCTGTTTTTCTAATTTCAGGAAATTTTAAATATGTAGCTGGCTTGGATCTTAAATGTACATTAATGCGTTTAACTACCTACATAATTTCTTTTTTCTTTGGGCATAAGAGGTTAACCCTTTTTATCATCGCAATAAGATGATAAGAAGCTTGAAAGCAATAGTATTTTGAAACTTTGAAACCAACAAAAATAGTTTATATTTTTTGCTTTTGTTAAGCAAATGTTTCAACAGTAAAAGAGTTTAGTTATTTCAAAAAACAGTGAAATAGTTTAACATAGATTTATATATGGAAGAAAAATGATAAATAAATACCATCATGCTACCTTTTGAATTACCATATTATTAGTGTAAAGTTAGAAACCTCATCACTAACATGTTAGTTAACACTAAGAGATAGTGATAAACAAAATTAATATATGAATGTTAAGTATAGACAAAATTTATATATAGTTCATAGGTGTTTTTAATGTTGTTTTATAATCAGATTTTTTTTTTTTTACAGCAATCAGAATTAAAATTTTATCTTCATAATTTATGCAAACATTTAATATAAATAATTATTACATATATTACTGACTTAAATTTTTTTTTTTTTTTATTAGAGAACAGTACAAAAATACACAATAACTACATGGGTGGTGCAATTTAACTTTATTAGTTAAATTAACCATTATTTTTTTAGTCATCATAATGTTTGGTAATTAAGGAGTATCACTGATGCTGAAGACCTATATAACCTTTGTTAATAAAACAAATAAAATTGTAATCAATGTACACGTGGTTAATCAAAACTTGCAAAGAAAAAAAGTTACCAAAATATTTTTGGCTTAACGAAAAAGTTAGCAACAAACAAATCCTACTTGCTCGAACGAAAGTATTCTGCGAGGAGGGTCCAATCATTCTTCCGCGTGTGCCCACTTTCTTTCTTCTATCTCCTTACAATTAATTTAACACTCATTTTAGATTTTTCTAACTTATCTCTTTTCTTTTCCTTTTTCTTTTATTCATTTTTCACAATTTCATAAATTCAAATCCTCTTTTCTTATAAAAATAATAGTTTAATGTTCTTATATCTTCGGGTGTAACACATTTATTTTTATTATCAATTAATTATAATTTATCATTTTAATGATATTTAAAGTAATTTATTGACTTTATAAAATAAATTTAATATTTATAAATATATAAAATAATTTTATATCATCAATTAATTATAATTTATTATTTTAATAATTTTTAAAATAATTTTATTAAAATTAATTAATTTATCGTAAACAAAGAATCATGAATTAAAATTTTATACAGGTAATCTATCAAACTTTTTTTCTTATAAAATAATTTTATAACGAAAATGTATCATTATTTTTTTTCATTAATAAATAAAATAAAACTTTTTCTTTCTCTCTCCCATTCGACTGTGTATTGACGAGACAGCGATTTCAAAACACTTCATAAATTTCAAAAACTACGCGTTCCTTCCTCTTCTCAACCAAACCCTAACTTTCTCTCTCCTCTCTCACTCTCTCTCTTACAAATTTCCTTCAACACAATTAGCACAGATCGCGTTCGTTCGCGTTGTTGTTTGCACTTCACAAACTCGCGCGTGCACTTCATGAATGGAAGACAAGGACAGAGCAGCAGCCTCCGATCCCGCAGCAGCGGCTGAGTTCGCCGGCGACACGAGTTGGACACTCGCCGCCGATTACTCCGACGGCGCGTACCTCTTCGCCGGCGACAGAGAGCGGAGCATACTCAGGGAATTCGGGCGGAACCTCGAACCGGACCACCAGTCGAACCGGATCGGCACCGCCGACGTCGGATTGTGGATGCCGGTTCAGTCCTCTCTGACCGGTCCGATCGAACCGGCCGCTGCGGTGTCGTCCAGCTCCAGCGAGGATCCGCCGGAGAAATCCACCGTCTCCGACGAGAAACCGCCTGAGATACCGTGAGTTCGCGAAAACGCCATAAAAAAACACAAACAACTTCACTGCTTTCAACTTTGCTTAACACTTTCGCTGCGTGCGTGGTAAATCCGTAATTAACGTAGAATTGGGGGGTAAGTTTGATAAGAATAATAATAACAGAAAAAATCTCCACATCAACGAAAATCACAATCGAATCAACTTGTGCTAGTTTGTTTGTTTGTATGCATAATATTTTATTTTATATTTAATATTTAATCCCATTTCTTTTATTTATTAGAGTCAGTGCAATTCCCTGCCCGTACAATCCGGAATCTTCTTCTCAACAGAACATTTATAACAGACTCAATTTTTTTATTCGGTTCGTTTAGCAATTTTCGAAAAGTCATGGATGAAAAATCTAAAAAACTAAAAAAGTGGGGTGTAAAAAGGAAAAAAAAACGGTGTTGCCTTTTGGGGTGTGCGAAGTTTTTTCAGGCAACGAGCACTGCCGTTATTGCGGCGGCAATGGCGTGCTTCTGAGCCATTCATGGCTTAGCAGAGTGATAATAATTTAGTGGTGTTCATTATTTTCGTATTATTATTGTCATTATTACACTTTGTTTTGATGAGAGTTTGAATAGTCAATTAAAGAAAAAGAATAATAATAGTATAATACCATAAAATAAAATGGGAAAGAAAGGGTGGGTAATTGGGCTCCACTTTTTTTTTCCTTTTTTCTTTATTGTTTTCTTAAATGATTTATGCTTGCACTTGCACAATGCACACACTCTCTAATAAGATTCTAACTACTTGCAGCTTTTTGGTTCGAATTATTATATGCTCATTTTTACATTCGAATGTGAATAACAGGGTTTTTGCTTTCTATGTATGATGCTTATTCAATTCAGTGTTGCTAGTATGAGATAGCATTTGCATTAATTAGCATTTCGTGCTCGTAATTAACATGTATTCAATATAAGCTGCATATGACATAATGCTTATTCCCCTAATTTTGATTGCGTGCTTTCATTTTAAGGCTTGTGGTCCATATTTTATGTCCATTGTTTACTAATTAAAAGAAAATTAATGTTCATTTAGGACTCAGTTGTACGTACCAAGGCGTTGTGCGTCTATAGTTATAGTATGGCCAACATGAAGAACTATTTTTTGTGTCTTTTGGCCCCAATGCAATGCGAAAATTATTGTTTTGGCCCTTGCTCATAAAATGACTTTAATAATGATGATTTGAGAAATCTAAATTGGAATAAAATGGGGCTTTTAATGAAATTGCCATCAATCTCAATTTTTCATCCAAATTGATTGCTTGTGTTGTGCTCATTTCACACATGACATTGGCAAATAATAACAATTTGATAGGCATTTTTTGGTTACATATGTTGATAGCCTTTACCTCATACATTTAAAAAAAAAAAAAAGAGAGATTACTAAATCTTGGTATTTCTCAATACGACAATCTTTTGATGATGGGTAGCTATAGAAAATCTGCTTCTGGTTTAGGTTAATTATATTTATGTCATCCTTTATTTTGTTCTTTTGATGATTTCTGTATGCTGTGTTTTTTTTTCTGATAAATTGTAGGTGAAATATTTTGTAGGAGTAAAGGTAAAAAGAAGGGGCAAAAGCGAATACGGCAGCCACGGTTTGCATTTATGACCAAGAGTGAAGTTGATCATCTTGAGGATGGCTACAGATGGCGGAAGTATGGTCAGAAAGCAGTTAAAAATAGCCCTTTCCCTAGGTTTACAGCTACCTTATTCACATTCAATTAAACTGTAATCACATTCCAAAAATATTGATTATTCCGTGGCCCCTTTGGGTTTTTGTTAATTTGTACGTGTAACATGAAAGTAGCAAACTATGAAAAAATGAAATCAATATATAATGATTCCAGACATGATAGATTTGTTAACACAATCTATCAATCTATATTTTCTGTGGAAAGGTCAGACGAATATTATTGGCTGCTATGAAGTTGGTACAATTATTTTTTAAGAAATGATTAATTATTCTGATGCAATTTATATATGTCTATTTTTGCAGGAGCTACTACCGGTGCACAAACAGCAAATGCACGGTGAAGAAGAGGGTAGAACGGTCTTCGGAGGACCCAACAATTGTGATTACAACATACGAAGGGCAGCACTGTCATCACACCGTTGGATTTCCACGAGGGGGAATGATTAGTAATGAAGCTGTTGCCTTTGCGGGCCAGTTGGCTCCAACAATGATGTCACAGTTTTATTATCCAATTCAAGAGAATAATAATAATAATACTTTGATCAGTTCTAGTAGTATTTCTCAGGCATGCCAAACACAGGATGAAGGTGGAGGAGGAGGATCCAGTACCAGTACTGCTATGATGATGCCGCCAGCTGATCATGCAATATCGTCACAGCCTCCCACGGATGATGGGTTGCTTGGAGATATTGTACCCCCGGGAATGCGCATCAGATAAGAGACAATTATTATTTCATGGTATGTATATCTTATATTTTTCTCCCACTATTGTTTATTTACTCATTTGCATTTTTATTGGTTTGAAGGAGATTTTGCATAACTGAAAGCTCAGATAAATAAGAGATGTCACGCGTGAATAACTATTATTTTAAAAATATGTGAATTATTAACTATAAATTATGTAATGATCAAAATTTGAAATTATCTAATGTTACATGATCACTTAAAATAATCATGCATTTCGTTAAATTTTTTAGTATTTAAATCTAATTTAATAGTTTATTGTAGTTTATAATAATAATTATTTTAAAAACAATTTTTAATTGGTTAATGTATACCATAAACTTCGACACTGATATAGCTAGCATGACTAACTATTAAACTGTTATTTCTATTATAATAATTATAATAAATGTATTTTCTTTTCAGTAAAACTTTGCAATTCTAGTTGTAGTCTTAAGGCCTAAATTAACAAACTGGTTGAAAAGTTGTTTTACATTTTATCATTTTTTAAGTCTTGAGAGAGGAAAACAGTACTTTCAGATATATATATATATATATATTCTATTATGTAATAGATATACTCACCAGTCACCATGGCAAGGGGTTAGAGTTCAATGATATATATTGATTTTAGAACAAGAATGCATTTTTTTGAGAATCAAATACTACTATATGAAATCTAGAGCTGTGTTAGCTAGAATTATATGTTGGTAATAAAGGGGAATTGATAAAATATAGATGCCGGAATCACTATAGTCAGATCGATGTTTAGCCAGGGTAATAAATTATATATTTAGATGTTTAGGTGATTACGCCATAATTTCTGAGGTAAAAGTAGTTTAATATATTGTTATATATAGTTTGGTTCCATTGGAACAAAAAGTTTGGAGTTGACAGTAACATTCTCGTATTACCCGACTTATTCCACCGTTTATGATCAAATTAAAGTTAAGGCTTTTGACTATTCCTAAACAATAATAGCATAGTGTATGTATGGGTCGGGCGATATGATTAATTTCTGCTTAGGATCTGTGGTCGTCACACCGCATCATTACCATCATAATGCATATTAATTTCTTATAAGTGGCTACGAACTTCTCTGACATTACCTTATCTTCTTGGCTCATGATGCTGTCTTCATGATCAGCATGACTTAAGACATCTTAAGTTAAAGTATGACTGGGGACAACTTAAGCAACTCAAAGATATTTCTCTTCAAATGTCTGGTTTAATTTTAGATCCGTTGCTTTTATAACTTTACAAACAATGGACCTTTTTCTTTTTTCCAGTTGAAAAATAGAGTGCTTTTGGAACTAATTATTGACTCCATTAGAGACATATCTCAAAACATAAGATTATGTAAAAGATTATATTTATGTAGTTTATGTATTAACAATGGAAATTTATTCTATATTGTTATCCAATAAAAAAAAAAATTAGTATGTATGAACGTATCATATATGATAAGTTTTTTAATTTTTATTTACAATGTAAAACTGTAAAAGTTTTAATATTAACCGTGTCTAGCCATTAAACTTTGTATGTTATCTGAATTTACACACACACTCATAAGGAGTGAGAGAGTGACTGATAGAGAGAGAAGCTAGCTTTATTTTGTTTATCTTTTCCTCCTAGTCCTTGAATTGTTTAATCTTCTTTAAACTCACACGATTTTTTCAATTGAAAAGTCAGATCCGCATGACATATCTGTTTCTCTTTATTCGACAGATCAAGAAACTTTGCTAGGTCTTCTGCTGTCTTTAAAAAGCCAATTTGATTAAATATTATATACAGCCTTAACAAAAAAAAATTGTTGTCTGTCACTTTCAAAGAGAACATGACATGTTTCTCTCGATAGAATTTCACCTTCAAAGTGAGAATATAGGCTCATATATATATATATATATATATAGCCATATCTACGAGGGTTATATATATAGCACCTCCATATATAATTACATTACAGCCATCTGTTAATTAATGATTATATTGGTACACCGTACTCGTATACCGTTACGGTTGGTGATAGTAGTTATAGTTATAGATAGATAGATAGATATAGGTCCCGTGGCTTCAAGTGAAACATAAGAAAGAAAAAGCGAAAGGGAAATTAGAGAAAGAGAAACACCCCTTTTAGAAATCAGGTTGCACGATTGTCGCATCAGAATCAAGTTGCTGTCAGATGTTACCCATAACGAGTCGTGTGTGTGTGTGTGATGAGTTAAATCATCAAATGTGAGCGTGTTGATCTTTGATAGTATATGCCTCCTACTCGGTTTGGAAATTGGAAGTGGAACCCAATATCCATAAATGCCTCTGCCTTTACCTGGCATTTCGTATATTGACTACACAAACCAACAAATGCATAAGGTTGCACGTACATTATATCAAAGGAGGAGTACTACTACTATAGATGATGTTATGTTGTTCATGTGTCTGTATTATTATCCTATTCATCTAGCATTTGTTTTTCATCATGTTGACTCACATCAAATGAAATATCTATCCCAATTTTATAATTTTCAATAAATCAAACCAATAACAAAAAAGCTTGTTAATTAAAAAGAATATTAAAGAGTATTTAATTTCTATATTCTTGCAATAATGTTTGAATATTGCACTTACCATCAATCTAGATATTCTGGTTATCCATGTCCTTTCTATTACTGCCTGCATTATAATCCTTGTCATGATTTGTGATTCATTCAGGTAGAAGTGGAGCAGAGAAAATGCATGGACATGCATGCATCTTTGTTTTTCTGCATACTCTGAGCAAGTGGAAGCAATTTTTTTCTTTTAGCAGCAGCAAGTCCCTTTTAGCCAAGTTAATATATATATCATTCATTTAGTGATATATTATGTATGTATGTATATGTATACAGTTAATTAGATTATTAGTATCATATAAGCAATAGCCACCGTGCATATTAACGCAGTTTTGATTGCTAAATTCTCCTTCAGATATTGTACAATTTATATATATTAAACCTAGCTAGACTCCTATATATACTACACTTTCATGTCCATTGTTTATATACAATCTACATATATTGAATTTGTCCACTTAAACACAAGTTTTTGTTTTTATATTGAAATTTGACAATTTTTATTTGGGTTTGTTGTTGTTGAATGTTGAGGCATTAATTATGTTAGTTACGTGGGGAGGGGTTGAAAAAGATAGGGCAACGGTAAATAGGGAATGGTGATGCAATCAGATGCGTGGAATTCGATATTGCTTGGGGAGTCGGCAGCCCACGTTACTTTTATGCCTCTCACTCTCAATCTCACTCTCACTTTTCACTTTCCACTCCTTTCCTTTTCAGATTTCACACTTTTTTTTTTTTTTTTTCCTTTTCATTTTCATGCTTTTCCTTTTCTTTATTCTCTTTTACTGCTTGTTCCCTTGCCATCACTAGTGGAAGAGAATTAGTGACTATATTTCTAAGTAATATTTGAATAAAAATAGAGTAAAAATATAAATAATTATTATATATTTATATTATTGAAGGAAGTAAATTATTATACAAGACAGTTAATTATTATAATAATTAATTTGTTTTGATCAATGTGCATGTTATTATAAATTAATAAATTTTGTGATTTTGTTTAATTACACAAATATTTATTTTATTTTTTTAATTATTACTTTCACTTTTTGTTTTAGAAGATTTTAAGGAAGTGTTTATTCAATATTTTTTGATATATAAGTGTTAGTGTAATATTTTTTTTTAAATGTAAAAGTACGTTAAATGAAAGAAAATAAAAGTAAAATGAATTAATATGGATGATTTGAGGGTTAACTAAATCTAATTAAACTACCAAAATTAAGGTTCATATAGAATATATATAAGTCTGATTCAATCCATTTTTCACATTTATCCTAAGATTATAAAGGGTGTTGCATTTTATCATAGTTGATGCAAAATCCATATTGGCTTAAAAATGAAAGAACTTGTATGATGCTTTCAGTTGAGATTGTGCAAAATTTCACCAATATGGATGTTGGATTAATAATAAATGTCCATCTACATTTTTGAGGTACCCATCCAATTTTTCCCTAATATGACCCACCATTTTAATTTTTAAGTATTATTTTGCCAAGTGAATATATCATATTAAAACGTGAGTGTACTCATAAAAATTTAAAATATTTATCGAAATATATGGTTTAAGTGAAACAAGTATTACTAATAGAACAAGTAGTAAACCAACAAGTTCACAAGGATTGGAACAACACACAAATTCAATCAAGTAATTACTAAATAAGTTAAACAGAGCATAGTTGTCGTGAATTAAGATAAAACACAATGTAATGAAAAAAATTAAATCTACAACTAATATTTGTTAAATTTTAGGATTCTTTAATCTTTTTAAGATGATAATGATGATAAAAGTGGATAAGAATGCAAATCTTCTTCTGTTCTTCACAGTGCAATTTCACCTGAATGGCTGAATCCAATACAAGCATATGCCCACAAACATTGAAGTTCATATTTCATTAGAATAAGGTTAAATCGAATCTCTTGGTATACAACACCTTCGGAATTAAGTTAATTTAATTTCTATTTTGAATTTATTATATTAAATTACACACATATATTATCAACAAATTGTTTATCCAAATAAAACTGAATTAATCTCTTCAAATAAGTCTCAGATACATCGGATTCAAATCTTATAGGTAACAAATATGATAACTAAAAGGAAATTTTTAGTGACTTTCTCGAAAAAATAGTAAATACTTTTCACTAAAGTTATGGTAAATTGGTAATATAACCCAACAATTATACATATATTAATTTGTGTAACATTAATTTTCTTTTTGGAATTTATTATATAATGGTTTCGTTTGATTTAGTTTATTTTCAACTTATAATTAAATAATATTTACCATAATTAAATAATAACATTATACTGGAATTTTTGCAGTTACACATTTATATAGTATATTTACCTAATTAAATAATATACCTCTCTTAATTAAATAATATATCTCATTTTCTATTTTTTTATTTTTTATTATAAAATATCCTTGATAGAAAATCATTATTTTTATTCCTTTTATCTTGTTTATTTTTTAAACAATGTTAAGTCTCATATTTAACCTATTTTTTTATATTTTATTACCTTTCTCTCCCTCTCCCTCCTCTCTATCCATCTCTTTACCGTTTTTAATTTTGTTTTTGCATTTTATATTAATATCTTTTAAATCATTTACTCTACGATTACTCTTTTCTATTTTTAAACCCCACATACTATACCAGCTGCAGCAGCAAAAATTAAAAAAGTTAATATGAATTTCGAAGTTCAAAATCATAAAAAATGATGTCTTTTTCTTAAGGTTCTTATTTTTAAGTGAAAAGTTCAATATGATCATGTTACAAATTAACATAGTCATGTTACAATTAAAATGACTAGAATCAATAGGGTCATGTTGATAATTATCACGACCGTGATGATCATAAAGTTGAAAAACTTTAGTTAGGCATGATCATGGTATTGACCATACTAAAGTGTGACCACAATTGTGTTGAAAGTCACCATCGCGTTGAAGAATGAACATATAAATCTTTCTTTCGAACTCAAAGACACTAACATGTGAACACTAAAATAATAGCAAACACAACAATCTTGTATGGGTTTATCCTGAAACCTACAACTCCACAAACAATTTCATGGTCACAATACTACTTGAAAATGGGAGTGACCGACAAAGAAAGAGGGGATAAGGATAGTCACAAAGGAAGAGAGGAGGAAGAATGGATAAGGACAATAGTGAAGGAAGAGTGGGGACGGACCTATGCATTGTATGGAGTGGCCATGGCCCCCTGGTTTTTTGAAAAATGCTATGGTCAATATAATTTTTTTAATTAAATAATTTATTTTGTTAATTTTTAGTTATTATATAAGACTTTATTCTTTTTTAAATTTGGTGTAGGCCTTTCTTTGTGGGTTAGAGGCCTTTCTTTGTGAACTTTTATTAGTTAATATTATAAAAAAATAATTCTAATATGCTTACAATTAAAATCACTTATTTTATTATTACATATTAATCACTAATCTAGAAAATGAAAATAAAAATAAAATAAAATAATAACCAACAAAGACCGGAACATATGTTATTTTAAAAAGATAGAAATCAATTATAAAATCTCAAATATATGACATCAACAATTCTTTTAGAAAACAATCACATGCATAAAATAGAAAAAGTACAAATTGATAATTACAATTAACTTATTTAATACGATATATATATTTTTTTCAAAATAGATCAATAATTTATTATATTTTGTTTTCTTTATGTATAAGTCCACTACCACTATTATTATTATTGAAACAATTAAACCTGTTATCCAATAAAGTATTATTTGAAAATATTTTTGAATTTTAAATAAATACCCTTAAAAATATCAAATAAAGTTTGAAAATTCAATCAATTTCTTTTTGAATTTTTTTATTAATAGAACAACGTAACTCTGATAGACTTACAAGTATATTACAATATTAGCAAGCATGTTTTGATGATTTATTTTAATTCTTATCTCAAAAAATAAAGTTTTTAATGAATTTTCATGTGTTAATGTGCATTTGTATATGATGCAATTAATATAATTACTTGCATTTATGATTTTTTATTTTAATGTCTATTATTTATATAGTAGTTAGTGATAAATCAATTAAGTTTTATTTTTAAAAAATAAGTGTTATTATAATATAGTTGGTCTCCCCTCTATCACTGTATCCTGATTCTGTTGTTAAGGAATAAAGAAGATAAGGTACTTAGTTTTTATAGAAGAAGAGAAATGATTAAGGAAGAGGGGATTAGGTCGTTACACAGGAAAAAGAGATAATAATATGATAATTAAATTGTTTGAAAGAAGAAAGGTAAATAAAAAAAAATATTAATAAAAATATTTAAAGAAATTCATTAGAAAAAAAATTAAGTGACAAAAAATATGTATATTACTGACCAAATATTTGAGTGAACATACTTATACTTATAAGTAGAAATCGATTAAAAATCAGAAAATTTCGAACTCTTCTATTGAACGATGCTCTCTCACAAAATTTATTATTTACTCAAATGCGAAAAACGTGCTGCCCGGGATTGGTAATAACTAAAACTCAAAGGCTTTACTATTTACGTATCAAAATTTATTAAGTACACCCCTTTCCGCCCCCCATTTTTTTTTTGGTAAACAAATTTATCTAATTACTTTGATTAAAAAAAAAAAAAAACCCTCGTTTTGTCAAACCCCTTTTTTCTTTCATGAATGTTATTCCCTCTACTCCTTCACCAATCTCCCTTAGGCATCATTTGGTTACGAGGAAAAAAGAGAGAAGAGAAATCAATTAAAAAAAAATAGATGTCGTTTGATTAAAGAGAAATAAAATAAAAGAAACATATTTGAATTAAAATTAAGAAAAATTATTCTTATTTTTTTATTATTATGTATTGCATATCAGAAATCCTTGGAGAGATAAAAAGACACTTTGTGGTGCAGACATGTAATCACTTGAATAATTTCTTTTCAAATCTTTTCATTCTGCTGGGGTGGATTTTTTTTAAGTGGGATCCATGTTTTAAAAAAAAAACAAAAAACAAAGCTCTGATAATCTTACGTAGCAAACCGTTGATGCAGATTAATTTCATTACACTTCCATGCTCTTCTATTTCTATGGTCGCTATTTCATGCGTACCAAACAAAGGGTTAAGGTTCTTTATTTTATTTGAATTTCTTTATTCGTAAAACCTCTATACATATACAAGATTCAAATTTTGGTAGTGGGTATGTAATAAATTGTGTAAGAATGGATAGGGTCGGTTTAAGCCAAAATAAAAAAATATTCGTTATTAGTTTTTATAAAGTAAAAAGATTTAACATATTGAAAAAAAAATACCTATGCTAACAAAAAAAAAACTTATTATACAATTATCTCATTTAAAGTAAATTAGTTTTCTTAATATTTATTTAAGCTTAATTTAAAAGTTAGATCGATCTTAAGAAAAGAAAGAAAAATATTTTTATCCCTTTATATATTCTCATAATCTCTAACAAAGATTAATCAACACAACGAAACTATTTCATATTAATATCATATAATATAAAATAAAATAAAATAAAAATGAAACACAATCAAAATTGGAAGTAGCGGAGTTGTCATATCAAATTTGGTTTGCATCCCGATGAATAGGGAGAGGGTGGTACCCCTCTCTACTTGGCTTCAAAATTCAATCATCTTCTTTATTGACACTTCAATAATTTTCACTATTTTGTGAGCCCACCTTTGAATGGATCTCTTCAGGCCCACATGCTTGCCGTTGCATACAGTTAGGTCAAAAGAAAACAACTCCATTGAGTGCCTCTGTTTGTATTTCAAGTTATAGTTCTAGCCGGAAAATACATTAATGAATGGCCATATATTGTCATTATCACATTAGCTTCCAAATGTAAATGCACCTTCATAATTAATTAAGCTCATAGGAGTTTCCTCCATGCTGCCATGGGTAGCATGGGTTTCTTTTAAAATAAGTGTAGTCCTATGTTATCTTGTAAAGATAAAAAAAAATGAAAGAGATGCCAACTTTACATGTTGTTTTAGTGTTAGTTAAAATTTATGAAAACTTATGAAAATTATAAGTAAAACTCTTTGAATAAAAAGCGAAGTTCATTTCATAAGTATAATAATGAATTTTCTGTTAATAAAAAAATTATTTAAGAAATGAACTACTCCAAATAATTAATAATAAAGTTTAAAAATAATATATTTACGATGATGTATGAAAATCATAATTCTTTCATTTATGATAAGTCGATTAAATTTCATAAATTTATTTTAAAAATCATATAAATATTAAATTATGATTATTTGAGATTATAAAATTCTTACACACTGTAAATGTAATTTATTACCTTTAAACTTGCTATAACAGAGAAAAAAACAATTTTATTAATCATATGGGTCTCAAAATATTATATCAACTTTTAATTGTTTTATCCAATATACTAGTGTTTCTAGAGTATTACCTCTTACCTCTTTAGAACTCTTTTATTTATCATATACTTACCTTCACAATTTAAACAAACCAATATATGTTTTAATTTTTTCTTGTTTACTCTTTTAATTACTTTTCCTCAACTCTTGTTTTGTATTGTGCATGAAATGCATTTCGTGTCTATCCATATTCCTAATTTTTAATTCATTTCAATGCCTTTGACTTGTGTCATGTCTGTTTCTTTCTTTTTCTTTTTTCATTTTTCTAACCACTCCCCCGGATTTAATATCCTTGTAATTCTAGGAAATTACATGCATAGATGTAGCTTATTAATAAAGACACTAGTTCGGTGATCAAGATTACCACGACTATAAATTGACCAAGAGACAACAAATTTATAAATTTTAACTTTTAAAAGACAAGAAATCCATGGGATGCATATACATTTAGATAGGGTGACTTAAATCAAGTTTAGAAAAAAATATATAATTCAATCAATCAAATTGATTGGTTTGGGTTTGTAATGTTTTTTTTCTTCAAATCCAAATCAAATTAGAGCATGTTTGGGAAATTGGTGGGAGCCTCTAAAACGTAAGTTGAAATCAAAAGTATAAGAGGGGTTGCTTTCTTAAAAATGTTTTAGCTGTAAACATTGAGTAAAAAATTATTAAAAACAATTCAACGCTGATCCAGTAAGAAATAAATCCCACATTCAAAAATAAATTTAACTTTTATTTAAATGTTTTTTTCTTATTTAAAATATGTTGACAGTTTTTTATTTCAAACTTATAATATTTTGTTCTAACTTCACTAAAAGAATCTTGGTTTCATTTTTTTATTTAACTAAAAAGGCTTAAATTTTAATTTATTGAGTGTTTATTTTTGTTTAGTATATCAGCTGATAAATATTGTTTTTAATTTTTCTATAAAAAATTGTCAAACAAATAATATACGTAGATTTTATAATTTGTGGTGACTTTTTGAATGTTATAATTTAATTTTAATAGTAAAAAATTATTATAAATTATAAAATTTATATATTTTATTTAAAAGATTTAGACAAAATAATTAAAAATAACATTTATCATATTTAAAGAACTTAAAAAATAAAATTTGAATGACTAATAACATATTTAAATAAAAAAAAATCACCATTTAGTTCATGATCCATTAATTTTGTTTAAAGATTAATCAGGATCATGGAGTTACTAAATAATTTTTCTTTTACAAGTAAAGTAAAATTAAAGATTAAAAATGTTAAAAAAATGATACTAGTTGATCATTTATTAATTAATTTCTTGAAATCTTTCCCCTTCTATCTCCATGATGTATATATATACACCTAATTCCAAAACTGTTAAAGGTGCATTATTTAGAAACCAAACCAGTGATCGAGCACGCTGTTTCACATATATCACAAAGGACAATATTCTCCCTTCCACAAATAACATAGGGGCCAGGGAATGTTGGAAAAAGTTGACATTGAAAACGAAAGAGAAAAACCAATAAAAATGGAAAAACACACACATTCCTTTGCAAAACTCACATTCCTTATCTGCATCCTGAAAAGCAATAAGAATATCCCCCGTCACTTTTTTTTTTTTTCTTCTTCCATTAGACAAAAATATTAACATTGAAATCAGAAAATAGTGCCTTTTTTTTTCTACAAATGGGGTACTCACACATGCTCCACTCACATTGTATCAGCCACTCAAAAATGTTCCAACAAGAGAGTGAATCAGTAGTAGTTGTTGTGATTCCAAATACAAGAAGCTTCATGGTTCATGTCTACATAACGAGCTATTAATCTTTATGAAATGGCAATAATAGTTAAAATTTTAACAAAAAAAAATTTAAAGAAAAACTAAAGTGATGTGAAAGTTACATTTTTAGGAATCTAAGTAATATTTTTATTCTTTCATGTATCAAATTGATATTTAAATATAATGTGAGGGATTAATGTGGTAGTTTAACCTCAATTAATTGATAAATTTGAATTTGTTTAGACACATTATTCTGAATGATTTCTAGAAGAGAAAAATATAAAGAAAAAATGAAATTAATTTTTTTAGAAATTAAATGAAAATTTTCTTAAATAAATTAATCTAAAAGATGTTAAACTTTTATAAATTAAATATTGGAGAAGAAAATATTAATGACAAAAAAAAAATTAATGTTATTTTTTCTTTATATTTTCTTCACCGCTTTTGAAGTAATTTATCTAGCCAAGTAAAATGAATTTGTGAATTTGTGATTTGTTGTCTTTGTGATCCCCTTTGGCCAGAGCAATATCTCAACCTTCACTGTGCACATTTTTGTCTTGACAAGAAAAGTCAGAAAAGTTTGCCTTTTTATTAGCATTTACTTTTATGAGTAATAGAGACAACACTTGTCCTTGTTCACTAAGAATAATGGCTCTGAGTCACTCATGACCTACATGTTGAATTAAGCTGTGGTGGTTTTTCAGTTCCAATTTCACAAAGCAATATGTGACATCTATGAACTATTATTAATTATCCTACCACCGAACCAACTAGGGAATTAACTGTTACGAAATTCTTCAGAATTAATCAATAGTCTCGAATTCAAATATAAAATTCATTGAAAAAGTTTAATTTCTTGTTTCTTATTTGATTAGAGCATGATTATCTTTCACATAAGATATATGTGATTTGTACCAAAACACAACACTAATAACTATTCATAAAAGTTGAAACATGTTTATACGACCCCAAAAATGTAACTTATGAAAACTCAATTCAAATTTATTTGATTGATTCAAATCATCTAGTTGTGTTTCTCAATTGAGGGGGGAAAGAAAGAGCATAAAAAATTCTAGCCGACTCTTAATGACTCATCAATCTATTTGCACAAATTAAGGCACCCCTTGTGTGTGGTTCATTCCTTTGCAATGATTCCACATCCCACACAAGCATATAATTCTGTTGATATACGGGTTTTGATTCTTCTTTAGTGCCTATGGATTCTACCAGGTTGAGCCCACATGTGACCATTACCAAGAGCTAGTAAAATACAAGTAGTCCTCTCTTACAACTACACCTCCAAAGAATTCTATGGTTCCATACAATGAAAAAGTAGTGAAATGAATAATAAATGAAATGTCACTGCAATTTTACATCTTCCTTTAATTCAAAACTCTTTCATTTCAATTCATTTTTCATTTCTACCAATTGAACAGACTCTGGGATAATTGAAAACATAGGCAACAAAATATAAAGTAACCGGCATGACCAAAAAAGGCTCACAAATTCTCATGCCATTAAGATATGTGTTAGAAAGGTGTATATAGAGCAATTATAAGCTTTACTACCCTAACTAGTAGGCGACCTTACAACCACCTCAACCCACAAATTTTTTTTATCTTGTTTTGCTTCTCACAGCTATACAAAGTAGTAATTATCCCTTTAGTCAAACCTTCAACCTAAAGAATGATCCAACAACAACCACTTGATCTTTTTGAATGGCTAAGGAATAGGACTAGTTAAACAAACAAAAAATGGTGAGGGAAGAATATTCCCCATGTTCAGTTTACACTCAAAATTAGTTAGTGTTTCAAAAAAAAATTATGCGAGTGAAAAACTTTCATTTAAAAACTGATTAGCGTTGATTTTGAAAACTTATACAAATACAATCTTAAATTCAAATGTTACAATGTTACTTTTGAAAAAAAGCTAATTACATCAGATGTAACTTGTATACAAACACACTATTGGTGTATGTTTGATTCCTGTTAGACTATGTGAACACATGTTCCAAAGCTCAATATTGTGAAAAGTTATAAATTTCAACTTCTAGCTAAAAGTCCTTTTCATAGGTTTTAAACGGAAAAACAAACATGTAATAGCCTCCTCTGTGAGACTTCACCTTGATGCACATATCACGGGCATAACGGGTTGACCACAGTGCTAAGTTCTATGCTAAAGGAGCCACTTTGACACGAGACATTCCTGTGCTTTAGCCAAGTTTTAAAAAAAATAAAAATTGTTTGTTTAACTTTAAGAAAACCATTTTCATTATTCAACCTTGGGAATGGTTCTGACTCTTCCAAGTACAATTTTTAGTTTTCAACCACTTTCATAGCATTAATAAAGGTGTTGGTCCCTTATCTTTCTTAAGAAACAACAAACACATAACTAAAAAGCTCACAGTTGTAGAGAGAAAAAAAAAAAAAAAA
The DNA here is from genome assembly GCA_014843725.1 of Amphicarpaea edgeworthii. Taxonomy (NCBI): domain Eukaryota; kingdom Viridiplantae; phylum Streptophyta; class Magnoliopsida; order Fabales; family Fabaceae; genus Amphicarpaea; species Amphicarpaea edgeworthii. The sequence goes on from CM026329.1 coordinate 3,824,694, forward strand.
AACTAGATCCTTGCTACACAATCATTGCAATTTGCAAATAGGAACCAAAAAACTAGACCCTAGCTTCAAAATGAAATTACTATTACTTTAGTTTTTAGCGTATGCTACCTACATTTTCATAGGAAGCTGAAAAATTCGAATACACCAACAATAGAAGACAAAAATTCATTGAACCATAGAAGGGTGAAGTTAACAATTGCATGAAAAAGAGCATAGTTACAAGAATATATAAGTTGTACTTGATAAAGGAAGTAAAAATTTAAAAAAGAAGAAAAAATCAATTGAGAAATTAACTAGCAAGTTCTAATATTCCTCCATAAACATGAAAAGAAAGACTACACCTATCAAATAATGGATCTAATCCCTCCTTAGGAACAAAATTCAATTACCCACTTCACTTGTCTGTACATTGTCACTGCTTTCATCATATGAGGGATAAAGACAAGGCATTTTCTTTCAGAACTCAGAACTCCAGACATTCAGATTCAGCTGCCTCAACAGAAGATGCTTCAAAATGATGCAAAACAAAAACAAAAACAGAACATTGGCACCAACATTTTCTCTCTATTCATCAACAGGTGCTGGTAGATTGAGATCAATGAGGCAAGGAAAAGGAACAGGAACAGGAACAGGAACAGGAGGAGCACTTGGCCTAATCACAAGTGTGTTTTCCTCAGACCCTCCAATAAAGTGTGATCTTTTGTGACCCCCCAATGCTTGTCCTGACCTGAAAATCTTGTTGCAGATTGGACACTCATGTGCCTTGCTTTTCTTCTTTGACTTCAACTTCAATTTCTTCTTCCCCTTCTGGCCACTACTACTGAGGTTGTTGTTGTTGTTGCCGTGAGCCTTTGGAGCAGGATAAGACTCAGTGTCTGTGCTGTTCTCGTCACTCTCATAAGCAGAATCATCATCATCATCGGAGCCACCATTGTCCCTCTCACTAGTCATCAAGAACTGATCATACTTTGCAACAAAACCATTCACCTCATCATAGTTGTTGGACTTCTTAAATTTCTTGAATTCAGTGCCCCTGCTTCTTCCTCTGCTCAGCACCTTCCTCGACTCAACATCATAGTCCTCAAACCCAGTCAAGTACCCAACTTTTGAAGACTTAACCTCATTATTATTCCTGAAAAAAACATCATCATTCGAATCATCCAACTTGGGACCATATCGAAAATACCCAGAATCAGAATTGTCAGAACCATAGCCAATCTCAGCAGATTTGAACTTCAACTTCAAGTCCTTGTGCTCCATCTTAGACATAGAATTCTCACCATTGTTACTACTATTATTCATCATCATCATAGTAGTAACCTTGGTTTCAAGAGAAGGTGAAGACTTTGCCTCTAGAACAACCGAGTTGTTGTCAGAAGACTCTGTGAGCAAAGCAGCAAAACGACCCTTGTAGCTAGAATCCTTGGACAACATCATCAAACACCTTGCCACCTCTTCTTGCTGCTCCTGCTCAACCTCTGACACAGAAGAAGATTGAGGTTGTTGGTTTTGGTTTTGGTTGTTGTTACTGCTGCTAATGCTAAGGGTCTTGTACTTCATTCTCTTGGACCTTCTTATTGGAGCAGCAGCAGAAGAAGTCTCAGTGTCAGATTCACTATCCATAAGCAATTTCTGCTTCTCAGTCTCAAACCTGTTGTTGTTGTTGTTGGATTTGTCCTTTTCAGAGTGACAAGCCATGTGGCCACAAAGAGCCTTCAATGATGGGAAACCCTTCCCACATTCCTTGCAGAACTTGTCAAGTTGCAAAGTGGCATTGGAGTGCACAAACCTCGTTGTCTTCTTAGGATTCTCTCTCAGCCCATAATTCATGTTGTTATTGTTATTGCTGTTTCCACCACCAACACCATTTTCTTCAGACCCCAAATCCCTCTTCCTCTTTCTGCCACCATCAAACTTCATCAACATAGCATTAGCAGCAGCATTGTTGTTGCTTATCCTCCTCTCTTGATCATGATGATGATGTCGACGATGATGGTGTTCATTCATCATGTGAGTTCTGATGTGGCCACCCAGAGACTTTCCACAAGGGAACCTCTTGCTGCAATACTTGCACACAAACTTCCTCTCCTCCATTGATTGATACGACATCATCATCAGTATTGGAACAAACAAACGAATCTGATCCAAATTGTTGTTTTTGTTGTTATATTATAACCACCCAGCAAGAACAAAAAACAAAAAACAAAAAATCAGCAAACTTTTTTAAACACACTTACCTCAAAATCCGCAAGGACTGTGTGTGTATGCACATTTCATCATGATCATCATGTGAACATGAACACACAAACAAAACGGTTGACAGTAGAGAGAGAAAGAAAGAGACAAATTCAGATCAAGTTCAGAAAAACAGATCACGAAGCTTCTTGCTTTTTTGTTAAACCAGGTGAGGTGAGGTGATGATCAGAAGAAGAGAATCATGAAAGCGCTCAGATGTGACAGTTCCATAAGTACAAACAAACAAACCCACAAAGGAAGAAGAAAAAAAAAAAAAAAAGGCACAAGAGAGAGTCAAGTAGAGACCCTTTTGATTTCTGTTTCCAAAGCAACAAAAAAAAATCGAATTTTGGGAGATGGATTGGTTGTTGCTATACTACTGAATAGGCCCCGAAGAAGAAGAAGAGCTAGAGCTAACCATCACTCTTTTATTTCTTTTCTTTTTTTCTCTCTCTTTCTCTATATACCTATGTATCTATCTATCTCCTTGGTTCTCTCTTGTTTGTTGGTGGTGTTGTAGTTGGAGGAGAATTCCATGCATGGAAGAAAAATAAAATAGTAAAAAAAGGATGGGTTTTTATTTTTATAAAAAGAAAAAGAAAAGAGCAAAGGGGGGCAAGGAATGAGAGGAAGCACGTGTACTCGGTTGAGCACAGTTCGGTGGTTGTTTGGACGGCCAGGATTTGAGGATCTCTAGGACTGCGCAGATATAGCAAACAAAAAATCGAAACACCCAAACTGTGTCTAAGGTTGTTGTTGTCTTGTTGCTTCTAAGCTCACACAAGTGAAAGGTCAGAATCTCAATCTCCAATCGTCAACCGCTATTGTTTTAACCTCTCAAAAGCACCTCCTTCACTTCCAGTGTTGTTCAAAACCATATTTTATTTGCCTTCATTGGAATTTTTTTTTTTTCATAGTGCTTATGGTCAATTTTTGTTCAGATCAAATATAATCTTTATCAGACTTTTTTTTTTTTTACATACGGAATGCTAATTTGTTAGTTTTATCAGAAATATTTATAGGAAGAATTCGAAACTCTAACTTATCCATTTTTTTTTATGAGAAATCAAGTTGGTTAAGATTATTGTGGTTAATAATCATTTTGAATATTTAACCCAATTGTTATCCGATTTTTAACTCAAAGTAACTAGTTAAACTTGATCAATCTCTTATTAGTTAACCCCAGTACTAGGTGGTACTCTTTGAGGCCATCTTGACGATGTTTTCTTTGTTTTTTTTAGGTAAACAACTATTTTGGTTACTTAATGTGTAAATTGGTAAAAAAAATTATTTCTGGGAGAACAAAAATCATGATCTATGCAACAATTACGTTATGTTGTTGGGTCTTTGTGGAACCATTTTTTCATTAAGTTGTAAAATTTATATATTAAGCTGTACAATAGGTTGTACTTGTTATAATTTTATGCATTTATAAACTAAATTAGAATTTTTGTTTTTTTAATGATTAAATTGTTACTAATTTACGGAATGAGAGACTAAAATGGTTATTTAGCTTCTTTTTTTATTTATTATTTAGTTACTCTTAAATGAATAGATTATAGTCTAAGATAAAATGTAATTACAATATCAACATGGGTTGGGTTGAGTCTACCGAAAAGATTAGTCTCTAGAGGAATATAATTAGAAGAAAAAAATGTATATAATATTTGAAAAATATATATTATATCCTATTATAAATTTAACTGTTAATTTTGTAATCAACAGTTATAATTATATTTTATCTTTTAAAGCAGATCTTATCTTTAGTGGAGCGAAATCTCTTTTTTTCATTGGGTGTTAAATGGAGAGTTATATCCCAATTTTTGGTAGTTAATAGAATATTTGGAAGAGACATTGAATTTAGATTCTAACATATTTATATATTATGCATATCATCTTTTAGTGGATTGATTATGCCCATTCTCGCGAGGTCTATTTGATGACTTACTCAGCTGAGAATATATTCTTTTTAATAATAATTATATTCCCGAATTGTGTTCTTAGCAAATTAACTAATCATTATCCAAGATTTCTATGTATGTAAATAGTGATAATTTTTTTTTTAAAATCTTGGCTTGTAAAGTATGTGCTGGCCTTTATCTAAATGCTAAATGTTAATTAAGAAGTAAAAAATAATAGAATTGAAACATTGGAGTCATTTCCCTGTTTTCGCCCATGGTATTCTTTGTTACGGATAATTAGTCCATTGTGACATTGTACTATGAGTTCAAGACATGTTTTCTTGGAGCAAAGAACAGACATTCTTTATAGTACTCATCACCTAAAATTTACATGACTACGTGTATTTATTATTAAAACAAGAAAGTGAATGGTCGTTTAATCTAATATTATTTTTAACTCGAGTTATTGATATATAGTAGTTAGACATCATATATTTATATGTTATGGAAAATGATTCATTTAACAAAAAAAATATCATGTTTAATATCTAACGTATACAAAAGCTTATTCTTCAAACTAACAACAATCACCATATATTAAGTGAAATTAATTTTTGACCTAATAAATTGAATATACAGGTGATAGTAAAAAAAAAAAATTCACACTGTTTTACCGTGTAAGTATAATATAGGAGCTTATTGAACAATTTTGGCTTAGAATATGCCAAATGTTTGATAGACACTTGGCACCCCAAATTTGTATAACCTCCATTGGATTAAGTCAAACACTATTGCACAGATGTGCTTTGCTTGTTACAACATGCTACTTTGATTCTTCTTCCTATTTAGGCGCATAGAACCACTTCTTGGGCTTCATTATCTACACGGAGATACTCTAAGTAGATTGCATTGCTCTGTGGAATCTGATTAATATATTAAACTTTAACTACATTTAGGGAAGTCTTTCACTCGTTTCTTTTCATTTTTTCTTAAAAGAAGATTAAACACATTTAAAGATTTAGTGAGATATGAAATTAGGATTTGAATAGTGAAAACTTTGATTTATTGTTCGCTCTAAAACCGTTAATTTGCTTTAAAGTTTTAAAATATTCCAAAATTTAGTGCCTAAATTATTAAAAATCCACCAATTTAATTATTGTTGTCAATTTGGTGTTAGCATGTTAATTAAGTTAAACGTGTTAAGTTAAGATACATGTAATGGAATATAGTTCCACGTATATAATGTAAGACAGATATGTTAGTCAAATTAACACTACATAAAACATCAAATTGTGAACTTGAAGAAGTTTAAAAATAATAAAAACATGTTTTTTACCCTGAAGTTTCACAATTAATTAAACATGATCGCGATAATTATGATGATGATACAGTGATGGTGGTGATGTGACCGTGGGAATTGAAAAAACTACAGTGATAACGATAATAATTATGATGATGATAACAAATTTCAATAATCTCAATAGTGATGATAAGTCTTAGATATTTTATAATGTGATAAAATAATTTTTTAAAATATTTGATAAATCTTTTAGATATTTCAATCCGATAAAGTGAGATGTAGGTTAATTTTTAAATGAATATTTTATTCCTAATTTAATATCTTTTCTCATTTTCGCATTTTATTATATGGAATAAAAAATAATTTACTTACACAAAATAATAAGTATCATAATTTGTGGTGGAGTGATAAATAAGAAAATGTTGTTAAAAACATGTCTATGAAATAAACTTTGTATTTAATTAATATATTACCAAAAAATAAAATTCATAATTGTTAATAAAAATGTTGAATGTAACTTTAACAATAAAATAAAAATTAAATATATATAAAAATAAAAAGTAAAAGTACTGCCGTTACAAACTCATTGTGTGTGTATCTACTTAAGAAAAAGATATCAACTCACAATGTGTGTGACCGTGTGCCTAAGAAAAGCACAGATAGCAGTCAAAAGAAAAAAAAAGTACATGTATATTTTATGTTATGTAATTTTTCTCAATCATCTGTTTTTTTTTTTTTTAGGTTTATATAATTCGACAGTGAAGAAGGAACGGTTATATTTATTAATTTATTCATATTTTTTCAGTGTGTAAAACTCTTTTAAACTAATCTAGTTACTTATTGTGAGTAAAAATAAGTTATAATTCAGTATATCAGGACCGTGGTATTTGTAATGTGATAATCAAATATAATATTATTTATAAGAGATATATATTATTAGCAATTCTTCGGATTAAAAAAAGTATTAATGTTTATTTCATAACTATTTTTTTTCTGAATTAACTATGTTTTTGTTTTTATTTTAGTTCTATTGAAAGAGGATAACTTAAATGATTTTATTTTTCTTAAATAACAAAAAACTTAAATAATGGAGATAAAAACTTAAACGAAAATACGTTTTAAAAAATAAAACAAGTAATTAAGAAGCATGAATAGAGACAAATTAAAGGATCAATAATCCCTAAAGATACTTTGTACAAACGTTTATATGTATTGCTGTTGAGATTCCAACTCTTATAAGTTAATGCAAGTTATCTTCTTTCATTCGTTAATGCATAAATTGATGCCTTGCCAACTACACTAATATATGTATACATCCAATCAAATAAACGATCTTGCTAACCAGTAACTAGTATCCTAAACACGAAAGAGACATCGATATATTAATAGGTTGTTGATTAGAGTCATAATAAATTGTTTTTTTAAGCACGTCTCAGGTTAAATTTGAGTCTTGATTAGAGTATTAAAAGTGGTTAGACAAATTATTCAATAAAAATTAATCATCAATAAAATCAACAAATATTTTGTACCAATAACCAAAAAAAACACTAATATTTAAGTACACACCTTTAAAATACTGGTTAAGAAATTAATTAAAAAATATATATGTAACAGTGAAAAAAATTATGAACAATGTAATTTTACGCGTTCTAATTATTAAAATATTTTCACTTTAAATTTCTTAAACCAAACTCTAAAATTTATCGTTTTGGAAAACGTTAACTAATTTCACTCAATTTTATAGTGATCCGTTGCTGGCAAATGAAATGGCCGGCATTCCCACCGTATCTACAGCATGTTTTGTTCCTGTTTCCATCTCTCTCTTCGAAGCACAATGATGCATAGATATGCCAAAAGAAAAGAGAATAGTTAATTAATAAATTATTCAATTAAAGTAACAATATTTTTTCATTTTTTTTTGTTACATGCTACCAGCAGTGCAAAGCATTCATTTATTTGATTAATAATTTTTTTTTATCAAAAAAGAATAATTGGTCTTTTAGTGGAGTTTTTTTTTATCTTAATTTTATTTTTTATTTACAAAATTTGAATTCAAAACTCTATTTAAAAAAATTGAACTCGATTCTACTTAGAGACCAATATAATGTTAGGTGAAGCATTTCACAACTTGTGTATAAGTTGTTCATGATGTAATTAATTGTGATGAAATGGGGACCATGGTGGGAAATATTCTGATAATAATTGATGGGAAATTTGGAAGAACCATGCATGTTTAAGGAACTAATTAACTTCCCAACAAAAAAGAAGTAATAATTAACCATCTTAATTAGAGAGTCCAATATCTTATGAACTCAAATAAACTTTCAATGTGGGACTTCAGAGTTGAGCCCCATAATTGGATTCTAACTAATTGCGTCTCACTTCAAATTCCAAATAGAATTTTCTCTTCTAAAACTCAAAGTAACCATGGCATTCCATTTTGTGGTGCATTAATTCATTCCCTTAATTTTCTCCTCATTAAACTCAAAGGCGACTTTCTCTCCATAGCTTGTGAAAAGAGATTTTTGCAATCTGTAGTTGGTTGTCTGGAATGAGGTTAAACTTAAAAGATTTAGTACATATTTCAATTTCAGGTACAAAACGTACGTTTAAAATCGAAATAATTTTACAGCATATCAAAATCATTAATTTTACTTTTATTCTATTTTTATTCATTGATTTTATATTAAAATACGTGTACAATATTTTTAATGTTAAATCAAATATATCATGTTCACCGTAACGAACCCTAATTTGACTAACATTAACAAAACATGTGATTTAGCATTATGATCAATGTAACGTGTGCCGTGTAAAGATGTATACATCAAAAACAAGGGTCATGCTTCGTTTTCTTCTTTAAGACCTCCCACATAAAGAGTGGAAGAGGTACTTTTTTTTTCCTTTAATTTGATTAGTTAGGTGTCAATCAAAATAAAATAAAAACTTGTGTACGGGCAGACACAAAGAAAAAGGACAAAAGGGTGATTAGAAATTGGATATTATACTCCAGATTATAATCGCGATTAAACTTGAAATATATTAGAAAATGGAAAGGATCTTGACTCTATTTATATATACACATTCAATACTCGATCAATGAAGTAATGGAAATAAGGAAATGTAAATAATAGCTATAATTAATGTAAATTTTGTTTGTCTCCAAATAAAAATAATAATTTGTATTTTACTAGTTCACCCTCCCAAGACGGTGGACAAGTCGAGGACACCAATTTTGGATACGATAAAATAATTGTGAACTGTAATATCTTTACACAATACACAAGAGTAATCTCTTTAATACCTTCAAATGAAAAAAGATATTTAATTATTGTGGTAAAACAAGTTTGGAACCGTGAGTCTTTCCGTCAATTTGAAAAAAAATTATGGAAAAACAGAATAGTATTAAGAATCTGTTAACCCGCCTACTAAATCGTGAGGACATACCTGTCAATTTGATGGATCAATTTATTAATTCATTTTTTTAAAAAACAGTTATTATCCAAAAAAAATTATAAAATTTCAAAAAAAAAATTATGCTCATGTATTAAAAATTTATAACAAATTATCCATCCTATTTAATCAAATAAATTAGATTAACTAATAATTGATATTTAATTTGTGATTAAAAAAAAAATGACAACATCAAATGTATTTGATTCAAATATTTTTTACACATTTTTTCTATAAAAAATAATAAAACTTAAATATGATTAATATTTCTATTTTTTTTTTAATCATATTCCGTATATAAAAATAAAATAAAAAATTACTCAAACCAAAAGATCATGGTAATAGGATTTGAACGTTGTGCAAAATATTTAAAGCATGAACACCTCTAACACTCTAACAGTGATTTGATGTGTTGATGGAACATGCTCGATAATGTTTAACTGAGGCTCTGCTAACGGGTGACATTGCTTTTTTTTACGAAGGTACGTAAGAGTATCTTCATCGTGATATGTTATTTCTATTTCTGCATTTGCATTACTAAAAAGCAATGATGTGACATATAAATAGTATGAGAGAGTTATTTACAAAACCATAAATTTAATGGATATTTGTTGAGATGTAAAAATGGGTTTAATATTAAAATTCTTCATTTTATTTATTTTTCTTAATAAATTTGATTTCTTATTATTTGAGTATTTTTATTTTATTTATAAAAATTAAATTTTATTTGTAAAAATTATCCTGTTAAATTATTTTATTTATAAAAATTACTTATTTGGATTCTTTTTATAAATTAAAATTAATTCCGTAAGCTCTAAAATACATATATGATTTTAAAGATGATAATTATATTTTTTTTCTTCATTAATTTAAATTCTATATTAAAATTCATTTGCAAAATTAGCTTAAATTAATATAAATGATCCAATTGAATAACTTTACAAATAAAATGATCTACTTAAATAGGTAAGTAATAAAATGATCCAATTAAAATAATTTTGTAAAGATGACATCAAAATCAAGTTACGTATTATAATCATTAAATTTTTAAAAAAATGAATAATGAGAAAGAAAAATAATTCACCAGTACTAATTATCCAAGTAACTTGATCACTCATCTATTATATAAAGTATTTTTAACTTTAAACGAAAGAAGCAATTAGTAATTTAGCCGAGATGGAGATAAAAGTATGTAACTGAAAGTATTGTATAGATAGATGTACATGTGTACTCTTGCAAATTCATGGCCATTGAAGAGGGAGCGAAGTTGCTTGTAGAATGTAACTTTGTAGTTGTGGGGATGCAAATATGCAATACGTGCGACATTTGGCAAAGTACTATAATATTCCTTCTTTTATTTATGTGATTTTAATAAGTACTTGTCGCTAGGTATGTACTTATGAGTTATGATAGCATGCCTAAACACAAAAACAGAAAACAAAAATGTCAATTTCTGACATTGTGTGGATAATTTTAACCATGGAATATTTTTGAAAATTTTCATCTTCCCCGTACATCCAAACTGTGCATGCTTCTTGAAATCATTCCAAATCATCACTCAATCTCATCCTTCTCTTCTTTTCGTCCGTACCAAAATAATAAGTTGGAGATAAAAAATGAGTTGAGTGATAAAAAAAAAAAATGAAAGAAAAGAGAAGGAATACGTTACAAGTTTACATTTTTTTATTGATATTTTTAATAAAAATTAAAAAATTAATATTTAAATAAAAAAAATCAAATGATATGTTATACTTTGTTTAGTCTGGTAGGAAAAAGTAGAATTAATATTATTGTTTTTTTCTTATTTGAGATACAAATAAGAGAGTTTAATATATTTAAAGTTTAAAGATGATGTGAAAAATAAACTTTAAAAGAGAATGTAAGAAAAATTATCATTACAATATAATATGTAAGGTGTGACTGTAAAATTATATAGTTATAGCCTTATTGGAATAATATTTGTTTTTTTTCTTAATTAATATGATAAATAATGTACTAGTGTGGGGGTAGACACTCCAGTACCTTGTACAAATACTTATATATTTATTCGAAATATCTATACTCGAAATGTCATTACAATTTTTTAAATGTAAATGTCTATACTCGAAATGAAATGACATTCACTTAATAATTTACCTTTCTATCGTAGATTTTCTCATGATACTCATTAAATTCAAGTACGATTTGTCGTTGATAGTTGTTATTTGCTTTGCTTTGCTTTTGTGTGAGTGTATACATGTCATATCAAATGAGAATATATGTTTATTACGATGGATAAAAAATTTAAATAATAATCATTAATTAAATTTTAATGATTTAAATATAATTTAAAATTAATATTAAATGTAATTTTTATCCTATATATATAAAATAAAATTGTGAAAACTTTTTCATTAAACCATTTCTAATATAATAACAGGATAAAATTCATTTTACACCTCTAATCAATCATGTGTTGCTTATCCTTTATCATTTTTTATTATCTTTGTGTTAACCGTAATCACGCATCACAAATAAAAATTAATCTTTGGTAAAATTGAATTGTGGTCACTCTTAATCTTTTGATCTAAGAAAAGAAAATATACATACAAAATGTAGGTTATAGTAGTCCCAACCTACCCAATATTTTTTTCATAATTCTGCAAATAAAAAAGTGAGTAGTCTAACTGATACTGTAACTCATAAGAGGTAGTTCAATGCTTTAGTAAATTGGAGAAAATGTAATAATAGGGTACCAATAATGCACTACAATTGGTAATGGAATTTTGGCCCGTAACAAAGGTGCTGAGGTGCATATACATTGTTTTGATCCTTCATTATTCAAGGAAAAAGGCCTGGACCCTGACCATGAATTGGGTTGGAAGTCCGAAACATTTTTTTTTTTTTAAATTATGAGGCAAAAGCTGATTAATAGATAGCATACAGCATAAAACATAAATATTCAGTAGTATTTGCCAATAAAACATAATATACAGCGTAAAATAATTTTATATTATGGTAATTTTATAAAAATTAACCCATCATTAATTGATTTATCCTAAATAAATGATCAAGATAAGTTAAAAATAAATCATTTAAGTAGAAACTTTTTATATAATTTAATAGTAATACATCGATAATATCTTATATCAAATATCAAATGACAATCATTTATTTTTAGGGTATATTTTTTTTTAGACTTAATTGTAATTTTAGTTTTCTATTTTTTCAAATTAATGATTTTGGTTCTTGTAGTTTTAAAATGATAATTTTAGTCTATTTGATCAATTATTAACTAATAATTATGATTAATAGAGTTATTGAGTTAATTAAAAATTATTATAAAAATTGTAATAATTTTTTATACAAGGAAAAAATAATTAAAAATAATAATTTTTAACATTAAAAAAAATTATTAATTACCAACCATAAAAAAATTATTTTTAATATTTAAAAATAATAAAAATTAGAAGAAAAATCATTTTTAACCTCTTTGAATAATTAATATTTTTTAGTAAATTTATAGCTAATTTAATAACTCTATTGATTACAATTATTAATTAATAATTAATCTAGAGGATCAGAATTGTTGATTTTTAAAATTAGAGAGATCCAAATTGTCAATTTTAAACTAGAGGGACCAAAATCATGTATTTAAAAAATTAGGGGATCAAAATTACAATTTAATCTTTTTTTTTATTATTGATTCAAATTTATTAGAAATTATAAAATTTACTAGTTTCTACTACTTATTTGATTAGTTTCATTTATGATTTTATAATTTTAAATAAATTTTAATCAATAATAAAAAGTATTTATATATCACAAGACATGTGTTAAAATGTATAGGTATCACTCCTCTTATTTATTTTAATAAATGTTGAGTATTTTTGGTTTTATAGGGATGAGCTAGCATACAATATTTAAAATAAAATAACTCAAATAAGCTGTTCCATACTTGTTTTAAGAACCACGAAATAAGTCAAGAAAAAAGAAAATGACAAAATAACTCTCATCACTTTACTTAGATATTTTCAAAGTAGGGTGTGTAATAAAAAATTAAAACAAAATCTGAAATAGTTTCTGTGAAAGGAAATGGGGATGGGAAAAAAAGAGGATACAGTGACGTTGAAAATCACGACATTCCTCAATCATCACAACAAAAAAAATTATAAAACCCACACGCCACACATGCTGTATTAGTATAATTTAGTTTATGCTATAGAGATTCATCTGTCTATAGCTGCCAACAACAAAAGCCTGAGCTAGAGACAAGAGAACATTTTTCATTCTTCAAGAGAATTTTTATTAGCATAATAATAGAAGGAAAATTATATATAGACACCCCACAAACCAAACACGTCCTAAGAAGCATATTATTTATTTGTTAATTGAGACTTCTGATCATTTGATTTATTTATGCAATACTCCATTCTTCAATGCAGTAGGATCTTCAGAAGTGTTTCTAAATTCTAAGTGAGGATAAAAATATCAGTCTATCATAGAAAGTAACAACAAAAGAACATAAAAACAAATGATATCCGTTGTATAAAAATTCCTCAGTACTCATTTATTACAATAAACCAGGTCAACAAATAAGGATTTTCAGCGAGCTAAAGACAATATACTTAGTTCAATTAAGCTCTCTTCTACCTTGGGGGTAAAACCTGATCAAATAAAAGTAACATTAAAGACAAAAACAGAAAACAGAAAACTAAACTATTAAGAATATCATCATCATATATCAGAGGAGAGGATGGTGGCATTCTCTCTGAAAAAAGACCAACAACAAATTCAACATCCCTAAAGAAAGGAAGCTCCAGATTGTCCCTTTAAGCCACTGCAGGCATGTCCTTGAGCCATGAATCTAGAGGCTTGCCAATGGAGTAAACAATGAAACCGATTTCCCTCAGCTTGTTAACATCAACGACGTTGCGGCCATCAAAGACGAATGCAGGCTTCTGCATGCTGTCATAGACCTTCTTGTAATCGAGTTTCTTGAACTCATCCCACTCAGTCATAATGCAGATTCCATGTGAATCCTTGATTGCCTCATAGGCATCCCAAACCACAGATACTTGTTTGTTGGAGGTAGGGCTCAGTGGCTGAAGATGAGCAGGGTGGTCCCAATCGAACTTCTTCATTGCCAAATCCCTGGTGATTTGATCCTCGGTGACCTGAGGATCATAGATGCTCAACTTGGCCTTGTCTCCCAAAAGGCCCTTGCACACATCGATGGCCGGAGTCTCCCGAGTGTCACCGGTGTCCTTCTTGAAGGCAAACCCTAGAACAGCAATCTTCTTCCCCGAGACCGTGTTGAACATCGAAGACACCACGCGGTTCACAAACCGCATCTTCTGGTAGTCGTTCACCTTGATGACCTGTTTCCAGTAATTCGCCACCTCAGGAAGGCCATTGCACTCACAGATATAGACCAAGTTCAGTATGTCCTTCTGGAAGCATGATCCACCAAAGCCAACACTGGCATTCAAGAACTTGGGTCCAATCCTCGAGTCTGTGCCGATCGAGTGTGACACCTGGGAGACATCAGCACCGGTGGCCTCACAAAGCGCCGACATGGCATTCACAGAGGAGATCCTCTGTGCCAGGAAGGCATTGGCTGCAAGCTTGGAAAGTTCAGCAGACCACAGATTGGTGCAGAGGATTCTCTCATCAGGAACCCAATGAGCATAAACAGCCTTGAGATACTGAATAGCCTTCTGTCCCTCCGGGGTTTCCCTTCCTCCGATGAGGACTCGGTCAGGGTTAAACAAGTCTGCAATTGCTGTGCCCTCAGCAAGAAACTCAGGGTTTGACAGAATTGTGAAATTGATGCCTTTCCTGTTGTGAGTCAGAATCCTCTCAATTGCCTCGGCTGTCTTCACAGGGACAGTCGATTTCTCAACCACTATCTTGTCCGATTTCGATACATCAGCAATCATCCTGGCAGCACTCTCCCAGTAAGTGAGATCAGCAGCCTTGCCAGCTCCGAGACCCTGAGTCTTGGTCGGGGTGTTAACAGAGACAAAGACAATGTTGGCCTCGGCAACGTGCTTCTCAACATCGGTGCTGAAGAAGAGATTCTTCCCCCTGCACTGCTTCACCACGTCATCGAGCCCGGGCTCGTATATCGGGAGGTGCTCGCTGTTCCAGGCGTTGATCCGCGGTGCGGCGATGTCCACCACAACCACCTCGATCTCGGGACACTTCAGGGCAATCACAGCCATGGTTGGCCCACCAACATAGCCAGCACCAATGCAGCAAATCTTCACCATTTTTTTTTTCAACAACCTGTGTAACACAGAAAAGGCCCAAATTCAAAACAATTCAAATTACACAAATCTTAATTCACTCTCGAAATGTTCATTATCACTATCAGGATCCAAAACTAAACAATTGAAAAGACCAAATAACAATATCCACATACATAACAATTTCAAGAAACCACGAGCAAGATCTATGATTTAAATGTAAAGAAAACATGGAAAGAGAAACAGATCCAGAGAAAGGTTATTGAAAATGTTAAACTCTCATTGAATACACATGCATACGAAACATGAGAAAAACAAATAGTGGAATCCGAATCTCAACATGATAATAAAATATATTCAGTAATACAGATCTAAAGACACAATTCAACACGAAACCGGGCAAAAGAACAGATCCAGCAAATTATAAAAATAATTAAAATGAGAGCGAAACAAGAATACCCAGAAGGCGAAATCGAAATGGGTAGGGAGAAAGAAAGAAACTTGGTAATGAGAAACGCGAATGAAATGAACAAGGGGAAAATACCTTGTGGAGAAGAAGAAGAGAATGAGATCTGAAGTGAGGGGAATGAAGACGCGTGAGGGAATTTATATAGAAAAATGGAGAGAGAGAGACTGAAATGAACGTAGCAATAGCATCATCATTCAAAAGGAAAGCGAGTGAACCTGAACCCGCCACTGCCAATGTGCCTGACACGTTTTGATCTTTCACATTTTTTTTTTCTTGCGTCTTGCGCTCTTCTTTCTTACCCGTTAATTATCATTATTATTTCCTTCATTCACTCATTTATTACTCATTAATTTATTCTGTCTTTACCCCAAACTCGTACTCCGTTAACACCTTTAACCACTAATTTTATTAATGATTAATTCATTACATATATTTTTTTATCACTAGCAAAAGTTTCCTTCTCGATATTTTTTGTTTGTTTAAATGTGACTTTTTAGAAGCTCAATTTTTTCATTTAAATTTTTAAAATGAATTAAAAATGTCATTTTTAAATAAAGTTAACTTTCATTTCTATAATGAATTTTGAATAATTTTTTTCACGAATTTAAAATATAAGAATTATTTTATTAGATTTACTTATATGACAAGTATGAAATTTAACTGGTATACGAATTAAAAGAGTATCAAATATAATGAAAATCGTGTGAAAAAATAAATTTAATGTTAGATTTTTCATTAATACAATTGTTTGTTAGATATATTTTTCATAAAACTTTTATTATATTCATTGTCTTGTTTTATTCAAACATTAATTGGATTTCATAATTCTCACCTAAGAGAATTTAATGAAATGATCTTTACAACCTAAATTAGTATAAAAATGTTCAAAAAAAACTAAAACATGGACAAAAGTGATATTTAACTTTTTTTTTTCACGACCTAAACACTTTACATATTACATATCCATGTGTGTTTTGTTAGAGTGTGTTTGTTTCATATAAAAAGTAAAGGGGTGAAAGTGAAGGAGGACTAAAAGAAGTTAAAGTGAAAATGGTAGGTGTTTAAAACATGTGAAATGGTGGTGTAAAGGAATGAAAGTCGATGAATCCAACTTGAAATGTTTTTATCTTTCGTCTCAAAAGTGTGAGAAAAAAGAGTAAAACTTACATTTAAAAAAAGGAAAAAACTTTCACCTTATTTTATTTTCATTTATTACTCATTACCTACCTACTTTAATTCAAAACTTTAATATTTTTTTTTTATCTTTCTTTTATCTATATCAAACAACTTCACTTTCATTTAGTTTTAATATTTATTTCATTCATTTTCATATATTTTTATCCCTACAATTTCATTTATTTTCATTCACCTTTTCCTTACTGATATTCACAAATCATTACACTTGTTAAATTCTATAATAGTGAAAAATAATATTATATATATTAAAAAAAATTTCAATGTGTTTTATATAAGTTTAATATTGTTTTTAATTGTTTACACGTTTTATTTTATTTTATTTATAAAACAAATATTAATTTTAGTTCCTATATATAACAAAAATCATATAATTTAGTTTTTGGCAGAAAATAAAAACATATGATTTTTTAGTAAGTTAGTAGTTAATAAACATGAATAAAAATTTATAAAAAAAAGAAGTAAAAGATATCATATTTTTAAACAAAGTAAAAATTTATTTAAATCTTTTATACATTATAATGAAAAATAAATATGATACAAAAATATAAAATAGTATATTCAATTATAATCCACTGCTTAGAATAAATTTGTTAAATTTTATAAAAATATCTTAATAGAAACAATAATGTGTGATTGATTTATACATAAAAAATAATATGTGATCAGATTATTGTATAAAATTATTTTAAATTATTAGTATATGGTAATTAAACTCATTATAAAATTGATTGCATTTAATTTTTCATGTGTACTAATTGAGGGAAACTCATTACATTTAATTCTTTAGTTTCATAAAAGGAACAAAATCAATTATGGACGTGTTTGCATTTTTTTTTTTGATATGGAGATCTGTTTGTGTTATTTTTTATATAAAGTTAAATGGTACTTTCTCTTCTCATACAAATCATAGTTGAATTAAGAAAAAGAAAAAAAAAAGATTTATTTTTCTACGGGAAATCCAATCACACATTAATTGGATTTAGAAAAAGAAAAAAAAAAATCATAGTTGCATTTAGAAAAGGAAAAAAAAAGCATTACGATGGCATCAGGTGTGTCTGTACTTTTTTCTTTATTATACTGTATAGCTCGTATTAATTGGATTCTGTATTTATATATTTATATTTATTTGCATTAAGGCAACTGAACTAGCAAAATCAATACTTACATTAACTATATAAGGGGAAATGTTCTTCTGAAGTTATTATTTATAAATGAACTTGTTGCATTTAATTTCATTTTTTGCTTTCACTAAAAACAATATTATTGCATCAGTACGTATTTTCTGTTTTTGTTTGGAGAAAAATTGCATCTAGTGCAAGATTTTTTTTTCTATAAAAAAAGGTACATGTTTTTTTAGATCAAGGTATTTTGATTTTTTTCATCAAATATTTTACATAATTCGCATGTTTAATACTCAAAATTAATTGAAATGATCGATTAAGTTTGAACTTTGAATAATTTCATGACATTTCATTATATATGACTTCTTTATTTAACAGTTTCATTTCTCTTTTTTAAATGCATAATTGACCTCTTTAATATATTATTCGCTAAACTGACTTCATTCACATATTATTCACTAAATTGACCCCATCCCATATTATTAACTAACCTTATTTATTTACTTAATAAAAATAATAGTTAAAATATTAAAATAATAAAATGAAAAAAAGAAAATTTAATAAAAAAATTAATAATTACCAATGTAAACATTAACAAATAATATAACTAAAATTTTAATTTAATTTAATAACATTAAATGTTTTAACCAAGTTTTAGTTATTTGTTTTTTAAAAAAAAATTATATTTATTTACTCATCTAATATTTTATATTTTAGAAGTTAATATATCATTTTAAATTAGGCTAAAGTATAATTATAGTCTCTTTAATTTTTTTTAATATGCGATTTTGATTTTTGTAATCTTAAATTATAACATTTGATTTTTTTAATTTTATAAATTGTCAATTTTTGTTCATCTAACAAACAGGTTATGAACTAATAATTGTGATTAGTAGATTTTTTAATTTAATCATAAATTAATTAAAATCCATTAATAATTATGATTAATATAGTTATTTATAATTAATGAATTTTAATCACTTTCTTGGAATGAAAAAATTATTTTTTGTTACGAATTTTCATTTCATACGAGTCATCTTTTCTTTTAATTTGTTTAAATGGAACATGTTTTTCAACATCGATAATGATTCATCCTTATAATATTTATGTAAATGAAGTCAACTACACAATATTAAGCACTTTGTTCTTATTAAAATTGTATCAAAATAATGCCCAAAAACTTTAAAAAATCACTTTTGTTACAAAATTTCACTCCCTTATGGTGATTTTTTATTTCAATTTGCTTACGTGAAACATGTTTTTGAATATTTAAAATATTGCATTTTCATAGTATTGACTTAGATAAAACCAATTATACAACTTTAAGCACTTTGTTCAAACTAAAATCTTATCAAAACAATGCCAAAAAATATTATGAAATCACTTTTGTTACAAAATTTTATTCTTTAAGAGTGTGATTTTTTGTTTTAATTTGCTTATGTGAAACATATTTTTGGAAATCGACAATGATTCATTTTAACATTACTTATGTAGATGAAGTCAATTGCACAATTTTAAACACTTTATTTCATCTAAAATTGCATTAAAACGGTGCTAAGAAACCCAAAAAAATCCCTTTTGTTGCAATAATTTTCAATTAATCAATCTGATTAATCAAATTATTAAGTTAATTAAAATCCATTAATTATAAATAACTATATTAATCATAATTATTAATGAATCTTAATTAATTTGTGATTAAGTTAAAAAATCTATTAATCACAATTATTAGTTCATAACCTATTAGATGAACCAAAATTGACAATTTATAAAATTAGAAAAATTAAATGTTATAATTAAACATTACAGAAATCAAAATTGCATATTAAAAAAAAAATTAAAGAGATTATAATTATAATTTAGCATAATTTTATTATTTAAAATGATTTATTAACTTCTAAAATATTTGATGAGTAAATAAATATCATTTTTTTAAAATAAAAAAAAAACTAAAACTTGGTTAAAAAATTTAATGTTATTAAATTAATTTAAAATTTTAGTTATACTATTTGTTAATGCTTAGATTAGTAATTATTAATTTTGTTATTAAATTTTCTTTTTTCATTTTATTATTTTAATATTTTAACTATTATTTTTATTAAATAAATAAATAAAAGGTTTAGTTAATAATATGGGAAGGGGTCAATTGTGCATTTAAAAAAAAAATGAAACTCTCAAGTAAAAAAGTCTATAATGAGAAAGGGATTAGTTTAATTTATAATATGAGAAGTGGTCAGTTTAATAAATAATATAGGAAGGAAATCAATTGTGCATTTAAAAAAATAAAATCGAATTGTCATGTAAAAAAGTCTTTTATACGCTCAATAGTTTTGCATCTAATAGATATTGATTGCATTTTATATTTTTTTTCAGAAAGGAAAAAAAATTCAAAATTACATCAATTACTAGAAGAATAACCCAGTAAGTGTTTGTTTAGGGCATAATTCTATTGAAAATATTTTTGTTAAACTTTACGTACTTTTTAATGTATACTTAGTGTGTGTGTTCTTTATCAAATATATAACACTTTTAACATGGAAATTAACCAAAAAAAGCTTACAGAATGTAATATTTATCCAACGAAACTTTACCAGTTCGACAAAATAATGGACCAACTTAATATATAGCCTGGTTATCACATAACATTAATAATACACATTTTCGAACTGTGACAAAAAAAAAATTTGCATGCGCAGAGAAGCACTTTTCTCATCTCACGTGCACTGTTGCTACCGTACCTTAATTTCCACATGTTTAAATGGTCAATTATAATGTTGTCGGTGGACATCATACGTGTATCTAATCCATTTCTCAACATTCAAGAATGAAATTTTGGTAACTCTCAATTCTAATAAAAAAAAAAAACAAATTGTATAAAACTAGTAGTGTTTGATTAAAACGCAGTTGAGGAAATGAATTAAGCTTTTAATTTTGTTTCCTTTTGTGAAACTTTTGGGAAGCTTTGAAGTTCAGGAAAGTGAGATATGACTAAATAATCACATGCTATGGACAGAGGAATTTGTCAATTGAGTACCGTGGAAGGTAGTTAGTTGAGCACAACAAAAATGGCAGTTGCAAATTAATTAACCCATGCACAAGCAATCGTTATTAGTTTAAATATTTTAATATCACGTACGTGACCCAATCAAATACCAAAAATCCTTACGTTATTAAATTGTTCTTCATAATTTTTATTTTATTTTTATCAATATTTTTCATTATACTTTGTAGTTTGTATCATTCTATGGAACAAACTGATAATTTTAAACATATAATAATTTTTAAAAAATAAGTCAAATCGTTGCTAAATTTTGAACATAAAAAAAAAGTTGATTGAAAAACAGTGATGGCATGCAGTAAATGTGGCACTATTAATGCAGGGAATGTCCAAAGAGACGTGGCCATTAAAGCTCCAAACCCCATGGGAGCCAAATTCAAGTTTCAAGTATGTCGTTTTAGTTATGTATAGATAAGATTCTATTTTAAGTCAAAAAATATATAAAAGTTTTTACTGTAATTTCTTATGATATAAATTTAAAATTTGAAAATTATTTGTAGGGCATGAGCTTTTTTTTTAATATGTCAAAGTATTATAAAATGTTAGACTTATTTTTAAACAAGAATTTGAAAACTCACTAAGTTCAAGAAGTGACATGAGGTTTGAAGTTGTGTTTGGTTAAAAGGATTAGTATGCTTCAAATGTTATAAATTTATCCATTAAATTTTTCATTTTTTTTTATTTTGATTCATAATATTTTAAAAATATTAATTTTTTATTTTAAATTTTATATATATATATATATATATATATATATTTTTTTTTTTTTTTTACATTTTAGTATTTTAAGTTATGTTTTCTTCACATTTGATCTATTTGGATGAAAATGTTAAAAAATTTATATATATATATATATATATTTATTTTAGTCTGTTAAAGATTTTAAATAGATCTATTTTAATCTATTAAATTTTAGAAAATTATAATCAATTATATAATTTTTTTTTATGATTTAGGATAAAAGATAACATAAAAATAATTCAAAGATCAATATAAATATAAAATAAATTGAATTTTTTAATATTTTCATTATAATAGATCAAAATGTGTTCAAAACATAACTTAAAATACTTTTAAAATATTATAAGCAAAAAAAATAAAAATCAATAGACTAAAATTTACATTAAACATAAATTTATTTCTATGGATAAAAAAAAAACTAATACTTATGAAAAACAAGAAAACTAATACGTGTGCATATCTTCTTTTGAAGTAAAGCTGCTGCACAACAACTCATTCACAGAAATAGTCTCTGGAATCGCCTTTTCTTATTTCATACTCTTAGCTAAATCACATTCTAAAGCCACTCATACTAGGTCATTATTTATTTATAGAAATCGTAGAAACTAATATATCATTAATATATTTGGTTCGTGCAAGATCTCATGTTCCAACTAATAAGGTTGGTAGCTGTTTCTTTTAGTAATGATGATTACATAACAGTAAGATTCATACTTATTAGGATTAATAATTTTGTCAAGGATCAAATATATTTGAATTGTAAATGAATAATGTCTGCACGTAAGTAAATAAATATTAACGCAATAATTTAATAATTATTAAGTTTTTTTGTAAACTAATTTAGATGAATTTAATCAAGTATATATATAATAAACTTTTATCATATGAAGATTTATATTATAAATTTTAATTATAAAGTTTATTAAAATGCATTATATCACAACTTTAATTATAGAACTTATTGAAATCCGTTAAAGAAAACTTATTTTAATAAATCACACCAAAAAATATATATTAAAAAAATATAAAAAAAACTCATTATAATCATAAACTACTTTTATATAGTTAAATAAATTCCACCAACTCTTGTAAATAACATTATTGATTACTTAAAATTAAGCAAGTTTTTACACTTATATCTAGTTTTTCGAGATTAATCGAGATAGACTATTTGAAATATCTCAATAAATCAATTAGAAATAACGTGATTGATATGAGAATCTTATTGTTAGATAATTTAGAAGCATCTCGATAACCTTCATGAAATCAAGATTCAAATCACATGAATTTTTTTGAGATAAAAAGAAAATATACTTACCACTTTGAAGCTCAGTATTTAAAGTATTTAAGAGACTGTAAATATCCTTATAGTACTCCAATGGAGGCAGACATTTGATCTTATGCTGAATCATTATTAATGTGGACCATATCTCATTTAAGAGATGTGGGCATGCACATATATGACCCTTTTGGACCACTCAATAGCAATAACTATTGATGTGATCCCATTTATCACACTAAGCCAGTACTGAAAGGAGAGTGTACTAGGATTTCTTGTGATATGAGAACTCCTTCCTTAACATATATGCTTCCACGTACATTAACATATATAATACCATAAGCAAAATAGAAGACAGATTTTTATTTTTTTATATACTCTGTATTGTTTCTGAATAATAATAGTATTTTGGATTAGTCAGAAATCAGAATATCTGAATGTTAATTTAATGCAGTATTGCCTAATGACTGTTTGTATTATGTGCATGTGTTGAAAATTTGCATGGTTAGGTGTGAATTTTGAGTAGGGATCAGGCCGCGAAACCTAAATTAAAGTCAACTCGCAATAAGATTAAGTGCGGCAAAGATTTCGCCAATTTTTTATTTTTAATGTAACTTAATTTTATAAAATTTATTTAATTTATTATAAATAAAGAATTGTAATTATCTAATAATATTATAAAATTATGTTATGTTTTCAATGGACTCTCCTTTATTTTCTTTTCATAATCAGATACATACCACAAATATTTTTGTTTAACTGATACAAATTCTGCATCTAAAAAGAATAAAAAAAAATCAATTTCTTAGAATTTTAAATACTTGAGGGTAAAAAAAGACAAATATGAGCTTTCAATTTCTCTTTCTTTTTTCTCTGTATTCATCCATTTATTCCGAAAATGTAGGCTAGATTAACGTAATGTTAACAAGTGATGTGAGGTTGGTGATGTATCACTCAACGAGTGCAATGCAAAGACCTCTTTTCATGGAATGCCACTGAACTTTACCGTTTTTTGACCCTTTTTGCTTTTTCTACTCAACGTGACCAAGTTGTGGCCTATGGGAAAGTTTCCATGAAACGTAACATGCCAAAGTTTGAGTTTAATTTTTCAAACTTTTAGTTAAACCAATTAAATTCGTTTTAAATATTCTGGTATTTAAAGTAAATTTGGTAGTTAATGAAAACCCAACCCGTTGACCATGTCATTTTTTCCCCCATGCATGTCTACGTATAAATTAGGTTCCAATTGAGACCACATATCCGCTGCCAACCACATTGATTCAAATCACCCTCTCTATATCGACCCCTATGTTTTATTTTTTTTTATTTTTAACTGAGATTCTATGAATATCATTTAAGAAATTTACCTCTCATAACAAATATTTGTTTTTTCATTTTTATTGACTAGAGTCGAACTCCTAAGTTATAACCACATACATTATAATTTTTAAAAAAATAAAAATTAAGATACATATATGTTAGGATACATAAATACAATTTTATTTATATTTATGTTAAAAAGTATTATCTCACCTATTTTTTTTACCATGCCATAGATGCAAAGTCTCCATCAACTTTACCAATAATTAATCTCTACTAAAAAAACTTAATTGACTATCTTGAATGAGACTTTTTTTTAACCTATATTTTTTATCTACAAATATCAAATTTAAATTTTTGTTTAAAGAATCCAAAGTCCAATTTCGCTTGGACCAACACGGTGATGTTAGTTATCTAGCCTAATTTACATAAAAGTGTTATACGAATAAATGCTTGTTTGGAAATTGCGTTTCTTACCCATAAAATCACATCAATTATACGTGAAAGCTTGAAGTAGGAGCTTCCACTTTAACGCGAAAAATCTGATCATGAATGCAGAAACAAACGCATTATAAATTTGGTATGCTTCATAGATAATCATGTTCATTAAGCACATGGTTAGGAGTTCGATCTTCAGGTCAGTGTGTATGAATAAACATTTGTTAAGAGATACCATTTTCTTAAATGAATATTCTTGGTGTTTTAGAAAATAGTCCTTGACTTTGAGTGGACAGATATACTATTTGAGTTCACCCAAAAAAATTACAATAAATTTGGTTTAATCCAAGGAAAAATGTACACAGAATTAGAAAGACAAGTTAGAATATAAATACATCCAGTGTTTTTTTTTATAAAGAAAAACAATCATATAATTCATAAATCGCATACTTGATATAGATGCATTTACACCAAGTTTCTTTTGTTTGTTCCTTGATTGTGAGTTCTGTACTTGTTTGGTTTGGCAAAAACATTTAAAAAAGTGAACTAATATATTAATCAAACCAAATGATTTGAATCGGTTTGATGTTGTTTTTCCTTTTCAAGTCCAACCTAAAGTGGTGCTTCTCCACCTGAAGTGACTTGGATCTAGTCAAATGAACCAAAACGGTTGGTGTGTCATTTTACGTTACACAACTTAAAGGAAGAAACGTAGACAAAATTAAGAACGAGATTTGCTGCGTTTGAGTAACATGAATACATGTCGATGCATGTATCTTAAGGGAACGGTGGGTTGTTTTATGCTCATTATTGAAGCTGTAAAGTGTGTTTTTTTTTTATCATGACAGTGGCTTTAACATGTTAGAGAACGATTTATTAAGCGAGATTAATATTTGATATAGTAAATAGAGGGACGTAAGTTGTATCTAACATTAAAAAATAAAATGATAGTATCATACTTTATCATTATACCATTTTTTGCATTAGTTTTTTTTACATGAAAAATTATACGTACACTTTAGTTCTTATATATGTGGCAAACCTTTTTCTTTCTTTGGTCCTTACAAGAAAAAAAAAACTTTAATACGTTATAATTTCGATAAACAGCGACTAGTGAGGATTGTATTGGTGTTAAATTAAATTGAACTCTATGAATTTTGGTCCAGAGGGCTAACGAGGTCAATCTATTTTGGGCCTAAATATTATTTGGATTTTGTGTTTTATTATCTGGATCAAATTTGGGCTCTTGCTATATACACCCTTCCAGATTCAAATGAATTTCCAATGTGGCTTTCGTTTGCAACCATGACTTCTTGTGCATATCATCATCATAACAAATTCTCTCACAAAGGTAAGAAATTTTTTAAAATTTCAGAACATGACTTTAACCCCTCTCTTTGGTTTATAGTGAAAGGCACAACCTCACAAGAAAGGGGAAAAAAATAGAAAACTAATTCCATATTTGCAACAAATCCACTTCACATTGGAACTCTCACTATCTTTGTCCAATGCATTGTGAACAACGTAAAATTCTTTTTTCATACAAGTTAATTAACACAATATATAAAAAAGACTTTTGTTTTCAATTCTCATTGGCCCATTTATACCATTATTACAAAGAAGTCATTACAAGCTCTAGGAGTCAAAGATCATATCTCATAACATTCCAAATTTCCCATTACATATATATAAACCATGTTTTTCATTAAGTTGATTTCAAGAACTTCTTGAACCATTCAACAGATTGTTTTGGGTATCTCTTCAAGTTATCTTTATAATCAACAAAATATAGACCAAATCTAGAAGTGAATCCAGATTGCCACTCCCAATTATCCATTAGTGACCACACAAAGTAGCCTTGCACATTGCATCCATCTTCACTGTGAAAACAATCACATTAAAAGTCCATTAGCTTAATAACTTATAGATATTAAGTCAAAGTTTAAAGGAAGTGATGTACATACACTATAAAATAGTTTTATAATGTTATTGTATTATAATTTATTATTTGCATAACTTTTAAAATAAATTTATAAAAATCAATAAATTTATCATAATAAAAGATTGTGATTAAATGATAATGTAATATTTAAACTAATTATTTTACAGTTTCATTGCTTCATCATTTTTCTCATTAAGTTATGGGCACCAAATTATATATAGGTTTAAATGTACATATAAAATACATTACATACGTAATGGAAGCCTGTAAGTTAGTTAAATAGTCATTGTGGTATTTAATCCTTTTCTCATCGTTCAAAGCATCTTTGATGGGGATAAGTGGATCATTTGGATCATCCATCCCTATGACAAGTGAGAGAATGTAAGTTAGGTCATTAGTAAAAATGAAACAAAAATACAAATGGGAAAAAATATATATAATTACTATTTTCTTTATAATTTTACTAGGTAATTCTAAAATTGTACCATATAGTAAATGACAAATGACATAATAAAACCAATTATGTACAAATGCATGCTTTTCTACATATACATTACATTCTGTCTAAAATGCTTATATACAAAATGCAATTTTATACTAGCTAGAAATGCAACTCAAAAAGGGTTAAAATTACCATTTTCTGTGACAATGACTATAGGATTTCCATACTTATGTTTGATGTAATTCATTGTGTTTCTCATTCCCTGTGGTACTATGTACAACCATATAGAATTTGCCTGCAAGTCATAGTTTGAATTTCATCACCATGATTGATAAATGTTAGAGTTTAGATAGTCCACTTTTGTAATTTTGATGAAAAGAAGCAACTGATTTAAGTGAATTCAAAGAAAAACTTATGAAACTTACCTAAGTGTACAAAAGTTATAAAATAATAGAGATATAAATTGAATAGCTAAAGAAAATATATAATGGGTAAGTATATATCTCAAGTTGAATGGTTTGATAATTAGACTAATCAAATAGTGTGAATATAAGTGATCTCTTATTACTTTATAAAAAATGTAAGTCTCTTATAATACAAATAATAACATAAAGTTGAATATAAAACAAAAATATTTACATATATAGTTTAATCTTTTTATTCTTCTTCTTTTTATTGTTATTACTACTGCTCTTATTATTATTTCCATCTTTCATTATTAATAGTAAAAGGACATTTATAAGTTCAATCATATTACATTAAGGTAAATTAAAAAAAAAAAAGAACATTATGACATATAGAACTTACCCTTTCTCCAATAATATTGGTTCCATTAAATGCTGAAAGGAGTGAAAAACACAAACAAAATAATCTTCAACTAGGTGCATTAATCAAGCAACTGTTCAAAAACCTATCAAATGAAAAAGTTAGAATAATAAGGTTTAGTTTTAACTTACGAAGAGTAAGAACACCAGTGTCTGTAATGTAGTCATGATATGATGAAACCCCAGGTAGATTAAAAGCATATAATGTAGTGTAGTGATTGATGCCAACAAAATCTAATGAACCTTTGATAAGACTAGCTTGGGATTTAGAAAAAAATGGTAGTCTATTCCCTACTCTACTTCTCATTGAAGCTGGATAATCTCCAAAAATCAATGGGTCTAGAAACCTGAAAAGAAAGTCAACCACTTAGATTTATATTATTATAGAACTTAAATTCAAATGTCAACAAAAGCAAAATGAAGGATATGCATCAAACATTGTTGTTTTGAAATAAAAATCCTTTCTTAATTTCTTTCTAAAAGATATATAATTATATGGTTTATAATGATATCTTTTACTAAATATAAGTAAATTTTGAGGTTTAAGTATTTTTTTTTTCTCCTAACGCGCTATCTAAATCAGGTTATTTCATTTTTAAAGTGTTATATAAACAAATTTAGGAACTAAAATTAATATTTTAAATTTATCAAAGACCAATTATTGAAAAAAATACTCCATTAATTAACTAAAAAAATCAGACATTTACCAGATGAAAAATATATTTAAGTCAATTTTTAATATGCAAGTTTTACACAAAAGTTACCAGCCAAGTTGAAAATCTAAGACTCGTTGAGTTGCTTCAATATCTTCTTTTGAATTTGTTGCTGGCTCAAACCATATAACATCCAAAGATATCCCAATAGATCCACCTTGTATGTTCTGTAGAAAAATATCATACTTAATTCTTTGATTCTAACCAGAGTTTAAAGGTATGATAGTAATATACTAATAGGAAAAATTAATTTTATACTGTTAGATAATTATAATTTTTAATTTTATATGACTTTTATGAAAGATTATGATTACTTCACCGGGTATATTACCTTTAAACACTTCTAACAATTACACATTAAACATGAAGAGACTACAAGCATGAAAAATTTACACTTTCACTTACCTAACTAAAAGGATAAGTAATTCACAAGTATTTACTAATTTTGAGATTTTTTTTCTTATTTTACCTTGTATTTTTCCCTATAAATATCCACTACTGTTGCATGAGAAATAAGAACATTATGAGCCACCATATAAGGTTCAGTGGCAGAGTTTCCATTGCTACACACAGAGCATCGTCCAGGAGCTTCAAGTCCAAGATCATATCCCATCATAGCAAATGTATGAGGCTCATTGAAAGTGATCCAATGTTTCACCCTATCTCCAAATTTCTGAAAGCATGTTTCAGCATATGTTGCAAAGTCTTTTCTGTTGCATACAAATGCAAAAGAATCTTATGTCACTTCTATTTTACTGTAGGAGTTAAATAAGCTTTGTATCTCTCAAAAAAATACTTATTATTTTGAGTTTCTAAATTTTCTTATATTGTTTAGGATTTTGGTCTCGAGTTTTTAATTTTTTTTTAATCTCTACTAATGATATGACATCCTTTTAATCATTAAGATGTCACATATTCATTTAATTAATAATTAAGATAACTTCATGTAAACTCAAAACAAAAATAATTTTTTTTCAAAAACTTAAAACAATAAAAAAAAATTTCCAACTCAGAATTTTTTTTTTTTTGGAGCTAAAACTTATTTAATTTTTATTAAGGGTTAATATTCAATAAGATTATTTATTTTATTTTAAATGTTCAAGTGAATCCTTAGTTTTTTTTTATATGTAATTGAGTTATTTTATTTTTAAAATTTATTCAATTGTGTTGTTTTCTTAATACGAAACAAATAAGGTTTCATACATCTCCTTTACGGTTACATACACTTTTTTTTTTTTTTTTTTTGCTTCCTATAGCTTTTTTTATTGTCTTCACCCCCATAAAACCAATTCACGAATGCATAAAAAAGAAGAGCTTCGTAATTTTAGGGGATGTAAACTGAAAAAAAAATGGATGTAGGAAAGAGTGTATGCAACAATAAAAGAGATGCATAAAGTAATTATTTAACACCGATTAAATCGTTTAATAGAAAGGATTCAATTGGACAAATTTGAAAAATAAAATAATCTAATTAAGGTTAATATAAATGAAATTTCATACATGATCAAAGGGCTAAGCCATCCCGTATACTTGTCTTCCAAGGCTTGGGGTAAGTCCCAGTGGTAAAGAGTCACATATGGCTCAATTCCTATAAATATATATTAAAAGTGAATATGTATACAAATAATAGTATAAATTATTGTTGATATGTTCTTAAATTAGTTATATAGAAGTTAACAAATTTATTATACATAATAACAAATTTATTATATATAATGAGTTGTGATTTGATAACTAAAATTATTTTTTGTGATTTGATGACTAAAATTATTTCACATTTTCAATCTATAAGCCATTTCCTCTACAAATAAATTAATCCATGTTTTATATAAAATAATGATTGTTTTTTGCTCCTATACTTATGTTAGTATGGATTATGAAAGACCATTTGATGACAACTTGATGTTAGGGACATATGTAGTTAAAGCACTTATGATTGAAAACATAATTTATGATCATATTACAACAATAATATCCAATGTATATGCTTGATTCTTACATATTAAAAAAAATATTACAATAATAAAATTTACCTTTGGCTAGTAAAGCATTGATGAGTTTGTTGTAGTGATCTATTCCTGGTTGATTAATCTCTCCAGTTCCATCTAACACATCACAATTCAGGATTAGAATGTTTCTTCATTAGGTTTTGCAATTTATGTATTTTTGGTTAAATTCAATGTTTAGCATAATCATAGTTTTCAAGGTTAATGCAAAATATTAAATTAACTTAAATAATATTTTTGTATAATTAATAGCTAATGTTATTTGAAGATGTGAGAAATGATAAAGTGATTAACAAGGGAGTAAGAATGAGAAATGATTTTTCATGTTATATATTTTTTTTTGTAGTTGGAAGTCTTACTAGGAAAAATTCGAGACCAAGAAATTGAAAACCTATAAGCATCCATTCCCATCTCTTTCATGAGTTGTACATCTTCCTACTTGCAAAACAATCCAAGATTTACATGTAAAATACTTAAAAATTAAAATATTAATTAAAGATATAGTTATCAAGATGTATAAATTTCTTTATGCATGACCATAATGCAAGATATTGTGTTAGGATAGCATCTACAAAATGTTTTACAATCACCAACCTACTAATCATAATTCCACCAATTAAACTCATCTTACTTCATAACGATGATATTGGTTCACTGCAATGTCAGCATTACTCCCATCTTGTATCTTTCCTGTACCAAATACAAGAGAAGTTTTTTTAAAACAATACACAAAATGACTCATTGTATCTTAAATTAGTTGCATTTATAACTTGAAAATATAGTTGCACTATGTGTAACTATGTGATGTTTTGTACCATTTTCTTATAACATGATTACTCTTCTTTTTCGTAAGATCACAGAAAAATAAATAAACTTTTATACCAAAAAGTTGGTCCTAGAGGTACTAGACTAGACTTGATCTCGTTAAACTTTTATTCAAATTATTTAACAACTTACCAAATGCATGTGAAAAGATATCCCACACAGATGGTCCTCTTCCATCTTCTTTCACTGCCCCTTCATACTATGACAAAATCAACAATATTATTTATTCAATATCTATGTAAATGTGTGTGTATATATATATATATATATATATATATATATATATATATATATATATAATTGAAAAGATTCAAAACTTATTAAGAGTTGTCTCATCACCATAACCATCATTATTAACATGGTCACTGTCACCGTCACTAACATGATCATTGTCGCCAGACTATTATCACCGTCACCATCACGATTATGATTGTCGTTTTTGTTGTTGTCGTCGCCAGTGATGGTGGTGATAACAACAACAACAAAGACAATAACCATGATGGTGGTGGCAAAAATGATAATGGTAACCATGTTGGTGGTGATGACGGTGGTCTTGGCGGTAACAACGAGAACGACGATCATGATGGTAAGACGGTGGTCATGATGAAGACGGTGGTCATGATGATGGAGATATTGGTGGTGGGGATGATAAATCTTTAATAATATTTTAGGATATGATAAAATAATTCTTTTGAATATTTCATAAATTTTTTTTTTTATCCATTAAAAGGAAAGTATAAAGATCAAATAAAGTAAGTATATCTTAATTTTTAAATGATTACGTTAATCCTTATTGTCTAATTTAATCTAACGAATGAGAATTTCAATTGTTAACTGCTCCTATCGAAAATAGGATTGACCATCGATTCAAGTAATAACACATGATTTCATAAAACTATACAATTTTTCCTATCTAAATCAAGCAGGGCTTCTATGAAAAAGATTTGGTTAAGCATGTTTTATTCGATACAAGTAGGAAAAGAACCTAACTCGATTTTAAGAAAAAAAGAAAAATTAGAACCAAATCAATTAAAAATAAAAAAAATTAAAATCACACATTCTCGTACAAGTCTTCCACACACACATTAATTGTAACTATTTAAGAAAAAACAAATATACAAATATACAGTGAAATGTGGAATGTGAATAATGAAGAGAAAGGTAGTAAGTAACCTGAAAAGCTGCAGCAGCAGTGCCGAAAACAAAACCTTTTGGAAAGCTTTGCCTGTTGATCTCTTCTGATAGGCATATTTGAATCTGAAAAATCACATTCACAACACATAATACTATTGCAGCAATAATGCCTCTTCTCAAAGCCATGGTTTATGTGTAATGAACAATTATAACAAAGAAGAACCAGGGTCTAATTAGTTTTTCTTGTTCTTTATATAGTACCAAGATAAATTAATTATTATGTTTTCTATTTTTCTAGGACATAACGACCTTGGCGTCTAGTGTAGTAGTATATTCACTGTATGATAAATTAAAAAATTACATCAAACAATAATCTCTTCTTGGAATAACCTTTTTGGTAAACAAATTATTCGTACATTGTTTGCATCAATGGAATGCAATAAACTGAAAAGTGCATTTTTATTTATCTGTCATTTTGAATTTTAAAATAATATTTATTATTATTATTATTTTCTTAATTGATCTGTGTAAAAAATGGAAGTATTAGACTTCAATATCTTTTCCAGATTTACCGATTTGGACTATTTCAAAATTATTATTGTCAGGAATTATTTTATTTTAGTAATTTTAAACAAAAGTTTTAGTTGAAATATTTATATTTTATATTTTATATTTTTTACTAGTCTGAGTTTGTTTCTTATATGAAAAAATAATCTTGAATGCCAGTTCTCTTTTGACAAGTAAGGATATAATTAATCTTACTGGTCAATTTTCTTAGTAACTATGCCATAGGGGGGTTGTCTTAAGGTGCTATAACAAAAATGGCTACTAATTTTTTTTTTATGAATCGTTACTAAACATATATTTTGGGGTTACTACTTACTAGAAAAGGTCCTATACTTTCAAAGATAATATTTTGTCCTGTATGTAATTGCTCTAAGAAATAAATTAAGTATAAATGGGTGTATTGTGCAATGTAAATATTATTATTATTATTTCTATATGTTATATAGTTACGCATCATTTAAAAGTTGAAGTTAAAAAGAGATTATATACCACTTCTTTTCTTATTTTATTGAGTTATTTTAGGGATAGAATTATAAAACTCATTAAAAAAAAAAAGAAAATAATTTTTTTTTTTATATTAACAGTAGATAAAAATTAAACCCTGTAACTTTTGTTTATTGACTTCAAACCCTATAACTAATGACGTAATAACCTAATTTTGTGCGTAAAAAAACAGAATTTATCTATGACACCAAAAACTTGTTAGAATTTCACTAGTTAGAATTTCATTTGTAGCACTAACTGCGTGCGTAGAAGAAGTTAAGAGGAAAGAAACAGAACACAGAAGAAAACCCGCGAACGCAACATAGTTGAAGATGGAGCACGAGGAAGACGAAGAGCCACCTCTTGCTGTTCAGATTCAAGGGAATGATGAATCCGTTTCTCAGCAATTGTCTTCTGTTGGCGTCACTCTCATCACCGGCTATCTTGGTGCGGGCAAGTCCACTGTAAGCTTTCTAAGCCCTCTTTCCAGTTCAAACACCCCATCATTTTTTTTTGCACATGATTCACTCTAAATTTTCCATTTTTCTAGTTTTTGGCCAATTGGGTAGTTTAAAGTCGTGTGGTTTCTCGCTTTGGTTGTGTTGTTGTTGCTGCTGCTGATGCTTGTTAGTGCTAGTTTTTTTTTTTTTTTTGAAAATGGGGATGGATGATAATTTAGTGATTTGTGGAATTGTGATCCTGTGACTGAATCATTTGGCTTTTTTTCAGCTAGTGAGTCATATTTTGAATTCGCAACATGGGAAGAGGATTGCTGTCATTTTGAATGAGTTTGGTGAGGAAATTGGCGTGGAAAGAGCGATGATCAATGAAGGGGAAAAGGGTGCACTGGTTGAAGAATGGGTTGAGCTTGCTAATGGGTGTATATGTTGCACGGTCAAGCATAGTTTGGTTCAAGCACTTGAGCAACTTGTTCAGAGAAAGGAAAGGTAAAACTAGGAAACACTTCAAACTTCTTTTTGTTCAGTTTGAGGCATGGAAAATTGAAGCAACAATAATGACACTTAGGCGGTGCTTACTTGCAATTCTGTTTTTTGTTTTTATTTCATGTTTTCACTTTTTAATTACAAAACTGCCACCTTGTTTTCCTTCTGTTACCTGTTTTCTAAGATTTGTACAAGAAACCGAGAAAACAAAACAAGGTTTTTTTCAGTATTTCCTGAATGAATCTTAGAAAACAGAATGAAAACAGTGGCAGTTTTGTAATTAGAAAGTGAAAATAGAAAACAGAATTGCAAGTAAACTCCCCCTTAATGTTGCACTTCACTCTCATGAAACCCCATTTTCATTTTATCATGAATTGATGTGGTGTTCAGTTAAGTGGGACAACTTTGCTACATATTTTTGGCACAATTAACCAGTTTGGTATGTATTGTGTGTCTTTAGGCTTGACCATATATTGCTGGAAACTACTGGATTGGCAAATCCAGCACCTTTGGCATCTGTTCTGTGGTTAGATGAGCAGTTGGAATCAGATGTGAAGCTTGATTCTATTGTCACGGTGAGTATCTTTTTTGGATGAAATTCATTATAATTTATTTCTCTTTTTTTTTGGGCATGAATATGCTCTAACTTTCAATATATTGTATTTAAATTAGTCCTGGAATTTTCTGTATAATAAGACATTGGCTTATAGTTGTTCCATTCCATGTCAAATGAATGAAGCTGTTTACCAGCAAAATTGTCATTTGTGCTGTGTCCAACAAATAGTTCTTGGAGACTGAGGTGGGACATGGTATAGCACTTGTCGTTTATCATTTTGTGGCTCTTCCACTTAAATGATGATGGATGATGTTTCTTTCCTTGGTATATAAGAGCATGGCTTGTGAATCATGGTCTCTGTTTTAATTGAGTTTCTTCTCAAGTAGGTGGTGGATGCTAAAAATTTGCGCTTCCAGCTTCATGAGCACCATGGCTCATCTTCATCTCCTGAAGCATATTTTCAGATAGCATTTGCGGTAATTGTTTATTATATTAACTGGATATATTGGAGTATTGGTTCTTATTGATAACATATTTCTCGTTTTCTCATTTAGTAGCTGCCAGAATTTCAAAGATTGATGAAAAAGGGGGAAAAATAGAGAGGGAACCTTAGAAAATGTATTTCATTAATGAGACTCTAAGTAATTGTTATGTTCAACACTCCCTTGTACCCCTATTTATATTAATAATTTAGGTCAGGCATCAGCGTAGTACAACTATTACAAGCATTTATTGGAATCTGAAGAGTGAAGAGCTAATATTTTTTGCTGCTTGTTTCAGGACATTATAATTCTTAACAAGGTTGATTTGGTATCTGCAGAGAGCTCTGAAGCTCTGGAGGAACTCGAGGAGGAAATACATAACATCAACTCTCTTGCAGAGATAATACATTCTGTCCGATGTCAAGTTGACTTGTCTAAGATATTGAACCGCCAAGCTTATGATACCGCAGTTAATATTACATATTTTCCTCTTCCTGCATAGTTTTTGTTCCCACCTCCATGTGTCTACAACTTACCTTTGCTGTTTTTCTTTTTAGCGTGCCATACATTTAGAGACATTGTTAGAAGAAAGTCGTTCTTTGTCTACCAAAAAGCTTCATGATAGTGGCGTGAGAACCATATGCATTTCTGAGACACAGACAATTGATCTTGATAAGGTATATATATAATGAGACCCATCAAATGAGAAAGGTTTTTCTGTAATAGGGACAAATATTGACCATTAGATAATGATCAAATTTAAAATACAAAAAACAAGTAATTTTTTAGGATGATCATGTGACTATATCTATTAATCTCAACCATCCATGTATAATTGTATGATCAAGATTTCCCTTTTTCTACAGCTTCTAGTTGAGTATCATCGTAGTTTCTTCAATAATTAGCAGTTGCATTGTGCTTGTTTGTGATAGCTTAAATTTAGGATATGGTAATTGATTTTTTATCCAAATGTTTAAAAAGCACAGAACAAAGGTACCATTGACGTTGAGAATCAAATATGGTAATTTGGAAATAAGCCAGTGAAAAATTGTATGCAGGCTGCTTATGGGATTTTTTTTTAAGATCTTTATTTATCTTCTGATTCTTCTCTTTAATAAAAAAAAAGCTCTTTTTTCTTTTTTAAGAGCTGTTATGAAAAAAGTGTTTGCCCGAGTTTCTCCTTAAAAGGAGAAGAAAAGCTCAAAAATATCTGGGCCAAATACTATCATAATCCCATTCCATTGTTTGTTTCTAACTTTCTGTGATGCATAGCAGTGAAAATTTTGTGTTTTATTGAATTCACTTTTTTTTCAAGTTAGCATTTTGAATAAACCCTTCTCTGTCTTCTCTTGTATTTATATATTGTTGACAACCATGACAGACTCGAATATGGGTTGAGGAGATTCTCTGGGAGAAGAAATACGATATGGATGTATACCGTTGCAAAGGAGTGTTAAGTGTTCAAAATTCTGATCAACTGCATACTTTGCAGGTAAATTATACTTAACATCATTCAGGTTTCCTTGTGTTACTACAATGTGTAGACTTTGGTGGCTGCATTCATGTTGTTCTGTATCCAAGCAGCTTTATGATTATATTAATCATTGGTTGGACATTTTAAAATTTTGTTTATATTTTATAATTAAGAGTACCATTTCATTCACTATTACTCTTTGATACAATATTTAGTATAATAAAACACCACCTCCATGTGTTAAACTAAAAATTAAACTTTGTTACATCACCAAATACCAACCCATGATGCCATCTACCCTTGCCCCTAAATTGTAGATTCTGCTGCAGTTAAATATTGTGCTGATACTAGCTAGTAAGTACTGTTAAGAGAAGTGCTAGCGACATTCACATAGTTAAATCGGGGGAGAATCATTAAATGATATATAAGACCCAACAAAATTGGCGATTTCCAATAAATTTCAACAATCACAGGAAGAGTGTCATGCAAGGGAGTATAAGAGTGTCACTAGTATTTCTCATACCACTAATGCACATTGATTTTAATTCCTTATTGCATAAGAAAAATTTCATATCCAAACTTAATTTCTAAATCCTGGATTTACATATTTGAGTTTGAGGGGGAGGAGCATTTTTTTTTATCTCAAAATCAAAACGAAGTAAAGAAAAATCCTTTGAGAGAAAATAAGGTGAGTTTTATTTATATTATGTCTTGTCTATTTACCTCTAGCAAGCATCTAGATTTTGAAAAACCAGACCCTAACTTGATAAAAGGGTTTGAATCACCCATAAATAAATGCTTCTGTAGATTTGATAAATTAATTTATCTAACATCCTCATCTGTTATTTGATTATGAATGTATGCAAAGAAATTGGCATGGTAATGGAGTTACTTTGTCTCATTGGTTCTTCTATCTGTTTGTTTATTTATTGTTGTTAAATAATGTATTTGTGAAAATTTTGCAGGCAGTGAGAGAACTATATGAGATTGTTCCATCTCGCAAGTGGGAAAAGGAAGAGAAACGCATAAATAAGATAGTCTTTATTGGTAACTTGATGAACTTTTTTTCTGAGTTTAATGGTGATGCACTTTTACATTGTGTTGCAGTCATAACCCTTTATTTATGATTAGTTTATTGACTTTATAAAACTATTTTAAAAGTCATATAAATAGAGGTATATGAGTGCATGACACCATTAAACTCTTTTTTATCTGGGTTTAGCACAAATTTGAGGAGTAAAAAGGCCTTCTGACTCTTTTTTTCTTATTCTTCTGAATGACAGGTCATAATCTGAAAGAAGATATTCTAATCAAGTCCTTTAGAGATCTTGCAACCTGCTAAGCTGTATTTTTTTTTTTCATTTTTTTTGGTGGAACTTGTTAAGCTGTAATAGTTCAATAATCAATGTTTTGCTGATAATTTTGAGTTTCAACCAAATCATGATGTAATTGAATCTAAGGCATTCTTTAAATCACAGGCCAAGTTCTGAAGTGTCAACTAATATTCATAAAGATTTTTAGGAGAAATACACAATAACTGACGAACCTCAAAAGTGTCAACACAACTGTGAAATTGCATAATCCTTCTTATTTTTTTTACTTTTATTTATTTTTGAAGATCAAATAAAAGGAAATGCATCATTATTCTTATTTTTCTCTCCTTTTTATTTGTTTTTCTTCTCATCCAAGCATATAAGCATGCCTCCCTTTCTTTTGTAATGGGTTGTGTTAACAATGTCAATTGCAAAAGAAATGAAGAAAGCTCACACACCATTATGAAGATACCCTTCTGCTTTTTTCAAGTCACTACTAAATAACACAAGTCACAACCATTTGGATTTGGCGAATCTTTTAGCTTCTAGAATCTAGATTCTACAATCAACAACAACCGTTACCTACAACATGAAGTGAGAAACAAGTAATGTAATGGTGCTATAAAAGACTACAGTACCAAGCACCACTTTCACTTTTTCTTTACTTTATAATAATAAGATGAAAACTATTCATTGCGAATATGACAATATGTTATGTGTATTTAACTTGAGCCGTTAAATGAGATTTTATTTTGAGGTATTGGGCTTTTTTTTACATCTAATTATACATTGGCAATTAATTAAAGATTACCTTTCACAAGTACTACAACCTAAAAATAACTCTTTAGGAATGTGCCAACCTATAGTTAAAGTAAATGCGCATGCACAATAATTAATCTTAAATCACTAAAATTATTTACTTTGAACAATAATAAGAAGAATGTATAGAAGAGAATGTGACAATAGGTGTGTGTGGTTAACATTTTTCTAATAAAGTACATAAAGGATAAGTATTTTCCTGATGCTAAACATAAGTTAGAATGAGAAATCAAGACACATAAATTTGAAAAAGCAGCATGAACGTGTGAGTTAGGGCAGTAAGTATATTCCAAATAAAGATAACGACTAATGAGTCACGTTTGGGTGAATGAGAATTGAAAAGTAGTGTGTGATTGGGTGTCACAAAAAAATTGTCCCCATTTAGGGCAACATGTATACGTATTTATTCATTTATTAGCCGTCCGTTTCGTTGACAGCAAGATCACCAAATGCACTCCATTCAACACGCCATACCTTTGCCAACTTGCAACCCTTTCTTTGTTCTTATCCACTTTTATTATTATTAAGTATTTTGAAAAATAAAAACAACACAACAAATTATACATTTCTTCTGAAAAAGTAAAATGATTCACTGTTACTACTTCACTGATGTGTGCATGTTTAGTTTAAGGATTCTGAAATAATGGTTAAGTTAAAAGACTTAAATTCTTACATATATGTTTAAAAATCAGTTTAAGAGAAAAATTCAAAAAATTAAAGAAACACACATGTTAGAGTTTTTTTTTTTTAAGCTGGATGGGTTTTTTCCAATTTATTCGTTTGAACTACATCTATTCCAATTTATTCTTTTGATTGAATGTTTAGGAACATTAGCAAATGAGTGTTTTAGAATAAATTTATATAAACAATTTAACGTATTTATAGTATTTTTTTAATTTATATCAATAAACTGGACAATGAATTTATCATATAAGTTCTTGTACAATAAATTTATTTAATTAATAGTAAATTTAATTGTTTATAAAAAAAATACTCTTTGTATCAAATAAGAGTGTAAAATCAGAATTCAAATTTTTGTTAAATAGAAAATTGAGAGAAAACTTACTATTGAGAAGCGCTTTAAAAAAAAAAAGAACACCGGAGAAAGGTAAAAATAAAATAAAATTATAAGTTAGTTTGTCCAAACTGAGTACTTCTTGTAGCTGTTTTGGGTCATATTAATAAATTTATTTTCTGATTTAAAAAATAAACAACATTATACGTTAGAAAGCAATATTTTCAACAAGTAATTTAATCGTTCTTTTTAATGTAACTATTATAGTACCCCCCAAAATGTAACTATTAGTATAATTTATTTTTTTTATCATTGAGAAAACAAATATTATTATAATTTAACAACAAAAATGATTATTTTAACAACAAAATTAATCATATGTAACTTTCATGAACCTTAAAATATTAGGTTGATGATTAAGAAATTATATACTTACGTCATCTTTTCAAAAACATGATTTATATGTTCCCTAACGTTGAAGCTACGTGTCGTAGTGGGAATTATAAAAATAATCATTAAAGAGCAATTATTCCTTGTTCGTTTTCGTTTACCCAAAACAATTATGAATGTTTATTGCTTTATTATTACTCTTATGGATCTGTTTTATGAATAATGATTGTTGTTGGTATCATATAAATGCCAAAACTCAATGACATTACAACAAAAAAAAATTGGACTCAATTCCATCAATTTGACAATTTCTGCTTTGTGAATCAACCATCTCACTCTCTTCTTAACTAACTCAACTTCTTGGTACCATCCAAAACCCTAAAAATTGTCCATTTCCCTTTGTCTTTTTCTTTGCACTTTATTATCAGCTTTGATCTGATCTCTGTTAGTTTTCAATTTTAGTTTTTTAATGAGAAATGGGTACATTGATTGATGGAGCGATTTTCTTGTGAATTTGTGTTGCAGGTGATCTGATTGGTTCTGTGAGAATTGGGTTTGGTTCAGAATTTGGACTTTGGATTGAGAAATTTTATTTAGCCCCTCTTTTTTGCAGCATATTTGGTGGTTTTGATGAATCCATTGGCATTCCTTCGTTATTGGGGAAGGAGTGTGAGCTATTGTTTCAATGATTGCATAGATAGTGAGGGTTTCATAGAAACCTGTGTTATGTTATGATAGGGTGTGGTTTTTAGCTTTGCTTGGTGGAATTTGGTGTGGGTTTTGAATCTGTTTGTCAAAGGAAGTTCAAGGAATTTGGTGACATGAGAAGCTCCTGGTTCAATAAATTGTCAATCATTTTTGGCCATAGACCTCCTGTGAACTGGTTGTTCTTGTGCCTAACCGGCCTGCTTGTGCTGATTGTTGTTCTAGGTTCGTCTTCTTCAAATATTGATGATCCGGCGCTGCCTCATATTCCGGTGTCTCTTGTCTACACAAACTATAGGAGGGTTAAGGAGCAGGCAGCGGTTGATTATCTAGAGTTAAGGTCGGTGGCCCGGGGTGGTGTCTCTTGGCAAAGAGAATTTGAACTTTGTGGCAAGGAAAGAGAGACTTTTGTGCCTTGTTACAATGTTTCAGCCAATTTGTTAGCAGGGTTTAAAGAAGGAGAGGAGTTCGACCGGCATTGTGAACTGTCATTAGTTGAAGCAGAGAGGTGTTTGATTCGCCCTCCTAAGGATTATAAGATTCCATTGCAATGGCCAACTGGCAGGGATGTCATATGGAGTGGAAATGTGAAGATAACCAAAAACCAATTTCTTTCATCTGGAAGTATGACCAAAAGGTACTACTTCTTTCTCTATGTTGATTGCTAGTGTGAAAAAAGTACTCTAGTTTTGGCTATGACAATTGTCTGCTTATAGAAAAGTACTATAGTTTTTGCAAGGAGTTTATTAATTCCTTGTTAATATTACACTGTATTTATATGACTTATAAACTCAAAATGAGTAAGGTTTTTCTGATTCTATGATTTTGCTATAAATTATCTAGGTTAATGCTTCTAGAAGAGAATCAAATTGCTTTCCACTCAGAGGATGGACTGATCTATGATGGTATGAAAGATTACTCGCGCCAACTTGCAGAGATGGTGGGGTTGGGAAGTGACAACGAGCTTCCTCAAGCTGGCGTAAGTCTTTCCATTTATCAGCATTCACAAGTTCTTCACCTTCGGGGACCATAATGTCTGACAAGGCTGATTTTTGTACAAAATGGATTAGTGTTTAGTGAAGTCTCTTTTTGATTCTCCTTAAGGATTTTGATGTTTTGTTGCATATTATATGTGACTGCTCTATGTTGATCACTTTATGGCAGGTTCGCACTATACTAGACATTAACTGTGGATTTGGTAGCTTTGCAGCTCATTTGGCATCATTGAAAATGATGGCAGTTTGCATTGCTCCATATGAGGCAACAGGTAGCCAGGTTCAGTTGGCCCTTGAGAGAGGCCTTCCTGCTGTGATTGGCAACTTCATTGCAAGACAGCTTCCATATCCTTCATTGTCGTATGACATGGTTCATTGTGCTCAATGTGGCATCATTTGGGATAAAAAAGGTAATTAAATTGCAATTTTTTTTAAATATGAAGACTAAAATTGCAAAATTTTCAAAATATGGAAACCAAATGTCTTTATTTTGAAACGGGACCAAAATTACTGATTTTCTAAAATAAGAGGACCAAATGTCTCTATTTTAAAATGGAGGGACCAAAATTATATTTAAGCCTATTATATATTATTGTTAATTTCATGAATTGTCTTTGCTTCCTAAGTAGTAGACTTCACTGTGTGGATTATTTGTTTTAAAAGAAAAAGACTTCCCTCTTCTTTCCTAGTTGCCTGCTTGCTCTATACCATAGCTAACAACATTTAGCTTCTTTATGAACTTCTGTCTTTTGTTTTGCTCTCTAACATTGGCATGTTGAACAGATGGAATGTTCCTTATAGAAGTCGACCGTGTTCTTAAACCCGGAGGATACTTTGTGTTAACCTCACCCACTAGCAGGTCGCAGGGAAGTTCATCACAAATGAAAAGGAGGAACATGTTGATGCCGATGGAAGAGCTGACCCAGCAACTCTGTTGGACTCTTCTAGCTCAGCAAGATGAGACATTCATCTGGCAGAAGACTGCCAATGTTAATTGCTATGGATCTCGGTAAATGATATTGTCTAGAAGACTCTTATTTGAGAATTGAGATTACTAATATCAACTCTTGAAGTAGTCTGCTACCATAATTCTTTTAGTGACATGTTTGTTCCCCTACACTGTAGAAAGAAGCATGCTATACCATTATGCAAAGAAGATGATGTTGATGCTCAGTCATATTATCGGGCTCTTCAACCATGTATAAGTGGAACCTCTAGCACACGCTGGTTTGCAATACAGAATAGATCCTCTGGATCTGAATTGAGTTCAGGTGAGCTTAAAA
The DNA here is from genome assembly GCA_014843725.1 of Amphicarpaea edgeworthii. Classification (NCBI taxonomy): domain Eukaryota; kingdom Viridiplantae; phylum Streptophyta; class Magnoliopsida; order Fabales; family Fabaceae; genus Amphicarpaea; species Amphicarpaea edgeworthii. The sequence continues at coordinate 3,868,348 of CM026329.1, forward strand.
TTGATGGAAAGTATTGTTTATAAATGTAAAATGCTCTCAGATTATTTGCTTTACCTCTTTCTAATCTACATTCCCTTTTTGTACTACTGCTTTGTCTTTTTCATTGACATCTCTCTATTATAGCAGGAGTTCAGCCTGAAGATTTTTTTGAAGACTTGCAATTCTGGAGAACGGCTGTCAAGAACTATTGGTCTTTGCTTACACCACTAATTTTCTCCGATCATCCAAAGAGACCGGGAGACGAAGATCCATTACCGCCATTTAACATGATACGTAATGTGATGGACATGAGTACTAAATATGGGGGGTTGAACACTGCCCTACTGGAAGAGGAAAAATCAGTTTGGGTCATGAACGTTGTTCCTGCAACAGCTTCTAATTCACTTCCTTTTATACTAGATAGAGGTTTTGCCGGTGTTATGCACGACTGGTAAGTTTCTTTTTGTTCTTGATCTAGGTAAGTTGTGGAGACTAAATGCTTCATATATGTGATCTGGTGATTGATCTTTTAGGTGTGAACCTTTCCCCACATACCCCCGGACATATGATATGCTTCATGCAAATGGACTTCTTTCTCAGCTCACTTCAGAGAGGTGCAGCTTGATGAACTTATTCTTGGAGATGGACAGAATACTGCGTCCAGAGGTGCACTCTCCCCCTTATTGTCATGTTTATTGGTGCTGAGAGCAATATGATAACCTGATTTTTCTACTATGCATAAGTCAAACATTACATTTATTAGCAGAATAGTTATCTGGCACCTTCATTCCTCTTTCTTTCAACATTTTCTTTCTTTTGACATATAGAGTCTGTTTGGTTACAAGGCTAGCAGTGTTTTTGACAGCTTTTCTATTAGAAAGTGCTCTATATTTTCAGTAGAGAAGCTCTAAAAAAACACTTCTAACTTGTATCCAAAAAGACTCATACTCCAACATTATGAAAATTTCCAAGAACTTGACTATTTTTTACTTAAGTCATGTATTCTCACTAATTGGTATGATGCACAATCATGGATTTGTTTTTTGAAATATAACCAATTGTCTGTGTCAATGATCTATAAAGCCTAATATTGACACAACATCACATGGCTTGCTAGGGATGGGTCATTATTTCTGATAACATGGGAGCTATAGAGATGGCTCGCACACTTGTGGCCCAAGTACGATGGGAAGCAAGGATAATTGACCTTCAGAATGGCAGTGACCAGCGGCTTCTTGTTTGCCAGAAACCATTTCTGAAAAAATGACTGGATTGGCTCTATTATGTCTCACCCTGGCGGACGAACGCACTGATTTGCTCTGGTAATTCTTCTTAATTTCTACTGTACTTGGGGAGGACTGAAGGTGGCATTTAACTTGCTTACAAAATTAAACATTATTGGATGCTGTAAAACTCTAGAATCATGTGATATGCATTGGTCTTTATGTGAATTCTTTTGTATACTACTATACCAGTGTTATGTTTTTGTCAAACTAAGCTTGTTAATGTTGCTTCCAAAATTGTGAGGAGGGATGGAATCTAAGCATCTATGTCTATGATAACTTTAACTCTGCAAGAAGCACTGTTACTTCTGTATTCTACTGCAGCGTATCTGAATGTATTGCAACATATCTGCACACTGAACTGCAATTTTTTGTTGTTTCAATTTCAGAGAATGGATTGTTCAGCAGGCACAGCACAGGTTGTATATACTGCATGGATTGTCCCGCTTTTTTGCGCAATTGGGTTGGAGGATTGTGGAAGCTGTAGATTATGGAGGTTTACGTTGAACTTAGGCTCCAATTCATTTTTTTGGTCAGAGGTGTTTGTACTTTGTAGTAATTCATTCATTTATATCTTGTTAGCAATTTTTTGCTTATTGATTTATTTTATTGATCACTTTGCACGTAAATGCCAACTTGTTGAACAATGAATCACACTGATTTTTATAAGAAAGAATATGAATGGCCACGAAATTTAAAAAAATGAATGATATTGTAACAGTTGGAGCCAGTGTTCACCATCTGCAGAGCATTTTTCTTTTTTGTTGATGGGATATACAAAGCAATTCTTAATTAAGTATTTATCATACAGTGAATACATTATTATGAGCTGTGTTACACAAGCAACTTATTTAACATTTGTATAACTGGCACTGCATAAAAAAATAAGAAATTGACCCATTAACTTCATTCCATGCTTATCAATTTGGTTTTACGAGGACGAAAAACTAACGAAATTTTTTATAGAAACAAAATCCAAACATTTTAAAAATAAATAAATAACTCACATTTATGAACCTACTTAGAACAGAACATTATGCTTAAGGAAATTAACAGATTGAAAGGATGGCAACAAATAACCAGTTACAGAACGAATACTGCCGCTTAAGAGAAATGGTTGATACAAAAGTCGATCCCATAGGGTGTTAGTATCACTCTACTTGTATTCGAAATTTAGAAGCAGAATCCAAAGGGTTTGTTTGAGGCAGTTTTTTTTTTTTTTTTAATTTAAATGTTATTTTAAGTAAAAGTTGTGTTAAATATCAACTATTAAAAATTTCATAAAATAAAAATGATTTTTTTAATAAAAAAAAAATTAAACATAATAAATTATCTAAGACTATTTTTATCAAATTTATTTTCATATTAACTTATAATTTATATATAATAAATTTTAAAATATTTTTTCTTATTAAATCATGTCAATTATTGTGATTATTCAATAAATTTATCTTTTATAATTTTATTATAAAGAAAAATATTATCAATTTTAATAAAATAAAAAATAATATTATAATTAATAAATTTATTAATCAACCATTTAAAACACTATCCAATGTCGCGATAGTGTTAAAATTATTAAAAACTAATAATAGAACATTGAAACAAGGTTTGTTACCTTTTTATTTATATAAAAGTTTATTATTCTTAAAATATTTGATATAAATAATTTTATTTTATACAATATTTTTTTAATTTTATAAATGTATTTTTTTTTATTATATAAGATGATTAATGTTTTTTTTATTGATAAATATTAATAATTAATTTATTAATTTTTATACAAAATTTTAAAGACGACATAGTATGTTTACTCCAATTACTTAAAATTAGTAATGCATGATTGACAAACGTTCCATAAAGGACAGTTGTAACTCACAAAAACAAAATAGAACAATAAGAACAACAAATGAAAGTATGCAACTGATCTCAGTAACAGTAAATGGCACATGCTCACCTTGAACCATTATTTCCGAAATATGGCTTTCATAGATAATTGGAGAGAGAGAGAGAGAGAGTGAGGTAGCTTGAAACTGGAAAATCAATGATGATAGTGATATATTATATATATAATATTTAAGGGCATATATAAACCTGATTCATGTGCTCCTTGCAAGTGATTGCTCCACTGTTGCTAAGCTTTTGAGATTTCATCAATCACCTACTTCATTTCTAATAAACTTTGGTTTTTGACATAAATTTACATATATAGTCTACACAGATTTACACAACCTAATTATCAGTCTGATATCAGTCATTAGAATCTTCAGTTATTGCCTTATTGGACTTCTGTTCCTTCTCCTATCTCTAGTAGCCATCTTCTGCCCATATCTCTCAAGTATATCTGCCAAATCAACCAACCCCACCTCTCTCAACTTCTTCCCCACATCCTCAAACATATGCACACCTTCCTCATTTGAAAAGTAGTGCAAAAACTTGTTATAATCAAACCTTGGCACCTCCATTCCTCTGTTCAACACCCTCTCCACATACTTAGTAGCTTCCTTTGATTTCCCTGCCTTCACCATCCCCCCGACGAAAATAGTGTCGAAATTCACAAGCGGATCCGGCCCCTTCCTTCCCCTCCTCCCCAAATGCCCCTGCAGCAGCATCACATAGGTATGCATAGTCGGCTCACAACCCCTCCTTATCATCTCCCTAAACACCCGAGTGGCCTCACCGGCCCTCCTCAGCTTCAGAAGCCCCTTGATCAACCCATGATAAATGCTCAAATCCGGCGCCTCAATCCCCTCAACAACACAATAAGCCTCCCCAACTCTCCGCCTCGCTACAAGCCCATACACAACATCCCCCAACGTTGAGTTCTCAACTTGAACCCCTCTCTCGCGCATTTCCTCAAACACCTCGCGTGCCTGGTCCATCATCCCCTTCTTGCACAGCCACCTGATCACCAGCCCATAACTCGAACCCCCGAGCTCCTCCATCCTCTTGAACCTCATCGTCTCAAAGAGCCTCAAAGCCTCTCCATACTCATTCACCTTGAAAAAGGTCTCCATCATTTTCTCAACAGCATCAACACCAGCCTCAAAACCCTCATCCTCCATCAAGTTCCAAACTTTAGAAGCCTCGACCAAGTCACCCTTATCACAATACCCTCTAACCAAACTACTATATGTGACCCCATCAAGGCTAACACACTCCCTCAACTTGAAAGCAACAAACTTTGCCTCATCAACAAGCCTACACTCACACATTGCCTCAATAACCTTGTTCAAAGTTCCTAAATTGTACTCACACCCATTGGAATTCATCAAGTGGAAAAACTCCACGCACTTCTTGAGCTCCCTGGCGCCACCCAGGGTCTTCAAAGCGATCACGAAGGTCTTGTGGGTCACGAAACGACGTTTTGCCATGTCGTTTAGAAGCTCCCAGAAGAGGTCGATGTTGCGGGACTTGGCTACTACGTCGAGCATTTTGTTGAAGGAGACGGTGGTGTGTGTGAATTTGAGAGGGTGGGACTGTGTGTAGAGGAAGAAGCGGTAAACGGGTTTCCATGAATAGGGGAATTTGTTGCATACTTGGAGGAAGAACTCGTGGGTGAGTTCGAACTCGGACGAGGCGAGTTTCGAGGTGAGTCGCGGCTCGGGCGAGTTTTGCTGCTGGTAGAGGATGGTGCAGACTCGGAGGAGGTGCTCGGGGTTCACCGGAGAAATGTGGTGGCGGCGGCGGAGGGTGGTTGGGAATGTCAGCCTGGCGGTTCGCCGGAGAAGGAACATTTCATTCCGGTAACGGAGTCTGTTTGAAGAGTTGCGAAAATGAGATAATTTCAAGGATAAATGAACATTTTGGTCCAGAATTTTCGTAAATGGGTTACAATTTATTTCTTAAAAAGTGCGACAATTTTAACTTAAAACTAGACCGCAATAAACAAAAAAATATTTTAATTAAGAATGATTAAGAAATATTTTAAAATATATTATTTTATTGTAATTTTTTTTATATTCTATAAGTAACGTGTTAACTTTAAATTTGATTTATTTAAATGATGTAATGTAAGTTTTTTTGATGTAATCTTATGTGTATTAAGATTTTAAACAAGATAGTTTTAAGATAAGTTAGTTAAATAGATATAACATCATGTGAAAGAATTTTCAGTTACATAATATAAATTTAAAAAAAAAAAAAGACAACATTACATTTTGTTATAACATTAAGGAATTCAACTTTTATAAAATATTCTATAATAGAATCTTTTGAAAATCCACTGACCACGACAACATCTTTTTAGAGATTTGGCAATTCTCCTCGAAGACTTGTCAATCACTTTTATACTTGGTCTTAATTTTGAACTATTGTATTTATGGGTGTAAGTGATTTGAGTTTTGTCTATTTTCAACTTAATCCAATTAAACTTAATTGAATTGGATTGGATTGAATTTAACTTTTTTTTTTCAACCCAATTAGATTGGTTGGTTATGAAATTGAACCATTAAAAAATTGTTCTCTTTTTTAAAACATGAAAAAATTATAAAAAAAAATCTCTAAACTAACATATAATACATATTAATTTTAAAAATTAATATTCATAAAATATCGTACTATTAATAAAATTGTTTTACAGTTGAAAATACCAACTTAATAGTAATCATTAATCATAAAAACATAAATATAGAAGTCTTATCTATATGTGTTTTTAGCATTTTAGCATTTTATTATTAATTTATTATTTAGTATATTAGATTATTAGTAATAATATACGATTAGTATTTGTTATAGGTTTGTTAGTATATACGGGTTGGGTTGAGTTGAGTTTTGATCAGTTTTAAAACATCAAATCTGTTACTTAATCCAATTATAATTGGGTTTGCTAAAACAAAACAATCCAATTGAATGACTCAATCCAACTTGCACAAATCTAATTAGATTGGGTTGGGTTGGATTTGGTGAAATTGTGGATTGGGTCCAATCCACTTATATCCTAGTTGTATTCGCCAAAGCACCAAAATAAGATATGGTTCGAGGTTGCGAATGTTAAGTGTAATTCAAATTAGTTATGTTAATTGATCTAGTTGTAACAGTTAGTTATTCATTGTATTAACATTGTTGTAGGTTAAAATCATTGCTTTATAAATACATTGTAATATTTTGTTTTCAATATCAAGTGATAACCATTCTCCATTTTCCTTTTCTTAATAATCAATCTCATTACTATGTGTTTGTGTTTTCTGTTTTGTTTAGTGTGTATATGCTAAACACTAGTATTCTCTATACGTGTGTGTACCTTTATTCATTGCACAATTTTGCATAGTCTTGCACCAACAGTGGTATCAAGAGCAAGGTTCTAATCCTTGAAGAGTGAACAAGAGGATCAAGTTGTTATGGTTTTTGCAGCACGGAACCTCCCTACATCTTTGCCAATCTTGAGCAACAAGAACTATGACAGATGATGTGTGCAGATGAAGGTAATCTTTCGATTCCAAGAAGTGCTTGAAATTATGGAGGAAGGGATTCAAGAAATTGAAAGGAATGCAAGTGAAGCAGAGAAGAAAGCCTACAAGGAAGAAGAGAAGAAGGATTGTAAAGCCCTTTTCATAATCCATCAAAGTGTGGATGTTGATAATTTTGAGAAGATAATCTCAACGAATACAGTAAAAGAGGCATGAGAGATTCTTCATAAATCACATGGAGGAGTAGAGAAATTAAAGAAAGTGAAGTTGCAGACCTTAGAAGGCAATATGAATTGTTGAATGAAAGAGAAAGCAACTCTGAATATTTCACCAGAGTACTGCACATCACCAATTTGATAAAAGTAAATGGTGAGAATCTAACCCCTCTACTGATTGTTGAGAAGGCATTAAGAACCTTGACTCCAAGGTTCGATAATCTTGTAGTGGCTATAGAACAGTCAAAAGATTATGTAGAGATGAAGGTGGATGAGCTACAAGGTGTGCTTGAAGCTCAAGAAATGAGGATGGATGAAAGAATTGCTGAAAGATCTAACACTGAGCAAGCCCTACAAGCTCAAACTGGATCAAGAAATGATGGTGCAAGCAACAAGAAAAAGAAGGGAAAGTGGAAGAATAACAAAGGGCAGAATCAAAGTGTAAGATCAGGCCATGCAAGGAATAAAAATCAGAAAGAAAGCAACAATGGGAAATCTGATGCTCAAGATAAACACAACAAGAAGAAATTTGATAAAAGGGGAATTCAGTGTTATAATTGCCAAAAATGGGGCCACTTTACTGATGAATGCAAAGGAAAAAGAGTACCAAGAAAGAAGGTTGAGGCTCAAATTGTTTAAGACGATGATGATGATTTTGAGTCTGAACAAGTGCTGCTAATGGTCACCACCAAGACTGAGACAAATTTCTTTGATCAATGGCACCTTGACATTGGTTGTTCAAACCATATGTCAGGAAGAAAAGAGTGGTTTACTGATCTTGATGAGAAGGTCAAAAGCAAAGTGAAATTTAATGACAATTCAGTTTTCATTGCAGAAGGAGTAGGTAGAGTCATGATCAAAAGAAAAGATGAGTTAAAGGCTTATATTTTAGATGTTCTCTATATTCCTAAGCTAAAGAACAACCTATTAAGTCTTGGCCAACTAGCAGAAAAAGGTTACTCAATAACCTTGCATAACAATATTATGAAGATATATGATTCCACCAAGAAGTTAATTATGCAAATTCCTTTATAAAGAAACAGGACCTTCAAAATTGGCATAGAAGTGCTAGAAAGGGAATGCCTTACAACTACCATTGAAAATGATCATTGGCTATGGCATTACAGGTATGGTCACTTGAATTTTAGAAGCTTATGCCATCTGCAGATTAAAGGAATGATGATTGGTCTCCCTCATTTGGTGGAACCTCATCAAATATGTGAAGATTGTTGTGTGAGCAAACAACCTAAGAACTCCTTCAAGACAAAGGCAATTCACAGATCAATAGAAAAGTTGGGAGTAGTATACTCTGATGTCTATGGACCTTTTGAAGTGCAATCACTTGGAGGTAACAACTATTTTGTTTCCTTCATTGATGAGTATACTAGAATGATGTGGATATTTTTTATAAAAAGGAAAAATGAAGTGCTATTTGTCTTTAAAAAATTCAAACTCGTGTGTGAAAAACAAAGTGATAAAGCACTTAAGGTGTTGAGAACAGATGAAGGTGGTGAATACACTTCACATGAATTTGAAGTTTTTTGTGAAAATGAGGGGATGATTCATGAGATAACAGCTCCCTACACTCCTCAGCATAATGGGATGGCAGAAAGAAGGAATAGATCCATTATGAATATGGTTAGGAGCATATTAAAAGGAAGAAATCTACCAAAGTATTTATGGGATGAAGCTGTGTCAACAACTTGTTTTATCTTGAATAAATGTCCTACAAAGGATTGAAAGATTCAACACTTAAAGAGGCTTGGATAGGAAGATAACCAACAATTTCACAGTTAAATATTTTTGGTTCTCTTTGTTACAAGCATGTGCTAGAGCAAGTAAGAAGAAAGCTAGATGATAGAAGTGAACCTATGATCTTCTTAGGTTATCATCCTACAGGTGCATACAAGTTATATGATCCAAGAGGCAGAAAAATTGTGAAGAGCAGAGATGTGATTGTAAATGAAGGAAAATGGTGGAATTGGGATGAGTGCAATTCCAATGATAGAAGAATGGCTCCAATCCTTGATGAAGTTCAAGATCAGGAACCTACAACTACTATCATTGTTCAATCATAGAGACCTCAAAGGAATAGAACTCAACCTCTGAGGAGTAGAACTTAGCCCCCTGGATTTGAAAATCAAAGCAACAAGGTGTTCAGGTTGAGGAAAGCATTGTATGGGTTAAAGCAAGCACCAAGAGTTTGGAACAAGAGAATTGACTCTTTTCTGCTTAATCAAAATTTTGCCAAATGTACAAGTGAACATAGAGTATACATTAAGTCATCTCAAGTAGCTGACTTGCTGATTGTGTGTTTATATGTAGATGATCTACTGGATACAAGCAGCAATGAAAAAGAAATTATTGCATTCAAAGAAGGAATGATGGCTGAGTTTGAAATGTTTGATCTAGGCAAACTAACCTACTCTCTGGGAATTGAATTCATTCCAAAAACTAAAGGAATCTTCATGCACCAGAAAAAGTATGTAGCAAACATCCTAAAGAGGTTCAATATGCTAGATTATAATCCAGTTTCAACTCCTGTTAAGACTAGCACCAAGCTGACCAAGGAAGGGATTGACGAACCTATAAACAAAACTGAGTACAGGCAGTTGGTTAGATCTCTGAGATATCTATGTAATACAAGACCAGACCTAGCCTACGGAGTTGGTTTAATCAGTAGATTTATGGAAGAACCTAATACATTACACCAAGCAGCTGGCAAAAGGATATTGAGGTATATAAAGGAAACACTTGATTTTGGTGTGTTGTTTCCATGTAAAATGAAGAATACAAATGTAGAAATAATAGGCTATACTGACTCTGGTTGGTGTGGAGATAAGGATGATAGGAAGAGCACAGGAGGGTATGTGTTTATGTGTGAAGATGGGCCAATTTCATGGAGTTTTAAAAAATAGGAAGTGGTAGCTTTGTCAACTTGTGAAGCTGAATATATTGCAGCATCACTAGGAGCTTGTCAAGCTATTTGGCTTGAAACATTGTTGGAAGAAATGAACCTGAAGCTAACAAGACCTATAAAGGTTGATAATAAGTCTGCAATTGACTTGGCAAAACATCCAATGGCTCATGGAAGGAGGAAGCACATAGAAACCAAGTACGATTTCATTAAAGAGCAAGTGAACAAGGGGAAATTGGAACTAAAGCACTGTAGTAGTGAAGAGTAGCTAGCTAACATTTTTACTAAGGCTTTGAAAGTTGAAAAAATTCACAACTTGAAAGAAAGACTAAGAGTTATGTCTTTAGCAAATTTGAATTAAGGAGTGTTAAGTGTAATTCAAATTAGTTATGTTAGTTGGTCTAGTTGTGACACTTAGTTATTAACTGTATTAACATTGCTGCAAGTTAAAAGCATTGCTCTATAAATACATTATAATATTCTGTTTTCAATATCAAGTGATAACCATTCTTTATTTTCCTTTTCTCAATAATCAATCTCATTACTATGTGTTTGTATTTTCTGTTTTGTTTAGTATGTGTATGCTAAACACTATTATTCTCTACATGTGTGTGTGCCTTTATTCATTGTATAGTCTTACAACAACAACGAATATCGAAGGAAACTATAGTCATGAGAAAGCCGTGAATGACTACATTATTTAATTGCAAATTGTTTTATATTATGATTTTTTTTTATTGTGGTTGTTATCTCATCTCAATAGATGCAAATTTTTATTACCCTTACTGAAAAGAAGAAAGAGAGAGAGAAAAAAAAAAAAGGATAGATCCAAAGATATAAACAAAATAATCTAATTTTATTAAAAAAAAAAATCCCCTATAATAGACCAAAGAGTCTTGCCAATTCATTTCGTAATAGATGTATTAAATGCTGGAAAAAAAAACTACATACAGTGTGAGACCTATTTGGTTAGGGAACTTATTTGGCTAACCTATTTGGTTAGGAAACTTATTTGGCTAACGCACAGGAGAAGTCATCCTAAAACAAATAATAGTTACTTTGTTTGTCTCTGTTCGTTTTGTCTAATTTATAAGACATTCTTGAGTAATTTATGCTTGTTAACAAATTAGTTAAATTTAATATTAACATTAAATTTGTCTATAATTATAATATTATTTTAAATTTATTAATTTATCATAGACTAAAATAAAATATCATGGACAAAAAGTAAATATATTGGATATATTTGGGATCCAAATCATTTTTTTTATTAGGGGCCTAAAACATAATTTATTGATTTATCAAGTACCTAAAACATATTTTAGTCTTCCAAATTTATTCTTAATATTATTGAGAACATATTCATCTCTTTAATCTACATATGAGAGATTGAGAAATAATTTAGTAGTCTTCTATCATGGATTAAAACAAATAAGAATAAGACAATTGAAATGAAGTTTTATAAAAATGGACAATAAATTTTTAAAATTATGTCTTATAAATAGAAAATAAGAGAGTAATTTTTTTATTAAGTTCCTTGCTTAAGCATATCTTTCTTATTAGAAGTTTGAGTACATGAATGAACAATGAATTCATATTAATTATGTGAGTAAATCATATTCAAAATAAATTATAATTTAAAATTATTGTAATATTTTTGTATTATATTAATAATAATTGGACCAAAAAATTTCATATTTATTTTAAATTACTCATTTTTTATTTTCTTTTTGTTACATAAAAATAAAAGAAGGAAGTAAAATAAAAGTCTAAAGGAGGTTCATAGTCAAGATAAAGGTTGTTGCATATTAAAGATAGCTACGAAAATTTTTTATTACAAAATCTCAAGTCACTAACTGTTAATGACTGAAAATAATTCTATCACTATACAACGACCAAAAACTCCGGTGGTTAAGTTCTATATTTCGGTATTCGATTGTTATATATTATTTATAATTTTCGGTTGCCAATTTTAGTCGTTATTAGCCACTTATTAAATTCGGTCATTATTAGTTACCGATAATTTCGATCGCTAAATCGTAATTTTATAGTAGTAAATATTAAATAACATGTCTATAATTATAATATATATATATATATATATATATATATATATATATATATATCTTGTGATAAATGTTATAAGATAATGTATCAATGTTTTATAAAATTGAAAAATGATAAAAATATGGTATACTAATACAAGTTTACTTGTTTTCAAATATGCAACGTTTTATCCACAAATTTAATTGAATTTTACTGTTGTAATAAAAATAGAAGTTAACAAAAAAAAAATACATGTAGATTAGCCTTTTAGGTTTTTACTGAAATTTTTTTTCTATAATTAATATTAATTACTATGATATTTATATTTTCTATAACTAACAATTTAATCAAATCCAATATCTTAATTAAGCAACAATAGAGTTTGGCCAAATAAATTATTATTTTTTGCTTAAAATTAATAATAATAATAATAATACTAATTATATAGTATTTGTTAATTTTCTATAATTATTTTTTAATTTAGGTTTCACAATTATGAATAATACAATTATATTGATTTATATAACTAAAAATTAAATGCAATATCAAATTATTATCTACTATTATTAATTAAAAAAAAAACATTATAGTGTTGGGCAATGATTTTATTTTGTCATTTATAGAAATTAATAAAAGCAAAGTCTTAAAAATTTTGAAAAAAAAAACATAAAATTCGAACACATCAAAATAATGTCTTAAAATATTTTTAGAAAATGAAAAAACAAGTGTAATACCTTGAAAATTAAAAAAAATTAAAATAGGAAAAAACAAGAGTAAAGTCTTGGAAATTTTGAAAAACAATTAAATTTTGAAAAAACAAGTGTAATGTTTTTAAAATATTAAAAATAAAAATTTTTAAATATAAAAAAAAATGTTTTGAAAATTTTGAAAAAAATGATAATTTTAAAAGTACGGAACTAAAATAAAAGTCTTTAAATTTTTAAAAATATGAAAAACAAGAGTACTATTTTAAGAATTCTGAAAATATTAAAAAATAAGAATATTTTTTTTAATATTTAAAAACATGAGTAATGTTTTTTTAAATATTTTAAAAATGAAAAATAAGAGGAATATCCTGAAAATTTGAGAAAAAAAATGAAAATTTTAAAATATGAAAAGACAAGAGAAATGTCTTGAAAATTTAAAAAAATATATTTTTTTTTAAAAAAAAGTAAAAATCAAGAGTATTGTCTTGAAAATTTGAAAAAACAAGTGAAATGTTTTAAAATGTGAAAAAAAAAATATGAAATGTTAAAAAATGTGAAAAAAACATGAGAGAATATAAAGAAAAATTGAAAAATAAGGACAATGCCTTGAAAATTTTAAAATATATAAAAGCAAGATGAATGCCTTGAAATATATGAAAAAACAATAGTATTAAAAGATATTTTTTTAAAATATTAACTTAAATTTTTAATATATGAAAATTAGGATTTTATTTATAAAACCCTAAATATTAAGAGTTTTATTTATGTGATCCTAATTATTTACGATTTTATCTATAAAACCCTAATTATTGAGGGTTTTAATTTAAGGTTTAATTAATTATTCAGGATTTAGGATTTCATAAATGAAAACATAATTATTTAGGGTTTTAATTTATAGTTTCATTCATAAACCTTAAGTATTAAGGGTTTAATTTATAAAACCTCAAATATTTTGGGTTTCAATTTATGATTTTATTTATGAAATCCTAAATATTTAAATTTTATTTTATGATGAAATATAGAGTTTCATTAATGAAATTATAAATAAATAAGATTTCATTTACGAAACCTTAAATAGTTAGGGTTTTAATTTATTGTTTTAATTTTGAAACCCTAAATATATATGGTTTCAATTTAATATTTTATTTATGAAACCTTAAATATTTATGGTTTCCTTTATATGACTCAAAATATTTAAGATTTTACTTATTAAGCCATAAATATTCATGGTAAAATTTAGGATTTCATTTATAAAATCTTAAATAATTAGGTTTTTAATTTATAGTTTTATTTATAAAACTCTAAATATGTCTAACTTTAATTTAGGGTGAGATTAAGGGTTTTATTGATGGTTAAGGATTTATGATTTCAATTTGTGATTTCATTTATGAAGTTTTAAATATATTTTGTGAAATTTAAGGTTTCAAAAATGAAAACATAAATATTTAAGTTTTTGGTTGATGATTTCATTTATAAAATCTTAAATATTTATGGCAAAATTGAGGGTTTTTTTTTTATTTATAAAATCCTAAATATTTAAGTTTTGAATTTATGGTTTTATCTATAAAACAATAAATATTTAGGGTTTCGTTAATGGTTTAGGATTTAAGGTTTCATTTTATGCAGAAATTTCAAGTTTCATAAAAGAAAACATAATTATTTATGGTTTCATTTATGATACCTTAAGTATTTAGAATTTCATTTTTGAAACCTCAAATATTTATGCTTTCATTTGTGAAATCATAAATATTTAGGATTTCCATAAAGGGATTAATTTATGAGATCCTAAATATTTATAGTGAATTTTATGGTTTAATTTATGAAATTCTAAATATTTAAATTTTGAGTTTATTATTTTATTTATGAAACTCTATATATTTAGGTTTTAATTTTGTGTGAAATTTAGGGTTTAATTAATGAAACCCTAAATAAATATGATTTCATTTATGAAGCCTTAAATATATATGGTTTTAATTCATTATTTCAATTATGAAACCCTAAATATTTTAGGTCTTAATTTAAGGTTTTATTTATGAAACCCTAAATATTTAGGTTAAAATTTACAGTTTTATTTATATAACTATAATATTTAAGATTTCACTTATGAAAAACTAAATATCTAGGGTGAAATTTAGTGTTTTATTTATGAAATCCTAAATATTTAGATTTTAAGTTTATTGTCTTATTTGTGAAACCTTATATATTTAGGGTTTTATTAATGCTTTTAGATATATGGTTCATTTTAGGGTTTCAAAAATGAAAACATAATTATTTAAGGTTTTGATTTATGGTTTCATTTATCAAACCCTAAATATTTAGGGTTTCACTTATGAAACCTCAAATATTTAGAGTTTTATTTATGAAACCCTAAATATATAGGGTTTAATTTAGGGTGTCATTAATAACACCCAAAATATTTAATGTTTTCTTATTGATATCCTCAATATATAGGTTTTACTTTAAGGTAAAATTTAAGGTTTCGTTAAAGAACCCTAATGAAATAAGATTTCATTTACAAAATCCTAAATAATTAGGATTTTGATTTATTGTTTCTATTATGAAACATTAAATATTTAGTGTTTCAATTTAACGATTTATTTATCAAACCCTTAATATTTAGGGTTTTATTTTTAGGATTTTAAAAATTGAGGATTTAACTTATAAAACCCTAAATATTTATGGTAAAACATAGGGTTTCATTTATCAAATTCTAAATATTTAGATTTTAAGTTTATTGTTTTATTTATGAAACTCTCAATATTTAGTGTTTAATTAATGCTTTTGGATTTGGGATTTCATAAATGAAAATATAAATATTTGGGGTTTTGTTAATGGTTTCATTTATTAAACCCTAAGAAGTTAGGGTTTCATTTATGAAACCTCAAATATTTAAGATTTTATTTTGTGAAATCCTAAATATAAAGTGTTAAATTTAGGGTTTCAATAACGAAACCATAAATATTTCAAGTTTTGTTATTAAAACCCTAAAGAATTAGGTTTTAATTTTTGGTAAAATTTAGGGTTTAATTAATGAAACTCTAAATATGATTTCATTTATGAAACCGTAAATACATAAGGTTTCAATTTATTATTTCAATTATGAAAACCTGATAATTTTAAGTCTTAATTTAATGTTTTATTTATAAAACCTTAAATATTTAGGATGAAATTTATGGTTTCATTTATATAACTATAATATTTAAGTTTTCACTTATGAAAACTTAAATATTTAGATTTTGAGTTTATTATTTTATTTACGAAACCCTATATATTTAGGGTTTCATTCATGCTTTTAGATATATGATTGCATTTTAGGGTTTCAAAAATGAAAACATAATTATTAAGGATTTGATTTATGGTTTCATTTATCAAACCATAAATAAAAAATATGAAAATGAATATTTAGGGTTTCACTAATAAAACCTCAATATTTAGAATTTTATTTATGAAACCTTAAATATTTAAAGTTTTGTTATTGAAACCCTAAATAATTAGATTTTAATTTTGGGTAAAATTTAAGGTTTCATTAATGACGTCTTAAATAAATAAGATTTCATTTATGAAACCCAAAATATATAAGGTTTCAAATTATTTTTTAACTATGAAACCCTAAATATTTAGAGTTTTAATTTATGGTTATATTTATGAAATTCTAAATATTTAGGATGAAATGTAGAGTTTTATTTATAAAACCTTAAATATTTAAAGTTTCCATTTAGGGTTTTATTTTTAAGATTTTAAATTTTTAAAGTTTCACTTATAAAATCCTAAATATTTACGGTGAAACTTAGGGGTTCATTTATCAAATCTTAAATATTTAAGTTTTCATTAATGCTTTTGGATTTGGGGTATCAATTTAAGGTTTCATAAATGAAAATATAAATATTTAGGGTTTTGATTCATGGTTCATTTATCAAACCCTAAGAAGTTAAGGTATCATTTGTGAAACCTCAAATATTTAAGATTTTATTTTGTGAAACCCAAAATATATATGGTCTAATTTAGGGTTTCATTAACGAACCCCTAAATATTTAAATTTTTGTATCGAAACCATAATTATTTAGGTTTTAAATTATGGTGAATTTAGGGTTTGATTAATGAAACTTAGGGGTTCATTTATGAAAACCTACATATATAGGGTTTCAATTTATTGTTTTAATTATGAAACCATAAATATTTTGGATTTTAATTTCATGTTTTATTTATGAAACCCTAAATTTTTAGGATGGAATTTAGGGTTTCATTTATATAACTCTAAATATTTAAGATTTCACTCATGAAGCCCTAAATATTTCGTGTGAAATTTAGAATTTTATTTATGAAATCCTAAATATTCAGATTTTGAATTTATTGTTTTATTTATAAAACCTTAAATATTTAGGTTTATTAATGCTTTTGGATTTGGGGTATCAATTTATAGTTTCATAAATGAAAAAATAATTATTAGAGTTTTGATTAATGGATTCATTTCTCAAACTCTAAGTATTTTGGGTTTCACTTATGAAACGTTAAATATTTAGAGTCTTATTTATAAAACCTTAAATATATAGGGTTTATTTTAGGGTTTTATTAATGAAACCCTAAATATTTACTATTTTCTTATTAAGACCCTAAATATTTAATGTTTTCTTATTGAAACCCTCAATATTTAATGTTTTCGTATTGAAACCTAAATAATTAGGGTTTACGTTAAAGTGAAATTTAGGGTTTCATTAAAGAAATCCTAAAGAAGCAAGATTTTATTTATAAAACCCTACATAATTAGGATTTTGATTTATGGTTTCATTTATCAAACAAGAAGTGGTTAAGGTTTCATTTATAAAACCTAAAATATTTAATATTTTCATTTTGAGAAACCCTAAATATATAGGATTTAATTTAGGGTTTCATTAATGAAACCCTAAATATTTAAAGTTTTGTTATTGAATCCCTAAAAATTTAGGTGTAAATTTATGGTGAAATTTAGGGTTTCATTAATAAAACCTAAATAAATAAGATTTCATTTATGAAATCTTAAATATATAGGGTTTCAATTTATTGTTTCAATTATGAAACCCTAAATATTTCATGTTTCAATTTAATGTTTTATTTATGAAACCCTAAATATTATTTAGGATGAAATTTAAGGTTTCATTTATTTAAATGTAAATATTTAAGATTTCACTTATGAAACCATAAATATTTAGGGTGAAATTTAGGGTTTCATTTATGAAATCCTAAATATTTAGATTTTGAATTGATTATTTTATTTATGAAATCATATATATTTTGTGTTTCATTAATGCATTTGGATATAGGGTTGCAGTTTAGGGTTTTGATTTATGGTTTCATTTATCAAACTCTAATTATTTAAGTTTTCACTTATGAAACCTCAAATATTTAGAGTTTTATTTATGAAACCTTAAATATGTAGGCTTTAATTTAAGGTTTCATTAAAAGTTTTCTTATTAAAACCTTAAATATTTAGGTTTTACTTTAGGGTGAAATTTAGGATTTCATTAATGAAACCCTAAAGAAATAAGATTTCATGTATAAACTCCTAAATTATTAGGTTTTCAATTTATTGTTTCTATTATGAAACTCAAAATATTTAGAGTTTCAATTTAAAGTTTTATTTATGAATGCCTAAATATTTAGAGTGAAATGTAAGGTTTTCATTTAGGGTTTCATAAATGCAAACATGAATATTTAGGGTTTTAATTTATGGTTTCATTTATCAAATCCTAAGTAGTTAGGGTTTCATTTATGAAACATCAAATATTTAAGATTTGGATTATGAAACCCTAAATATATAGTGTTTAATTTAGGGTTTCATTAACGAAACCTTAAATATTTAAAGTTTTCTTATTGAAACCCTAAATATTTAGGTTCAATTTAAGGTTCCATTAATGAAATCCTAAACAAATAAGATTTCATTGTTGAAACCCTAAATATGTAAGGTTTCAATTTATTATTTCATTTATGAAACCTTAAATATTTAGCGCTTCAATTTAAGGTTTTATCTATGAAACTCTAAATATTTAGGGTGAAATTTAGGGTTTCATTTATGAAATCCTAAATAATTAGGTTTTAAATTATGGTTTTATTTATGAAACTCTAAATATGTAGTTTTTCAATTTAGGTTGAAATTAAGGGTTTCATTAATGGTTTAGGATTAAAGGTTTCAATTTGTAATTTGATTTACGAAATTATAAATATTTTGGGTGAAATTTAGTTGTCATAAATGAAAACATAATTATTTATAGTTTTGATTTATGATTTCTTTTATAAAACCCTAAGTATTTAAGGTGAAATTTAGGGTTTCACTTATGAAATCCTAAATATTTAGGTTTTGAAATTAGGGCTTAAATTTAGGGTTTCATAAATGAAAAAATAATTATTTAGGATTTTGATTTATGGTTTCATTTATTAAAGCTCAATAATTTAGGTTTTATGAGTGAAACCTTAAATACTTAGGGTTTAATTTATAATTTCATTAACAAAACCATAAATAAATAAGATTTAGGGTTTCAATTTATTATTTTAATTATGAAACCCTAAATAATTAGGGTTCAATTTAAGGTTTTATTTATGAAATCCTAAATATTTAAGGTTTTAATTATGAAATTCAATTTAAGGTTTTGTTATTGAACCCTATATAATTAGGGTTATAATTTAGAGTTTCATTTATGTGACCCTAAATATTTAGAATAAAATTTAGGATTTCATTTCTAAAATCCTAAACAATTAGTTTTTTAATTAAATATTTTATTTATGAAACTTTAAATATGTATGGTTTCAATTTAGGGTGAAATTTAAGGTTTCATTGATGGTTTAGGATTTAGGGTTTCAATTTAAGTTTTCATTTATGAAATTCTAAATATTTATTGTAAAATTTAAGGTTTAATAAATGAAAACATAATTATTTAGGGATATAGTTTATGATTTCATTTATAAAACCCTAAATATTCAGGGTTTCATTATGAAACCTTAAATATTTAAGGTTTCAATTTAAAGTTTTATTTATGAAATCCTAAAAATCTAGGGTTTCAATTTAAGGTTTCATTAATGAAAACCCTAAATATTTAGGATTTTGATTTTTGTTTCATTAATGACACCCTAAGTATTTAGGATTTTGAATCTTAAATATTTAAGATTTCAAGTTATGCCTAAACCATAAAATGAAAACACTAAATTTTGAACCGTGAAACCTTAAACTTTAAACTATGAAATGTGACAATATATCCTAATGAAACTCTAAATCCTAAACCATAAAATGAAACCATAAATCCTACACTATGAAACCCTAAATCTTAAATCTTAAACAATGAAACCTTAAATCCTAAATCATAAAACCCCCATACCTAAACCATGGAATGAAATCCTAAATAATAAATCATAGAGCCCTAAATCTTTTTTATTTTTTTTCTACTATCTATCTTTTTCTCTCTTTCTTTTTATTTAAATTTTAATTCTTTGTATTAAATTTATATAAAATGTTATATTAATGTCATACAACTAATCGGAATTATATTAAATTTTCATTCTTCGTATTAAACTTATATGATTATTTATGTGTAATAATTATATTAATATTTTTCTTGTAAAAAACAACTGTATTAATAATTTTTAATTTAATATTAATTGAAATTATTTATATTTAATAATATCTATCTATTTATTTATTTATAATCTTATAAATATAGATATTTATATTATGATGTTTAATTTTTTATTTAAACAATTTTTTTGTGAACAAGAAGGAACCTAACTGTCTCTCGAAAAACGTTGTCTCTTAACTTATTTCGTAAGTAAATCTTGAAGAAAAAGAAGAAAACAATGCGAGAAGGATTCAATCAAATTACTAATTACTAATTGAAAGGGATAATAAACTTAGTTCTATTTATAATGTCAACGAGAATTGCGTCTGTAATAAGTTATTATTGAACTGTGTAACTAACAACCTGTAAAAAAAAAATTAAACTTAAATATTATATTATCATGTATTAACAATTAAATTATATATAATAAAAATTAAAACAAAAAAAATTGGTACAACTCCATTGTATATATAAATATTTAAATCATATAATTATTTAACAAATAGTATTATAAATAAATATTAGTATATTAACAAAATAAATAAAATAATAAATTACACTAATATTTTATGAGATTTCATCCAAAAAAAAAAATCTTCTAATATTCCTCGTTAATTTTTTGGAAAATAGAACAGTAAGATCTCTTAGTTATTTAGAAAACATTGCATCGTATACCTCTACATAGCAAACGTTGTTGTAGTTGTAGAAAAATGTGCAAGGTCTTTCTAGTCATGCTAGCTAGCTAGCTAGGTCGGTTAACGATTGAATTTGTTTCATAAGATCAAAATTTGATTGGACATAAATGGTTTAACTCAAAGCACATAATTTATTTCCTAAGATCTGAATATATATTCCTCTTAAAAATAACAAAGAATATTCCAACACTTTTTAGGTTGACATACATTAGGTTGCATATATACATAATATATGAGTAAAAAAAGGTCAATTGGTGATTTTGTTTCCTTAAATCGGCTAGCTAGGTTAATAATTAATCCTTACCATGTTTATTTATGGTAATTTTTTTATAATATACATTTTTTTGTTGATTTAAAAATATAATCAGTTGAATTACTCTTATTAATCAAATATTAATTACTTCATGAATGCTAAATAAAAAGGACTCTCCATTAAGTATTTTTATTGATCCACGTAGCATAAATTTTTAAAATTATTACTAGTCGACCAATTAATTAACCGATTAAATAAGTTTACTTACTTTTTATATTTTTAATTTATATTATCTATCTATATATTTATAAATTTTGAACTACACAATCATACATTTAGCATGCCGGTTGTAGTATGTTTTGTCATATCAACATAGTTTCATTCTCTTACTTCAATTTTCCATCTCTCCTCTCATCAATTCTTAATAGGACTAACATATTAATTGGTGGGTTGTTGTAGATTAACATGACTCTACCTTGCAATAACCCACCAATTAAAAATTAATCCTATTATTTAAAAAAAAAATTAAAAAGTTGAATTTGTCAAAGAAAAAAAGCCACGTTTTATAAATTAATCCATTAATGTAGGTTGCTAGAAGATTCTTTCTTATCATGATTATTTGTAACCTTTAAATATTTATGATTGTTGTAACAACTTTAGAAATAAAGGAAATCTGAGTTATTTCTTAACTGCAATTTGTTATTAAGTTTAGATAGAAAAATGAGAAAAATGCTAACGACATTTTCTTTGATATTGTTAGTATTTGATTGAAATATTTATTAAAAATTAACAATTTTGGTGAATCCTGTATCACATCTAGATTTAGGATATTGGAAATTAAAAAAAATTAACTTTTCCTAGTAGTTAACTATAACAATTTTGGTGGATCATATATCATTATATCCTTAGTGTTTGGATAAAAAAAAATATATGAAAAAAAAAGAAATTAAATTTTTTAGAAATTAAAATTAACTAAGAAAATATTAAGATTAAAATCACAAGCGAGAACTTTAAAACAAGAAAAAAAAATGTTACAATGTCAAATATCAAGACATAAGAAATGCTCTCACAATTCTAATTCTAAATGCAAATCAACACTACTTTCTTCACCAAAAATTCTTTGGTGCATGTATTGATCCTAGTCCTTCATCTACACTTGGAGGGGACCTAGAAAACCTCTCAGCCCTATTAAGCTTCAATCTCATAGCAGGAACCTTACGTGCAACAGCTTGCCAAATCATTTGGACAGCATCATTCTCCTTAGAAGGGAAGTGAAACTCAAAAACATGTTCAACCTCTTTCAACTTGTTCCACATTCGAGTCCACTCTTCTTTGCCAATGCCTCTTATGAAGTTTATTAGAAAATTTTCTCTTATGGCATCACTAGTTCGAACAAATATGCAAAACTCAGTGTAGTCAATTACATCTTCATATGGTAGCTCGATTTTGTCACTGATGATGACAGGAACACAGTGGCTAGCAATGGCGTCAAATAAACGGTTCGACGAAGGGGTGTCGCCGGCGATGTTGAGGCAGAACTTGGAGGCTCGCATGCCTTCTGTTGCTTTCTTGATTCCATCTTTTCCAATGCTTCCAAAGGAGAAATGCACATCTTTTTCACCTTTTAGAAGATAGAATAGCTCTTGTCGTGCTATACCTCCCTGATCATAAGGAAAAGAAATTCAAAATAAAGAAATATAAGATTTGATTGGATGGTTGAGAAAAAAAAGTGAAGGAATAAGGACAGGAACGTAAATGAAACCTTAAATAAATTTAAGGACTTATTTGAATTTTTCTTAATTTCCGGGTAACAATGACATACAAATCCAGGCACTAAATTGATTATTTGCTCATATATTTATAATGCAAGCAAGAGAAGGGAACAAATGATGAATTTGCAAAATGTTGAACTTCTTTTATTATCATGCATGCTTCTAAAAGTGATGTTAATTCCATAGATTCTCTAAATTTACTTGATATGGCACCATAATTCCCTAAGAAAGGTATTCTTAAGAAAAATGCCTACTATTGTACTTAAACTTAAGCAAAGATATGATCATTAACATATATGTTGGAAGCATGGAGAGGCCAAGAAACATGTAATAGAACAGAACTCAAAGGTTAAAATTTGACCAATTTCAAATTTGTTGAACCACAAATACTCTAATTTAAACTAATATGGATTCCTTTATCATTTACTCTATATTGTTATGACACAATAGCCTAGAGGGAATGTAGCAGACACTCATGAAAGGATGCAAAATCATCAAAGATTGTTAATCTAAGATACATATCCAATGACTCTCATAGAATAAGGACCCTTAAACACTGTTTAATTGTTTAGATAAGTAAATTGTTCTCCAACTTAAATGAATTCTAGATTTCAATGCAGAATTATATTTTCTAAAAGAAGAGTGGTAGCAATACTCTCTTTTCTATATTTTCTACATGATTGGTTGAAAAATTATCAATTTTAGTAGGTATCAACTAAATTAAAAAGAAAATCCGTAACTAATAGATAAAATCTATCTAAATTGATGATTTTTAATAAATTTCAACCAATTACAATAGAATCTCAACCACATTTTTCTTTCTAAAAAGCTAAGAAAAGCCAAAACAACCAAGATATAATAAAGAGCAAGAAGGCCATACATCTTTTCTATATATTGCACCTTGGAAGTACAACAATGTTGGTCTGCTATCAAAGTTGGAGTTGTCATTCACATAGGAACCGATCAAATGTTTATAAGGTGCAATCACATCCTTCTCAACATTAGCTATATTAGTAGGATACCTCCCAAAATCTGAAAGAATGAATGTAGCAGGCCATAGCTTCATTCTTGCATCCAACATACTATTAGGATGGTGTGCTAAAATCAAATGATCCTTTCCTCCTGATCTCTTCCATTCCTCTTGAACTGTCAAATACTTCACCAACTTCTCTTGCAGTATCTTGTTCGTGCTCTTCTTCACATGAGGGTTGCGTTTGGAGAAGCGATTATAGCTCAAAGATGAAAAGAATGGCACAAATATGAAATCAGCTTCACTAGAGTTTCGGACGCGCATCACAGTCCTAGCCTTAGGAGCATGAGGAAACTCTGAAGCAAGAATATCCAATGTAAGCCAAAACTCTATACTATGTTGCAAATTCAAGCCACCAGGGTAGCCAGGTATGTTACTTCTAACATCAGGCCACACATTACTACTACTCTCACTTGTTGGTTTCCAATCCAGTAGTCCAAAATGGAACTCAGATGGCAAATCATACATGAAAATCTTGAGAAGATCTTCATCATTTCTGTTGCATTTCACTACTTTTTCCTTCCCAATAAGAGTCTTTGTCTCACTCTCCTCTTCTGCATCTTCGCTATCAACTAGGATCGCCCGGTTCGGGAATGAAGATTCAACATTTTGTTGCTTCTGCATCTGAGGCTTTGGATTGAGCAACAAGTTGTTGTCAATGAACTGAGGACGACTCGTGGATCGAAGGACAAAGAACCATGACATGATGAACAACACAGATGTCATTATGAAGAAGAAAATCAATGACTTTCTATAAACAACTTTGAAGGAAGAAGCTGCATTGTTTCTCTCAGACATTGTTATAGTACTCCAATTGCTATTTCAATACTTAACAGTTAACACCACTCTACACTCCTCTATTTGGCACAATCATAACAACCATGGTTAAACTTTTCAATGGCTTAAGAGAAATTGTACAAACTACAAAAGACAATGAAGAAGGGTATCATATTACACAACAAGATGGCATTAATAGCACAATTCACCATTCATTGAAATTACCAAACCAAGATGTGATGAGTGATTATTACTAGCTGCATAGATAAAACATTGTGTCAAAACTCAATTGAGATCAACATTGCCTATCATCTCAACATAACAACAACAAGAAAAACAAATTATGTTGCTTTAGTGGTGTAGTTGTTCAGCGTTAACAACAACAACAACAAGAAAAAAATGATGTTGCTTTAGTGGTGTAGTTGTGGTTGTTGGCATAAAAATTAAAGACTATTTAGTTTCTTTGACAATGTGTGTAGTGTTGGAATTGAATGGAACGAAAAGAGAGCGAATAAATAGGGTCTAACGGTGGAAGCGGGCTTCTAAACTCTGAAAACTTTATATTATTTTGTGTCTCTTATTTGTTCCTTTTACTTGTTAGGAATCTATAACTTCTACAAAGTAAGAAATTTTGAAGAGACATATTTACCATTATAGAAAATATTCTTTTTTATTCAATTTTTTTTTATTAATGTATTGAAGTTTTGTTTTTTCTTGAGAAACATTAAAGTTGTTATGTATATTATATTTCATTATTAGACACACATATAAAAATTGTTTATATTTCTTTCTTTTTTTTATCAATGATTAATTTTTATTTTTTTATAAGTCTTGAAAACTGTTATTTTTTCTTACCAATAACTTGTTTTTACCTGAAAAGTATGACTCGTGTTTATTATTTAATTTTATTCAACTCTTAAATATAATAATAATAATAATAATTTTTCATTCATAATTATTAATTATCATAATAAAAACAGTAATGATTATTTCTTTATATTTGTAATAGTCAAATATTAAATCAATTTTCATTAATATTTTACTGAAAATATGAAAGAACCTAATTATTAAGATTAAAAACATCAAATAGATTTAAGAATGAACCAACCTAATTATTTTACAAATATCACTTCGATTAAATAAATTAATTACAGACTATTCATGAGTAAAAGATATAATTACAATGCACGTGTGATATTTAATATAAAAAAAATATTAAAGTTATATAATCCTTATAAAGAAAACGAATCTAAGAGTTAACAAAATGTTATCACAATTATTTAACCAATAACAATAATAACCAGGCTTAATTATAATTTTAGTCCTTCAAATTTTATTTTTTATTTTTTGGTTTTCCAAATAAAAATTTACATTTTTTAGCCCTCCTAATTAAGCATTTATAATTTTTTTTACAAAAGTATATTTCTCAATTACCATCATAATGGTTTAAGAAGCTTATAAACACTAAAATCTGCCCTGGAAATGATGAAAAGACATGTGAACATACTTCTCAAAATTAAGTAGGAAAGTTACATGAAAATAAGAAAATGAGCTTAATTAAGTATTCAACCAAAAGCTATCAATCCAAATTTTGAATTCAACCCATAAATTATTATTATAAATTATAGAACCATGATCAATTCTGAATTCTTCTGCAATCTAAAACCAAACATATTAAAAATTAGGTTAAATGTTACTTTGGTTATTTATGTTTTAATTTTTGTTTAATTTGGTTATTTATATTTTATAAGCTTCAATTTTATTAAATTTACTTACATGAAAATTATGAAATTCAATTTCAATCATAATAAAAAATTAAAAATAATATGAAAAAATGAGTCTAATGTACAATTAAAAAAATAATATTATTTTTTTCA
Organism: Amphicarpaea edgeworthii; assembly: GCA_014843725.1. Lineage (NCBI taxonomy): Eukaryota > Viridiplantae > Streptophyta > Magnoliopsida > Fabales > Fabaceae > Amphicarpaea > Amphicarpaea edgeworthii. The sequence goes on from CM026329.1 coordinate 3,894,887, forward strand.
TTAATTCGATTGTTCGTTAGATACATATTTCATAAAATTTTTATTATATTTATCGTATTTTTTTAGTCAAGCATTAGTTGTGTTTCATAGTTTTCATATAAATGAATCTACTGAAATAATTTTTACATATTAAATTAGTCAAAAAATAATTCAAAATTGCATCCAAAATTGAAAATTATATTTATTTTTAAAAGGATTGTTTTAATTTATTGCTAAAATATAAAAGATAAAATTGAATCAATTTAAAAATATAAATGATGAAATTAAGATTTCTATAAATATAAAAGGAGAACAAACACTCAACATAAAAAATAAAAAATCTAAAATCAATTATGCAACCAAATACACACTAACAAAGATAACAAGAAAACAGTGAAAATTAGATTTACATATAAGCATTGTTGTGAGAGTCGATCACGATTTGCGCGCTTCCTCTTTCAAACAAGCAAAGAGATCCAACGGTTGAGATTTCGGTCTCCCTTTGACCTCAATAAGATGCTCCATCTCGAAGCACTATATAACCACTCCACCCTTTTTTTATCCCTTCTTCCTTTCATTGCATTTTCCATTTGCATCAAATCCTCATTCACCCTTGTGTCTTCTTTTTTTGTTTGTTGTTCTTCGCCGTTGCTTTCTGATCTCTCTCTGCAACCATGTCCGCCGAGAAAGAGAGAGAGAACCAGGTTTACTTGGCCAAACTTGCCGAACAGGCCGAGAGATACGATGGTCTTGTTGCATTTTCCCTTACCCTTTTGGTTTTTGTTGTTGAATATGTTGTCTTTTTTATGTTTCCTTGATGGGGTTTGTGTGTTAGATGCTGGCATTGTTGTGGAACTGTTTTTTTTTTTTTTTGTTGTTGTTGGATTGGTTGGGCATGTAAAAGATTTGATTTTGAGATGTGGGTTTTTATGTTTTTTGTGGATCAGTTTTTGGGTCAGATCGTTTTCCCTGTGTTGATTGGTAATTTGTTTGGATTAGATTTATGTTGGAATTGTTTTTTTTTTTTTGTGGCACTGTGGTGGATGTTGACATGTTGATTCTTGGATTTGATGTTTTGTCGGGGAAAAAAATTAAAGGAGGGGAAGTAGGAGGGCGTGTGTTTGATTTTTATTTTCAAATATTGTTTTTAGTTTTGATAATGTAACTAAATAAGGTTCCTCAGATAGTTGGTGGAGGGTGGTGTGAGGCAAAGAAAAAAAGTGTGGAATTGAACGAGAGACTGAACTGAATGAAAATATAAGAAAATGAGAAAACATCTCCATGGTATTTCTGTTTTTGGTTTTTAAAATACCTAGTATTTTGGAAACAATTTTAAAAAATTATTAGATTTTGGATGAGTAATTGAATTGTTTTAGAAAACAGTTTTTGTTGTATCAACACAATGATATCCCTCTGAAACTTAATGTTTATTATTATGCAGAAATGGTTGAGTGTATGAAGACAGTAGCAAAACTTGATCTTGATCTAACTGTGGAAGAAAGGAACCTCCTCTCCGTGGGATACAAAAATGTCATTGGTGCACGGAGGGCCTCATGGCGCATCATGTCCTCAATTGAGCAGAAGGAGGAGTCTAAGGGAAATGAGAACAATGTTAAACTGATCAAGAGTTACTGCCAAAAAGTTGAGGACGAACTCACCAAAATTTGTGGTGACATTCTGACTATCATAGACCAGCACCTGGTTCCTTCTTCCGCATCAGCAGAAGCTAGTGTTTTCTACTATAAGATGTGAGTCATGTTGCTACACTGCTGTGCTACTTGCTTGATTAATTAAATTCCCTTTCTCGTTCTTTCAGGCTTTCAGAAATTACCTTTATCTCCATATTCTTTTGAGTATTTTCTTCCCGAGTAGATATAAATATAATTTCCTTATTAAAGTCTAAAAGAAAGATACCAGGACAGATCTGGGAAGCATAGAATCTGTATGAATATTGATGATGTGTTTACTTACTATTTTGTCCCTCATGTACCGTTTGTCCATACGATTGGTAGAACACCCTTAACTTGAGTCATTCTTGGCTCTGTAGGTTCTCCAATGCTATGAATGAGTAATTGGTTTTATGTGTTTATTTATATTCTGCTCATCATTATGCTGTATAACATCTCTTATTGTTAGTTACCACACACTTTGCTATCTCTGATTTACTTATTTTGCTTTTGATCCAGGAAAGGCGATTATTTCCGGTATCTTGCCGAGTTCAAGACTGACCAAGAAAGGAAAGAGGCAGCTGAGCAGTCTCTGAAAGGATATGAGGTATGTTTTTGATCTCTTGTATTTTCAGTATTGAACTAGTTTGTAAATTATTATTTTTTTATATTATACATTATACTGATTTTTGCAAATGTTTTAATTATTAGGCTGCTTCGGCCACTGCAAACACAGATCTTCCATCAACACATCCAATCCGTCTTGGACTTGCACTCAATTTCTCTGTCTTTTATTATGAGATAATGAACTCTCCTGAAAGGTAAGTTATCAGTTCTCTTTTTCTGCATGGATCCATTTAATTGTTGTTGTTGCTAGCTCTTGTCTGAATATCATTACTGAGACTTACAGGGCTTGCCATTTGGCTAAGCAAGCTTTTGATGAGGCAATTGCGGAGTTGGACACCTTGAGTGAAGAGTCATATAAGGACAGCACTTTGATCATGCAGCTGTTGAGAGACAACCTGACTCTCTGGACCTCCGATTTGCCAGAGGATGGAGGTATGAGAATGATTGAAACTTGATATAAAATGCATTTGAGTTTTGCCTTCGCCTAAAGAAATCGATAAATAATGATGTCCTAGAGACAGAAATTGATGTACACTTTGTACAATATCATTGCAACAGTTATCTTCCTCTTTGTTCCCCTCTCAACCTTGTCAAAAAATCTAATTAGGATAAATAGAAAAAAAAAAAACTGCATGCTATTGGATTGATTATCATGAAGATCAAAGTCATTGTTTCAAGAGTGGTGTCTTCAGCTGAGTCACTCCTAATTAACTGCATTATTATGTTTCTTGTTATTTGGTTTATAATATGCTTGGAACTACTAAAATTTTAATGCTCTCATGCAGGTGAGGACAATGTAAAAGCTGAAGAAGCCAAACCTTCTGAGGCCGAGGTGTGTGCATTATATTACAAGTTTTGGCTATGTTTACATGATTTTCTTGAGAAATTTGTGCAAGCCATTATAATATAGCAGTTAATTTAGATAATTAATAATGGAATAAATAAGTAAATTCTTGTATATGTAAGAGTGACTTAGGGTCTGTTTAGTTTGACTTTTTTTTTCTCATTTTTGTTTTTCAAATAATAACAAAAAATATTTCACTTTGTGGTTTCAAAGATTTGTTTAAGAATCATTGATGTATTGATAATATAAAATAGTTTTACATTGTCTTTCAATCATAACCTTCAATTTATAATAAGTACTTTTATTAAATTATTTTAAAAGTTATACAAATAGTGGATTGTGATTAAACAGCAATATAAAACTGTTTTACAATGTTGGAGAATCACTATTAAACTCATTCTTAGTCACTGTTTATAATAAACAAGGTTCCTTATTTTGACATTCTTCTACTTTTGCAGCACTGATGCGATTCAGTAGTGAGATATCTAAGGTACCTCTCAAAAGAGGGCATTTTTCAGCTTTTCATGCAATGGATTTGGACCGGACAACAATAGGGACTGTGGCCATTTCATAATTCTTGTGCTCTCTTAATATCCTTCCAAAGCCAGAAGATCTGCACCTTTTTCATTTTCCTTCAAACTTTTTTCTTTTTATTGCCTTATCTGTTTTAAGTAAAGTGGTCAGTTGAAGCAATGAACAATTTACATTTACCCTTATAAGCATCTTATTCCTTCTTTCATTGTTTGGATTTATTTTGCTTAAGATGTTTATGGTTATGTTTTTGAGATTAATGCCCATGCATCATCGGTGTAAAAATAATTTTATACAATTGGGCAATCATAATTTACCGTTTTAATGATTTTTAAAATAATTTTATAAGAATCAACTGTTTAACCATAAATAGAGGGTTATAATTATAAAATAGTTTTATAATATCGTTGTATCACCTTTTTTTCTCTATTTTTTTTACACTTTGCTTATTCCTTGTTAGAAAGTAAGAGTAATTCTATTTCTATTTGATATTCTGAAATTAAGGGAATTTAACTTAATTATATCCTAATCATATTTTTGTGATATTAAGATATATAATATAATCAGATCTTATCTTTGAAGTTAGTATATAATCCCTTTTTTTGTTTTGGTGAAATGTATATAATCCCATTAAACTTTGGAAAAAAAGGGAATATACTTTTATGTTTTGGATAGACAACCTCAAACCCTAAAAGGAAACTTATAAAGGAACAAAATCTAATTAAGCTTGAATAGCATTATTTTCTCCAGGAGTAAACCATCAAATTACCTTCACCAAAAAAACCCCCATCAAATTACCCCCTTAAAATTACAAAAAGAAAAATAGTTCTTGAAATGACAATTATCAATAATTTTAGTTCCCAATACTAAGTTTGTCAATTTGATCCAGGTTTTAACAATTTGGTCCCTATCTTTGATACACAATTATAAATTTAGTTATTGGCATTGTTGTTTATCAATCAATTCGATTCCTAGTATCAAATTGATGAATGACTGTCGAATTTGGGGACTCAACTTACAATGTTAACTAAATTTAGGAACAAAATCGACTAATGTTTCGATAATTCCAGTTTCTTCTTCTATTGCCTTATTTCTCTAACTGCTAATAGGGCAACAATTAGTAATGCAGTGGGCTGTGGTTTAGACGAAAAAATTCTATCGAGTTTAATATCTTTAGTACAAATTTAACTTTCAATATTTTTTTAAAGAAAGTATCAATAATCAATTATGTTTACAAAGATATCACTAAATTATTTATCATAAATATAAAATATAATTTATATGATAAAAAAAATTTAATTATAATAAAATTTATATGTAAAAAAAATCATTTATTATAAAATCTTAATTGTATAAAACAAACATTTATTCTCTGCAATGTTTTAACTAAAAGCAAGGTAATCAATTAAATGATTTAAAAAATAAATGCTTTTGGAAAAAAAAATTGTCCCACTACGGTTCAATGTCAAACTTTCAGCAAAAACTTGATTTAGAAATCCCACAAGTTGAAGAAGCCCATCATCATCTTGATGAATTTATAACCAATAACAATTTTAACTAAGCATCCAAACGACTCAAGTTCAGTGTTTAGGTGAACATTTCCAAACACAGCACATTCTATATACAAAGGGACATACGTCTCTAATTTTTTGGACAAATAATCAAAACAAGCGCTTGATTGGAAGTTTCACCATTATTTGCAGTAGAATTTAACTTAATACAACCACAGCACCACAAAAGCAGTTTCCAAATCCTTGCAGCTTCTAGTTGTTGCCACACTAGGGTTGTTAAAATTTAAAAGTAGGCAGTGCCAAAAAGCCAGAACAAAAAAAATTAAGAACCATGAGAGAGAGAGTGTAGATCTTGATTCTATCCTCTCAACTAAAAATTGGATCAGTCCTACAATTATTTCGAATAACTTTGCTGGAAAATTCACTGCTTTGTAGGGTTTTCACTAAGAAAGCTAAAGCTAATTCCATCATCAACATCCTCCCTGCTTCATAAACACATGATAATAAATACAAAAATAAAGATTGTGTGAAGCTATTCTTGCATCATCCTGATGCCGCCAACCTGACCAGCATCCACTAATATACATTCTCATGGAAATGGATGCAATAAAAAAAGTTATGCCAAATAGTTCAAATAATTCATTTGGACATCAAAGACAATGCACCTGCCAAAAAATAAACACTGAATATCAATTTGAATAGTAGGTTTAGTACTAAACACCATATCCTCCAAATAATAAGAAACAAGGGGGGGAAACATGAACAAAATTATTGAAGGCATCCTTTGTAACTATGTACCATGTTATTTTCACTCTTTCTATTTTCAAAAGTGTATAATAAATAGTGAAAACATAAAAGAAGTGATATTTTAAAACAAGAAACAAAGTGAAAAAGGTGACATTTATATAATTAAAAGTGCAAAAAGAAAAAATAACATTTTCTGTAATCAAACAATCCTTAAATTTTCCAAAAAATTATCTTAAAAGTGTCAACTTACCATTCAATCATAATTCAGGTTAAACAGAGTCTCTCGTCGGTATTCTGAAGGCAATAGGCAATTCAAGGACTTTGCCAGTGATTGCACTCTGTCATTACTTTCGTAGTCCATTTCTCGCATGCATCGCCGTCTGACCTGTTTTAGCATCTCTTTTGATGGCTCAAATGCAGCAGCTCTCTGCCAAAGAATTTGATATACATTATCAATGACCTTTGCTAGCAAAATATACTTAATTTTTCAAGAAAAAAAAGAAGAAAGCATATACCATATCGTCAATTACTGCCAGAGCAGATTTCACATCCCGGTTGATCAGGTGGGCATCAACAAGCAGACTATATGATTTTGCATTAGGTTTGAGACCCAAACTTACTAGATGCTCAAACACCTTTGATGCTTCTTGAGTCTGCAACAAGATAATTAAAGATATAAGTGGGTTTTTCTTTGTTTGACACATCAGATGCTGCTGTAGCACATAATAATCAAGCAGAAAAAGAGCAATCAAAAGGAAATGTGTCCACTCCTAAATCAGCCTCCAACATGGCATGTGCATCCTTTCCTATCATCCTATGCAATCACAGAAACAATTGAAATAGCAAAAAACGCTAGGCTGTGTGACACCTATATACTATCTTTTCCCCTATATATAAAAACCATTTTAACTAATTCACATGAATTAAGAAAGTTGATTAATTTAGTTAGAAGCATTAAAATTTGTTAACAATTTACCCTCATCTTATCTCTACCTATTACCTAATTAATTAATGTCTAAGGGGAGGGCTATAAAGTTATCTTATTGATTTGTGGCTAGTCATCCTCCCCAACCCTCATACAATAGAGAAATAACTTATTAATTTACAACATTTATTGTTTATTGACTAAAGAAACAAAAAAGTAGTTAAGGGTATTTTGGTAAAAAAAATGCAAGAGACAATTTGGAAGGAGTCTTGTAAAAGGGGACAAACAAATTTCTAAAAAACAAAAGGCTCCTATATTATAGGGGAGGGGTGCAAGTATATGTCAAATATATCATGCATGCAAAGCTCAGGCAAAACTGATTTAGAGTTCAATGCAGGCTTTCAAAAGGTGGGGGCAGTGGAAGGAATAGAGAGGATATGCAAAAGGATACATAAAGAGGAGGGTTGAGAGAATGAATCATCACCTTCTTGAGCTTCCCAAAGGCATACATCAGCCCATTGTATGAATGAATATCAGGGTTCAACCCAAAAGCAGATCCAATTGATTCAAAAGTTTGGTAAGCTCTATCAAGGTCCCATATATTTGCACATCCTAAAATGACACAGTTTAGTGCAGCAACAGATTTATAAGGACGCTCTGCATGGTGTAAATTCTCCAGTTGAAAATAAACCTAAATAGAACATAGCATGATTAGATAAAGCTGCAATTGAACATACCATTATTAAAAACCAAATAGATCATGACAGCAATTTAATTTATGAGGTATGCATGTCAACAGTTGCAAAAAAGTGGTATAAATAAATGCAAGATATGTCATAGCAACATGGAAGTTTTTTAAATAGATATATTTAGGACAATACATATACACTATGTCAAGAATGAAAAATTGCACAATCTATTTCCAATTGAAAACTTGCATAGACAAAAAAAACTATAAACATCATGACAGGATTGGATTAGTCACAAATGCAAAAGATTAGGTACTACTGCACTAGTATTAATTATTTTCTTCAACAGAAAGAAAGATATACATTATCTAGAGTCTCAAAACCCTTCTTGGAGCATGCCATGACCAATGGACGTAACGAAGTAAATGGACAGAACAAGTCTTCAGCTTCTTGACCAGAATCTCCATAAGCCAACTCATATTCATTTAGAGTACCAAAGGCCTTTTGTAGATTCCCAAATGAAGCAAGGGCATATATCTTTCCAAGGTACGAATCTGGATTAGGAGCTTTCTTTTTGCGCAATGAGCGGTCCAAAACAGCCCATGATGCCCCTAGCAGCTCAGAATTATAGGTTCTACCGGCAGTCAAAAGAGCTGACATAACTAAACCTTCATCTACAGAAAGAAATAAAGGGGGTCTTTGACGTTCACCCTTTACAATCCATTTAGCCATGAACTCCAGGCCATAAAAAGCTAATTTGCTATTATCCACTCGAGTTGCAGTTTCAACAATAAAATTGCACAAGTCCCAGTTGGGGCAAAGAGCTTTGTTTTGATCTGATGACTGGAAACACCAATGATTTTTGAGAACATTAATAGAAGAAATATCAAGTTATTAGTAAATATGCTAGAAAAATTTATTAAGCATCAACAAGATTGTCACTCACCCTGCACCTTTCAATTATTGTCTCCAATGTATCAAGCCTTCCCTTTTTGACACATCTCCACGCACAATTCGTAAATACCTTCATTGACAATACATTACCAGATTTCAAAATTAAATCTATATATTTGAACGCAGTATCAATCTGCTCCGTGGAAAAGAGCATTCCAATGACTAAGTCGTATGATTCGTCATCAGGGAGAGCATCATTTCCTGACTGCAGCATCCTGATAATATCATAATAACAAAGCAAAGGTTGAAATATAAAGAAGCAAATGTGCTCAATTTATACAAATAATACAAACAAATGGTGTATAAACTAATTAGAGTAATTTTGACAGTGATTTGTCATATTTAATGCTTATTGGAATTTCAACTTTCTGTTCAATAATATAAGAGATGATATGATGAGAGTGAGATCCATTCAGCTGAGTGCGCGAAGCAAAACTTCGTCTAAAGTACAGACTTTGCCTTCTTAACAGCCTAGCCGTTAGGAATGGGCTCACCTCTAATCAAATGGCATAGAGCCCACTTTGTCTACCCTTGATTGTATGGATTGTTCTTTCAAACCTGATGGCATTGACAGCAAAGCTAGAATCTCATATCAGTTGGGAATTTTAGACTGTGTCACACTGTCATTTAACAATTTAGGCTTTAAAAAAGAGTGGGCTCTCCTCTACATCAAGAACAACAAGAACAGGAAACAGACAGAAACTATATATTCATTTTGAGACAGAGGGACTAAATAGTCAAGGTGATATATGGTTAAACCATTAACAGTTCTTCTAGCACTGCTACCTCTTCGCTGGTAAACAGTACTACAAGCAATTCCGAAAGCAACTTTCCTATAATCAAACCCATAACAAAGTGAAATGTGTAAATTATATTCATACCAAAGAACTCGTTTCTAGGGAAAGAAAAATAATAAAATATTATAACATAAATATACTAGTAGCTTTAGGTTCAGGTAGCTCAACACACAAAGTTTCCACCATTGTCAGGTTTGTGAAGGTTCCTTGCCCCCACTGGCAGAGATAAGGCATGTCCTTATTTTCAAAATATTCATCCCAAAGAGACTGTTATAAAGTAATCCTAATCCAAAAGATTCTATTATTAATTTCCTAACAACAATGTAGGGAAACAACCCCCAGCCAAAAGCTACTTCATTCATGTTTGCTTCTAGGTTTGACAAAAGGCAGAAGCAACGCATTTTCCCTAATTATTGTCACAAATGTAATACGAAGCGCTTATAGGAGAAAAAATTAAGGTAAAATGAATTGAGTTTATCTTGTAAGCTAAAATCAACTTATACACTTGGCTAACTTAGCATTTGGAAGAACTGAATTCATTACCTATTTCCTCAACTAAAGAATTTATCCAAACAAGGGCTAATAGTAGAACTCAAAGAAAACCAAAATTAAGGTTCTAATAACTCCTCTAAATCAAGCAAATATGTAAAGTGAGATTTCAAAGGCACTTCACCACTGATTTATATTAGCATGTCACTATCTAGTAGACTTGGGTCCTCCTCTTGGACAAACTTTTAGAGAGAGAAAAGAAACATGAAAGTAAAAATTAAGGACATGTTTGGGTATGCTTCTTTAGAATGACTTCCAGGGAAGAAAAAATAAAATGAGTTCCCCCGTAAGCTAAAATTAGCTTCTGCATTAGCTAATTTGTAAAAGTTATGTCACACAGCTTCTCTGAACTCTAAGGTTGAGAGAGCTTCTACAAATTAGCTAATGCAGAAGCTGATTTTAACTTATGGAAAAAACTATTTCATTTTTCTTCTTACTTTTTTCTGGAAAACCCTTAAGGGCCTGTTTGTGTAAGTTTCTCTAAAAGGACTTCTAAGAGAAAAAAATGAAAATAAGATCAAATTGGCTTCTCCAATAGCTAATTTGGACGTCTACAAATTAGTGAGTAGAAAAACCAATTTTAACTTATGAAAAAGTGAATTTCATTTTTTCTTCTTACTTTCTTCTCCTAAAAGTCTTTCGGAAAAGCTTACCCAAACAAGCCTTAGTGCTTAAGATGACTTTAGCTTACAATCAAGTGTTTAAGGATAATTTTTTATCCAAACTTAAAGTCAATGGTCAACACCCTCTCACTTTCTTACTATGCAGTTCGATCCTCGTTATTTAAGTTCTACTCGCAAGGCTCTCGATTAGCAAAATAATAAGCTTTCTCATAAAACAAACGAATGTGATCCAATTGAGCGGTGATCTAAGAGATCTAATTACCGTTGGAGGAGCTTGTCGGCGGCGAGGGACTCGTGAGCGTGGGACATGGCCTTGAGGACGAGGTTGAAGGAGGCGGTGTTGGGAGCGACGTCGAACTCGTCCATCTGCCCGACGAGGTCGAGGAGTTCGGCGGGGGAGGCGCCGAGCATGAGGTTGGCGCGGAGGTAATGGTTGAAGAGGTTCACGTCCGGCTTGTTGGGCTTCCCGGCCCTGTCGAGGGACCGGACCCAAGATTCGAAGAGTGTCTTCACGTCGTGCCACTGCTGCGAGGCCATCCAGTCGCCGAACAGGTTCAGGAGAGCGCGCGGGTCGTGAGTGTCGGATGATGATGGGGTGCCGCGAGTGTAGAACCCCACGGGGGCGAGCGCGTGGGGGGAGGAGGAGGAGGGGGGTGGGATTGGGCTGCGCCAGTTTTCATTGTAGAGAGGGCTTCCTGAAGCGGGGTTTGGAGGGAGAGGGATTGAAGGAGAAGGTGGTGTGGGGTCCTCTAATTGAGGCTCTTGCGAGAGGAATGGGAATGTGGATATGTTTTTGATGAGGGTGGTTGGTTTGTGGAGTAGGATGCGCGTGCGGAACAGGATCGCCATTTGCGACACCATGGATGGAGGAACTCACTGATGTGTGTTGTTCGAGTTTAACTATGCAGTTAGGGTTTTGTTTTGTTTTGTTATTTTGTGTGTTCGGTTTGATGGAGGGTAGGAATGGTAAATTCGAAGAGTTTTTTTATGTTTTTTTTATAATAATCTGAGGGGAGAAAGTAGTAAAGTACGGATCGTAGGTTGGGTTGGGCCATTCGTGTTGGGTTGGGCCTAATTCGAACTCTCTTGCCGGGAATTGCTTGAGGACGACGGGATGCGAGTAGTGGCATGGGCGGCAACGATAGGCAGGGGTGGTGCGTTGGGTTAAGACGGTTTCACTAAATGTAAAAATAACGTGTCATTTAGTCTGTTTTTTATTTTGCGTTCCTAAAATTAAAACAAGCACTGTATCCTGAGAAGAGAAAAGACATATGCATGGCATCAACCAGCACAATACTAGAGATAGTTGCGAGACAAGAATCCCATGTAACTAGAGTGATATCAATAGAAACTTCATATTTAATCAAATAGTCGGCACATTGATATTCTTCTCTCAAGGTATGTTTGAGGTTGATCACGTATGAGATTAATGAGATAATCCTAAGAGTGCCAAGTTAAAGTAGGTTATGTGAGGAGTTTGATGGACGTTATAGAATCTATCTCACATATTATTATCATTGTCCCAATCAAAAATCAAATCATTATAGATATATTTTAAAATTTAGTAGTTGTCTTAAGTGTGAAACTATAAAATTTTGAGTAATCAAGAATTCAGTGCATTTGTGAGTCACAAACAATTTTTTCAAATCCATATAATTTGGGATTAATCATAACATTATCATTCAAGTTAATCTTAATTGAGTAGTATTAAAGAGACCAATTAGTATCTTCAAAAACTTACATATTTTTTTTTTACTGTTATATGAATCAACACATGTAAGTGAAAATGAGATTATCATCTTGACGCAATTGATTATAGAACCAGATTGAATGACTAATTTCTAGAAGTCATGATTGATATTTAAGTTGAAACAACTCTAAATCATGATAACACAAGAATAATTATGAAGAAGATGAGTAATGTTCTCCTCTTCCAAGCCACACCTGCAATAAGAAGAAACAAGTTAGTTGGAAGGCTCTCAAAAGTCCTAAACTTTAATTCAACTCATCTCCCCATGAAAGTTAAATGATGGTTCTAGTAAGACAATAACCACTTATAAACAGACATAACAATCCCATGTTAGGATGTCCTTAGTGTTATCATCATGAACAATGAGTAACATTTTTTGTTTCTTAAACAAAGTAATCTTTTAAAGGTATTTGTTTCGGATGGGTACAGTACCTTTTATGTATATTTTTTAAAACTTAAAAATAAGAAATTTTTTATTTATTTTAGATAATTTATCAAAAAAAAAAAATCATAAATCCATCAACAATCACAACCCCGTCGTGACAACCTTCTTTCTTCTTATTTTTCTCATTTTTCCTCTATAGTCACTGTCGTCCACCATCACATCCCTACCATGATAGAAAAATATGTGAACAACACTTTTAGAATAAGCAACACTTGAAATATCAACGAGAATAAATCAAACTTTAACACCTTACAAATTTGTGTTGAAGGCAAACAATAGAAATATCACCATACACAAAAACTCATTAGATCATAATGCAAAGTGTTTCATTAGGACTCCACACCACCCAATTGATTTAGTAATCACCACAATCAATCTTGAAAAATAATCAATAAATATGCAACATTGATATTAATCGACGGATGAACAACGGAGGGAGCAAAAAAGAGTGGTAGTAACGGTGGCAATGATGACAATGGTAGCGATAGTGATAGTGGTTTCTTTAAACCAAAATAAAAGTTTCAAATTTTGTCGATTAATTCAAATTTTTTTAATAAATATTTCAATTTTTGTAAGTTATATTTACAAAATATTAAAATTATAAATTATAAAAAAAAATACATGTATTGTAATATTATTGGTGTATTTATAAAGGTATTGAAAACCTTTCAAATAAAAACGACACCGTAGAATTTAAAATTTATCTCTTTTAAATGCGAATATCAACAAATGTGCACACAAATTCCTCACAAATTTAGTTTGATTTCTCTTAAATTTAATATAAAATCTAATACAAAATTAATATTAAATCTAATATAAATCTCAATGAAAAAAAGTCTAACCAAAATTTTGTTTTACTATGGTTATCTTTTAAGTTTCTGTCCACATAATTAAAAAAAACTAATATCTCTTGTGATATTATGATTGTTCTAAAGAGTTTTCACTTCACAAATATTCAAATAAGAATTAAAAGAAACTTCTAACTAAATTGATTTTTTCCACTACATGTGAGAGGTATGATCTTTGACCGCTATGCCCACTTGATATAAATACTATAAAATTTATCTAAAATTACATTAACTTGGCTAACTTATACTTCAACATTGATTCTACCTCTCTTACAAAAAAAACATTGATTCTACCTAACTCATCACAAATCCAAACACGGAAACGGTTGAAAAAAAAAAAAACGTTTTCAAACATCATAGTGAGCAAGTAAGTATCTAAACACGAGAATAAATAAAGGTTGGACAGATCATAAAAAGAAGCGTAGAAAAGTGGCAACTTTTGTTATGAACTTTTCAGTAGAAGGATAGACTTTAAAACAGTAGGACTAGGACTTTCAGGGTGAACCCTTCATCATATACCTTTTTATTAAACCCAATCAAGCACTTTTTTGGACATTGATGAAAAAATAACCCAATTAAGCGCTTTAGAGACACATAAATAATAAAGTGAACTAAAAGCAACCATAAAATTCCAAGGAATGCTTCTTTGACCCTCGTCACAAAAAGAAGAAAACTCCTTATTCCTTTTTGAAGTCCTTACAACATTTCATAATAGTGCATAACGAATCCATTATCTCATTATTGCTAATAATCAACTATATGCAAAAAGTTTCTATAAAAAAATATAATGAAAAAAGCATATAATACCGACCTGAACAGGTTTTGCTGGTTTTGAGTTCCATGTTTTTGTCATCTTTCTTCCTACATCTTGATTCTGATCTGAAAATATTTTGTTACTTGAGTTTTTTTTCTCTTTCAAAATAGTTTTAATTAAGGTTTCAGCTTATTAAATTTAAGAAATATATTTTATTTCAGGATATTAAACCTAAACCTGTATAATCAAGTTAGATAGCATAAGTATTAAACATTAAGTTGAGTTAAAAGCTAGCAAGGATAAATTCTAAGAATTAAATGAGATGAAAGTAAAATTTAAGATGTCTATTTATTTAAAAAAAAAACATAAAGTTTAAAGGTGATTTAAAACAAAATTAACATTTATGGATTCTGCAAACAAAATAAAGTTTAAATATCAATTATGATAAAACTAAAGTTTAAGATATTTATTTACAAAAGAGGTCAAATTTAGGAGATTAAAAATACTTTTTTTTTCTCCTTTAAATTATAAATTTCCATTAAAAAATGTGCAACCAAATAGCACTCTTAACAAGAATTAGTTCCCTAGAAAATTGAAACAAATAGAAATACTAGTAAGAATAGAGAGACAAGGTTCTAAATTACCATTACATTTGGTGCTTTTCGATGTTGAAAAAATAAATGCAGATAAATTAAAGTATACAACTACTCAAAATAACCTAAGAAATTGTTGCACTTACAGACTATTTTTAACAACTTTAAATTGAGACTAGATTCATAAGTGAAACTGAATAACACCAAGAACATGTTTGAGAATTTGTTACAATTTGAAACTAAAGTAATTATATCAAAGGAACGAGAGTCTTATTTTTATCCCGATTTTTTTTTTTATATTAAGATACATAGTATAATATTTTTAACTGTAAACTAAATACACATTAAGAACATATTTGATGTAAAATTAAATTGAGCCAACACATATTTTCATACATGTTACGTGAAAAATAAAAATTTAGATATTTTAAGTGAACTATCAATTTTAAGTTTCTTTAAATGGTAAACCAAACATCCAATAAACTAATTACAACTGAAAACAAGGAGTTATTATTTAGGACTGCTACAACAAGTTCCATCCCCAAAGAGAGTGGTAGCTGTTGGATGGTTCTAGTGCCAACACACAACCAGAACAAAAGATCTATCAGAATCTCCCTCCACCCTAGGCCCACAAGGGCACTTGTCCATTTCTCCTTCACAATGCCACCACCAAGGTGAGTTTTCAGTTTTCACCCTTCTGACCGTTTGAGAATAGACAAAAATAAATACTCAGATACATACACTTGGTACAAGACGTATTATTATATTGTATGGTATAAAGTATAAACAATAAATAATATAAAAGCTTCAGCTTTAGTACAATTCCCCAGAACAGAACACTCTCCCCTCTGAAACCATACATAATAATAAAGTTACATTACATAGTACTCTATAGTCTATATTAATTTATATTAATCTTATCTTATGAACATAATGTTCAACACATAAAGGGTGATTGAAAAGTGTACCAGACAGGCTCCCACCACCTCACCCTCTTGTCCAGAAATCTCCATTCTCCAAAAACTGTTCTTTCTACACTTCTCAAAAAAAATTTCTCGTTTTCTCTCTCTTTCTCTTTGCCTCACACTGGCTACTATTCCCTCCATATTCCATCTAATAAATTTCTCTTATACCCTCTGAATATTCATCATCATCACCATTAGCCATGGCTCTTATGATGTACTTTGTGCTTTTTCTTGCCCTCACTGGGCATTCAAGTAAGCATCTGGATTTGGTTGTGTTTGCTTGATTGTTTCACAGTTTATGGTTAAATGGGGCTTTTTAATCATGGCATCCCATCTCTAAGTACTATTTTTTTTGGTTTTGTGTCAAAGCTTGAGACTTTCAGAATGGTTTTTGTTCAAGGAAGAATCTTTGCTTTTTTTTTTTGTTCTGTTTCACTTCAAACTGGTGGTGCTGAATAAAAGATTTTTTTTTTTCTTTCTTTTCCAATAGGTGCTCTCTACTGTGTATGCAAAGATGGTGTAGGTGATCAAGCTCTTCAGAAAGCAATAGATTATGCATGTGGTGCTGGTGCTGATTGCACCCCTATTCTCCAAAATGGAGCATGTTTCCAACCCAACACTGTGAAGGATCACTGCAGCTATGCTGCTAACAGCTATTTCCAGAGAAAGGGTCAAGTTCAGGGAAGCTGTGATTTTGCTGGTGCTGCCGCTCCAACTCAAACTCCACCTAGTAAGTTTTCAACTTTTTATCCACCTTCAAATTTTTGGAATTCTTTGTTAATTTTGCTAATTTTGTTTTTTTTCTCTGCTTGCACTGGTTCTGATCTACAGCTGCAGCATCTACATGTGTTTACCCCTCAAGTCCTAGGTATATTTCTTGACTATGGATCTTGCTAATTTGTTTTTGCTAATCCACAATCATTGAATTAATCATCTGAAATTTCAAGTTTCTTTTTTTCATTCACTAATGGTAAGTTGTTGGCTGTTTCCATAGTCTATTAAACCCAATTTTTTTTTTTTTTTCCATTTACAGGATATGAAGGTGACCCTTCTGGCCTTCTTACCAATTTTTTTTTTTGTTTTTTTTTTCTTTTATTGAAGTTAGCTTTTCATAACCAAAACAATTCCCTACTTTTCTTTGGTACCCTTTAAAGCCAAAGGGCTTAGATAATTTGCTTTTGCAAGTTATGTTATTATTTATTTTTGGTACAAAATAATTCTCTGTATCCACCGCCTGAATCAGATTTACTCACAACAAGCCATGACATCATGATTCATGATTACCCTTTTGAAACATTAGCTGTCATGATTATGATGTGCCACAATTATTTTTGCCCACTTCACTCCCACAACATACTTGATCCTAGATCTATGATCATATAATATTTAATGAAACTATTTCTAATTTTCTATGCTTAGCATATAGTTTATGTTGAATTATTAACACAAGGAATGCTAGCTATACTCTCTTTCTTTCATAGACTCTCTTAATTAATCAGTTGAAGTTGATTGGAAATCATCAATTTTGGTTGAAATCAGTTAAATGGTGTGTGAAATTCACCAAAATTAGTGATTTCCATAAATCTCAATTAATCACACAGAAAGTCTATGAAAGAGTGTCTGAGAGAATGTTACTAGCACATGCTCTTCTTAACATACTATTATAGTCTATGTGAAGATTATTACAAGGTGATTTCATTTGGCTTCCACTTGCAGCAATGCTGGAACTGGCACCACAGCAACCCCATCAACCACAACACCAACAACAGGCACACCAACAACCTTAACTCCAACCACTCCCACAAGCACTACTCCAGGCACAGGCACAGGCACAACCACTGGCACAGGCATTGGCACCGGCACCGGCACCGGCACCACCACAGGTAATAACCCTAATGTGTTTGGAATTAGTCCAACATCTTCAACTGGAACAGGAGGAGGCTTCACTGACAATAGCAGCAAAGGAGTGGTTCATTTGAAAGACACAAGCATGTTGCTATTGTCCCCTGTTCTCACCTTTTTGCTACTAGTGGTGTTGAGGGTCTAAGTCTAAATTAGTAGTGCTATTGTGGTACAGTTTCTGTGGAAAAAGAAAAAAAGACACTTTTGTTGGGGGTTTTGTTGTGTGGATGAGATTTTGCCACTACTCACTGTAGAAGGGGTGTTCATGTAATTTCATCACTTGGAATCATCCAGAAGCAAACCCCCACTTTAGTAGCCTCCTCCTCCTCCTCCTATTTGTTTTTGTTCTGTTCCTCCTAAGAAAAGAAGAAAAAAGTTAGGGGAATTTGGTTCCTTTTCAGTGGTGAATATTTGATAATATAGCTCTACTAATGGGGTGGAACCTGATCGGTTTCCATTTGTATATTATCTATCTATCTATCACTATGAGAGGCACTATTTAACTGAACCTTGCTACCTTATACCAATATTTATGTGATTTACCAACAAGTAGCTGGTGTAACTATTAAGTAGTCTCTTTTAAACAAGATCTCGATTCGAGCCTTAGATAAGAAAAAAAAAAATGTAATTGAGAGAGAACTCACAAAAGTGATTAATCATTTCAACAGATTAAAAAATGTAATTGAGATGGAAGAACTTACAATAATGATTAGTCAGGTTTTTTCTGGAAATTAATAAAAAGTCGGTGAATATTTGTTATGTTAAAAAATGTTTATGTGATATTTTATTTTGTTTTAGTTTTTTTTAATCTATGACCTCTATGCTTTATTATTTTTATTTTGTTGAACTGTTTTTTGGGCAGTGTCGTTTTCAACGATCGAACATGGCGAAACTTGATATGTTCATATGTTTAATTTTTAGTCCGTGAGTTGGTTCGTCGTTTTCCATTTGACACTGATGTGATGACTTGCCACGATGATCCATTATGGATCAGAACAATTCAGAAATTTGTTGGGAGTAAAAATGTGGCGTAATATTTAAGAATCATGTGAAATCGGTTAAAATTGAATAATGATTCGGAGTATAGTGAACCAGCTACGAGTGTGAATATCTTTTTTTTAAGGATAAAGTCATGCTATGCTATGGTTGAAAAAACTAGCTCAAAAGTTAGCTAAAATTGAAGTAGTTGGAAATTGAAAAGTTAGTAGCTAAAAATTTTCAGGTTAGTTTATCAAATTATGAGTGTTGGATAAATTATATGTTTTTTTTATTACAGATAAATTATATGTTGAAGTAATTGAAAAATATAAAATAAAACAAATAAATATATTTATATGATAATTGGTATAAATTTTAATTTTATTTTATGAATAAAAATATATTTTGAGGTGTTATAATCTTAGTTTTTAAATAAATTTTAAAATTTTGTAATTCTTAATTATAGATAAATTGTCTAATATATAAAATTAATCAAAATAAAAAATCCAATAATTATCATTTTTAATTTCATAAATTATAATAGAAATAATAAATTCCACGTTATAATGTTTAAAATAAATGGTGTAATATAAAAATATGTAATAGTATTTCCAAAAAAAAAATATGCAATAGTGAAAATAAAAACTAGAAGCTAATGTTTTTTTTTTAAAAAAAAATACTATAGGTAATGTTTTAAAAAATGTTAGAAGTTTCTAAAAAAAAGTTTGTTTATTGAACTTCTAAACAAGCTAAAAAAAAATTAGAAGCTATCTTGAAATATCTTGTCAAATATATATTTAAAGTATGTTTTTGGTATTTAACTTTTTAAAATTTGTGATTTTTGTCATTAAACTTTTTGACAACCTATCAAAATCCTCAAACTTTTATTCATCTAAAGTGTTTTCTAAACATTAAGTGTTAAGACACAATGAGAATTACTCCAATAATAAAATGTTGGGGTTTCATTGTTCCATTTTTACTCCAGACATGCACTTTTTGCTACTTGTTTCATTTTAGTGCTAGAAAATGGCTCCAACAGAACCAAATATGTATGAGTGAAAAGAAAAGGTGATTCAAGCAAGGGTTTCGAGTATAAGTATCACTTGCTTGGAGCAACGATAGGATATAACATTATAACTTAGGGTTTTAATATTTTTTCCTTTATCCCTATGAGTTATGATCATTCATGATGATGAGGACCATTTATTTATTTTTAACATGATGTCAATACCCACCGAATGAGTGAATGAGAATAATTGAGTGTTCAACATGCATGGCATGGCCGACATGTAGGCAATAGATGATGGTGATGCTTTGGCTGACAAGTATTTCCTTTTCTAGAGCATCATATTGCAAGTGTATTTGGATTGAAGGTTTTTTTTAAAATGAAATCGCAGTGTGGGTAAGTTCAAAAGGCAATTTAGACATCTTAATTATGTTGGTAAAATTAATTTGATTAAAAATAATTTAGTCATGCTTGTAATATAAAATCAAGTTAAAAATAAAATACAATATTAAATTTGATCTAAACATAAAAAAAAAATACTTTTCATATTACATCACAAAAAATAAAGTGAAAGAAATGTCAAATATATTGTTCAAAAGCTAAAGTCAAATTTAACTAATTCTAAATTTAAGTTTAATGATTTCAAATGTAAAATCAAACATTCACTCATTTGTATAAATTAAGTCCCTTCAAATTTTAAAAATGTGATTATTTTTTAAAAAGTATAACCAGAAGTGAGGTTTTGGAAATAATTATTTTGATAAAGGTGAATGTAAGAATTCTTTTTAACACAAAATGGTTATGTAATTAATAATTCAGTAATTTTTTTATGGAAATAATTTCAGTATTTCTTAAAATATGAAATAAGAGTAAAGTACTAAGGTCATATATTTTAAGGACAAGAATAATGCGGCAAGAGATACCCTCATTTTCAAAAATATAAATAAAGATTCTATTTTATTATATGGGAAGGTATATTAAAATCATTTTCAGTAATTAATAAACTAATGAGGTGTCTATGCATGCATGAACGTGTAGTAGTTTCTTAGAAATCAGAGAGAATCAATGAAGGAAAATTATAAAAGGAACATACTAAAGATGACCACGTTTTTGGTGTACTATAGCAGTTTAAAAAAAAAAGAAAAAAAAAAGAGAGAAAGAAAGAGTAAAAGAGAAGTGAGAAGAAAAAAAAACTAATAGTCTTGCAAATTTTCCAGCCAAGGTGACAAGGCAGCACAATTTTCATATAATTATGGATTTTCATATAATTTTTTATCGCTGACAGTATTTTTGCATACAACGGAATCCAACACGACTTTTTCCATTAAATAAATTGATTTCCAAGTATGAGTGCAGATGCCTAACGCTATCTCAATCCTTCAAGTTTATATATGGTAAAAAAGAGATAAGAATTTTTTTTTGACAGATTACAATAATGACATGATTTGTAGGAAAAAAACAATAATAAGAAATTCAATAGAGAAATGAGATCAAAGAGAAATAACCCATTTTTAAATGTGACCAACAACACTCATGGTCTTATACATATATATATATATATATATATATATATATATATACACACACGAGAATTGTGTTTTTACGTGAGAATAAGAATAAATATTCTCATCCGTTGAACTAAATTTTTTTTTACCAAATATTTAAAAGAATTATTTTATCACTTCCTAAAATATTCATGATTTATCATTATCGCCACCAAGAGTTACCTCCATCACCATGACCTTCGTCTCCATCGTTACTATCATGATCGTCGTCCTTATTGTTGCCGTTAGGGCCACCGTCACCACCATCAATATGGTTATTATCGTTGTTCTTGTGACAGCCTAACAATAAGGATGACAATCATGATGGTAACGGTGGTGATAATCATGTTGGCGGTGGTGGTCATGGTGATGTGACAATTCATGATAAGTCTTGAATATTTTAGAACGTGATAAAATAATTTTTTTAAATATTTGGTATTTTTTTCTTTAATTTTAGATGCACTAAATAAGAGAATAGATGTATGTTAATTTTAAAAGATTGCGTTAATTTTTACTGTCTAATTTAATTTAATAGATGAGAATGTCCACTCTCACACTTACATAAAAAAAAAAAAAAAAACACAATTTTCATACTATTCATCTTATTAATCAATATCAATATCTATATCTAACAACTAATAGAAGTTATTATTAGTCTTAGAAAAAAGAAAAGGAAACTATTGTCTACTCCAAGATGCCAAACCAAACACTATCATTTTCATGTCATTCTAGCCAGAGAATAATAATTGAATAAAAGGGACACAAGCATGAATCACAGAAAATTTTATAATGCTATTCTATCACAATCAACAAATAAATCATGTTAGCACCGCAATAAGCATTCCTATGATGAGTTGTTTTCGATGGTGCTGCTACTCCTGTATGTATTTATTATAATAAAAAAAAAACATAGCACTTTATTCTTAACAAATCATGATGGTTGATGAAATCACTTGAAAAGATCAAAAGACTACCACCAAGCATCATCTCAAGGTTGAGGTTGGAAACATGGTGATAACTTATAAAGTGATTTTTTTGTGCCAGGCTACTTAAAGATTGCCACTGAACAATTTCTTTTTGTCCTTTTGCTAACCATAGGTATCATTACGAAATATTAGACCACGATCCCCTCCCAACATGATTTATTCCATATCTAATGTCACGATTCGAATCTGAACTATTTGGTTAAGGGACAGAAGTTACTATCCCTTGATTCAATCAGGGATGGTGGTCAATTAAGAACATTATTAACGGAAAACAATTCAATATTAGAAACGTGTGTTTCTTTTCTTCTTTCTCTCTCACAGCCAATTAAAGTAAAACTCATCTAACATTCAAAAGAGTCAATATCAGTATATAATATAAGAGACATATAATGTTATTAACAATACTAGGCTACTGCAGCAACATTGTTTCTATCTTCCTCTAAATAGGGAAGGAGCATTCTTATTTAGTTCTATATATATATAAACTGCCCAGTAAACAGATTTTCAATCTTCATACTTGTGCAACACATATTGACTTAATTTCTTACTCTCACTTTGCACAAATTCAACAATTAATTTGATAGTAGAATCTGGTCTTTCCAGATGAGGAAGATGTCCACATTTGGGTATTTGGCGTATAATTGCATCAGGTAGCTCACACTGGAGTCGCTGCAAAAGTTCAAAAGCAAACATTAGTTATAATATCAGCATGGAATATTGTTCCCTAGCAGTCCTATAAAGTGGAACAAAGTGAGAATTATGCTTCCTGATCTTGACTTTCCAGCATGTCAAAGAAGGGCCTATTTAAATAAACTACTCCAGAAATACTTATAAGAGAAGAAAAAATTTAGGGCTTGTTTAGATACATTATTCTTAGAAGAAAATATGAAAAAAATGAAACTTGCCTCTAAAATTGTCTTCTCTAATAGCTAATTAGTAAAAACTCTCTCGTATACCTTCTTCATAGAAGTTAAAATTGTCTTCTCCAATAGTTAATTAGTAGAAGCTTTCTCATATAACTTATTCTAAAAGATGTGAGACTTTCACAAATTAACTAACTATTGAAGAAGACAATTTTAACTTCTAGATAAACTAATTTCATTTTCTCTTCATATTTTTTTTCTTATAAATCATTTTAGAGACATTTGTCCAAACAGACAATGAGTTTCTCCATAAGCTAAAATTAGCTTTTACATTAGCTAATCTGTAGAAGTTCCCTCGTATGACTTCTTTAAAATATGCGCTACAAGTTAATTAATGCTGAAGCTAATTTTAATTTATGAAAAAACTCATTTCATTTTTTTCTTATTTTCTTCTCTTAGAAACACTTATGGAAAAGCTTACCCAAACAAACTCTAAGTCTTATAGATTTTTAGCTAATCACATTTATAAAAGTAGAGCCACAGGTAACTAACCACTGCAAACTTATTGTTGATGATGCGGTCGTTTTCACCCCATATTATCAGTGTTTTCTGTTTTACCTGTTAAACAAAATCAAGCTTTTGGAAGAAAAAAAATGGAATCTAAGGTGTGCCTTGTGCATACAAACATGACTCAGAATATGGACTGGAAACAATATGAGGCAAATAAGGAAATGAAACTTCTTTGCTCAAGACAAATTATATTTTCAAGTACACAGAAGTATGTTATCTTATATTAACTAACTCATAACATTGTTTAGCTTTCTATGCAAACTGATATCTCTTTCAAGCCTATTTTTCATCCCCAATGAATAAAGCCATACTTTTACTTGTTTCCTGGGAAAAACTGCTATGTTCAATTCTGGTCTAGCATGAGTCTAACTTGAATTCAAATAAAAATGATCATGCTGGAAAATTTCAACAAAGATCAAACTAATGGAGACAACCTTCCAAACAAGAAACAAGCCATTGTATGCTAATGTAGCATTTAAATCCAACAAAGCTCAAATAATATTGACAATGGATAAATTTGCCTTACTGTTTCCATCTAATAATATTTCTTTATACAAAAATTTACCAACAAAACTACAATTGTACAATTCATCATCATAAATAAGCATATTCCTTACAGTATATAAAGATTTATGAGTGAAAATTTGAAACTATGGCCATGTGGACCTTAATCCCCACTCTAAATAAGCTTTTATTTCATTAATAACAATTTCATAAAGAAAAAATTACTCATTCTAGGTGATTAAGGAATTTATTACATTACAAATTGGTACAAATTGAATAAGACAGTTAATAATAAATATGACTGATGCTTATGATTACAAAAACAGCTGTAACCAGTCATGGTATGTCATGAAGAAATCAGATGGGATGATGAGGATTCACATTTCAAAGTATTCAATCTGTTTTAAAGGATTTCTCTACTAGTCCAAATGCCATAAAAATAACATAATAGATACAACTTTCATCAACAACTTGAAAAGCTTCATATTATACCTTTCCTATCAAAGGAACAACATTGTAACCACCACTTGTCATAAAATTCACAGTAGCATCATCCCACCACGGCAATAAACAATGCAAGCGGCCTACCTAAACAGATGATATATGAAGACTGTTAGCATTTGTCATTCTTGCAACATTCAAAATCATAAAGAGCTTGTTTAGATACAAAGCTAGAAGTGCGTGCTTTTGATAGCTTCTCTACTGGAACATGCTCTATATTTTCCCGTAAAGAAGCTCTCTAAAATACTTCTAACTTGTATCCAAACAGGCTCAAAGCATGAGATGCCAATTGTTTTGTGCATATCCTTTGACATACATGAGATATTGAGAGGCATAGACAAGATATGCTCCTAAATGGCTCTATGCCTATATCCAGTAAAATAAATGACTCAATACACTAATAAATTTGTTTGGTTTTACCTTTGAGTGCACAAAACAATTTTTTTTTTTTTTTATCAATTTGATGACACCATTTTGTCTTAGCTTGAGTTTTGAGAATGTAAATCATACTCAAGGGGTCTTCATTATATCATAAAATAAAATTGTCATCAACTCAAGTTGTATCTAAAGAGAAGTGCTTATTAACATCGACACTTGAAGACATGATGCACAACTTTCCTTCTTATCTCTTTTTCTTCTACCCATCAAAGATTCATTCCTACCAACAATTCCTGAGTAAAGGTATTGTTACAATTATTTTTCAGCCATCCTACAACCAACCTAGTACAAAGTGTTTGACCATGTAATGTGGAGTTATCCAAGACTGCATGTCCCAAATGGCCCATTATGAAAGAAAAAAATTGCATAAAAGGTATGTACACCAGGTTACATGAATAAAACAGTAATCAGGCAACTCACATTAGTCCAATCAAGGCTGTTGCTGAAGGAAATGTTTGTGAAGGTCAGATAGGTGGCATATAAGCGTAATGGAACGCTCTTCAATAAATTAACCTGATCCAAAACAATGTCAGTGGTGAGTTGTAACTTGAGTAATTAAAGTCCTCACCATCCTCATCCGCTCATTCTTATATCTCCCATAAAAGTAGTAGGAAGTTCAAGTGAAAGATCAATTTTTCTATATTTATTGGCTTATGATATGGAAATTGGAAGGAATAATTACACCAATCGATGTAAATCAAAGGAAAAAGAATGCCATTTCCAAAAGTTAAATATCATATCAAGAAATTTTATACTTAAAGGTGTCATAAAGAGCCAAAAATAACAAGCAGAAAAATTCCATTGACTGCACTTTAGGGGGTTGATGAATATTTTGAAATTATTTTCTAGATAATTGAATATACAAATGAACTTAAATCAGAAAGGGAAGCATTGCAGAGAGAGGGATGAGATATGGTGTGATTTTCTTGATAATCACCGGTTATACTATAGTAAGTTGGAGGGATATTCACCCCGGCATATGCTACCGCTTTGGGTAAGGTTGCTAGCTTTCCAGTACCCTCTGCATATACACTAGCACCAATCAGAATAAGCTTCTCCACCTGAAAAGATGAACTGCAAATAAATGATCACAGCACACCAGAGTCATTTGATGAAGAAATTTTATGCAAACTAGGTCATGGTGGACATTTTAGAAGTTAAATTATTGGATGGCACATACAGCTTCGGGATAATTGACTGCAAAGTCAATGGCAACAGCAGAGCCAAGGCTTGGTCCAACCAATATCATTGGCCTTTTGATGTAGGACTTCCAAAACTGTTATAGATAGATCCAATTCAGCTTCAGAACAGTGTCAGAGTGTGCAACAATTGGAAGGAAACCAAAACAGATGTTGAAAAAAACTAAATAACTATTGAAGACATTCATTTCTTCAGAACATAGTTGACGAATCAAGGGAAACAGTTTACTAATTTACTAAGTGAAGTATATTTTTCAGAAGTATTTACTGTTGAAAAGTTGCACATTGCATGCCTCAATTCCTAGGGTGCATCTTATATATATATATATATAGTAGGCATCACTTTTTCTGTCACGCAAGGAGTGGTGTTAAAAGTCCTACATGGCTCAATTATTAGGATGGAGCTTATATATCTGCTAGGCAACTTCACTTCACTTAATGTCAATTGGTTTTAATATGGAATCTAACATCTACCATCTTATACTTGTTCAGATTCCAACTGAATTTTCAGTTTTGACGATAACTTGGGGATACAGCAGATACATCAATACATTAGTACCTGGTACAAGTGATCACGCTTGGATACCACATCACATGGAGGAAGTTTTTCTGATGGATAGAAGAAGAATAAGAGAAGAAAGCATGTTAAAAATCATGAACAAAGGGGAAAGTAATAACATACAAGAGGAAAAGTATTATAAAACAAACCTAAATCAGAGAAACCCCAACCAAGAATGTCAATGGCCCAGGTCTCAATACCAGATTCCTCAAGCAATGGTAATACATATCTCCATTCTAAACATGAGCTGAATAACAATGCAAAGTGAGATTCAGGGGTAACTTGAGCATAAAATGAATAGTAATTAGTAAACTAAATTTGTCTCATGCACATTTTGAGCACCTGTCAAAACCATGTACAAGAACAACAGGGGTTTCCTTGCTCTGCACCAGTGGCTTCACACAACTACTCATGATGGGATGTTCTGAGAACCTAACCTAATTGAGTCATATGGAATAAATCAGATACTTATAAGTTACAAGCAGAAAAATTAGAATGTGAGATTGAGATGGCCCTATGCTTTGCATTAAAAGCACAAGTGCACAACTAAAACAATTTTTGCAACTGAACAAGCTTAAATAGTTTGGCAAACTTGTTGGTACTATAAGCAAATTTGGAAGATAAACTGCACCATGGTGGAACAAACCGTGAAACTGAATGGAACATTTCTTATGAGTTCAGTTCAGTGGCCAAAAGACACAACAAATCTCAAATGCATTAAAATAACAATAAAATATGTATTGAAAGTTATATTAATGGTTTTTTTCTGAAGCCTTTGACTGGTTGTGAAAACCGATCTTAAATAGTATAGTTGCACAAACATTTTTTAATCATAACTAAGAACTCCGAAGAACTGTGACAAAGGACCCACAATTGGCTTTCCCAGAAACACAGATTCACACAGCTCCTAAAGTCAAAAAAGTATAAAGTGAGTAAATAAAGAAAGAAAAAACATTCACCTTTGAATTAACTATAGATTAACGGACACAATGTAGATGATGCAAGCAAAAGTGCAATTGTGGTGTGGTGCAGCAGAAGAACAAACGAAGAAAGAAACAGTGAAATTGGAGAAACAAAACAGATAGAAAATTTACAGGCACCGGTAGCCTCTGAATCCTCAAGGCGAATTTTCTGGCAATAGGGTCTTGAATGGTGTGAATTTCTCTGGGAAGAAACGAAGGGAAAGCATCGGCGGCAACGGCAACAGCCCTGAAAGAAGTGAGCTTGGAGGTGCATCTTAGAGGCAATGCAGCAGAGGAACCAATAGACAGAGAAGAAAACATGTTGTTCATTCGGTGAGAGAGTTCGAGAACGAGAGAACGAAAGAACGAACGAACGATGACGCGTTTTGTTGTCGTGTCTTATGTTATGCCTCACACACACTCACTCACTGAGAGAGAAGAGAAGTGGTTTGTGTCAGACATGCAGAGTTTTTTTCTAGTTTTTTCTTTTCTTTCTCTCTGTTGTGGTGTGGTGTTGTGTGATTAATGCACATGAGACTTGAGAAACTATAGAGACGTGTTTCAACTTTGAAGCTGGTGTGGTGTACCTCATGTCATGTGGGTGTGTTTATATATACTTTCTACTTTGTAGTCTCACTCTCATCATCATCATGGCTAGTGCCTAGTGTAGTAGCTGCTACTTCTTCATGAATGTTTGAGAGTCAGATAAAGATAAAGAGTAGTTTTGAAATTAAAGTAATTTTACTAAAGGATTTTCGTTTAGAAACTCTATATTCTAAACTAAATTTACACGAATTTTTATATGGATCATTTTAAGTTTTAGAGTATATTTGTATGCATGTTTGTCTCTATTCCGGATGCCAACCATTTCTATTGGAAAATGAGAGTTGACATCCCTCAAACATAACTTAAGTCTTAAAATTGTGTCTGAATTGATTTTTTTTAATTTCTATTCACACTTTTCAATACTCTCAAAATTATTTTATTTTAAAAGTTACACTCATAAGTTATAAAATAAAAGTTATTCGACATTCAAATCAACAATAAAATAAACATGCATTAAATATTATGTGCACATTTTAATATAAATACTCCAACTAATAAAAGCAACAATTATTCTGATATAAATATACTTTCCACATATAATACAAACAGCATAACACTTTTGTTTTTGTTTTTGTTTTCGTGTTTTTATCCGTTAGGTTAGATTTGCGTTTGAAGCCAAACATAGCCCAACTTCTTCTCGTTATTCTGCCAACTCTACATCAATCAAGAGCAGTGCATGCTGAATGGTATTAATTACTACGTGTATAGTAAACTTAACTCTCATCTACCCCTTTGCCATTCAAATGATTTTTCTCTTGTCTATATTTAATGGCAGGGGAGGTGATGTAAGGTAAGTTTGCTCATATTTTCGTTTTTACAGAGCAACCTATTAATTTGGAAAATGACATGTGTTATGTTGTGTGTGTGTGTACAGCTGTTGTTGTATAAAAGAAGATAAAAATTGAAAAAAAAAAATGTAATGTTTGGTGTTCCAAAATTTAGTGGAGGAGTCCAAAGAGGATTTGTAGAGAAAACCTCTTAATTTAGATTGTATTTAATTAATTATTTACAGAGATACTTATGTTTACTTCTACTTCACCGAAAAATCTGTTGAATTGAAAGGTGCAAAACGTAGCACTCACGATTTGAAATAATCTATTCAGAAGAATTTCACACATATTTATACATATAATAGTTGAACTTGTACATTTTTATATTATAAATAACTGAACGGTTAATTCATATGATTATTGATTTGATCTTTTTTTTTTTTTTTATGAATAAAGAAATTAAAAAAATGGCACTAAGGTTTATAAAAGAGAATACTTGAGGCATCAGCAACTAAGTAATTCGAAGCTGAAGCTGGACAAGAATTTAATAAAATAAACGGAGATGAGGATTTGGCTTCTGACTTAGCAGGAATGTCTGCCACATTATTTCCTTGCCTAAGCGTATGCTTGAAACTAATATTCCAAGGTAGTTGTACGTAATCACGAATGGCCGAAACCACACCTGCATGAGGATGAACAACGTCGAGCCCCTCAATGATGAATTTCAGAGAAGTGGTAGAATACGTTTCACAAATAACATTAGAGAAACCTTTTGTGTGGGCAAGTTTAATGCCATGGAAAATAGCACACAGGCTCAGCGGTGGTGTTTGAAGTAAAACCACAATTGCCCATATAACCCGTGATCCAATTGCCTGCAAAATCTCGTAGAACACCACCAAAACCTGACAAGTCAGGATTACCAAAGGAACTACCGTCCGTATTGATCTTGATGTAGTTTTGCGAAGGAAGTTCCCAATTAACCAGTATCCTATCTATTGAGGATGAGCTGGTCGAACTGGTCGAGCTTGTCCCTTTGGCTAGATGTAAAAGAGAACTTATCTGGTTATGCATATACTAGTCTGGCCAAACTATATCGTTAAAAACCACCTCATTCCTCACACGCTAAATCATCCAGCAAGTGATGCTGAATAAGAGCTAAAAATTTCTTTGAATGTTACTTCTGAGCCAGTATGCAGCATCATCAATGAAGAAATCAAGACCATACTGCAACCGGATGTATTGCCACACCTTACATGCATAGGGACAATCGCAAAGGATGTGAATCCATGTTTCATTGGCATCTCCACACCTACAACAAGAAGAATCAGTAGTAATATGCCGCATGAAGCGGAAAGAGTTAGTAGGAAGATTCCCTCTATAGGTAAGCCAAATAAAGTGTTTAATATTCTCAGGTAGCTTGGACTTCCACACCCACGACCTGAACTCAGCACAAGTAAGATGAAAAGCAAGCTCTCGGCTCAACCACGCATAGGCGGACTTGGTATCATACCTTCCCGAGCTAGATGCACTCCACTTAATAATATCCGACATAGAAGGATTAAGAAACAAGTACGGAAGGGTGTTCTGAATGTCTTGGGGTAAGGTTGTAGTAAGGACGTCAAAGTGCCAATAGCCATCAAAATAGACATCCTTAACGCGTAATTGCATGTCCCTTTCATGGACCTCATCTACCATGCCATATAATGGTCCCTCCTCTAACCAAGGATCAAACCAAAAAGAGCAATCCCTGTCTCCAATCTTAAACGTGAAACCTTGTTTGAGATGAGATAAGGCTTTCATGATAGAGGACCAAACATACGAGCTGCTTGTGGAATTCTTAAGGTGAAGAATATTCTTTTGGCCAATATATTTCGCATATAGTAAGCGAACCCATAACTTATCCTTGCCATGCAAAAGATCCCACACATGCTTGCCAAGTAGGGAAATGTTAGTTTGGCGACATCGACGAATGCCCAAACCTCCTTTGGCACGAGTTTTAGAGATCGTAGACCAATCTACCCAATGATTGTGATTCCCTCCCCAGATGAAGCACCTTAACCCAGAGTCAATTTTATTGCAAATTCCCTTCGAGATCCATAGGTTTTGCATAGAGTAGGAGGGGATAGCAGATATAACTAACATAGCCAAAGTTACTCTGCCAGCACGACTAAGGAGTTGGCCCTTTCAACCTGCAATGCGGCTATTGACACGGTTTGTGAGGGAGGCAAAATCCGCCTTAGTGGTCCTACCTACCAAGAAAGGGAACCCCAAGTATCTGCCTGGATTATGAGTGTGTTGGAACTCTAATATAGTGGCGAATTGCTGGATTTTGCTACATGGAACATTCTTAGAGACGAAGAACTTAGATTTCTGACTATTGACTTTCAAGCCAGAAGCAAGACAAAATAGACGGATAACATCCTGGACCAACTGCACTTGATTTGCTGATGCCTTAGTGAACAACAGGCAATCATCGGCAAAAAATAAATGTGATATCTTAGGACCACCTTTAGAGACCGTAACTGGTTGCCAATCCCCACTACTTACTTTCTCCTGAATGAGAAGTGTTAACTTCTCCATGCATAGCAGAAAGAAATAAGGTGACATTGGGTCTCCCTGACGAAGACCACGTCTCAGCGAGAAAGAGGGCAATCTCTCATTATTCCATTTTAAGGACAAGGATGTAGTAGTAGTGCAGTTCATAACCAAATCTATTATGCGGTCTGGAAACCCAAATTCCTTTAGAGTCAATCTCAAGAAGCTCCAATCAACCCTATCATAGGCTTTTTCAAAATCAATCTTGAACATAACATATCCAGTCTTTCCAATCTTCTTATGCATACTATGAACAATCTCTTGGGCGATGATGGCATTATCACAAGTTCCCTTCTTGGGGATGAAGCTACTTTGAAGGGGACCAATGATAGAATCTAGGTGTGGCCGAAGGCGATTCACTAGGACCTTGGAGACCAATTTGAATAGAACATTATAAACACTGATCGGTCTGAAGTCCCTGATGGACGTGGGATTCTCCGACTTAGGAATGGGAACTATCAAAGTGTTAGTCATTTGGGATGAGACAACAGTTGTGGCAAAGATCTCAGCTACCATGCGTGTAATATCATCCTTGATATGTGGCCAGAAGGTTCTGAAAAATATAGGTTGAAATCCGTTTGGCCCAAGGGCTTTGTAAGGGTTCATACTAAAGAGGGCATCCTTCACTTCCTGTAACGTGACAGTAGCGGCTAGGTCGAGGGAGACATGATCCTCTAATCGAGGAACATGCACTAGTTGTAAGCAATTGGGAAGACATCTAGTAGTAGATTGGAAGAGACCTTGGTAGAACGATTGAGCTTCCTTCTTAATAAGGGATGCATCAGTGCACCAAATATTATCGATAAATAGGCCAAAAATGTTATTCTTGTGTCTTTTGATAACCGATTGAGTATGAAAGAATTTGGTATTCTTGTTGCCAAATCTTACCCAATTCTCACGGGACTTCTGGAACCATAACATTTCTTCGCGAAAAAGGATCTGGTTGTACTGGTCCTGCAAGGCTTTCTCGAACTGAATCAAGTTGAAAGTAGCCCGAGTCTCTAGTTCTCGGTGGACTCCTTTGATACGAACTTCCAACTTCTTTTTGTCTTGGAAAATATTCCCAAAGACCTCTTTGTTAAAGGTGATAGAGCTGTCACGAACCTTATTAAGCTTATGGAAAGTGTCTCCGGTAGTTTGACTCCATGCTTGTGTCACAATATTTGCATACTCCGGGTGGGAAAGCCAAGCTACTTGAAAATGAAAGGAAGGGTTTATGCGAGAGTCAGCTTTTCGACAAGAAAGAAGGAGAGGATTGTGGTCCGAGTTGTGGGGGAGAAGAGTTTCCAACAATGCATTAGGGTAGGCAAGACGCTAGTCAGCGTTAGCCACGCACCTATCGAGTTTTTTTTGTATAAACCCCCTTGCTTGAATATTCCTGCGCCACGTGAAGAAGCTCCTTGTGGTTTCCATATCAATAAGGCCACATTGGGTGAGAACGTTGTAAAGAGCATTGGCCCTAGCTTGGTGGAAGGCTCCCCCTGTGACCTCCGATGGTTGAGTAATCTCATTCTAATCGCCAATGACTAGCCACAGTCCTTCCATGTCATTACCAATCTCGATCAAGTGGTCCCAAAGAATAGCCCTCACCGTAGGAATAGGGGAGGCATACAGCGCAGAACAGTTCCACCTACTATTCGCCTTCTCTAGCCTGAAGGTAATACATTGATTCGTGGAGTGTAGAAGAGTAAAGTTGACATCCAGCCTTTCTGACAAGACCCAAATACCTCCTGCATGTCCTCTAGCCTCTTGAATAAATACCTTCTCATACCCCAATGACTTCCAAAAATTTCCAACCCTATGGAATTGAACATGAGTTTCGTAGATGAAGAAAAGGGAAGATTTATAGGTTTAAATAATATGTTTGACGTGCCGTTTCCTACAACGGCCAACTGCTCATCTTATGTTCCATGATATGATTGATATATCTTGTAAACAATTCATGACAACATAATGAAAAGAGGAGGGGAACCTGAGCCATGGCCCTACATTGGCATGGCTTAGCTTACAAGAACTAACTCT
Source organism: Amphicarpaea edgeworthii (assembly GCA_014843725.1). Taxonomy (NCBI): domain Eukaryota; kingdom Viridiplantae; phylum Streptophyta; class Magnoliopsida; order Fabales; family Fabaceae; genus Amphicarpaea; species Amphicarpaea edgeworthii. Next base: position 3,928,690 of record CM026329.1, read on the forward strand.
TGAGCCACATTGGCCACCTTCTTACCTTGAGAATCTTCAACCATAACCACATCAATATTAAGGTTCGATGCAATAGCATCAGCATGCACACCAGGTACCGTGGTGTTAACCCCATTTTGATTTACATGATTATTCGCATGAATATTGAACATGGACGATGATGGCGTTGATGTGGGGTCCGGTGGAGTAGTATGAGCTGGAGGTAGTACCTTTTTATTTGTCTCACGTGAATTCATATTGGTCTTTGCAGCATTTTGAATTAATTGTGCAATAGGGGTAGAAAAATTTGAACGTGATCTTTTATGAGCAGGTGGGGCCACGTGGCTAGATTAATTTGCATTATTGCTTTTTAAATTTTCCACTTTCTCTTTCTTGCCACGAATATTGGGATTCTGTTGTGGGAGAGAGAATTTATTCTTATCCTTTTTAAGAATAAAATCCCGAGCCATCATATTCTCTTTTTTTTTTTGAATTTGAATTATTGTTATTTTGTTTCTTCCTTCGTTGCACAACAAGCCAATCACCATGAACAGGATTATGATTAACATCTGTTATTTTTGTTGCGGTTTCCACTTGCTCTCCTGAATGGGGACATTAATTTCAATAATTGGAGACGGATCTACTGTTGTTGCGGTGGTTACCAGAGCAATTGGCGGCACTATTCCTTGCGAGGTTGATAGTGGGGTTTCCAACGGAAATTCTAGTTGCTTCTTAGTGCACTCCCTTGTAACATGGCCGTAACAACTACATGTGGAGCATATACGATGGAGAGCTTCATACTCCACTCGGTACTAAAACCTTTCAACCAGACCTTCCTAACAACTGGTTTAGTAAGATCGATTTCAATGCAAACTCGTGCAAACCTGCCTCGCCTTATGTCTTTGGTATTGGAGTCCACCTTAACTGGTTTCCCAATGGCCGCTGCTAGTGCAAGCAAAATGCTTTCATCATAGTAAATAAGGTTGAGACCCGAAAGCGAATCCACACCACGTTTTTTCAATCTTCGCAGATGGAGAGATAAACTCGGGAGAGACCAACGTTGCCTTTGTAAGGTAATGATCAAATAACATCCAGGGCCCTTCATCCATAACCTTTTGACGATCACTTGCGTTGTCAAACTTCACCATGAAATAACCATTGCCAATGTCCATAATTTCAAAACCCGCAACTAGCTTCCATAGTCTATGTAGCTTATCCCGCATCAAAGAGTAGCCTATACTTTTGCCCAAAAGCTTCACCACTAATGCATCTTGCCAAGGAGCACATAGCCCATCGAACACCTTGTTAGAGATATGAACCATTGGTTTGAGGGGATTACTGTCTTCATATTCAATTCTTACCAATTAACTGTTGGATTATATCCACCCTAGGCTTGGGTGCCGGAATGAGTCTATCTCCCATGAACATATCACGGAAGGATGGTCGTGGAGATGGAGTAGGAAAGGGATGACCGCGGTCGCCATCTGATGGTTCGTTGCCGAAGCCAGAGCTGTTCATCAAACCTATAGAGAAAACAAAGTCTTGAACTGATTGCATTGAAAAGAAAATTTTCATTAAAAATAAGGAATCGACACTTAAAATTTATATATGCAATTTATTAGACTTTGGAATCATTTCTTATTTTATTCAAATCATGCATAATTAAAAAAATATGTAATATGATAGGATTAGAGAAAAAAAAATGTATAACATATAAATATACGAATATTTTAATTTTTTTACCATTTATATATTTTTTGGTTTGGTGGTATGTCTCGCCATTTATACTTGGTGTAATAAGTAATTGAATAACCAATAATAGTAAACTCTTAATGAAGTTAGATGATCCCCCATGTTTTTTTTAGTAACCCCATGTGGTGGTGTCAGGTAAAAAAAGGATACAAGAAAAATATAATATAATAGTAATTTATGTCTTACTCTCTGAAAAGTGAAAAGACATCGTTCTCAGTTCTGTAGGCGATCCGGCTAAGTCAAGTGTAATATGCAAATTCCTTTTTAATTTCTCGGTATCTACGTTATAAAAAAAAAATACACATTTTTTTCTTAAATATAAATATAAGTAAAAGTTAACTTTTTTATTTAATGATATTCATCTGCCATACCTTTCATTTATATCTTTCATTTTATAAACAAGTTCCAACTAGGTTTCAAAAACTGAACAAATTTTCAAGGGTAATATGAGAAAATTATTTTAAATTTAATAGGTGTGAAATGTGATTTTTAATAAAAACAAAGGCGTGTGAGATTTTTTTTAAATTATTTATAGGAATTATTTATTAATTTTATTGATGATTAAATTTTGTTAAAAAACCTATCTTATCACCTTTAATAAAATTATTCTTTTTTAATCACATTTTTTTTCATCAACGAAACTTAAAATTCTACTTAAAAGATCGAATCTAGGAAAAATATAAGTGAATGATTAAAAAAATAATAAAACTTAAAAAATTAAATATATTAAATCTCAAGAAACATATATATGAGTGATAAATTAAAATTTAATTAACAAATAAACTAAAAAAAATATGAAAATATAATAAAAACTTTTATATCATATCTAAATAAATAGATTAATAGAGGAATTGGTAAATGGAATAAAACTAAAAACTATAATCTACATGTTGCACAAACAAAATATTAATCATAACTACTGAGTAAAATAACTATATATATAAACAGCATTTTTTTTTGTGATACCACCAAAGATATGTATTTACTTAAAAGTGACAGTGTCGCCGACAACATTATTCTTCACTAAGTCAAATACTTTTATGGTACGAACTTATATGTTATATGTTACGTATCTTTCTTTCTTTCTTTTTCTCTCCACAGATGTTACGTATCTACACATCTTTCTTGTAAAGTAATAATTCTACAAGAATTGAGTAAAATTACTATAATCGTCAAAGATTTACTAATTGCCTAATTAGGAAAATAGTTATGATTAAAATGTTATATATATATATATATAAAATTATTTTATATCATCAATTAATTATAATTTATTATTATAATAATTTTTAAAATAATTTTATAAAAGTCAATTATCATAGGAAAGATTATCATAAAATAATTATATATAATATTTGCATAAGTCTTTTTTTAATATATAATATGTGTATAAGTTTTTTTCTCAATAATTATACATGTTACAACTTAAATTAATGCATGAAGATATTGATGTATTCATTAGGAATTTTATTTTGTCAATTAAAAAGAAAATCAATTAACATAACACAGCTCACTATTAATTATTTATTTTTTAAAATAAAGCCTTGTTTTAAAATATTTATTCATTTAAAATTAAAGAAAACTTGAATGTGTTTGATAATTGGTAATGAATAAAGATATGTACCTGTGAGTAGGAGTTCACCCCTTTTCAGCTTTTCTATAGTTTTGGAAAATTGTTATGTAAATGTTCTCGTATAATAGTTTGATAAATATCATATCTATTAAATAAAATTGAAATTTCAAACCAGTTAAATAAAGGTTTAAATACTTTTTAGTTTTTATAATTTGTCGTTTTTTGTGTTTCGTTCTTATAATTTTTTGTTTATTTTAGTTGTAATAGATTATGTTTATTTTATTTTTCATCCTAATAATATAGATAATTATTTGAACAGTAAAAAAAATTATCTAAACTATAAAGACAAAAAATAAAACAAATATGATATAATATGTAAGAACTAATTAATATATATATTACAAAAATGAAAAAACAAAAAAATATAAAATTACAAAAGACTAAAATATAATTTAAATCTTAAATAATTATGGCGAGTCGAGGTTAAGCTATTTGTAAGAGGGTGTCAAGAAATCTTTTAACAAAGGATAAATTATATCTTAAATGTATAAAAAATTGTTTAGTCTAAAAATAGAAACGTACTCGAAGCAAATTCGAAAAATTGTTTGTAGGGCAAACGAGTTACAAAAGGTTCTGATTTGACATTCAGTTGTTTGTGTTGTTACTTTAGATGTTAGATTCTCCTTTTGATCTTAAGTGGTTGCATTGTTGGAGTAGATAGAGATAAGTGAGGAGTTTTTTTTTTTTTTTTTTTCAAGGGGGAGAGAAGCTTCCCAAATTAGAATCAATGATAATGTGATCATTGATCACTCACAAAAGTAGGGTACTATATATATATATATGGTCTTAAAATTGCCCAAAGATGATGATGAATTTGGTGGATCTTCAACATGGATTGGCAAAGAATGTGTGAACAATTTAAGAAAGGTTTAAATATAATTTTGTTCATTCCACCATTTTCATCTTTTTGTTTTAAAATAGAAACAATGAAAAAATATTATTTTTATGGACATATATTAATTGTTAGTGAAAATAATTCGAATCCAAAAATTATCTCTACGTCTTTTCCTTATTTTATCACCATCAAATCAATTTTATATTTTTCTTATAGAGAAAAACACTTTAAAATAGCTGCATTTTTTTGTCTGTTTAATCCTCAATTTTAAATACGTTTTATTTTGGTCTAATTGGACTTTAGACCTAACATATCTATTTAAGGTAACATTGTTAAATAGTTTTAATTAATTAAAATATAAAAAATAAAACATAGACAAAATTAAGAATTGGACAAAATAAAAAGTATTCTAAAATAAGAGCACGATCTCTGTTTAAAATGAAATCATAGCTATAAAATTTCTAAAATAAATAACCAAATGTGTCAATTTTAAAAAGAAAAAAAAAATAAAAAGCATGAATTAAACAAAATACAGAAACCAAAATTACATTTCTATGAATGATGCCAAATGTTAGTTATCAACTCAGGGTGAGGAATATTCAAAGTAAATTTGAGAATCTTTAATGACCTAATTTTGCAGTCAAGTTTTTGAGTGTGGCACTTTATAAAGACTCTGCTCTAGTTAGGTTTTTTGTCAGCAATATATAATATGGTCCCCTGTATAGGCATAAGCAGTACTACAAAAATAGAAGTGCACATGGCATAGCCCTTATAAGACAAAGAACAAACATCCACCACAAGTCAAGTTGTCACACCATATTTAACAGAGTACATGTTAATAGTATTAAATAACCACTATGCCATCACAGAACCTACACTGTTTATAAACAAATAATTATTCTCACAAACATAAATATCAATTTTTTGATTGATTAAAATTTATTAGAAATAAAAGATAAAAAATGTCGTAATGTCTAAAAGAGAGGGTCGGTGACATTTTTCTTAAACCAATTTAATCAACTAAATGGTATTGTGTTGAAAATTGTTCGTTATAACTAAGGACATTTTCTTTATTTTTAGTGTATAGGATAGATGAAGGAAAAAAAAAATATCACTACTAAGGACAGGACTAAAGTATCTTTTGTTCCGGTAGCGATATAGTTTTATGTCATCTAGGAATCAAGATCAAATCATAACTTATAAACATCATTTTCGTTCAAATAATTAGGATGCCTTTTATAAAGATAAAATCATGACGTTGATAATTGGTTATGAATGCATGATTTGTATTTATAAACAAGTTTAACACAAATTGCAAACCTATTAGAAGTGGCCTTTAGCCAAACAAAAAAAATTGCTTTATCATCCTAACTTATTAACTATTTTATACTCCAAATAATATTTTTATTGTATTTTTCCTTCTATTTGTAATTTATTTATTAAAATTAATGAAATAAAACATAAAAAAATACCAAACCATTCAATATAGAAAATTAATGAATTCAAAATTTTCTCCTCATTTGTTTAACTCTTTCATAAATTCTAAAATCACATATGTTTAGGAATTTTCAATTGCACTATTGAAAAGTTAAAAATACCTTCAAGTTCACTATCAAATCAACATTCTTGTTGAGATTCAATTTTTAGACATTTTAATAATAATAAATACTTAATCGATATTTTTTTTTCTCTATTCTTTTTCTAATAAATCATATCATCTATCATATTTATGTTTACTTTGCATGCTTTTATAAGGTTTTGTTACGGATGATCACAAAGGCATGAAAAACACTATATCTTGAAAATATTTACAACATTTGATTGATTTAAATTACTGTAAGTACAAGTGGATTTCAAGAATATTGTAGGTTTAGTGTTTATAATTTTTTATTCTTAGATTGTGTGTTGCAAAAATATTTTGAATTACTGTCATTTTTTATCTACTAGTATTATCTCTTAATACTGATTACTTGTGTTCATTAAATTTGAATAATTGAGAATGTTCATGCATTGATCATATAAGTCTTGCATTAGAAAACCATATAGGAGTGATCTTCAATCAACATGCCATGCCACAATGAAATAAATTCTGTCAATATAATTTTGAATATCAAACTAAATTGTTTATGAGAATCTTGTGAAAGACTTGAAATTTTTGAAGATCCAATTCACCCTCCTCTTGAATTCATGCCATTTTGACTAACAACAACAAATGAAGAAATTGAATTTGCTAAGTATATAAGATTTTTTCATATATTTTTGTCTATGATATTGTTACAACTATTATGTTGAAAGCATAGAATAAGACAGCAAATAAACAATAAAATAAAAGCAGAACAAGCACTAGATATATATTTTATCTCACAAATTTTCATTTAGAAAGTTCAAATATACACAAAAATCATTAACATGAAAGCATTTCATTTCAATAATATATCATCCATGCTCCCTGCTTTATTTCTTCTTCTGCACCCTTTTCTTAACAGATTTTTTTTCTTCTTCTCTTATTCATACCAATGAACAATGAGATTTTTTCTTCTCTATGCACTAGTGCAAGCAAATCTATAATAAATAACTTGTGTGGTGTGGTGTCCAATTATTATTCCTTGGCAGTGCTGCTTCTTTGGCCTGATGATGCCATTAGCACGGCAACAGCCACAATAAACATAAACAACATGCTCCCTAGGAGCATATATGTTCTTCTTGATGATTTCCTGTACTCCCCAAACAGAACCACACCCCAAAAAGTGCTTACTAGTGGAAGTGCCTGTTTTGATCAACACATTGTCATTATTCAAATGGTGAAATGATTCAATAACTCATTGAACACACAAAATGTCAGATATTATTCAATAAATACATGTTTAAATTACACATAGAAAAGTACATTACAAGCATAAGTAATTATGCCTACGAATAAGAATCCTTAGTGTTTCTAACTTCAACCCAAACATGCATTAAATTTAGTGGTGTTTGACCTGGTTTTTACTTTTCATTTTCTGTTGTTACATTTACATTCATGATTAACAAAGTGCTACCTAGTTTTAAGGCCATTTGATGTTTTGTTAATTTTGTCATTTCCTTTGCAAATTCTTAAACCATGAAACAAAGTAAAAAGTAAAGTGATGTTCTGTAATTATTAGTGAAAATATATCCACTAAACACCAATTTGAGAAAAAAAAAAACATGTGCCAATCAATAAATGACAACTCATGTGTGCCACACTAGTTATAACTTTTTTGTTGCTTTTCATACTTGTAATATGTTATCATGTTATACAAAAAGAGTTCATGCCAATGCCATGAATGTTTTTAAGAGTTTAATTTTTGTAAAGATTTTATCATACATAACAATCTATGATTACATGACACTGTAAAGTAAACAACCTTCACAATGTTAGTGTTAGTGAATTTCAATTAAATTCGTTTTTTTAGTCGAAGTAATGAAACTAACCTGGACTGCATCTGCTGCTGCATATCCTGCAGCTTGGCCACCCATAAATTGGAGACCATTCCCAAATCCACAAAGGAGACCAGCCAACATGGCCCAGACTCTTCCATCTGAGTCTGCCAAATAAGCCTTAAAAGATGACTTGGGAAGGTTTAGGACAGGGCGGTAGAGGAAGGTGATGTTCAGAATCATGGCAATGACAAAGCATGAGACTGAAAAATAGAAGAAGGCAGTGTAAACTGTCAAATGGGGAACCCCTTTTTTCAAAGTATTCCATTGGTCATTTGTTGCTATGTTGAATGCTGGTGAGAACATTGAGAAGCAAAGTCCAGCAAAAAAAGTTAGAGTCAATCCCATCAAAGTGCTCTTCCCAAACACCTGCAGCAGAATTTAAGTGTGAGATACATAATCATTTCAGATTAAGGCCAAGAATTTTCCAAACAAAGTTGATTACACATTAAATTAAATATATTACTATGAAGAGAAATGCTAGCAATACATTCTCAAACATACTCTTTTGAACACACTCTCTCTTGTTGATTGAACTTTGTTGATTTTGAAGTTTTCAATAAATTTCAATAAATTAGAAAGAGTATGTTTAAAAGAGTGTGTTATGTAGTGTGTTCATAGCACTTCTTTTGCTATAAATTATAGTCACCTGCCTTAATAGCTCTTTTTTCCTCAAGCTCTATGAGGAAAACTGCACTTCCTGCTTCAACATTGCCTGCAGTACTAGTTCCACTCTCAAGATCTTTTGGTTTAACTGCAATAACAAATATTTAAGAGGTGGAATAAGTTGTCATGTTATCAAACACAACAATCTCACATATTGAACCACATGAGAGCTTCTCAGTTCTTACCTATATCTCCATCCTTGGAAGAGCTGTTGGCGAAAAAGAAAAAAAAGGTTGCAGTTAGAATTAGCAATACACTACCAAATTTGGATAGCATAAGAATACAACATCAGCATCCAATACAATCATTAACATAAAGAGAAAAAGGGTGATACATTGACTGCCATTCAATTACAACCCTCCGTTAATGATACGTATGTTGATTTTTATAAAACTATCTTAAAAGTCATGCAATACATTAAAAAAAAAAAAGATAATAGAGGTTATATAATAATAGATGGTTTTTTAACATAGTTATAGTAACTCACTAATGTATTTATTATAGGGATAAAATAGGTACAAAAATGTGTACATAAAAAACAGTTATCAAAATGTATTCCCTTTGTATAATGGTATGCATGATAGTTCCCAAAGGCATTTGACAGTAACAATAGGGAATCAATGAGGGGCATTAACCATAAATTTAACAGCTATACTATACCCAATACTCATATCTCAACATAAATATAATAATAAGCAAACATGCAACACATACATGTCTCCGGTGAAATTGTTGAGTTTTGCTTTGTTATCAGAAGCATTGGATGAATGAACAGAAGAACCAAGAAAAACTGCAATCAAAAAGCAACCAACCCCAGGGAATAGGATCTCAGCTTTGTTGATTTTGTCATCCAAAAAGTAATTCAAGGTTGTGCCTGTTTCAATTGGAACAAAGATAGTGCTAGAATTCAGTACCAGCAAGCTGAAAATCATCTCAAAAGTCAAAATTTATCAGTACATACATACATAGCCTATGCACACTCACATCCGTGCATGACATGTTCATCCATGTGATTGTTTTCTTTAGGATTCATTTTGTGTTTTAATCTTTGTTTGCATAGTTATTTAATTATATTTGTACGGTTATTTACCAAACCAAATGGCATCACGTGAGTTATATAACTGACCACATGTGAGCCAAATGCATCATGTTATTGATAAGAAATGTTTTGTCAATGACTAAATTTTAGTCAATTTTTAGTGGAATCTCTATTCCTTATTACATTTTTCCATTCATGAGACTCGAATTTGAAACGCGGTTGGAGTGGTTATACTTATATATGTCATTGAGTTACCTATAACAACAGTTATGCTTGCTGTGATGACTTCAGTAACGGATAGCCCAACAAAAGCAAATGCATATTGTGAGGACAGATTCCCAAGGCTAAGGAACACACCACCCGCCATTGCAAAAAGAGCTGAGAGCCAATTATCCTGCACATAACAACTTAGTTAAGCACAATATTGTTACACCCAACAATTGTAAGCAAATATATATATAAAGTTTGATAAAGTATCATCTTTAATTTTAGGATAAAATATATTTTTAGTGCCTAAACTTTATCAGTCTTAGTCTCTATACTTTAAAAAACAATTAGAACCAAAATTATTGTTTATAAAGTATAGGGACTAAAGTCAAAATCAGATTTTACTTTTATTTTTTATGATAATCAATAACTAAAATTCAAGCTTTAAACTCATCAACAAAAAATAAAACTATTATGTTTTTATGGTAAAAAAAGATCACATATTTTGGTAAAAATGTCGTATATGTTGACAAAAAGGTCCAATGTCTTAAAATTTGTTTTAGACTTCTAACTGCAAAATACAATGAATAGCTCCATACCTGAGCAAGTTGAACTAAGAAATTCGGGTGATCAACTGTGCTCTTGCCTACCCCACCAAGAGTGAAAGCAATGAGCAAAGCAGCCAAGAAATTGGTGATCGAGTAATCAAGGTACGTATGCTGAGGAAGACGACCACGCCTTTCCAACATAGTCAAAAGAGCAGGCCATGTCCCCAAGAAGAAAAGAGCCAAGAACATGCATGCTATGGCTCCCACTTTGCTCTCCACCATATACATTCTCAACCCAGAAGGAGTGCACAAAATGCTCTCAGAGAGTGATGGAACCAAGGAGCATAGACTAGCATAGAACTCCTGAATTTCAAAATCACCAAGTGTCAGAGGAAATATATATAGAGTTTAATGGTGATGGTCTTGACACTGAAAAATAGTTTTATAGTGTCGTTGCATCGTAACAGATTCACCTTTAATGAAGTGTTGTAACACATGATTGAAGTGTAAAACTATTTTAGATTGTGAGTGCATCATCTTTTGAAGCATGATATGCATATAAGGACCCATAAAAAGTTCATCCACACAAAAGGGGTTAGAAATTCATGCAGCATGACCAAGGAGGAGGTCAAAATCTCTTGAAACAGTTAGAAAATCATCACAATCCAAAGGCTAAGGCAAAAATGTGCAACTACTACTGCATATAAGGCTTAAAATTTACTTTTTAGTAATGAAAAACTCAAAGGAATAGTTGTGAAAAAGAGAAACGTTATTATCTACTCACGAACACAACCAAAAAGAGTTAGATCTAGCAGAAGAGGCTAGTTCCCACATCTGTCTACATTAAAGAGAGACAACTCGAACAGGATTGTCTCTGAAAGAGGATGTTTGTGGTGAACCGAAAAAAAATCTAAAAAGAAACAAATGGAGAAGAACTGAAAAATAGAGATTGATTATCACTGAAACCTTAATAAGTCACAATTCAGTTAGATTCATCTTCTCTGATATGAAGAAAGGGGTGATCAACTAAAGACAAGTATATATAGTTGAGTCTCAATTCAGTTTTTTTTATTAACCAAAAAAAAGAAGATTCATCTTCACAAAGTCAAGAATGGAGAAACACATTGAATGGCAGAGAACTGAGAAAGAATCCAGCTACCTTGGAAGCCATAGATTGATCAGAAACAAGAGGGGAAAGTCAACAATAGAAGTAAAAAAAGATAAAAGCCTTTGTGGCAGCAAATCATCAATTAAATAAAAGCTCAAACAGTGAATAATAATAATAAAAAATCTACTAAGTTGCTTCTAACCACACACAAATAGTGGGGCCATATGATAAAGAAATGTTAATTAGAACCTTTCAAGCACCAAACTTCCACGGAAAATGGTTTCAAAAATCTAAAAAAAAAACAAAAAAAAAAAAACTGTAGATTCCACCCTCTGCTGATCTGCATTATTAGAAGTACTTGGATTGCGAGAAACAGTACGGAGAATAAAAACAAAAAACAAAGAAGAAAAAGTAGTGTTGATCGTTGAATGTTGATGAGTTGATGAATGGTTCGGTGACACCTACCAATGAAATAAACCGCTGCAAAATGATGCAAGGTTTGAACTTTGAACTTCGAGTTTGTGAGAGGTTCACTTTCTTTGGAGGCAACACCGTCCAACTGGAATCTTCACGCAGGATTCCAACTTTTTGTGATGATAATGTCAAATTAGTAATTGATTGCTATATTTTAATATTTTATTACTAATAAATTGGATGAACAAGAATCTTTGTAAATTCCAAAAGGGACAGGTCAGCTATGTCAATTAGTGCAAATAACATAGGAGTAAAATTGGATGAACAAGAATCTTCGTAGATTACAAAAGGGACAGGTCAGCTATGTCAGCTATGTTATTTGTAATAAATATAAAAATTTGGGGTAAAAGTTTGTGCAAATAACATCAGATTATTTGTGCATTAATAAACATAAAGAATCTTCGTATCTTTTCGAATCTTGGATTTTTAAAACATTATGTAGTAACAAGTATATATATATTATTTTATTTTTATATGTTTTTTTTTTTTTCAAGTGAAACCTCCACCTAATATCAAACACAATCAGTTTGTGCAAATAACATAAGATTATTTGTGCATTAATGAACATAAAGAATCTTCGCATCTTTTCGAATCTTGGATTTTTAAATGATTAGAGAGACTTTTCTCGCCATCGTATCTTTTCAAATCTTGGATTTTTAAAACATCTTTTGTATATGTTTTTTTTTTTGTTCAAGTGAAACCTCCACCTAATATCAAACACAGTCATGTATATGTTTTGAAATAACAATAAAGGAGGTAAAAGGAAAATATTCGTAAAAAGAAAAAATAATAATACTCACATATTTCATCTAAAACAAAAACAAAAATGTTATTGTCACAGTAAGGGCTATAAAAAGAATAAAATATTTAATAAAAAATAATACTCAAATGTTATTATTTTCACAGTTAAACCCCAAATAAAAATACCAAACAAAACTAATTACTTAATACTACACACATTAAAACAAATATAATTAAAAAAAGAATAATTAGGGAGGCAATGACCCCACATCAACAAGTAGTTCTATCCCCTGTTCAAACTCTTTGTTTCTTATGTGCATATGGTCCCAGCAATTAAAAGTCTAATATTTCAAGTAAGCATGTTGGACAAGTGAGCATCATCATTTGAAAAACGTTGCAAGTTTAGGCTAGGGTACACCAACTACAAAATTATAGTTATTAATATGCAAGTGGCTTTTCCACATACCAAATAATATTAAGAAAGAGAAGTTTTAAGAATAGGTTCTCTCTAAAACAAAACTAAGAGAGAGAATAATTAAATATAACTTGAGATTCATAAAATTTTATTATTTTAATAAATTTTAATTAACAGAAAAGAGTGAAATAAATAATGTGTTTTTAACATTTTAGCTTAATTGTATTTTTTATTTTGAATTTTATATATATTTTTTAAAATTTTATCTCAATAAATTAATTTGACACATTTTATCCATAATTTTTTAAATCTAACAAATTTTATCCTCTATAATTTTATTCTTCACTTAATTGCATGTTTTATCTACAATTTATATATTTTTTTACAAATTTTGTCCCAAAATTTTTATATTTTTGACAAATTTTACTCTAAAATTTTATGTTTATTAATGAACATAGGATTAAAATTTGTCAAATTTTAAAAAATTAAAAATAAAATACATCAAATTAATTTTTTAGAAGTAAAATTCATAAAAAAAAAAAATAAAAAATTGATGTAAAAAGTACCGTTAACCCAATATTTTTTTATAAAGATTTGAGACTTAGAAATGTTAAAATTTGAAGTGGATAATTGGATTGTCAATGTTAATGTCCTGATGAATGGGATGACGCATCTGAATTTGGTTGTGTGATGGATGAGTATAGGAAAATAATTATTCATAATCCAACTTATACGATAAGTTCATGGGGTGGCAAAATGGATTTTTGGAGTGCCGAACTCGTCCTATCCATCAATTTATATTTTTAAAAAAAAGTTATTATCCAAATAAATTCCATAAAATTTTTAAAAAAAATCATGAAATTTCAAAAAATTTTATAAAGACTTATACCTTCTATATAACTAAATGAATTAAATTAGTAATAATTGATGTTTGATTTATGATAAAAAAAAATGAAAGTTACAAAATTAAATGTGTTTTAACTCAAATATTTTTTATACATTTCATTTTCTATAAAAAAAAATTTAATATGTTTTTTTTCATATTATATTTTTAACTTTTTTTTTTATCATATTTTGGTTCTTAATGAAATAATTTTTTCTTTCTTTTTGATTCTTTAAAAAAAAATAATTTGTATTTATTATTTAATTTCTATTGTTGATATAATAATTGATAACAAAACAAATATATAAATACATGTATTTATTTTATTTTTTTAGAAAATTAAATTTAATAATTAAAAAATAAAAATTAAAGTTAGTGAATTAATGTGTCAACTCATCTATTGATAAGACGGGTGAAGCAATCTAACCTACATCGATCATAGGTGAACCCAGTCACATAATTTTTTACAAATATTTAATAAGTTGATCTATTTTAAAATCTTAAAAACCTTTCTTAAAAAATAAATTAATGATGTTTCTCATGATCTAAATAGAGTTTCACTTTATTTTATGTATTCATTATTAATGAAATGTTATAAGTATCTTTCAATAAAAAGATAAAGAAAAAACATTTATGTATTAAACAATCTAACAATTGAGTTCCGGTCAAACAATACTACAATAGAGAAAGAATATTAATTAATGCATTGCCTCTTTTCTCTGGCACGTGAGTGTGGGTCTCTATATGTATATATAAACCAAATCTTAATTATTTGAGGTATGATCGAATACTACATGTAAACACGTCTTCTATTAGTATTCCAATGCAAAAAAAAAAAAAAACAAAAGCATTTTTAATTAAACCTAACTATAGACAAGTTAAGAACAAGTTTGTTGGTCATACGTTTTGCCAGTTGCTTTATTTTAAGTAACAAAGAGAAAAACTCTAACATGTAGACTTGTGAACTCTATAAGTATCATACGAATTTAAAATTTGCAATGGATTACACTCTTTTCGTTCATTTTCTCTGTCCCTCTCCCATGATTACGTGGATTCTTCTGAGATTCGCTTTCAGAACGATTTCACTTTGAAACGAAAAAACAAAATGTAATTAAAAAGAACTACGTAAGGTCTAAGATACTAATTAATTAATATTCAGCATAAGTTTTTTTTTAGAGAATCCTCGTGTAAAGACAAATCATACAGTGTCATATTTGAAAACAAACAATCATAAAAAATGTTATTATTATATGTTTTACTTTAATCCACTCTCCGAAAGTAATGGATATTTATCGAATTAGATTGATCCAATAAATCCGACAATGCACATCAATCCATTTAAAATAGTTCAGAATGATTTTATTATTTGATTTTCATTTGTCAAAATTTCAGTTATTCAACATGAATAAATCAAGTGATTGGATCAAATAAATTTTCAATTATTAATATATTTTAGACTTTAGAACTTCATTTTTTTCTTTTATATTAAGCTTTGTTTTTCATTTATTTTAATTTTTTTATGGTCTTATTTAGTGTTACTAAGTATCTTTGCTTATATTTATTATGTATTTTTTTATTATATTATGGGTAAAGAAGTTGATGATATATGTAAAGAAATAACTGCAAAAAATAAATATTAAATAAAATAAATAATTACTCATTAAAGATTACGTAATATTTTTTTTGTCATACATTAATATAAAATTAAATATTTATATAAAATAGACAATTAATGAAGATAAAAGCTTAAAAAAATACAATTTTTTTTGTTATTATTATTTGAAACATTCATTTTGAAATTTGAATTGTTCTTCGACAGATACCTAAATATGGAGGCCGTGCAACTGGGTGCGATGCTGATTGTTGGCCATTGGAGATGATCAAGGAAATGACATAAAGAAGTATTGGATTCTAATTTTCTTGTGGACTGGTAATTAACATGACATGAATATGTTACTGTTTGACCTAAAGGAATTGGATGCTGCAAAAGCAGGGGAAGAAGAAAGTCATCAGATTCCAAAAAGCTAGAGCAAAAGATGTAGTATGGAAAATGGATGGATCAGGTTGTTTCAGCCACTGTGACTTAAGTGGGTTTTTACCTCTGTTAAAGAGAATAATGGACTCATATCATGTGTTGTAGCAAGTTGGTTAGAACAGAATGGATGCTATATATGTAAAAAGGTATGAGATAAATCTAATGCCAATAAGAGAAATGAATTGATTCTTACATAAATAATACACACTTTTGATTGAAAGTTACACAATTTTGTATGTTCCACATTTATTTAATTATTTATTCCATCTAATGATTTTGAGATTTTTAACAAATTTCTCTTAATAAAAACATGTTAAAAAATAATGTTAGAAAATATGTTTGTGGTGTTGATATAATATTAGATCATTCCTCCAGATTTAGGAGATATAACATAAGAGCATTAAGTGTGTAAAAAGTGTCAGTCTCTGCGTCGATTTCTTCTCGCTCTTTATATATTAATTCTAGGTGTCGACAAATAATTAACTGTCTTTAATAAGTCATTATCATCAACAATGATTATCATCAATAAGTTGTTGGGCATTACAATATGTAGGATATATGGGCTACTAGAACCGATCGGTTCAGTATATGTGGGTGTAGACTGATTGGTCAAAGGCATGGATGGTACAAACTCATTACTACAAGTGTATAAATACAAAGAGATTAAAAGACAAAAGGAGTCGATCAGTCAAAGACATAAACGGTACAAGTTCATTAGCCTCAAATCTGTATGCACGAAAAGACTAAAAGGTAGAGGATGGTGATTGGTCAAAGGCATGAACGGTACAAACCCACCAACCTCAAATGCATAAGCATGAAGATGCTAGAAGGAAAAGGAGACTAATCAGTCAAAGACATAAATAATACAAGTAAACCAACTTCAAATTTGTAAGTAAGAAAAAGTTAAAAGACAAAAGGAATTGATCGGTCAAATATATGGACAATACAAGTATTATCATATCATGACAACTATGATATAGTGAAATTGTTGGATATGATTATTGATTATATTACGTAATTATGATAACTTTTTTAGGTATAAGATTAAATATGTTTTTTAATTGAAAAGTTAAATACTAATTTTGTTGAGGATTGTTACTGTTATTAGTTTAAAAAATTTGGTATATGAAAAAGATTGAATCCTAATTTTTCCGTTAAATAAATTGTGGATCAAAAACACAGTGTCAACCCTAGTATATCAAGAATTATGAAGAAACTACAATTATGACTACAACTGCAATTTAAAGCCATGACAGTGTCATTGTTTCACGGAAACGAAACGATCTTCATCCAACTGAATGCAATGTCGAGGGTGGCTCATTCAATTCGATCGGTTAACAGAGATATTTCAAGGGATACACAGTACAGAATCTCGCCATGCTGGCGCGAGAATCCCCAAAAAATACACTTTCTCGATCGGTTAACAGAGATATTTCAAAGGTCTTGTCCTTTCTTTAATAAGATACGCATAAATTTAATTAATACAGTCATGGGAAGCCTTACTAGCAACTTGCGACAGACAGAAACACATATTTTATATTTTTTGACCGACACTCAACAAATTGTTAATTAGTTTGTAACACTAAATGTTCATAGTATCGATCAATTTCTACACGATATTTTGTACAATAGTTTGTATAATAACATGGTTTCTTATGTCTATCTCTCTTTGTCATTATCGCATAAAAAAGAGATAGAAACAAAAAAATATTATACAAACTGCTATATGAATTGTTGATCTTTTTGTGTATCGGTCAGACATTAAGATTTTCAAATTTCTTCGAAAAGTCTACTAACACTTGTAGGTAGATTCAAATTCCTCAACATGTGCTTAAGATGTCCAAGCTGCAGCCACTTCAACCTATTATTGTTGGTATGTATGTTTTTTTTTTTATCACACCAACAAGTCATACGTCATAGATACGTAATGAATGAAAAAAATGAAAAAAACGTGGTGGAAAAGATAAAAATACATTAAAGATGATCTTTTTCAACCTAGATTAGTGAGGGACAAAATCTAATGGATACTTTGTGTCAAAGTTACAAAAAATATATAATTTTTATCATTTTTTTTAGTTTATAAGAATAATTAATAACAATTAATTATCTATTATACAAAAAATAATTAAGATCACGATGCTTTCACTTAATAATTTCTCTAAATACTCGACCATAGAATAATCAAGCATGTGACGTGTGCTTTGAAGGGATTGCTGTAGTATGGTTGACTTGACTTGTTATTTATATGAGACAGAGAAGCATGAGCTAGCGTAGCAGCATCTTGTGTGTTGTTGTTGTTGTTTCATTCATTGTTTTCAATGTATATGGTGGAGAGCAGAGGGGGTGCCATAGTGTGCATGCTGGTGTCCCTCATCTTCCTGGGGACATGGCCTGCTGTGATGACTCTGCTGGAGAGAAGAGGCCGTCTTCCTCAGCACACATACCTTGACTACACCCTCACCAACCTCATGGCTGCTGTCATCATTGCTTTCACCTTTGGCCAGATTGGTCACTCTCAGCCCAACTTCCTGTCTCAGCTTTCTCAGGTTCTTGATTGTTTCCTCTCCTCTTACTCTCCGTGTCTTTCTCGAGGGAAAGAGATTCCAAGTCCGTTGGAATAAAGACTAAAAGTGTTTTCGACGTTTTTCTACTTAACAATACTCTATATTTTCATTTTTCATGGGAGAAACTATCAAGAAGCACTTTTAACTTCTGTCCAAACAGTTTCCTTTATCATATGTTAAGTTGTTTTACCAAGGCATGTGGGAGGCTGGTGACACTCCCAAGGTTTGAATTTTGAATTGTATTTGCTTTTGAAATTTTTAATTCATATTTACTAACTATATAAATGTGTTTTACACTTTATCTAATCATAGATGATCGATTATGTTAAAGAGTATTGAATTTTATATTAATTATTAAATCTGGTCTAAAAATTATAGTTTTTAAGAATAAATAATATAGAGTAAATAGTCTATGTATTGAAATTGGAAAGACTTTTCACTCATAAATTATCTTGTACTCCATAATAAGTCTCTTAACTTTTCAATATGATTACCTTAAAAGTTATAATTATACATATCACATTTTTTTTATTTGTCATTTAATAATTTGTAATTGAGTTTCATTTTATATCTTACCCTCTGAAGTATAACAATGTTACCTTATAATGGTTCAATTCAATCGAACCCAAATAGAACTATTGATAGACGCTTCCTCATCTATCAAATATGTTTTGTAATGTTCTTCTACTAATATGTGGCGAGCCTAATCCAAAGTTATCTTTGTTATGGAACTATCCAGTTGAATAGCAGCATATTTTTCAGCCTCGAACTTAGTATTTTATTTATGACTATTGTTGTTTAAGAGTGGTTTATGAATGTGGAATGATATTTGATGCAGGATAACTGGCCTTCTGTTCTGTTTGCAATGGGGGGTGGAGTGGTCCTCAGTATTGGAAATCTGTCAACTCAATATGCTTGGGCTTTTGTTGGTTTATCAGTTGTAGAAGTGATCACATCAAGCATAACTGTTGTTATAGGTATCCCATCACTGATGCCCCTTTTAGATTTTGGTGTAATGTAGTGTACTCTTTTTTTTTTTAGAGTTTAATAGTGATGCACTGATACTCACAACCCAGCGATACTCACAACCCAACGTTTGTATGCCTTTTGATATAATTTTATAAAAGTCAATAAATTTCTCATAAATGAAGGACTGTGATTATCTGATAATTTAAAATAGTCATATAGTATTAATATATCACTATTAAACTCTTTTTTAATCCATCTGAGACAATTCTGCTTGAGTCGAGTAGGACAACTAGAGCGACAAAACTCTCCTCCGAATATTTAATACAACTGCATACCTAGAACTCGATATCTAATGTAGGACTCAAGTCCATTACCTCACAATTACTAGAGCCTAACATACTAATAGAGAAGTTTCAATATCTCCATAGTTTATGGCTTGCTATGACTTCTAGTACTGAATGTCATGACACTGTTTCTGTCGTGATATTTGTAACAGGAACAACACTGAATTACTTTTTGGATGACAAGATCAACAAAGCTGAGATTCTTTTCCCAGGAGTTGGTTGCTTTTTGATTGCTGTTTGTCTAGGTTCTGCTGTTCATTCATCTAACACTGCTGACAATAAGGCCAAGCTCAGTGATTACAAAGATGCAGCTAAGTATGCGTTTTTGTTTACTGCTAATTTGGGATATCACAGTTGAACACTGTTGATACTCCCACCAAATTTCTGCATTTCTTCACCTTCTCTTTTCCTCCAAAAGGTTTAATTACTTATTTAGTCCCTATAGTTACATAAACTTTGTCTTTTAGTTCCTATACTTAAAAATTGTTAATTACAGTTCATACAATACTATTTTTAATTTCTTTTAGTCCCTATCTTCTAAACTCATATGGCCTTAAAAGAGATTAAAAATAGTATGTATAAGGTTAAAATGGATGATTTTTAACTTTGAGTACAAGGACTAAAACGTAAAGTTTGTACAACCATAAAGATCAAATTAGTGATTAAATCTTTGGATTATGAGTTTAGTATGTCTTCTATTTTAATCTAAAGCTGAATTTTCACCACCAAATTTTGTTCTTTTGCTAGGGGCACTAGTTTAACCACTTTTAAAGAAACAAGTGAAGGTAACAAGCCATCTTTTTAGCCACCTTAGCTAAATGGAGTTGTTTTATTTGATAAATGCTGGCTTTATTTTTCTATCCTTTGTTACACATATAGTTGAGTCGAAGGATCCAGAAGATGGAACACACAA
Organism: Amphicarpaea edgeworthii; assembly: GCA_014843725.1. Lineage (NCBI taxonomy): Eukaryota > Viridiplantae > Streptophyta > Magnoliopsida > Fabales > Fabaceae > Amphicarpaea > Amphicarpaea edgeworthii. Next base: position 3,949,254 of record CM026329.1, read on the forward strand.
AGCCAAAGCAGGAACTGCAGCTTTTCTTTTAGAGCTTGAGAAAAAAAGATCCATTAAGGTAGGTGGTTATGCTTCAAGGAATTTATGCAGTACAGTTTTCACATATCTGTTTTTGCATTTTATATGTTTTCACATGTTTATAGGAAATTTAATTGAGTTTAAAGGTGATGTCACAAAAGTTTGTAGTTCAATCATAATCCATACTATTTATATGATTTTTAAGATAGTTTTATAAAAGTTAGATGTCTTATTATAAATAGAAAATTATAATTGAATGATAGTATAAACTCTAAGTGAAACCGTTGTGGGGACACTTAGCCAATTATGGCTTCTTATTTTTAGAATTTTTTGAAACGCTTTGTTTAATTGTATTAGTGAATCTTTCTTTTGAGATAGAGTTGGTCTTCTTAACTTTAAAATTTCTTGATTTAATGAATTTTTGGTTTGGTCCTCCGCTTGTATTTGATTGTTTAATTGTATTAGTGAATTTTTCTTTTGAGATAGAATGGGTCTTCTTAACTTTAGAATTTCTTGATTTAATGAATTTTTGGTTTGGTCCTCCACTTGTATTTGATTACTTATTTTATTTTTTATTTTTTCCTTCCACAGTACATGGTGAGGTAGTGGTATATGATCTTTGTGTTTGTTGGGACCAACCTAATTGGAATGATGATGATGAAACATTTCATAATATATAAAGAAGGATCATGTTACACTTGTATTTGATTGCTTGTTTTATTTTTTGTTTTTTCCTTCCACAGTACATGGTGAGATAGTGGTATATGATCTTTGTGTTTGTTGGGACCAACCTAATTGGAATGATGATGATGAAACATTTCATAATATATAAAGAAGGATCATGTTACACTTGTATTTGATTGCTTGTTTTATTTTTTATTTTTTCCTTCCACAGTACATGGTGAGGTAGTGGTATATGATCTTTGTGTTTGTTGGGACCAACCTAATGATGATGATGAAACATTTCATAATATATAAAGAAGTATCATGTTACACTTAAAGTAACTTTAAGAAAGTTGCACTTCATTTTTATTATTCATTTTTAATATCTAAAAATTAAGATTAATGATTTATGATAATCATTAAATCTTAAAATTATTTTTGGTTTTAGATTTAATTAATTAATTCTATTTATATATATATATATATATATATATATTATTATTATTATTATTTTTTTTTTTTGGAAAAAGGTATCAAATTTATTGAGTGTTTGACAATTTATTTAAAATATTTTGTTGTTATCATTGCTCATGAAGAATGATGTACATGATAAGACTCTTCTCTAATTAAACCTTTTGCAGGTGTTGGGGAAGAGCACATTCATAGGATTGGCCATAACCTTCTTTGCTGGAGTTTGTTTCTCTCTGTTCTCTCCAGCATTCAATTTGGCAACAAATGACCAATGGCACACATTGAAGAAAGGGGTTCACCACTTGAGTGTTTACACTGCATTCTTTTACTTCTCAGTCTCATGCTTTGTTATTGCCATGATTCTTAACATCACCTTCCTTTACCACCCTGTCTTGAACTTGCCAAAGTCATCACTGAAGGCTTATTTGAATGACTGGGATGGAAGAGGTTGGGCTTTCTTGGCTGGTCTCCTTTGTGGCTTTGGGAATGGCCTCCAATTTATGGGAGGTCAAGCTGCAGGATATGCAGCAGCAGATGCTGTTCAAGTGAGTTTTTACAATCTATTCATGTCTCTATAAAAACTTTGCCAAATAAAAAAAATTAAAATTAGATGCACTCAATGAGAGTATAGCGACACTTTTTTGACATTTTTTTTTATAATCGGTTGAAAATATTGAAAATTATTTATTAAAATTGATAATTTTCAATATGTGTGATATAATAAAATTAATTATTTTTAATAAATTTTAACCCATGAATATAAAAAATGTTTAAAAGAAAATATTAAGAAGAATGTGCTAATATTTTTCTACACTAAATTATAGTATAAAACAATGTTGAGGGAATGCCTATTTTCGCTCTTATTTAATCAAATTTTATAAAATTTCTTCAAGTTATTAGCTTGGTTAACAAAAATGAAGAAAGTAATTTAGATAAGAAAATTATATGAAGAGTGACAGTAAAAACATGAGAGTGAGAATAGACAGATACCTAGTTTAGGTTATCATTGTCTTTCACTGATGTATTTTGATTTTGGTGTTAGTGATTGCTTTATATGGTGTGCTTATGAGTTTCTCCAACTTTTTTATGTGCACTGCCATTAATTTTCTGTGTTTTGTTTTTTGGATTCACGCTAGATCATTCAAAACCAGGTTAAAGTCTCAATATTTGACGTGATTTCATGTAAATGTTCACATGTTTAATCTCAAGTTGAACTGGATTTTAGGTAAAAAATTGATTTAAAATAAATTAATTATAAATAAGTTGTACATTAAATTTACAATAAATTTTACTATTAATTTACTTTTGAAATAAAAAAAAATAATTATTTTACATTATTAAAGAAGTCTAACTCAAATGGTCATATCGTCATGAATTATTATAAATTTCTTTGATATCTATGTTGGATTTCTCGAACTACCAAATTCAATTTCAAGGTGACTGATAAAGATGTGTTGTTTGTGCAGGCACTTCCACTAGTGAGTACCTTCTGGGGCATTGTTTTGTTTGGGGAGTACCGAAAATCATCAAGAAGAACATATGTGCTACTTGGGAGCATGTTGCTTATGTTTATTGTGGCTGTTGCTGTACTAATGGCATCATCAGGGCATAGAAAAAAATGATCATTCATACATACAACAGTCAACAGAACAAGGGAACACGCATCATAAAGATTGGAAGGTGTTGAAATGTGACTAATTCAGTGCTCAAAGGATAAACGTACGTGTAGTAATTAACTTTGTTAAGGAATATTCGAAAATATACAATAATGTGTTCAAGTATTCTAATAAGTTGAATGATGTTAATCAGAGCTTATAATAATCAAGTCACACTTCTAGTTTGAACTTTATAATCATTTATATTTATTTCTCATGCTCTTATATAAAGTTACCTTTTCATCTTTAATCTAATTATCCTTATTTATAATAATAAACTAAACAATGTCTGAGTAATTAATTTAAATAATTAAAATCAAAATTAAGTTGAATTCATTCAAACTCAAATCCAACTAAATTTGAATGGATTTACATAAAATAAAATTAATTCTTATTACTTTTTCATAATTTATAAAATAAAAATGATTTATCTATTAATCCTATAAAATAAATCTTCAAAATACATTTTCAAATCCAAATCCAAAAGACAAGACCAATTACCAAGTTTCAGAAATTCATGTGTAAAAAATAACACACAAACATATCCCATGGTACCATGTAGTAGAACTAATAACAAGATAACCTCTGCATTTGCATAGAGAGACGAAGCATGTCTCTGAGCCTCATCCACCATAAACCACTTTCTTCTTCTTTTTCTTGCATCTTCTACCTTCACTCTTTCACTTCACACCAGACTCGCACTCTTTCAAAACCCTTCTTCCTCTTACACTCCAAAACCCCTGCATCATCACTTTCTCTGTGTGCATCACCATCTAATGCCCCTCACTCTTCAACAACCCCCATTTCCCTCCCACATCTCCAACAAGAAGAAGAAGAAGATACAGAAGAAGAAGGGCATGACCCAGATGAACCAAACTACAATTTCTTCGAAACTGGCAAATGGGTTTCCTCCCAAGACCCTCAAAACGAAGAAAAATTGCACCTTGAGGAGAACCCTCACATCTCGTGGCACCTTGATGAAGAATCTGAAATAAGTATGGAAAATGCAGAAATGGGGTGTTTTCAAAAGAGGGAATTGCCTGAGGCTGAGGGAGTTGTGGGGGAAATTGTTCAGCTTGCCATGAACTTGCCTCAAAATTTGACTCTTGAGGAGGCTTTGGCTGAGTATGAAGGAAGGGTCAGTGAGAAAGAGTGCTGGGAGGTTCTGGAAATTCTTGGGGAGAAGCACCTTCTACTGTGTTGTGTGTGTTTCTTTCAGTGGATGAGGTTGCAGGAGCCATCACTTGTTACACCTAGGGCTTGTACTGTGTTGTTTCCATTGTTGGGAAAAGGAGGGATGGGTGATGAGGTGATGGATTTGTTCAGAAACTTGCCATCTACCAAGGAGTTCAGAGATGTTCATGTATATAATTCCACAATTTCAGGACTTCTCTATGGTGGCAGGTACACAATTATATATGGCTTGCTATGTTTTTCTCTTGCTGCTTGTGTGTGTCCTAGGACAGCGAAGATTAACTTAAGTGACAAAGGATGCTGGTCAAAATCAAAATTGCTTGTACCTTTTGCCATTTTTAAATTGCGGTTGCAGTTTCATCACAATCTAATTAGTTGATGAAACTTAATCAGCTACAGCCTACATGTCAAAGAATTGTGATAAGAGAAATGTTGGCAACACTCTATCTGACATTTTCTTTTAGACCATCTTCCCGTGATTGGTTAACATTGATATCTACTAAAATTAATAATTTCAAAATAAATTTGAACCAATCATGTCAAGTGTATCGGAAAGAGAGTGTCGCCAGCACTCCTCATTATGATATTTCACATTACCTCACCTGTTTAGGTTCCTTGTACTGCTTCCAAACTTAAAGCTGTATTAGGTTGAGATAATACTAATAATATTCAAGATATTTAATTCCTTTCTCTGAACTCTAACTTAGAAAAAGTTATTTCATTTCTCTTTGGTCTGACAAATGTTCTTACATTGTTTAGGGAAAATTTTCTTTTTTTCCTTAATCACAACAAATTGTGAGAGTTTATTGTTGCTGTTTTAGGTATGAAGATGCTTGGAAGTTGTATGAGTCAATGGAAATAGAGAATATTCATCCAGATCATGTGACATGCTCTATTATGGTTACTGTTATGAGAAAACTTGGCCATAGTGCAAAAGATGCATGGCAATTTTTTGAGAAAATGAACAGAAAAGGGGTCAGATGGAGTGAAGAAGTCCTAGTTGCATTAATAAAGTCATTTTGTGTTGAGGGTCTGAGGAGGCAAGCTCTCATCATCCAATCCGAAATGGAGAAAAAAGGGGTTTCTTCAAATGCAATTGTGTACAACATTCTGATGGATGCATTTACTAAATCCAACCACGTAGAAGCAGCTGAAGGCCTTTTTGTTGAGATGAAAGCTAAAGGTATTAAACCTACTGCTGCCACCTACAACATCCTAATGCAGGCATACAGCAGAAGAATGCAACCCAAGATTGTAGAAAAGCTACTGGCCGAAATGCAGGATGTTGGCTTGAAGCCAAATGCCGAATCATATACTTGTCTAATCAGTGCATATGGTAAGCAAAAGAATATGAGTGACATGGCTGCAGCAGATGCATTCTTGAAGATGAAGAAAGTTGGTATAAAACCTACTTCTCATTCTTATACAGCACTGATCCATGCATATTCGGTTAGTGGCTTGCACGAGAAAGCTTATGCGGCATTTGAAGACATGCTAAGCGAAGGTATTAAACCTTCCATAGAAACCTACACTACTTTACTAGATGCGTTTAGGCGTGCAGGTGATGCTCAAACATTAATGAAAATATGGAACTTGATGATGAGTGAGAAAGTTGAAGGAACAGGGGCGACATTCAACATTCTTGTTGATGGTTTTGCTAAACAAGGTCTCTACATGGAAGCAAGAGATGTAATATCTGAATTTGGGAAGGTTGGATTGCAACCAACACTGGTGACTTACAATATGCTGACAAATGCGTATGCACGAGGAGGGCAACACTCAAAGCTGCCACAACTATTGAAAGAGATGGCAGTTCTTAAGTTACAACCGGATTCTATAACTTATTCAACAATGATATTTGCCTTTGTCCGAGTTCGAGATTTCCGGCGTGCATTTTTTTATCACAAGCAGATGATCAAGAGTGGGCAGATGATGGATGGCAGTTCATACCAGACACTTCAGGCCATTCTGGAGGCCCGACCTGCACGGAAAAACAAGGATTGGAGTGCCTTGCTTGCTATGATTAAAAGTAAAATGGGTGTGAGAGTGAGGAGGCAGAAAGATGAGTTTTGGAAGTTCAAGAAAAGACATGTAAGAAAAAGTAGTTCTGATAACGTATAGTAAGTTAAGGATACAATGCTCTGTAAAAATTTTAAGTTCAATTTTGACCCACTTTTGTTTTCTCTAAATGGATAACATAAGGAGCTTCTTGATGTTATCTAGAAAGAATATATGTCCTTGTACGTTGCCTCTTAAATCAACCGTGGTAAATGGAACAAATTAATGTAGTCATAGATGTGTTTTGTATTTTAGATAATGGAAAATGTTGGAATTGCTACTCTCTAACTAAAACTTTTCAAGTTTTCTTTGGAAGATGAGTGTTACATGGTCATTTTGAATGGTTTTATAAAGATCTTTTGACACTCATTTCTTGGTCAGTGTTTTGTTTGAAAGATGAACGTTAGCACTGGATACCTCAGTTATTTGGTCTCACGTTTGTCACTTTCCAATTTAGATAATATATCCCAGGCAAAATATTAAATTATTGTATAAAGTAATTTAAGTTAATGAAAACTCAAACTCCTAAAGTTCACAAGTGGTAACGGTGGATTTTTATGAATATAACTAGGCTGTGATTCAATAATAAACAGTCAGATGAAAATGGATGTTGTTTACTAGAGAGAAAAAAAAGATAAAGTCTAAAAGATCAGATGAAAAGAAAAAAAAAAATCCTAGCAACTTCGACATAGGCAACCATGATTTGGATGGCAGTGTCCTTCTAGATTGAATTACCATGCGCTACCAAATGCATGCAAGTTGCTTCATACTTAATACAACTAATTCTCTGTTACAGCAGAAGATAATTAAACATGAGAAGATTTGAAACAATATAAGATGTATTAAAAGAAAAATTGTTAAACCAGAAGGTTCAAGCATGAGCTTAAACCAATAACTGTGGAAGGGAACCGCTGTTCACTAGAGATATATATATAAAAGCTACCAAGTTTTCTTTCTAAACTGGTACAAGAGAAAAATGAGGTGCAAGTGAAGCAATCACCTAGTGAGGTTTTCCTTTTTCTTGACAAAACTTTGGTGAAATAATAAATTTGAAAAAAGTTCATACACCAACTTTGTCAAACATATAATCATCATCCACTTTGGGACAAAGGCCCCTATATTCAACCTCCTCATCAAATAATCTCAATTCATCCATAGATGCTGCCACTAATCACCTTCTCCAGAACAATGTTCATGACCCTAATCAATTTTTTCTTCCAATGGTTCATAGCTCCAGTATGCCCTCCATATTATAGGTGATAGAAGCCGTTCTGTTTTCCAGCCTAATGACTTGAGCTGCACAGAACAAACAGAAAGGGAAAAGATTTATATATCACTGTTAAAATATTACTGAAAATGTAGAAGAAGCTAAATCAAATTTAACTAGAAGCTTAAAGAATTACCTTCTGAAAAAACACTTCATATTGATTATCTATCCATTTTTGGCCCTCTGAATGCAAAGATTTGCTTTTATGAACATTCTCTGCCAAGATGAGAGCGTGAAAGAATGACTTTAGGACATCAGCAGCATTTGAATCTTTGTGCACAATAACATCAATGATTCCCTTCCTTTCCACTAGTAAATACTTGGCTATATATGGAAATGACAAAGAATGACGTAAGGTTTAAGATTTCAGATGGAAAGGGGAAAGTCAGAAGTTAGAATAATGAGGCAAACTCCACCTTTTGTGTAGTAAGGTGCTGCAGAAAGCAAATGCTCCTTACTGTCAGTGTCGCAGAAAAAAGAAATTGTTAATTAAGCTTTGTCAATGACATTTTAAAGGTACTTAACTAATGCTAATTAATGCTTTCAATGCTGAATGTTATGATTTGGGCTAATGATGACAACATAATGGTACAATAGTATGATTTGGGCTATTAGAAGTTAGAACAGAACATAGTGTACCATTTACCTTGAATGACATTTGGATTTGGGTAATGGAAAAGACTAATAATTCAGTGACTTAAAAGTTAAGGTAAAACTGCAGATAGCTGCAATAACTGGTGCACTAAACAAATCTATTTTCTAAATGAATTGGGACTTAGACCAAACACTCACATTTCAATGTTATCGAATGAAGAAATCCGCATGCCTAAACGTACTTTCTTATGCAGATAATTAGCATTCTTTGAGCTCCAAGAAATGATCTGTATGGGTAAAATATGCTCCTGTGAAGAGACCTGTTCAGGGGAGAGAACTGGCAAAAAGTTTAGAAGCAAGCATTAATATACATAGCAATAGTTAATAAAGATTCAGAAAGATTTTAAAATGTTGGAAATTATGTTGCCTTTTACAAGATGCTGAACCTACCAAACTAATCTTGTTTTTGGGAGGTGGTTGGGAAACGGGTTAAGGATACGTCAGACAGAGACCTCAACAATTGAAAATTAGACTATGATGATCTCAAGGTGAAAAAAATGTGTTCTAATATGTGGCCTATCTATGGTAAGATATATTGTTAATATAAGCAGTGAAGAATGAAAACAGACAATACCTTGGCCAGTCTCTATGAAATGCTGCAAAAGAATACTGCTCCTTTCAGTGTTTAATGAGTTCAATGCAAGGCACCGAACAGCTCGGTAGTTTGCTGCATGGAAAAGGGACATCATTTGTATTATCAGAGGTTCTCATATATATTGCTGGTGCTAAGATTTAGAAGTGTATTTTGGGGGAAGGGAACTATGCATAGAAAAAGAATGGTATATGCCTTCAGATTAAAATGAGTTCTCTAACTTCTCAAACAAAATGGATTAATCTAAGGAGATCAGATAATGTTTTCAATTGCTGAGGAAGTAATATAGTACAATCTCATTAATAAGCTCAAGCTTTATAAGGCAATAGAAATTCAAATCTTCATTCTATCACAAACCACCAACAAATATTCCAAAAGATTTAAGCATTAGTTGCAATAAACAAACATCCATTGTTTTATAATCTATAACCTCCTTTTATTACTTGATAAGGTAAATATAACCACGCATTCTCGCTTTCGTTCTCTTGTAGTTTGTACAGCAAAAGCAGTATTGCAGAGACAGGTTTATACCTAATATCAGGCTTTTTTCTTTACAATTCTACAATGCAAAGAATATGCATAAAACAAACTACAATCTAGAGACGTACCATACATATGAAACACGGTCAAAGATAAAAAAGAAAACCAAATGGCTAGTGGGTGTCCAATGGTAAGGCGAGCAACAAGCATTCCAAGTGCCATGCCAATCATTGTGGCCACAGTTTCTTGACTTCCTTCCTATAAGATATATGCTAATAAGTCAAAATATACATGTATATAGAAAAAAAAGGATTTTAACTCTCAGATAATGATCTAAACAGTTAGAAAAAATGTAACTTGAACCTTTGCAGATATATCTGCAGCGTTATCCTGAAGAGCAAAATGCTGAGTCAAAGCTGCTCTAGTGGCTCCACTTGCAACACCAGCTAGTTCATAATCATATTTTGATAGAGAAAATATAAACAAAAAAAAAATTAGTATACAAATGAAATATCAATCAGGAAATAAAAGAAGAAAAATGTCTTAATCATGGATAACACAAAACATATATTTCTGCTGAACAGATTTATTGATTAGGAACTGATGATCATGTAATGTCCCATTACCTTATATTTCTTACATGGAAAAGGAAGAGGAAAAAACCTATAGCTAGCAACTAACTTTAAATCACATTAGGGGTTTAATTTTAAATGTCTGCCAATGTTGGAACTTACTGAAAGATCTTGATATGCTTCCTAAGCAGACAACAAATACAAAAGCTGATGGATACAATGGAGAAATGAGGTCCATTAGCATTCCTGCAAACAAAGCAAAAACCTTAGAAAAATCAATGTGAGGTATGAAGAATGCAATATGAAAGATCAAATTTAACACAAACCAGCACTATGGAAAGATGCACTATTGAGCTGCTATTAATTTTTAGTTTAACAAAGCAAAAGATAAAGAGACTTGGACAATAATAGCCAAGTAAAGCATTTCAAATTTGACATGAAGCAGCATCATGGAAAGATACACTATTGAGAATGAAGGTAGAAAATGGCAGCATAATTTTATTTTATTATTTTGAAAAAGATGAATGTGAGAGAATCTACCAAGGTCATTCATAAGATCTGCAACCAATCGCCACATTTTTGCATTGCTATCAAGATTTGATCCCTGCAACATATGGGACAAGATAAAGAAAAATATAATTAAAACGATTATTTCAGAATCATTAGATAGGAGAGAAACAGCATATGCCAATCCAAGCATATGACAGTGTGCATAGAGCTAGTACTGCACATTTCAGTTCAATATTAATAAGATAAAGGAACATGTTTGAATGAGAGATGCAGACCTGGTAAAATGTGAATAAGATTCCTCCAAGCATACCAGTTAGATCCCTCAAAAACCACTGGAAACAGTTTCAAATTTCAGTATCCTACTGTCAACACATAACACATTGCACCCTAAGAAACACAAGAAGACTAAATTTACCAAATAAATTAAACACAAAAGGCTTGAGTTTTCTTCTCCCAAGGCCCATCTAACAAACTGGGGTTCAATCATTTTACTCAACAAGTAAATATAGAATATAACTAATTGATGATACCTGAAAAGTGGCACCAATAACTGTAGCTGATTTCTCCCCAACCCCAATAGCACTCAGGAGAGCCTGAAACGGATTTCATTAACCACTCATGTACTATTCAAGGGTGTTCTTAGAACAACAAGAACAAACATCAAAACAGTGCCTTACCTGGGTAGAAAGCATAGTCCTTATATAAGTCGAAAGGCCCTGCCATAATCAAACCATAATTAACTAAAAAACAACATGGTTTTGATATATCAATTGAGTTCAATTTCTATAGCATCACGGTCAACCAATTAAAAATCGTTGTAATTTTGAATTTTAATGTAGTTATTGTTAAAGTTAACAAACTTATGGACAGTTTGCGATTTGATGGCAATGTAAAATACTTTTACAATGCCGGTGCATACACTATTTTCTCATAATAAGAACTCAATTACAATGTTTATTCAAATTTGCATGTCGAAAAAAAAACAATGTTTATTCAAATGTGTATTACCTGCAATGAGTCCCATATTTGGAAAGGAACATAATCTGCAGTCACACTACTTGGAAAGCCCTGTATGTTATCAACAACACAAGAGAAAAGAAAAGGGAAACCCCTTTAAACAATGATGAACTTAGAGAACACCCACATGATGAAATTGCAGTGGCATACAAAATTTCAATTCTTTTTTTATTTCTCAGAGAAGAAATTGAGTAAAAACAGAAGCTTGCCTCAGGGACAAATGCCTGAAGTAACCTTCTCCAAACATGGCTAAAGCGTGCACCGGATCTGTGAATAAAGAGAAAGAAAGAAAGAATAAAAGTGTGAAAGAGAGAGAGGCTGTTGTTGTTAATGATGGTGATGGGAAAAGGGAAGTAGTACCTTGTGATGGTGACAGAGGAAGAAGAAGCTTTGATGGTGAAGGTTTTTGAGAGCTTTGTGGGGGAGGAACCGTTCCATTCTTCCAATGTTATTATGGTCTTATTATTGGACACAGATGAAGATGATGTTTCCATGCCAAACCAAACCTTGATGACTTCGCGGTTCGCAGGTTGTGTTTGTGGGAATCTCAGAACTGAAAACTCAACTCAACGAGGGACTTTGACCACGTTACACTTTAATTGGCATGAGACACATTGACACATTAAATAAAAGTAAGAATTATTTAATTTTTTTTTTATTAATGTTTATAGTAGTAGTACATTTTTTTAATACTAGTATAAAAAAAGTATGAATAGTAGTATTTATACATAAAAAAAAGAAACAATAAGTTGAAATTTTCATTCTGAATAGAAGTAATACACATAGAAAATGACAGAAAAAATGTAAAACGCTAGAAGGAGGGGTCGAACCTCCGACCTTGTGGTTAACAGCCACACGCTCTAACCAACTGAGCTATTCCAGCTACATATAAGTTGTTCTTTAATATTTTATATAGCGTCATATTACCAAATCGATCTCACTTCCAAAACCCAGTTCAACTTCCTCGCAGCAACAACACGATCAGCCACCGACCCAACATCTCAAAACGGCACCGTATTGCCGACTACAGAGAAGGGGATCAACTTCTTCACCACTCCTCTTTCCGCCGACCCACTGGCGCATTGAAAAAGAGCCACGACGATGTTTGTCTGATGAAAACTGAGAAAGAATCCATAAACCCATTGAGGATTCAGAAAATAAAAAATACCTATCTTGATGGTCGATGAATGAAAAATGGCAAAAAAAGCTATCTTTTTCCCTCTTCCCAACAGACACTTTTCTTCTTCCTCCACCACACCAGAAACCCCAACCCTCTACTCCTTCCTCCAGCCCTCACTCTTCACCCTCACCAAAAACCAACCCCAACCCATTTCAGATCCTTCTCCAAAGCCCCAAACTTGCCTCTCCACACTCCAAACAACCCTCCACAAGTCCCTCATAAGTAGCAACACCGACGAAGCATGGAAGTCCTTCAAAGCCCTCACAAGCCACCACTCCTTCCCTCCCAAAGCCCTCACCAACACCCTCCTCACCCACCTCTCCTCCCTCGGCGACACCCTCAACCTCAAGAGAGCCTTTGCCTCCACCCTCTTCCTCATTCAAAAAAACCCCATGCTCATTGACCATACTACCCTCCACCACATGCTTCTTTCAATGAGGGATGCCAACACTGCTGCCCCTGCCTTTGCACTTGTCAGGTGCATGCTCAAGAACAGGCTATTTGTCCCCTTTCATCTCTGGGGCCCTGTGATGGTTCAAATCAGTAGGAAAAATCACAACTTTGCTGCTTTTGTGAGGCTTTTTGAGGAGAATTGTAGGGTTGCTTTGGTTGAGAGGGTTGAGTTCATGAGGCCTGATGTTGGTTCTTGCAATGCTGCTCTTGAGGGTTGCTGCTGTGAGCTTGAGTCTGTTAGTGATGCTGAGAGGGTTGTTGGGATGATGTCTGATTTAGGAGTTAGGCCTGATGAGTTTAGTTTTGGGTTTCTTGGGTATTTGTATGCACTCAAGGGGTTGCATGAGAAGATTGGTGAGTTGGAGACTTTGATGGGGGGGTTTGGTTGTTTAAACAAGAAGGGGTTCTATTGTAGTTTGGTTAGTGGGTATGTTAAGTCAGGGGATTTGGCTTCTGTGGAGGCGACTTTTGTTAAATGTTTGAGTGATGGAGGAGGCGGTTTTGGTGTCAAAACTTTCTGTGAAGTGGTTGAGGCTTATTTTGAGAAGGGCAATGTCAAGGGGTTGGCTGGTTTGATTATCGAAGCTCAGAGGCTAGAGGATTTGAATGTTGTGGTTGATGAGTCTGTAGGGTATGGTGTTGTTAATGCGTGTGTTAGTATTGGACTGTCGGATAAAGCGCACAGCATTGTTGATGAGATGAATGCTCTTGGGGCTTCTGTGGGTCTTGGGGTCTATGTACCTATCTTGAAGGCTTACTGCAAGGAGAATAGAACTGCTGAGGCTACTCAATTGGTGGCAGAGATTAGCAATTCGGGTCTTCAGTTGGATGTGGGAATGTATGATGCTTTGATAGAAGCGTCCATGTGCGGCCAGGATTTTCAGTCGGCATTTTTGCTGTTTAGGGACATGAGAGAGGCGAGGATTCCTGACTTGAAAGGGGGTTACTTGACTATAATGACGAGTTTGATGGAGAATCATCGGCCTGAGTTGATGGCGGCTTTCTTAGATGAGGTGGTTGAGGACCCTAGGGTTGACGTTGGTACTCATGATTGGAATTCTATCATCCATGCTTTCTGTAAGGCTGGGAGACTCGAAGATGCCAGACGGACTTTCAGAAGGATGATGTTCCTGCAGTTTGAGCCGAATGATCAGACATACTTGTCCATGATTAATGGATATGTCTTGGCAGAGAAATATTTTCTCGTGCTGATGTTGTGGAACGAGGTTAAGTGGAAGCTGTCTGTGGATGGACAGAATGGGATCAAGTTTGACCAGAATTTGGTTGATGCATTCCTGTATGCTATGGTCAAGGGAGGTTTCTTTGATGCTGTTATGCAAGTTGTGGAGAGAGCTAGTGAGATGAAAATATTTGTTGATAAGTGGAGATACAAGCAAGCATTCATGGAGACTCATAAAAAGCTCAAAGTGGCAAAGTTAAGGAAAAGGAATTTTAAAAAAAAGGAAGCGCTGATTGCATTCAAGAACTGGGCTGGCTTAAATGCATGAACTTTTAACACTGCTGGCTGCTTCATATCTTAAGGATTAAAACATCATGTCTGAAAGAAGCAAGTTAAAATGAAGGCTGAGGAAGGTTTCAACCTTGCATATTCTTTCAAGTGAGTTTCAATTTCACAAACTTTGGAGCTCTTCAATTTTTTATTTAGTTGAATAATAACACTCAGTTTAGGCTTTGGAGGGTTCTGCTCAACAAGGTCCCTTTCTCCTCTTTTTTGGCCCCTGATGTTACACTGAGCAATTAGTTGACATTCTTTTGATAAGTTTATCCAGTAAATTTATTTGGGCTAAATGTATTCATTTTTTCTACCATTTTGTTCTCTTCTGTCCCCCAATTTTGGTTGTTGATTGCTGTCTTCCTGTACATAAGATTGGAAATTTAAACACACTGAATCAATGAACTGCTTATACATACATGGTTTCTATTCAATATTTTCCCCAAAAGATGATCAGATGTTGACTACTTTCTTGCTAACTAATTATGAAGGGCACAAATAAATACTTTCTTGCTCTCTTTATATTTTGGAAGTACATTTTTAAAACATTCCTAGTTCGTGAATGTTCAATACTTGACATGTCTTGCAGATTAGGAAACAATGACAACTGGGTCCAATCAACATTTGCCATTTTCATATTGCCAGGTTGACCTTGCTTCAAGCAAGGGTATCTTGGTCCACGCAGGCTCCATTTTCTCGACCTGGTCAAATCCATGGCATGGTCCTTTCCTATGTGCTGATTTTGTCGCAACAAGAATGATGCTATAGAGGGGAAACCCCATAGTGGAGTTAAAGTAGGCCTATTCTTCATCCCCTTCCCCCTAAATGCAACTTTAAGTGATTATTTGAATATTCAGACTCATGATCAAGTTGCAGCTGATGTAAATGTGATATGATATCCAAGAATTCATTAAAATTGGCATTGTATTTGAGTAACAAATGTCAGCAGAGAGCCTATTCTTGTGTATAGAAGTTGTGTTTCCAAATGTGCCACTAAAGTGAGGATCACCTTGATGAAGTATGCAGCAGCACTGTGGAGAATGCTTACTTTTTTCATGCTACTTGCACCCTCCCTCTTCTGTCCTCTTCTCCACTCTTTTTTCTTTCTTTCTTTTTCTATTTACTTAAGAAGGCCTTGTTTTGTGTTTCCCTTTGGAATTAGTAGAAGGGTATTGAAATATGCACTGGCACTGCATCTTTTGCACCTTTTTGATTATGTTTTTCCTTCATAATTATGGTTGCTAATACATGCACCGTATGTATTCTTAAAACAAAAAAATACAAAAAATTCTAAGAGCATATGTGATTTGTTTTTGTTGGTTTATTACCTGTTCTGCATAAAATTTCAGTGTTTACCTCCGACCAAAATATTTCAACCAAGGGTGTAGCACCAAAGTAAAATTAATGCCAACTTAATGAATAATTACACCAATGGATAAATAAAGATGCTCCCAGTTTAAACCTCTTTCGGTTATAAGTTATAAATCTATATATCTATATATAATATAAATCATGAGATTATAAATCTTAATTGATTAGATATCATTTCATTTTTCAATTTTATACTTTCATTCAATCTTCAAACATTCACTTAACATCTTAGAAAATTTATGTTTTACCATCATTCTTCAAGTTAATAAATGTTTTTAATCAGTTACAAAACTATTAAATTAGCATTAAAATTTGTTTGTTTTGGATTTCTACTTTTTTGATTTGACATATCAATGAAATGCATTTTTTGGTATTTTATGGAAGCTTCTCATGTAATTAACAATGACATGTTCAAGAATAAATTATAGTTAACATTCTATTTATTAGATGAAATGATTAATATCTAAAAGCTTAAAGGATTTAGGGTTTAAGGTTTTATGGATAAAACCCTAAGTATTTATAATTTAATTGATGAAACTTTAAGGAATTAGGATTTCGTGGATGTATTCCTAAGGATTTAGGGTTTTGTGGAAGTAATCATAAGGATTTAAGGTTTCAAAGATAAAACCATAAGGTTGTAGGGTTTCGTCGATGAAACCTAATGATTTAATGTTTCATTGATGCAACCCTAAGGATTTTGGATTTTTTGGATTCAACTCTAATGATTTAGGATTTTTTGAATAAAACCGTAAAGATTTAGGGTTTGGGGTTTTATGGATGAAATCCTTAGGATTTAAGGTTTAGTGCATGAAAGCCTAAGGATTTAGGGTTTCATTGATGCATTTGGTTTCGTGGATGTAACCTTAAGAACTTATGGTTTCATGGATGCAACCCTAAGTATTTAGGGTTTCGTGGATGAAACTCTAATGATTTAGGATTTTGTGGATGAGAGTCTAAGGATTTAGTGTTTCGTGCATCTAAGCATAAGAATTTAAGGTTCTGTGGAGGCAATACTAAGGATTTAGGGTTTCGTTGATGCAACCATAATGATTTAGGATTTCGTAAATGCAACCATAATGATTTAGGATTTCATGAATGCAACCCTTAGTATTTAGGGTTTTGTGGATGTAACCCTTGAGATTTAGGGTTTCATAGATGTAACCATAAAGATCTAGGGTTTCATGGATGTAACACTAAGAATTTAGAGTTTCACGAATGCAACTTAAAGGATTTAAGATTTTGTGGATACAATCTAAAGGATTTAAGGTTTGGTGGATGCAACCATAAGGATTTTAAGGTTTTGCTGATGTAACCCAAAGGATTTAGGGTTTCGAATTAGGATTGCATCTCAAGGGTTTCATCCACGAAACCTTAAACCCTTAGGGTTACATGCACGAAACCCCAAATACTTAGGGTTATATCCACGAAATCTTAAATCCTTAGGATTACATCAACCAAACCCTAAATCATTAAGGTAGCATCAACGAAACCCTAAATCCTTAAGGTTGTATCAACGAAACCCTAAATGCTTAAGATTGCATCAATGAAACCCTAAAATTCTTAGGGTTTCATCCACAAAACCTTAAATACTTAATTTTGTATCCACAAAATCCTAAATCCTTAGGGTTGCATCCATGTAATCATAAATCCTTAGTGTTGCATTCATAAAACCCTAAATTCTTAAGCTTGCATGCACGAAACCTTAAATCCTTAGGCTTTCATTCACAAAGCACTAAATCCATAAGGTTGAATCCACAAAACCTTAAATTCTAAAGGTTTCATCCATGAAACCATACATCCTTATGATTTTATTCACGAAACCCTAAGTACTTAGGGTTACTTCCACGAAACGCTAATTCCTTAGGGTGACATCCACGAAACACTAAATCCTTAGGATTTAATACACAAAATCCTAATTTCTTAAGGTTTCATCAACTAAATCCTAAATACTTATAGTTTCATCCATCAAACCCTAAACCTTAAATTCTTAAGGTTTTATCCACGAATCTCTAAATCATTAAGGTTGCATCAATGAAACACTCAATCCTTATTTTTAATTTTTTTTTCAGAATTTTTGAAATTTTAAGTTTTTTGAAATTTTCAAGATATTACTCTTGTTTTTTCATTTTTTTTTAAATAATTTAAAAAAAAACAATTCAAGACACTTCTCTCGTTTTTTTTCATTTTTTATTTATTTTTCATATTGTTTAAAATTTTTTAAGATAATACTCTTCCTTTTTTATTTTCTTAAAATTTTCATTTTAAAATTTTTTTCAACATATTACTCTTGGTTTTTCATTAGTTTTAATTTGTTCATATTTTTGAAGCTTTAAATCTTAGGGTTTAATTTGGGATTTTAGAGTTTATGATTTATAATTTCATTTATAAAATCCTAAGGATTGGGAATGAAACCCTAAGGCTATGGGGTTTCATAAACGAAACATAAAGTATTTGAGATTTTGTAAATGAAACCTTAAAGATTTAGGATTTCATAAATGAAACCTAAAGATTTAACGATTTTGGGTATCGTAAATAAAATGCTAAGGATTTAGGCTTTTGTGAATGACCCCTTAAATCTTAATATAAGGCTTCATTTACAAAACCCTAAATCCTAAACCATGAAATGAAATCGTAAATCCTAAATGATGAAACCTTAAATCCTTAGGGTTGCATTCCCTAACTTTAAATCATAAATCATAAATCCTAAATTATAAACCATAAATCATAATGTAAGGTGTAACGTCATAGTTTTCTAATTCTGTGAACAAGTGATTGATTTAAAATGCAACATTAGGTAAATTTAAATTGTTATTTAATGATATAATAAGTAAAATGAAGTGATTTATTTACATGTCGTTAGGTGTTTTGTTAGATGTTTAGTTAGTTCTATGTTTTTGATATATATGTTTTGGCAGGCGTAGACTATTTTGGGCTAAGTTCTTAGAGCTTTATATTTGAGATTAATTATAGAACTGGAGGGTGTAGTTAGACATTGATAGGGGTGCAAAGAGAAAAAACTTAATCCTTCTTAAAACTTACGTGGAAAGCTTCTCCCTCTCCCTTATCTCCTTTACTTTTCTTCTTCTTGGTTCGTTCTTTTCTCTCATGGTGAAAGTTAGAACTTTCTCATTATTGACAACTTGATCATCCTTCTTTGAAGCTTCCTAAATTGTTGTTGTGTTGGTAAGCTCATATCTTTCTTCTTCTTGGTTTCTTAGTTCCTTTCTCATCTCTCATCAAGAAATTCTCAAATGGGTATTGCTTAAATTTTGAGGGTTCGTTAAATTTGGATGAAAACTTGTTTTCGTGTTAATCTAGGTTCTCACTAATTGGTTTCATAGCAAAGATTGAGTAAGATTGTTCTTGGATCATCAAGTTCCCTCCATAGCTTCTTCTTTAAGATTTTGAATCACTCCTAGGTAAGGGAAGCTAGTTAATTCTCTTCTATTCTTTGATTTCAGTTTATGAGTGTACAATTAAAAACTTTAATTGAAACTGTGATTGCTATTGCTATTGAGGTTTCGTTATTGTTGCCCTAGAAGTTGTTTCGACTAAGCCTATTGTTGCTGTTTCTGGTTTTTTTTTATATGCTGTCATAAGAGATTATTTTATTGTTGTTTGACATTCAATTCCACTATTGTGGATGTTATTTTAGCTATTGTTTTGACATTGAATTTTCTAATAAGAAGTGAAATTTGTCTACTGTTAAAAAGTGAAATTTGTTTACTATTTTGACATTAAATTTCCTGATAAAAAGTGAAATTTGGCTATTGTTTTGGCTGCTGTCTTTGGCATTGAATTTCTTGATATAAAGTGAAATTTGGTTGTTGTTTTGACTGTTGTTTTGGCTACTATTTTGACATTAACTTTTACTGATATAGATGCTAATTTTTGTTGTTGTTTGGTCTTGAATTTCATTGCCATGGATGCTAATTTTGCTGTTGTTTGGTCTTGAATTCTACTGCCATGGATGCTAAATTTTTACTAATATAAAGCTCAGATTTCTGCTACTATTTTAGTTCCAATTTTACTGATATGAACTTTTAGTTTGCTGCCATTAGATTATTGTTTCAACTGCTATAAAATCTTGTTTCTGCTACTATGAAATTCATATTTTTGCTTCCACTAAAACTTTGTTTTGCTATCATGAAATGCTTACATATAACTTATGAATTTTAAACCTTTGGGATTGATATGTGTATGTGCATGTAATTGATGGTTTAAATGGATATAGAGGTATGTAGTTGCATGAAAATGCCTTGATAGGGTGTAGTTTCTATTGGAATGTTCATCATAACGAAGAATGAATCTAGGTTGTTGAAAAGGAATGAATCATTGGCTCAAAACCATGCCATGTAGTATTTTTTCGCTCTGAATCTGTTTTGTCAGAAACTCAATTTTACAATTAGAATTTTGGAATAAAATCTTCATAAAAGTTGTAGATATTAATGTTTACTAATGAATGCCCTTAGATTCACTTAAAAATATTATGTACAACTCTAGATATGATCAAATTAGTAAGTGAAGGTCAAGCTCTCACAAATTGGTAAAAGTTTCACTTGACTCATAAATTAGACGTATTATACTTTCAATTTATGTCTTGAGATAAACATAAGAGTTGTAGATAACATTTTTAGCTTTAAAATGAGATAAAAACCAACTTAATTGAGTTAGTATACTTATAGATATCATAGTTATAACAAACAACAATCTTAGACGCATGATAATAAGTTTATGTTTTATTGGAATGATGAGTTTGTTGTAATGAAAATCGTGAATGATGATATACTTGAAGTGTATTATATAGTTGGTGGTATATGCATTCATACATAATGTGACATTGCATATAAGTAAATACGTAAGTTAAGAGTGCTAGGTGGGCTCTCAACTTAGTGTTGAGGGTTTTCGTGGTGGCTGTCGCAACCAGGGTCACGGCGGGACGGTGAAGAGAATCAAATCAATGGGATTAGAAGAGTCGTCACCAATGTTTATTAAGGAAAACATCGAAAAAACCTTTTTTAGAAAAACAATGGTCTTTGAAACCAAATTTGAGTTCGAGAGTCTATTACGTGTAAGGATAGTATTAACACCTTACAATGTTTGTCATAAAGACGATTACCTTTAATTAATTAAGCAAGAATCTTTTATAATTTTTAAACATTTATCTCATCAAAAAATTAATAGAAAAGAATAATTTATTTTTCTATGAAGATTAATTTTATTAAAGGAAGGAAGGAAATATACTATTTTTATTTTTAATTTAGGACTCTTGAACTGTCGCAATTCATTTATCTTAAAAAGACACTTAAAAAATTTACAGTACACCCAAGTCAATTCATCCTTATTTTTTGAAATGATTTTAATTTACACAACTATTGATAGTTAAACAAAAAAAACAAAAAAACAAAGTGCAACTTAGTAAATTTACATGCTGTTGTAAGTAAAAGGCTGGCCTTGAACAAGTATGTTGCAACTTAGTAATACTGGTGGTGTAAATAGAAAGACTGGCCCAAAACGGAATATGTCGCAACTTAGTAATATCGGAGGTGTAAATAAAAGGCTGGCCCAAAATACAAAATTAAACTTAGGGATTCTCATCCTCCTCCCTCAGTAGCTTGGTTCACGAAAGTGAACTTAGGCTCGCGAGAGAGAAGAGAAAGGGGAACGGGGAGTGGTGAGGCCTGGCCAGGGGCGCTGTAGCGACGACGCCGTGCGGCCGCGGTGGCGACGGCGGAGGAGGGTCGCGATGGTGGGTTGAGGCGGAGGAGGGTCGGCGGCGCGAGAGGGGTGTGGCGTGAGGGCTTGGCGAGGATGGTGTTTGGGTGTTTGGCGGAGGTCGCGGGGTGGTGGCGCGAGGACGGCGGAGCGAGGGTGGCGTTACGGGGTTGGGCGAGGTCGCGGGGTGCGATGGGGTGGCTGGCGCGGAGGAGGTGGAGAGGTTGCCGGCGAAAAAGGGGGAGGTCGGAGGCAGCGAGGTGGACGAGGCCGTCGGCCCAGGTTGTATCTCTTCCTCTTTCTCATTCCCCTTTCCTTTCTCTATTTCTGCTTCTCCTTTGCCTTGAACTGGTTTCTCTTCTCTGTTTGATTGGTTTATCTGTTTGGGTTCTCTAATTTGCTTTTTTTGCTATAAATGGATGGCGATTTGATTTTGATTTTTTGGTGGCTTTGTTCATGCTTGTATTTGGGATTGAATTTCAATTGCTCTGGTTTTGGTGATTTTGGTATTCATCTATGCTTATGTCTCTGATCATGCTCCTGTATCTGTCTCTTGTCTCTGCTTATGTTCCTATATCTGTCTCTGCATATATCCCTGATCACGTTTTTTTATGTCTGTTCTTGGTATCCAGTCTCTGGCTCTGCTTATGTTTTGGATTTTTACCATGAATGCCTGATTCTAAGGCCAGGCTTATATCTTTGATAGGTTTGATTAATTTAAACATAGCATAGCATTTTCTTTTCAGATTCATATATCACTGTTTAGAGCAAATAGATTGCAAAATAATATATTGCTTACCATCAAACGTAGAAAAAAGCTTATACATGAAGATTAGATAAAGATTGAAAGATTGAAAGAAACCTGTTAGCCTTTGTTCTTGTTGTTCTTCCCTTTGTGCTTTGCTTTCTAATCCCGATTTCTTTCTTTTTTCTTTGCTATGTTGATTCTCTGTTTTAGTATATGTTTTTTTTTTTTTTGCTCTCTGATCTTTTCTTTTGCTGATCTCTCTTTTTTTTCTCTCCTGCCCTCCTCTCTCTATGGCTGTCCTTGTCTCTATATATAGGCATGAGATTTCCTTCCTAGGAGGGTTGCTTTAAGCTTTCCTTCCTAGGAAGGTTTCTCCCTTTTTCAATCATTTCCTTTTTTTGGTTTTGCAGCTGCTCTTTCAAATCAGCCACCCTCTAGGCTAGGCCTAGTTTGCTGTCTATAAGGGAGCTGTTTGCCATTGATGATGAAGCTGCTGTTGCTGATTAATTTTTTTGTTTTGCTACTTCTTTTTCCTCCTTTCTTTTTGCTCTTTTCTTTTCTTCTTTTTCTGATCTGATTTAGCCTGTGCCATTTTTAGATTTGTAAGCTTTGCTTAAACTTCATTTCAATTTTTTAGTGTTGCAAAAGTTTGTAATAGCCTTGTCTTTCTCTCCTTTTTTTTTTTTTTTATGTGGTAAGATACAACTTGTGAGATAATAATAATAATAATAATGCGCAAGAGTAAGCTTATTTATATAAAAATAAACACTAAGGATAGATTTAGTTTTAAAGAGCGTTGAATAAAGTAATGATCATAAGTCATATAACCTCATTAAACAAAACGATTTCACTCACACTTCAGTTTCAATGACTCAACTCTGGAGATTTCTATAACTTTTGGGTAGTCCTCATTGGTCCCATCCCCTACCATAGCCTCACTCTCTGGCCATTCAGGGAGTTCCTTGAGCTATCTTGTGGAGGATTTATGATTTTATCGAATATAAGCAAGTGTTGGTATCGACTTACCTTTAAAGATTTGCAGAACCATATATTTATAGAAATTTGTCTACTTGTTTATTCTATAGGCCTATTCTCGTTAGTCGTTGTCAACACCTAATTTTATCCGTTTAATTACATTAGGTCCTTTCGTAGAGAACTATTTTTATATTATATGAACTTATGTTTGTAAAGTCACTCTTAAAAACTTTATGCTATGATGAGGTATATTATGTTTATAAAGAATATATATACGTATATAGGGTTTTTTCATATATAGATATTAAAAAAAATTAGTATATTATATAAGTAACAAAGTTGGGTTGTTATTTATGAAACCATAAATTCATACATTTTGTTTATTAATTTTTGATACATTAACTTAATTGGTAAGACATCATTTCACGGTTCAATCTCATATTTTTAGTCAAAGTCTAAACATTTACTCATCATTCTAAAATATATCCAAAAAAAAATGTTACCATTTTCATTTTCTAAACTAATGAATGTCTTTAATTAGTTTTGAAATTATTAAATTAACATTAAAATTTGTTTTATGTTTTGTTTAGAAAAAAGAATAGTAATATGTGTATGATGATTAACTATAACTATTGAATTAGTAATTGACCATTTTTTTCCTTTTTAAATGCAAAACAAGTCACCGAAAACAAAACATATTAAAAACTTTTTAAAAAATAGTGCGAGTTACATGTGCAATTAAATACATTACATATGTAAATACTTAAATTTAACTCTTAATTTGTAATTAATTGCTATAACATTTTATTTTAATCTCTAAAATATATTATTCACATGAATTGATTCCTGAAGATGTAAAACATTCAATGGTCGAAATTGTTGCCCTCTCAAACCTAACCTTTCTTTTTACAAGAGCCAAGAGGCTTGTGTATTCTTATTTCTCAATTACAAAATATGATTTTTATTTTTTTCATATCATTTGTTATGCAAACTTTTGAAAATAAAAGCTACAACCTTGAGGGCACTCCCCCAGCAACCATTATAGTTTCTCCTGTTATATAAGAAGTATCATCAGAGGCAAAAAATGCTGCTGCAGCAGCCATGTCTTCAGTTGTACCAAGCCTTCCAAGTAGTATTTTTCCTTCAATCTCCTTCTTCTGCGGTAATTCAAAGAACACTCATTTAGTCATTTTTATTTTTTTCATCGATAAGTATTAGTGGTTAGTTTCATTCAATGATACTCACAAGAGGATCATTATTAGTAAGGAATGAAGCAAAGTGAGTTGGCACAAAACCAGGAGCAACACAGTTTACACGAGTGTTTGGTGCCATCTCAGCAGCCAATGCCTACACAACATATTATAAATAAGAGTTTAATTCTCAATCAATCAGAAATCATCCTAGGTACGATTAAGGTAATTATTATAATGACTTAATGAAAATTTTGTTCCTCCTATTTTCTTAAATTCATAATTTTGGTCTATTTAGTTTTGAAAAACAGTAATTTTGGTCTGCTTAATTAATTATTAACTAATAATTATGATTAATAGAGTTATTGAGTTAAATAAAAATTAATATAAAAACTGTAATAATTTTTTACACAAAAAAAATAATTAAAAAAAATCATTTTTAACATTAAAAAAAGTGTTAATTACCAATTATAAAAAAATTATTTTTAATATTAAAAAATGATAAAAATTAAAAGAAAAATCATTTTTAACCTCTTTGAATAATTAATATTTTTTAGTGAATTTATAATTAACTTAATAATTTTATTGATTATAATTATTAATTAATAATTGATATGGAGGACCAAAATTGCTTATTTTTAAAATTAGAAAAATCAAAATTATCAATTTAAAACTAGGAGGATCAAAATCATATATTTAAGAAATTATAGAATCAAAGTTGTAATTTAGCCTATTATAAAAATCAATAAATATACTATACATGACAACTTGTGATTAGATAACAATTTTAAAAAGTTTTACATGTTAATTCATTCTAATTAAGTTCTATAAATAAGTAGCAAATTGAACAAAAGATAGTGGTTTTAAATAGTTTTTGAAGGAACAATGGCAAAAAACTTTGGTAAGTCCTAGAAGGGTTGTTTTGGTCACTGCATACATAGCCAAAGAAGCTCTTGGATTATAACCAACAATTGAGGAGATGATAATGACAGAAGAGCCCTTCTTCAAGTAAGGAGCTGCATCTTGCATAAATCATAAAGTGGATAACACACCACACACAATTTCTGAATTTCAGCACATCACATGGAGATGAGATAAAGAGAAAAAAAATGCTAAAACACATGATTCTTTCTTTTCTTTTTGTTCACAGCTGCGATTAATGATGAGTACAGATCCTCTATAGTAAGATAAGTAAAATAGTACAGTATTTGGAGCAGTAGCTCAATTATTGGTCCATATAAATATGAAATTATAGACTTCACCACACTAGATTCATGCTTTCTATTACTCTTTACTCTAAAGGACCTGCACTCGTGATTCATTACCTTCAGAAGAAGTATAGAAGCTTTGACATTTATCTCCCAAAGCTTGTCAAGGATCGACTCTTGTGTTTGCAAAATGGGATCAACAGTAGGATTTACTGCAGCATTGGACACAATAACATCTATCTTTTCATACTTCTGAAACAAACTAGCATGTTAAACAAAATACTAGAACTGCATCCAAATAGTTGGAATGAAGTATTCTAATAAAAAGGTTACACAAACTATATGCACTGACGAAAACAAAGGCCAAGTCTTAGTCTAACACTCTAACCTCTAGATGAAGATGACAAATCATAGAAGGAATTTGTTGAGGAGTACTAGCAATGCACAGCACTTCGACCAAAATAGGTGTTTTCTTAAAAAAAAAAAAAACACCTATTTGGATGCATGGTAAAAGTATTTACCATTGTGGATAGCGCTCGATGGTCAAGTGTCTCCCATGGTATTGGGAGGAGCTTGATGGCCAAGCACCTCCCCCTGGATGAAACTGACGTGCCCCTGCAAGAGGCGCTAGTCAGTGAAGTGCCTCCCACAGCAAGGTCGGTTTTCGTTTCTGCCCAACTCTTTCTTGAACTAAGAAATGATTAACATAGTATTCAACTTTTATGATGCATCCAAATAGTTGTTTTCTTTTGAGAAAACATTCATTTTGGTCAAAGTGTCAGCAATACACTCTCAAACACACTCTTACCAACACATCTTCTCTGTTTAACATTCATGAAAAATTACAAAATCAGGTAAAATAGTTATTAACATTCATGGAAAACTACAAAATCAGGTAAAATAGTTATTAAATAGGATGTGTGACTCACTAAATTTTTTTATTTTCAATAAATTTTATCCAATTAGAGAGTGTGTTCTTAAAATCTCTCTTGTTAACAAATCGAGTATGAAACTGGGTACAAGACTGAGCAGAAAATAGCTATAAAACTAAACAGACTAAACAAATGAAGCAAATGACAAACCTTAAAATAACACTAACCTCACACTTATGAGAGGGAGAAAAAAATTATCTGATTTATTTCAGTTATGCATATATATTGAACATAAGCAACCTTTCAACCAACTTTACAAGAAATCACAAAAGTTGAACAGACTTTTCATATTTTAAATTAAAAATCTCAATTTCTAACAGAATTACTGAAATTTAGACTACAATAACTAGTACAATTTCTTTCACGAATTGATAAATTAAGAGAATAGAAGATTGAATGCAGAGATGAAATCAATGAAAGCCTTCTATTGAACTTGGACAGAAAGCAAGGATGTACAAAGGTATACTGCAAATTTTAAAAAGATATGACACAATTATTAATATGTATAAAATTATTCTAAATATAACTCATTAAAAGAATTGATATTTTACAAATAAGGGAGGATAATAAAATTGTACATTTATCTAGTTATTGTGACATTTTTATTTATATTGTATAAATGTTTAAAAAGTAAAAATACATGGTGGTGTTGGGTGTGATGGGACAGAAGTGTAAAACTTTTTATATTGTGAATGCATACCCTATTTACTCATTAACAGTGTTGGTGTCTTAAATTTCATAGGTTATCTGAATAAAATCTCACCTGAACTGCTTTGTCTATCAAATTCTTCCTTTGTTAAGCATTGGAAACATGGCAAACAACTGCCAACACTTCAATTCCTTCAGCCGGAGTTTTTCAGCAACTACATCAACATTTTGCTGGAGCATTAATTCAACAGAAAAGAAAAAAAAATCAGCAATGAACAAACATGTATGCAGAACATGGTAGTAGGTGGGGATTTGGAAAAAGATGAAGCATTTGTACCAACAAATAATAACAATAGTTTCATCGTACTAATGTCTGTTACATGAATCATTAGACTCTCAATTAAAAACCAAATTCATGAAATCCTTTTCAATCATTTCCTCCACCATGCTTCTTATACCAACCACTCTTACTATTTACTAACAATTAGTCTATCCTTCATAAAATGAAACAAATAAAAAAGAAACGAAAAGAAATCCTTAATTCTTGTGACCCAAATACAAAAGCAGGATTTTTTTTTTCTTCTGAAAAATGAAGACTTTGACTTAAACTCCATAAGAAAAGAGATAAAAAAAAAACGGGAAATTGAACTTGTTTGCGAGAAGAGATGACAACAGAAGCACCCTCCAAGCCAAGCCTCTGTGCTATGGCAAAGCCAATTCCCTGAGTGGAAGCTGTCACAATTGCCACCTTCCCTTCAAATCTCTTACCCTTTACTACCATTTCTTCTTTCTAAGCCATCAACCAAACTCAGCTAAAGAAAGAGGCTTTGTTTGTGTTTGAGAACAGACACAAAAGGAAAGAGTGAAGATGCACTGTTTCCAAGATGAGTTAGTATTTTTTTTTTAAATAACAACATCACCCTTTGAACAAGTTGCAGGTGACAAATCACAACCATATATTACAAAAAATATACATTTAATGGTTAAATTAAGTAGTCCACCTGTGCACTAGTTTATAAATCGTTAGTTAGAGTGGCATCTTTGTTTTTTGTTCCCAAGATTCCTCTTGAAAACTATTGTTCTGTGAAATATCTCTTCCCTCAAATTAAATCCCTCTTTTTTTGCTTTCAATAAACAAATTGAGATTATTGACAGGTAGATGAACTCTAACCCTATCTACTTGTTACAAAGTTGCAGTTGCTTTTGCATATTCTATAAAATTTGCCACTTTTTCTTTGTTTTTCTACTTATGAATTTTGGGTGAGTTGGGGGAAAACATAAGTCGTATATACTATATATGAGATATTTGATATTGTATGACCAAGCTTTTTTCTGAATAACTACATGTGGTGTAATTAATCTGAGCACATGCTGAAACAGCTACTGAAATGGGAGAATCCAAGTTTGTCTCCTTGGCATTTCTACTGGTTTGTTTAGTTCTCCAAAGGGTGTGGTCACATGGAGTCCAGCCTCTTTCAAAAGTTGCTGTTCATAAGGCAACAGTATCACTTCTTGACCTTGCTTACATCAAAGCATCTCCAGAAGTTTTTGGACTACAAGTAAGTTTTAA
The DNA here is from genome assembly GCA_014843725.1 of Amphicarpaea edgeworthii. Lineage (NCBI taxonomy): Eukaryota > Viridiplantae > Streptophyta > Magnoliopsida > Fabales > Fabaceae > Amphicarpaea > Amphicarpaea edgeworthii. Next base: position 3,977,908 of record CM026329.1, read on the forward strand.
GAGTTTAATGGTGATGCATTGACAATGTAAAATAGTTTAATTGTGATTGAATAATAATGTAAAACCCTAAACTATTAATTTTACACTGTCAATGTATAGCCTTTGTTCTCAATTTTTAACACCGTTGTGCAATGTAAATTGATCAGTGGTGTCACATGTAAACTCTCTTGATGATCACCATTTTCTTTTAGCTTCTATATTATTTTTCTACTTGCTATATTGCATATTGCCAATGTAAGTTTTACTGGTTCTTTTATAGGGACAAACTGCTGAATGGGTCACTCTGGAGTACAGTTCTCCAATTCCATCAATTGATGATTGGATTGGAGTATTCTCTCCTGCAAACTTTAGGTAACATTCTAAATCTGTGCCTATCTAGAGTTTAGCCACAAAACTGGCTCCACAATTTGGAGTCCCATAAAAGTTCTATTTGATTGTTTTAATTAAGTATGTTTGGTTTCACATGGTAGAATTGATTCTGAATTTAGAATTGATTTTAGATAGATTTTCACATGTTTGGTTTCATGTTGAAAGAAAAGTTCAAAATTGATTCTGAACTGGAATAACTAACCGTCGCTTCTGCGTTGGATTCAAAATTTTATATTGAATTTTACTTCAAAATCAATTATAACCAAAATCATTCAAACATAAATTACATCATTTCAAAATCAATTCTAATCAAAATTAATTTTATTCATAATCAATTTTACCAAGGCTCATCCAAACACCCACTAAATTCTTGTCTTGTACAATCAAACTTGGTTGCTTAGTTTCAATTGATTATTCCTGTTTTGTGCATTCAGTGCTTCCACATGTCCAAAAGAAAATCGTAGAGTCTATCCACCACTATTGTGTTCTGCACCCATTAAGGTACAAGTGTGGATGTAAACTCTAACCTGTGTCATACTTTCACAATGAGTTTAGCACAATGATTTCTTTCAGTTGCTTTTCTTGAAGCCAGGAGAAGTTAATGAAAGAAAGAATAGAAGTGATGGTCTAATGAATGTTAATGTTTACCACATTGTGCAGTATCAATATGCAAATTACTCTAGTCCCCTCTACAAAGTAACTGGACAAGGGTTTCTGAAGCTTCAGCTGATCAATCAGAGATCAGATTTCTCATTTGCACTATTTTCTGGTGGCTTGTCAAACGTAAGCTGTTGCTTGTTTGAACTTGTTTGACCAAGTGGATGTTAATATTCTATGATTCTTAGACAAACAAAATTGAATGCACAAATTATTTAGAAGTAGATTTGAACCATGAGAATATTCTTGCATTTTTTTCTCTTTCTTTTTAAACCATGGATGCAAAGTTAACAAATCCTTTTAAAGTCTACTTTGTAAGCTGAGTCCTGAGTGAGATTTTTTTTTCTTCTCTTTTTTAGTTTGTATATTTTGTTCACTTCTGATATGCTTTTCTAGCATTTCATATTTTGGATTTATGTATATTTATATGATAACCCTTCAATCAGATTTTCCAATTCTATATATTCAGTAACACTTTTATGCCTCTCTGAAACTTCTAATTTGCACATTTATCAGGAAAAATAATGCAATCTCTTATTTGTTTATATTCACCTTATGATAGCCAAAGCTAGTGGCACTGTCAAATAAAATAGCTTTTGCAAATCCAAATGCACCAGTTTACCCTCGCTTGGCACTAGGGAAGTCATGGAATGAGGTAAGTTCAGTTTCTCCAGTCCTAGACTGCATAAATCTTACACAGTTTATGTTAAAAGGATAAGGAAGTTCCCTATGTAAGCAAAGGCTATGTAAACTTGTGAAGAAAGAAAGCATCTAGCATGCTGCTACTATCTCTAATTTAGTTAATCTTTTAACAATATTTGTTTGTTACATTTACTCTTTTTTTTTCTTTAAATGGTTCTTTCATTTTATCAAATTAAAATATGTAGTATCATTTTGATCAGATGACTGTAACATGGACAAGTGGATATGGGATCAGTGATGCTGAACCTTTTGTTCAATGGGGTCCAAAAGGAGAGGATCATATGCATTCACCTGCTGAGACACTGACTTGCACTCGTGATAGCATGTGTGGTAAGGGAAGTCATATACCTCTTTGCTATGTACTTGAACCTAGGATTTGGAATTAACAATGTTAGCACAACAAATTTAAGAGATTATACAGTTTTAGATATATGAATATTCATGGTAAAAAATGTTGGTGGAACATGTTTTTAAAAATGTTGCTCATTGAACACTAACATTATCTATTTATGAACAGGTGCACCAGCAAGAACAGTGGGATGGCGTGACCCTGGATACATACACACCAGTCATCTAAAAGAACTGTGGCCTAACAGAATGTATGCTATTTCTAGCTTAGGCATAGTTTTATGCACATTTTAATGTTATGTTTCCCTTTCAAGGTATACATGAATCTTATATTCAGATTTTGTTTTACTTCATAGTAGATTACCTTTCCATTAATTTTGTGAGAACTTTTATTTGATATTGTTATCTATAATGGGTGATCGTCAATTCGTGGATTATTGTTATTTTGTTGTATGGGGAAAAAGATTATGTACTGAAAGTGTAAAATAGTTTTACACTTCATCCAATCACAAATTACCATATGGTAAGTTTGTCAAATTTTACAATAATTACCTTAAAGTATCAATGGTGATTTGTGAATGAATGGCAATGTTAGTACGTAACTATTAAACTCAATTTTGTTTTGTTATCGAGCTCCTAACTAGGAAAAACCTATTGTGTTGCATCATATTTTCTATTCATATTAATTTGCTATAATGATGCCATGATAATTTAATTGTGCTTTCTGTTGATTGGGCAGATATGAGTACAAGATAGGACACAAATTAAACAATGCTACATATATCTGGAGTGCAAACTATCAGTTCAGAGCACCTCCTTTTCCTGGACAAAAGTCCTTACAACGTGTAGTCATATTTGGAGATATGGGAAAGGTTTGAACTGTTATGAAAAAGTATATATGCATGCATATATTCGATGGATAGCATCTGTCATGTTTCTCAGTAACATTGGTTCTAAGATCCTATTGTCCTCAGTGTGAATCACAATCCTTTTGTTATTCAATTATCTTAGTATTTGAATATTTGATGCATATTTAACCATGCAGGAGGAAGTTGATGGTTCCAATGAATACAACAATTTCCAGCATGGCTCAATCAACACTACTCATCAACTTATCCAAGACTTGGAAAACACTGACCTTGTTTTCCATATTGGAGATATATGTTATGCAAATGGTTACCTTTCTCAATGGGATCAATTCACAGCACAGGTGGAGCCAATTGCATCAGCTGTGCCTTACATGATTGCGAGGTTTTCACATAACTTATCCCAAAAATTAGTCTAGGAAGTGTTTTGTTTATTTATTTACTTTTAATAATGATACCCTTATGGGGATTTTGTTCTTATAGTGGGAACCATGAGCGAGATTGGCCTGGAACAGGATCCTTTTATAAGAACATGGATTCTGGAGGAGAATGTGGTGTGTTGGCACAGACTATGTTCTATACCCCTGCTTCGAACAGAGCTAAGCTTTGGTATGGCAACATGACTTCCATGCATTTCTTCAGATTATAATCAATAAATGAGCAAATTGTAAGATTTTTCCTTTGTAGAAAGGTTATGTTCTATTGGATTTAATGATTTGCCATGATTTGAGCATGAAGAAAATGAATTACTAAGAATTACAAATGGCATTCAATAAAGAAGAGCAAATAATCAAATTGGTTCTTGAAAGATATAGTATTTTGAGGTTTTGAAATAGTTTTATAGCAGTCCACCAATGCTTTTGGTATTAAAGCTTTAGGCAGAAAATACTTGCAGAATTAATCAGGTATTTTATTTGAAACATGTTAAATTTCTACACTCTTTCATCAGGTATTCAATTGACTATGGCATGTTCCACTTCTGTATTGCTGACACTGAACATGATTGGAGAGAAGGCACAGAACAATACAAGTTCATTGAGCATTGTTTGGCATCAGTTGACAGACAAAAACAGCCATGGCTAATTTTCCTTGCACATCGCGTACTTGGATACTCTTCTTGTATCTGTTATGCAGAAGAGGGGTCATTTGCTGAACCAATGGGGAGAGAGAGCTTTCAAAAGCTCTGGCAGAAATACAAGGTGGATATTGCCATCTATGGCCATGTTCACAATTATGAGAGGACATGCCCCATATACCAGGTTTCTTCAACCTTGTGCTCTTCTTCCATTCAAATTTTGGTGAATATAAGGCTAACATGTACATTAAACAACACAACATCCAGAATTAAGCATTAAGTAATCAAAATGTCAAGTTCCCTAATCCCTACTATGCTCTTCTTGAGAAAAATGAAACAAACACCATTTTACATGCCACAAATAGCATCATTTAAATCTGCAAATTGGAATGAGAATGCATATTTTCTCTACTAACCAGAACCTTGTTTTTTAAATTTTGCAACAGAATATATGCACCAATGAAGAGAAACACCACTATAAGGGAACCTTAAATGGGACCATACATATTGTTGCTGGTGGTGGTGGGGCAAGCATTTCAACTTTTACTTCCCTCAAAACCAAATGGAGCATCTTTAAAGACTATGACTATGGGTTTGTAAAACTAGCTGCTTTTGATCATTCAAATTTGTTGTTTGAGTACAAGAAGAGCAGAGATGGAAAGGTTTATGACTCCTTCAAAATATCACGGGATTATAGAGACATCTTGGCCTGCACCACGGATAGTTGCCCGAGTATAACAATGGCATCTTGATTGATGAAATGGTGAAAGCTTCAGTGTATCCAGCCATGTCGAAGCAGTAAGTTATGAGTAGATTATCTTCCAAAAACAGACGGATGTTGTATATGACTGCAAGCTGTCACCTTGACCAATATGGCTTTGGTAGAATGCACACTCAATTCACTGCTGTTGAAGTTTAAGCTGCAAGCACTTTCTTGTACCTAAAATAGGATAGGAGGGCAAAATACAATACTACACAAACAATTCCAGTAATTACCAAAACCCAATTGAATCCAGATGGATAGTCAAAAACTGTGGTTTCAAAGTTCATTCCAAATACACCTGCTACAGCAGCAAATACTGCAGCTACCAATGTGGCAGCTGTAAGAAGCAACTCAAACTGTATTAGCTGGTTTTGAATATTTCCCTGTAATAGATAGAGTGAAAAGTTACGCTGCCAGGATTACACAGTTTAGAGTATCAAAGAAATAAAGGGATAGCCAGCAGTATGTTGCAAATTGTTAATCTTAGCATACCAATTTTATGTTGATAAAATCTTCTGTGTCGTCAATGTATTCTTTGAGCTGCATTACCAGCAGAAAAAAAATATACTTAGCATTTGCATAGTAAAACCATATGCTGTTAGTTTACATAAAAAGTCATTATGGCTACTACTCATCAGCAAAAATAAGAGTGCAATATATATACAAGTACCTTAGTTATATTAGCAAATAATCAATACTATGATAACCAACATACAGATACTCTATGTTATATCTATTTTGTTATAAGCAACATGGGTAGATTCTAATGCTACAGCTGAATAAGTAAAACTTCCCATACCGACAATATTGTGTTAAGAGTATTATCAATGACAATAAAGTATGCTTCAAGCAACATTTCCAGTGGCTCAATCCTTTCTGCATCATCAGACGAACCAATTGAACTACCATGTTTACTAGAATTTCCAATGCTGCTGAAAGCCCTTTGCAACATCTGGACTCCACTAATTGATCGCTCTGGTGAAGTAGGAGCCGATTTTGAAATCACTTTCCCTGATGCACCAGTTTGAAAATAATCATTATAATCATAAGTATCTGATCTTCTCTTTTTCTCAGTTAGGCACATCTCAGCCATGTCACCATCATCATCCATGAGATGTTCTATTTCATCACGAACCTGGGAATTAACAAAAAGTTACAAGTTGCAGGTAATAGAAAGCTAAAAAACTGAGAATGGTAATCAAGGATAATAATTCTATGTTAACCAACCTTCTGAACTCGTTGAGTCAAAGCAAGCAGGTGACCTTTAAATCTTCTAACACGTTCCAGGTTGAGAGTACTGATAGATGTGGCTAGTTCATCTAGCACAGGATATATTTCCATTTCCAGTTCGTTTACCTATCAAATCAACATCCTTCTTATATATGGAACTCAAGATAACAATTTACTTACATATGGCTGGTAGCTTATTGAACATCTTTTTCGATGCATTTAGCAAGGCATATAATGTGGCATATAAACACAATTACCTGAATTCCAAGACTGAAATGAAAATTTGCAAAATCAAAGTTATACACCTATATATAGTCTGAAGCCGTTGAAATTTACACTACAATGACCTAGGTCTGAAGATAAGATTAAGATATGAGAGCAGTGTTAAACCCTCATTACCTCCATATTTCTTGAGGGATAATGTAAAACTTAATATATTAATTTTATATATTGTGTTGGTTTTTGCCTAAATTCTCTTATTTTTAATAACAAAATGAATTGAATAAGTTCAGATGAAAAATAGTTACATTTGATGGAGATATTAACAAAAAGATTTTATATATTGTGTTGGTTTTTGACCAAGGGTTAATAATAGATGTTTATGTTCCTAGGATATTAGCTAGAAGACCACCACCCTTTTGGTTTTTTTTTCAGATCTCCTTGCAATTTCTTTTGTCTCCCTATATTTCTTGAGTGCTACACAGAATTAATCCAAGGGCTTTTACAAGCCTGAGTCTTGATTGCAGTGAATGAATGGTGGAAAATATTTGAACAGCCAATAAAGTGTAATCGCAATCAAATTTTATAGATTATCTGAATTTGCAGGCAAATTCTTAGGATGGTTGGTGAAAATATTTTCAACATGATAAATCCTGCAGTAATATAACCAAAATACTGGCAAGAATATAAACTTGTGGCTACCGTTTCAATGTAAAATTAAAAATGTAGAAAATATACTATCACAAATTCACAGCCAAAAACATGGAAGATTCCCAAACAAAAAAGAGTTATGGGTGAATTAATACCTGAGCTTCTAAAGATGTGCATGTCAATTCTAGAGCCAACTCCAGTGCTCTAAATTCAAAGGGTAAATCATCTGTTAAAAAATGGAAGACAAAGTAAGCAACTATATGTAGTAATTACCTCCATCAAAAAGCTTTAAAAGACTCTGAATAGCCTGGAATTATAGCAAATATAACATTGCTTTTAAGAAAGAAAACACAACAGTTGAAGAAGAGCTTTCAAAGTATTATCAAGAAAAGACTTGATAGATCATAACACTCAATGTCTATCCCTTATTATTCTTCATCCATTCCCTAACAGTGCTACAACAGAAAAGACCATTAGGTATGCTAATATAGTCATAATGAACCTAGATAAATATAATTCAAATGAGTCTTCCTTGCACCTAAATGTATATGTTACAGCTATATTAGCTGCAATCCTTCCTTACCTGCTTTTTCATTCTGAAGCCGATTGCATAATTCTAACCTGTACTGACCAACACTACCATCCAATGAATTCATTAGGATGACCTCGTCAGCAGTGATTATGCACCGGATTTGCTCAAGGTTGACTACAATAGCCTTCTCCCGTCCTAATATTGTAGAAGGATAAATAAACATCGGATCCAATAGCCGGAGATCTCTAGAAGGCAAAGAACAATCTCTCATTATAGTTGCCTTGTCAAGTATCACAGTCTGAAAGTTCCCATCCTGATCAATTTTAATCCAAGAGCGACTTCCATGACTTCTCTTCTTCAGGCCTGATATAGCAGTCCCACGATTGATTTGCCCATTGAAAAAAGACCTCCCACCACCATCAAGAGATAAAGAAGACTCAGGTAGGCTGGAAGAATAATAGTGGTCATGTGTTTCATCGCCCATGGCAATTGCATTATACATTTCTCACAAGCAGTACTGATACAGTATTTTTTTAGCTGACGTGATATATAGGTGATAACCAGAATCAAGAACCACCTCTACCACCTGAGGTGATCCATACTTTGTGCATTTCTCAAATTAAGACCTGAAACTGGAAGATAAGATAGAACCAATGTGCTAGGTTAGTTGAACAAGCACATATTTTAGAAGAAAATTACTGGACAAAAGAAAATAAAAAAAATAAGAGGCAATATCCATCTACTTCTTCAAATATAAGAATTGAATGCAACCAAATCGCAAATCCTTTCTTCCCATCTCTTGTCCCCTTTCCTGTTCCCCCCATTACAAATAAGTGACGCATGAACCAATGAGAAAAACTAACGAATAGGAAAAGGGATGTTCCATTTTAACCACATAATCACATATCACTTTCACTTTAAATTGAAGGAACAAGAAACTGAGACAGGTGATTTCAATCCAATGGAATAATAAAACCTTAACCTAAATAATCAAATAATCAATCAATAAAAAAGCAAACAATCAAATTAAAGAAAAACAAAACTAGAGGGGAAAAAACCCAATGCTCTAATAATTATCATCATTCAACACATAACATATCTTCAAATTCAAAAAATTTATTTGCCAACCAACTCAGCCTGATACCATACCAATAGCTGAGTTTCATCAACTTTCCTTTTAAACTTGTGAACACTAGTTTTGTCCCAAAATAGCAATTCACACTAAAGAGTCCTTCAATCAACTTCAACCCAACTCGTAAACAAATTAAATTCTCCATAAACCAAACTAAATCTCATACTCAAAATCCTAACTTCAACATCATCAGTAATACTAATACCCATCATGCATTCATCCAACTCCTAAATCTTCCACTAACTGCACCCTTCATTCCCCCGAGTCTCAAACAAAAGATTTCACCTTTTACATAAATAGATTCAAATAATAGAAAAAATTGGACAAAATTGAAACCCCAGAAAGAGAGAAAAAAAATAAAGTTACCTGAAGGTCGAGAATCAGCAGAAAATGTTTGATAGGTGGAAGATGGATTGAATTGAGACAGCGAAAAGGTTTCTATTCTCAGATAGTAGAGTCGAAGAAGAAGATTATGAATATTGCATTACCAAATATGATAAATTCAATTCAATTGTAGCAATGCTTTTGATACGAGAAAACTTTGCGTCATTGACATGAAATTTATAAGGTTTTGATTTAACGTTTTTTTTATTTGTTTTGAAAAATAGCTTCAACCCGTTGTGTGTAAGTTGTAATTGGTGAATCACTTTGAATCTGTGATCCTATTCCTGAAGGGTTAAATTGTTGTGTTTGTAGATTTCTGAAGTTAACTGTTGTTGAGTTTAACTGTGACACGGTGACTCGGTACGATGTAGAATAGTTATGTTTCTTTATATATTTATAGTTTGTTATCAAAAAGTGTACATGAGTTTCGGTTCACAAATTAGATTGGATCCAATTTAAAAAAAAAAAACATCTCATCCAATGACTTAGCTTTTTTTAATTTATCATTTAGTCAAGAGATTTAATATGATCTAATTTAAAATGATTTAAATTGAATCGGTTTTAATTTTAATTTTCTTTTTATATGTTATTATATAACTATAGTAGTATAATTTTTTAAATATATATCATATAAAAATACATTTATACAATTTGATAATTATATTTATGTATCTTAATTCAAATAGTAATTAAAAATTTATTTTAATTAAATATTTGATTTATAAATAGACATGAGTTATCTAATAATTTTACATGTATAAGTTCAGTTTAGATCAATTTTAAAAAATTGCACAAAAAAAAAGATCAACTTTAAAAATTAAATTTGATCTGGTCCAATACAAATTTTGATTTTTTTTAAAAAATTTACCAATTCGGTATCGATTTTTTTTTATTGATTTTTTCAATTTTTGTTGAATTGAATGGATTGAATCCATTTTGAAGATGAAAATCACCTAATTCAATCATTTTAGTTTTTTTTAATTTATCATCCAATCCTAAAAAAATAATTTGATCTATTTTAAAGCGATTTGGATTGAATAGATTTTTTTTTTAATTTTTTTTATTTAATTTTAGAAATATTAAATAAACGATAAGATATATCTATTATCTATTATATATTATAAAAGAAGATTTTGTCACATTATTAAATAACATGTAATAATCTCATATTAATTCTATATTTATTTATATTAAATAAAATAATAATTTTAACAAATTAATCTATTCAATTTTTAAAATAATTTGAATATTAAAAGTAATATTATTATTAAAATTAATCTATTCAATTTTTAAAATAATTTGAATATTAAAAGTAATATCAAATATCATTTATTTATATATTTATATTTTCTCCTTTCATCCCATTTAGATTTTTTTTTCTTTTATTATCATCTTTCTTCTACATTCTTTTATATCTTTCACCCTTCAATTGTCTATATATTCATTTTTTCTACCTCCATGTAATAGGTGTTCATTTTTTTTTCCTATAGGTGTTTATTTTTTCTTCCTCTATGCTACCATCGATTGGGCCAATTTTTTTTTTTTCCTTGTGTGTTTTTCTTTTTCTTTTTTTCTCCTATATTTTTTTTCTAATTCATATTTTTTCTAATTATCTTATGAATATAAAAAATTTAAAAATTAAATATAACAAATCTAAATGAACTTAAATTTAAATAAATATTAATTTAAATTTAAATAAAATATTTGGTATTAATTTCATTTTTTTAACTAGAACTTTTTTTTAAAAAAAATATTAGTTTGAGATCTTAAAATTCAAAAAGAAATTATGATTTATAAATAATAGTTGATAATAATAATAAAAACTTGCACAAAAATAATTTGAAAAAAGTGTAAAGAGATAATTTAAATTGATTAATGTTTATCTTAAAATTATAATGTTAATTATCATCTTAGGATTATTGTAATTATTTTAAAATTATAATATTTGTTATTTTGTTACATTTAGGGTTATAAATTTTATTTTATATTATTTTCAACAAATATTATCATCTAATTTAAATAAAACATGATTTTCAAATTTATTCTGTTGTTATTATTTTATGACACTTTTAAGTTATTATTAATATAATTATCTTTGCACCAAAAAAATTAGTATAATTATCTTATAAATATAAAAAATTTAAATATTAAATGTAACAAGTCTAAATGGATTTAAATTTAAATCAATTATTTGGTATTAATTTTGTTTTCTAATTTAAAACTAGATTTAAAAAAATATTAGTTTGAAATCTTTAAATTCAAAATGAAATTATTGTTTTTAATTAATACTTGATAATAATAATAAAAAACTGAGAAAAGTATAATGAGGTAGTTTAAATTGATTAATGTAATTATCTTAAAATTATAATATTTGTTATTATCTTAGATTTATTGTAATTATCTTAAGTTTATAATACTTGTTATGTTGTTAGTTGGATTTCGTTTAGGGTTATAATTTTTATTTTATATTATTTTCAACAAACTTAATCATCTAACTTAAATAAAAAATAATTTTTAAATTGTTTCTGTTATTATTATTATTTTATGACGTTTTTAAGTTATTATTATTGTAATTATTTTGTAATATATAATATTTAAAATATTACACATTTACAATATTACTAAATACATTAATAAAATATATTTCAAATATAAGTATAAATACTTTTATTTGTTTTATAATATTTTAAATATGACAACAGTCAAAGTCACAAGATTTCATAAAAAAAAATTAAATATAAATGTTTGAATGTTTTTCAATGACTAAAATGTAAGGTTTTAAAAATCGAATCGATGATTGAACCAGTTGAGGTACTGGATCAATGGTCGAACCAGTGGATCATTGGTTAAATCGCATAACCCGGTCCATAATAGAAAAAATTAAAAATTTTATACCTTATTTTGAAAAAAATTAAAAAGAATATATCACACAAATTAATATAATTTTACAAACTCATTCTTTAAATTTAAATTTATTGATATAATAAAGTTTTAAATAAAAAATTATATAAAAACTATTCATTAACATTTAATAATAGTAAATATAAATAATAAAATTATAATAGGAATAAAAAATACTATGTATTTATGTTTACTTGCATAGTATATTACACTATTATAATATTTAATATTCAAATATAAATAAAGATTACTATTATTATTATTATTATTATTATTATTATTATTATTATTTTATATATATATATATATATATATATATATATATTATTTGCAATAACATAATCAATTAAACATGGTGCTCATGTGATTAAATAACACTAGTTTCACTTTTCATGTTTAGGTTTGATCCTGCCTCCATTAATTTCACATTTTTTTAATTAAAATCTAATATTTTTTTGTGCAGCGAGTCGAACCAGTTCAATTAGTTGAGTCAATCGAGTTGATTGCATAACCGATCACATGTGTGATCTAACCTGAACCAACCACCAGTTCACAATCGAACTAGTCTGACCAGTTTGGGTTTTAAAACCCTCCCAAAATGTATTAGTGTTAAATAATTTAATACTAAATATAAAATAAATTAATTAATATAATAATAAAGACTTTTCAATTTATGATTAATAACAAATTCTAGATTGTGAAAAGTCTTCCATTTGTCAAATATACTAAATATTTATCTAAAATAAAACATAGCAATTACACTAATGAAAACTTTTTAATGACTTGTATTAAACAATCAAATCTAAATTAGAAAAAAAAGTCTTCAAAGCATATTAATTTTATTTTAAATAGTAAACATGTAATAAATGTTTTTTTGTTATTTTATTTGTTTAAAGGTCAAATTTACCATTAAAAAACTTACTAGCAAGTAGCAACCATCATCAAGTAGCAATCGAGCAGAAGCTAGGAAAGTAGGTGAGGGAAGTGGTTGAAGGGAGAGAGGGGCATTTGCAGCGAGAGAGATGGTGACGGTGTACGGTGGTGCAACGACGACGCCACTATGAAGCATTAGGTTCTGCAGGCATTAGGTTCTTCACATTTGAGGATTTTTGGGAAAATGCACGAAGAGTAAAGAGTGAAGAGTGTGTGTCTTTTGTCTTTTTATTTTTTATTTTATTACTTAAATAGTTCAGTTACTAGTTTTTTTTACTAGTTTGGTAACCAATTCAGTTCAGTTTTTTTTTTTTTAAGTTCAACTATTTTGGATCAGTTATATATAGTTCAGCATCAGATCAGTTCAATTAAGATATTTTTGGCCAGCCCTAGTGAAAGTAGTGATTAAAGCATACAGAAAATGGCATTGCACATGAAAGATAAAATTTATCAAATATTGGGGAAATCCTAATGATATTAATATCTTGTTATTGATTGTTGTTGTTCTTGATCCTAGGAGCAAGTTGGATTTTGTTAATTTCTTCATTAAGTATATGTTCACACCCTATGAAGCCAGTTTATTGAGTTCAAAATTATTGTTATCTTTGAGAGGGCTTTATGAATAATATCAAGGTGTTAATAAGGGTTCACAAATTAGTCAACAAGAATCACAATTAGATGACAATGATTATGATCCTCATGGGATGAATTCCTATCTTAAATCAATCGAGCATAGATTTGATTATGTCTCAGAACTTGATAAATATTTGAAAGAAGCTCTTGAACCTTACAACAAGTTAGTTGAACTTGATGTTTTAAATTGGTGGAAAGTTAACTCAACTAGATTTCCTAACCTTGCTAGCATGGCTCAGGAGATGTTAGCCATTCCTATCTTTACTGTAGCATCAGAATGTGCATTTAGTGTGGGAGGAAGGGTAATTAGTCCTTATCATAATTGTTTGACACCCAAAATAATTGAGGCACTTGTTTGCACACAGGATTGGTTGAGAGGAAAGTCTTTTTCTTTACCTTATGACAAAGATGCGAAAGAGCTTGGTAAATTTAGATATTAATTTTAATTTTAGTTTTATTTTAAATTTTCTAAGATTCTGATATATATATATATATATATATATATATATATATATATATATATTGTAAAGATATCTTCTCAAGATGAAGTGGTACCTTCAAGTGTTATTAATTTGGATGATTGAAGATGTATCAACATGTTAGGATTTTGTGCTTTGTTGCATTGATCAACTTATTAGAACTTTGAATTGTTGTCTAGTTTAGTGAATTTGATGTAGTAATCAACTTATTAGAATTTGAATTATTGTCTGGTGTAGTGAATTTTAAATATATTGATCAACTTATTAGAATTATGAGTTATTATCTGATGTAGTGAATCAACTTAGTAGAATATAAATTAAATAAAAATGGACAATAATAAAGGTAAAAAAGTTTAAAATGGTTCAGAGCAGTTCAAAGTAGTTTGAATAACAGTTCAGTTCAAAGTATCTCTAATAGAGTTCAGTTCAATTTGCTTGAACCATTTAATAGTTCAGTTTAAGCAAACTATATTTGCAATTCAGAATAGTTCAACACAGATCAGTTTAGTTTGGTTCGAATTGAACAACCCTAACTTTCACAATAATGTTGAATCTTTTTTCTAAGTCCAAACACCTCTTTCATATACATATGACCAGTAACATAGGAAGAACCAAATATACACATTGTAGAGTCATAGAATACCTTTAAAAATGGTAGAATCGACCTAGCATTATTCCAATCAGAATCTTGTAACCCAACATCATTAACTTTGACCAATTCGCGAAACTTCTTATCTCACATACCTAACAAGACAAAGGCAGCTTTGAACTTCAAGGCTGCATCTAACATTAGATAGGTTAAATTCCACCTAGTGTCAACATCGAGGCAAAGAAGACCTTTGTAAGAAATTCTCTCTTGCTCTATGAATGCCTTGAACCTAACTAATCGACCAGGAGATGATTTTCAATGGAATTGCCAACATATGTGTTGTATATAAAATTAAAAAGAAGATATTATCATTTACATGAGGATTCTACATTGTCAAAGGATATAAATCTCTACATTGGTTAGTTACTATTTGTGATTCTTTCGCCTAATTTTAAAAGAAGAAAAGATCAAAACTTTTTTCCTAGAATTCCAATTGGGCATTCCTTTTTTTATTTATGCAAGAACATGGAAAAGAACAAGAATATATATGAAATAATTGAAAGCCTTGCAAAGCAGCATGGGGCCATTCCTGCTCAATTGGGTACTCTAGCAAAGAAAGGATGTTGTACCTATCCTTGGTGAGTCACTAAATATCTAATACTCATTACTGTAAGTATCAAGGATATGATATTTTTTCTTTGTTCTTGTAAAATCTGAACAAATTATTATGCATAGTTGCACACTATGTACTATGTGCTTTGTCAAATAAGTGAAGAAATTATAACATTATAATTGTACATTCCATGTCTTAAGATTTTAGAATGTAAGTACATAAATATTTTCTTCAATTTCTATGCACCTTTACAGGAACAACTAAGATTAAGAACCTAGATCTAAACTTAGGGGCCTTAACAATGAAAATGACAGAAAAAGACCTGAGAGAAATTTTTGAGGCAGTCCCCATTGGTGATGTAGCAGGTGGAATTCACTTCTATGGTCTGGAACAGAATACCTAAAAGTATGCTAACACACCTCCAAAAGATTTGAACATCTCAACTTGAAGCACTCAACATTCAACTTCTCAAAAACACTTCATGCAACAACGAAGGAAGCAAAACACTAACAAAGAGCAGAGTATCTTAGAAGTGCTGCAATTGAAGCGGAAGCTAGGAAAGTAGGTGAGGAAAGTGGTTGAAGGGAGAGAGGGGCGTTTGCGACAAGAGAGATGGTGACGGTGTGCAGTGGTGCAACGACGGCGCCGCTGATGGTTCTATAGGCATTGGGTTCTTCACATTTGGGGATTTGGAGGAAAATGCAAGAAGAGTGAAGAGTGAAGAGTGTGTGTCTTTTATCTTTTTATTTTTTATTTTATTAGTTAAATAGTTCAGTTACTAGTATATCAGTTGAATTCAAATATTTTTGGACAGCCCTAATCATGTTATAGCCACCCTTATCCACGAGTGATGGGCAAAAAACCTAAACCGAACTAATTTGACGTATAACTGATAACTAAACTGAACTTTTATTAAAGAGTTGAGAGTGTCATAAATCATAAACACTTATTTCTAATAAATCATCACAATTTTATGGACAAAAAAGTTCTTCATATAAGTATATTGGCACCCTTTGTGGCCCACCCCATTTTTTGGTGCACTATCCAAAATCACATTATACATAATTTAAATAAAATTTAGATTTAATTGTAATTTTGGTTTCAAATTCGATCTCCAATTTTCAAAATTGAGTATTCTTAGTCCAATTGTCAATTTAGAGACATTTGAACATTAAAATTAATTAGTTAATTTTTTTATTAATGACATCATTATATTTTTTATTCCTAAGTAAAAATTTTGACAAAGTTAGGATTCAAATTCATACCTTTCTAATTTTCAAATATCAAAATCACAAGTTAAGATAACCATTAAGAGAATAATCTGATTGATAACAATGTGAAAAAAAAAAAAAACACACACATATATATATATATATATATATAATTTTTTTACATAAATTTTATTTATTATCATATATTTATATTTATTTATTATGTTTTGTGTTTTCAATAAGAATTTAATAATTTAAATAAAAGTAATAAAGAAAGTAATTTATAAAATAAAAAGTGAAATATATAAAAAAAATAATAATAATTTCATCGAAAAATAATATGCTTCTGTTCATCGAAAAAGTAATTAATAATACATTTGAAAATGGTTAACTTTTATAAATGTTTAAATAATTAATAGCGTAAAAATATTTACAATAGAAATACAGCAAAATTGAACGCATATTTTTATAATGAATTCTTACAACATTTTTTTTGCAATAAAAAATTATTTAATTTCCTAACACAAGTCAATTTAAAATTGAGAAACTAAATTAAAATAAAAAAAAATATTTTCTCAAAATAAATAATCCTTAAAAATAATTCAGTGTAGTTCAGAATAATTTAGAACAGGAGCAGCTTAGTTCAAAACTATTTAGTGTATCAACCAAACAGTTTAGCAGTTCGCATGAACCGTTTAAAATTTTAGTTCAATTCGGGTGAATCACATTTACATCCTTACAGGTCGGTGGAGTGAAAAATATGGGACAAAATTGTTTATTTTCTTTTACTTATTAAACATTATTTAATTTAAATCTCAATCATTAAAATATATATAACAATATATAAAAATGGAATATGCTTGTCCACACTATTTCAAATGAATTTCTCAAGGTAAACACCGTAACCATAACTCTTAAAAGGATATAAAAAATAAGTTTAAATATGTTTTTAATAATTTAAATAAAGTGTTTATTTTTATTAGTACTCGAAAATAAAGTTTGATTTTTTTTTAATTCTTAAAATGTGGTAAATGTTATTTTTAATTCTCTTGTCTAAATTTTCAATCAAGATATATAAATTTTATAATCTGTGACGATTTTTTAATGTTAAAATTTAACTTTCACGGTACAAAACTATCACAAATTGTAAAATTTATATATTTTGTTTAACAATTTTGGATATCCTAAGGTGCTGCTAGATGGAAGGATCTTATCAACGTCCATGAATGATAAATCATAGCATAGATCAAACTGCCGAATCGAAAAAATGGAAGTGATATCATATAGTTTTGTATCGACTAAGTTCACGAGTTGGAAATAAGCAAACTTGAACCGCTGACATCCGCCACAGGGTAAACCACCGCCTCTCAAGGCCCTGACTGATTCTACCATAGAGGCCAACGATAGACAATAACTTCCCCCTAAACACAGCTCACAACTTTCATCGTAATGTGCTCTCCAAAGAGCAACTCTTCTCAAAATTTCAAAAGGTGTTGAGTTGGAATCCCATTTTAACTAAGAATTCTTGTGGTTCCGGAGGATCTAGCTACAGAAGAACTAGGAACGGAGAGCTTCCCCCGCCTCCCTTTTTTTTTCCGCCCAACTCTTTGCTCTTAAGAATACTGGTTTTTAAGAATGAGTTATTGCCCTTCTCCAACCCTTACGTCCAACCTGAGAGCGGATAGCTAACACATTCCGCTTTTTGAACAAGATTCTATGGTCGGTCCGCGACCCTTGGATGCCGAAGGCGTCCTTGGGGTGATCTCGTAGTTCCTACGAGATGGAGACGATGGGGTCGGTCCATGGATTCTTTTTCCTTTTGTCACATTTCGCTCAAAGGGTTGAAAGGAGATAATGCATCAAGCTGTTCGCAAGGGCCAACTTGATCCTCTTCCCTAACATCCCAAATAAAAACGTCACTTATCATATTCGAAGGACTAAAAAAAAAATTTTATTTTGAACGATTAAAACAAAAATATATTATATTTGAAGAATTAAAACCATATTTAAACCTACAAAATATTACATTAATAAACGAAAGAAATAAACATTCATGAATCTACATACAACATTTGCTATATCGTCACTCAGGATTCCTAGCACCACCATTGTTTTGGCTAAATTTCTCCATATTAGCCGATTAGTGTTTTTTTCATTCTTAAGGTTCTACATGGCAATTTCCGATTGAGTTACAAGGAGGAAGTGTTTGGCCTTCTAGTCTTGAATCCAACCCTGAATACACGTAACATTAGCATTAGCACATTTCACTCAATGTTTATTTTTATTTAATGATAATGATGAGTTGTTGTTGCTCTTACCAATTTTTTGAGTTCTCCTAGATGCCTTAGCCTTATGCTTTTTTCCTTGAATATGCTCATTCAAGCCTTTTTCGCTGGTTGTAGTAATCTGACAAAACTCGCAACTCCACTCTTGCTTGACTTTCTTCTCCAAACTTTCATTGTCATCACCTGCAAATGTCATTGCTTTGCGCTTTCCATCACGACTATCAACATTTGGCCTAGCCTGCAGTGGAACATGCAAAATCATTTATGCTCACCAACCAATTAACACTACAAAAATATTCAAGTTACGTTCTCAAATAAGATGACAATTTTTAAACAAAATGTAGGAGAGAAAAATCTTTTTTTCCACATTCCAAATAATACAAAAGAAGAATGAGGAAAAGAAAAATTGAAATTGAAGAGTGTTAGACAAAAGTAATCGAAAATCTAAAGATAAGAGTATAGCGTGCACACACAAACATAACGTGGTTCACTGATTTGACAAGTGTGTCTAGTCCTCGAGAATAAAGTGACTGTTACTTACTGTTTTATTCATTTGAAAGATTGAAATTGAAAAGAAAGATAATGACACTAACCCCTTGGATAACTTTATCCTTCTTGTTAATCTGCTCAGAAGCTTGTTTGTTATCAATTGGGAGCTGGAATTGAGACCCACCAGACATGTTATAATAATAGTTATTATTAAACAAGTTCCCCTCTGATCTTTGCATTGACAATTCGAATGCTCTATGCGACACCATTTCCCTCCTTACTTCCTCTTCAAGCTTTTGTCGTCTCACGTAGGCGATTATCCTTTTCCTGATCTCCTCTTTTTCTAGCTCCCGTTGTGTATGCTTGATTTCCAACTCCCGCTGGAACGCTTCCTCAGCATTGATCTGCACCCTCGTTGGGAAAACACTAGGCACCCGAACATTGTCAGAAAAACCACCTGACACATACTCATACATTAGACAGTGAATAAAATGAAGGGCAAAATATGTTTTAGTAGGAGTATTTTTGTATATAGTTTATAATGTTTCATTTTACTAATCTTAATCTTGGTACATAAATATTTTTTTATATTTGTCTTTTGTTCTTTCAATTATTGATTTACGGGTCAAGTTTGAACTTTAATAGTTTATCAAGTTGAGTCACATTTAGGGATTGACAAATAAATCGATTCGGACTAAACTGGTTCATTTCAAATCAGAATAGAACTAATTTTCATCCAAATCGATTTAAAAAATAAAACCAACACCTTTAAAAAAAAATCAACTTGGTTAATCGAATTAGTTTTCAAAATCGATTCAGTTAAAAAAAAACAGTTCAAAATCGATTTGAAACCAATTTGGACTTAAAAATCGGTTTGAACTGATTCAAAATCAATTCAAATTTGTTCAAAATTGGTTTGGTTATGAACTAATTAAAAAAATATTTTTTTATCGAACTGGTTAAACTGATTTAATTCGATTTTTGAATTTAACCGGTTTTTGCACACCCATAATTATATATTATGTTGTTGAGATTGACTTTTTTTTTTTTTTAGATAAGTTGACGAAAGAGGCTAAAAGATAAAGAGAAAATTGTTTTAACGATAAAAATATATTTTATCCTAAAATGAATCCATCTAATGTTTTTTTTTTTTTCCATCCGCAAAGCAAATAGATATATATCTTGAAAGGGACATGAAGAGAAGCCAGCATTACCTCTTAATGGACATCTAAAAACATAAGCATCGGTAGAAAGATGGCGCAACCATGGCGAGGTTGTCCTTCTGTTTTGACCATCACGATAATTGAACTCCATGACAAAGTTTAGAACGTGAAACAAAGGAGAAGACCCTAAGAAATATAAATATGTGCCTATGAAATCAGAGACAATGTAAGTATTTGTGTGCAATGTTGAGTTTAAAAGAATGATTAAATAGTATTTGTGTGCAGATTTGATTGAAAAAATCTCTCACTATTTTGATAAAGTTTGACCATAATAAAAAAAACATTTCTTATGAATAAATATTTAATATGGTAAAAGTTTGAAATATTTATTTTTCAAATTTTTAACATTAAATATTAATTTATTACACACATTTGATATTATTAATAAATTAACAAGTAGATGATGACTCATTAGTGGGGTTTTAAAAATCGAACTAATCTCGGTTAGACGAGGATCCAGTAGTTGACATGGTTTAGTTTTGGTATCAGATCGAAAATGTCGTTAGTCTGATTTTGTCCAATGTGACCCTGGGTGGGTTTGTGGTTTAACCACTAACCCGCTAAACCAGATTGGGTCACTTAAAAAAAATGCAGTGATGCCAAGCCACACCACTAGTTGTGTTTGCCTACAACGCTCCACCAAGATCACATTTTGCCGTTGTTGCTCATGTGTCCTCCACCATGTTGTACTTCAACCGAAGCTCTGTCAATAAGAGATACTCATCAACACCCATCGCACACTCAACGATGCTGTAAAGTGAGTCTTTCGACTTTTCGACATTGTTCAACAAGCTGGATTGAACTTTATCTTCACTCCTCTCTCTTGTTGTTGCTTTGTGTTCCTCTACTAAATTATTGATTCCAATTTCCAACCTAGGTCAAGCTTTCAATTTCTTTTTAAATAGGCTTATGGGCCTGTCTTGATCTAGTTTAACATGTATGCTTAATATTGTTTTGTGTTAGTAGCTAATCTATTTAAATTGATTATTATTTTTATTGACATGTAATATTAAATATATGTGAGATAAATATAAATTTTATTAATATGTATTAATACTTTTATTTATATATATATATATATATATATATGATAATGTTTATTTTAATAATAATACTACGTGATGAAATAAAAAAGCAATGACGATTTCAAAAGGACATTTCTCTTTCTTTCATCTCATTTTTGTAATGAAATTCTTTAAAAGGATTCCACATAAATTTTACAACTTTTATTTATCTCGTTTTCATTGCATTTCACACCTTTAAACAAATAATATAAATTTTTAATGAAGTATTTTTTTAAAGATATTTTTAAATATTGAAAATTGAGACAAGTATAAAAATTATATTTTTTTTAATATAAATCAGATTATGCAGTTCAATTAGTGATTCAATATCTCGATTAGTTTAATAATCGATTCAGTTTTTAAAACCATACTCGTTAGGACAAATAATTGTCATGATTAATATAATTAGTATTTTTGTTGACTGAATAAAATAATTAGTTATTTTTATATAAGTATAATCTCTGGTCAATAAATATTTTTGAATATATATTATATTATATTTTATATTCATAATAAATAATTCAAATAATATTTCATTTGGACATCTAAAGATCAATTAAGAAGTAATAAATACCTTATTAGAAAGACATGAATTGATCAATAATTTTTAATGTTTATATTTATTTTTTTACTCCATCAACCTACTAGAAAAGAAAGTTGAAATATCTGAAATTAGTCAACCTATTATATAAAAAAAATTATAATTTATAATAATTTCAATTTTAAGAATATTTTATAACTCTTGACAAATGTGTGGCCGTAAATAAATTAAAAATTTTGAATTAAAAAGGCCATTATTATAATGCATTCTTCTTATGTCTCATAACAATAGCAGGAGTGTAAAGCATCACTATGTTTATAGGGATGAGAGTGATTCATTTAACGGAGGTCCATGTTCAATTCCCACTTTGTGCAAAATTTTCTTGGACCAACCACAGTCACATACTACAAGTGAGATTAGTCTCCGACCTAGTGAGTTGGGGAACACCTGTGCAAAATTTTCAATATATATATATATATATTTTTTTTTTCTTTCTATAATTTGAAATGAAATTAAAGTTAAAATATATAAATAGCATATACTCCACCCAATATATGTTGGAAATTACTTCACACCATTAGCTGTCACATACGATTAGTTTGAGATTTGGTCTGAAATGAGCCAATAGTTAGTTGTTCACAGAATGGAATTGAAGTTTCCTATAATGTCGTAACACATCTCATCACTAATTCTCCCACAAAACCCTAGCTAATTTCCAATTTGGTTTTATTCTTAGCCACGGCCTTTCAAATTCAACCATTTCAATTTGGTTGTAATCATATCAACATCAAACAACCACAACAACGACAAAAATTTCTAGGCACAAAATTGTTTTCGCAGTCGTATAATTCTTCAGGTACATCTTTGATCCAGTCAATTAAATCCATTTAATTTTAATATGATCGTTTTCATATTTTGTTTAAAATATTTTTATGGCATTTCTATTTTTTTTTTTTTTGTTATTTTCTTGCATTTTGTTTACAAGTTTTCTATTATTCTGTGTTTGATTTCTTTTTATTACCATGAGTGAATCACCATAGATATCAGGAAGGAGAAAGAATTGTGTAAAGGGTAACTGAAATCGAACACCTTTTATTCCGGGCATCACTAATGTGAGAAATGAAGCAAAAAAGTAACATAATGGGATGATAGTTAAACATTTGATTGCATTTTATGTTCATGAATCATTGAAACGTATATTGCAAATGTTTAGTGCAATAATGAGATTAAGGATTCTAGGTTTTAAATGGCCCTTGCAGTCATGGTTATGTTGCAATCCATAATATTGTGAGAAATTGCAGATAAATACGGCCAATGTGGTTGCATTGCAATCACAGAAACCCTAAAAACCTTGTGGCCAAAATTGCGATCATGAACCAAGGAATTTGCATCAGGTTTTAGATGTTCAATGTGTTTTGTTAATGTGATTTCTTAATCCTTAATCCAAGGGTGGATCTACGTGGGAAAATCTCTCATATGTTGTTTGCTAATATGCTATGAAAACAAAAAGATTTAGCGCTAGGCTGCAAAGATATATATTATTCTTAAAGGTCTTTTTTTCTCTCAATACAATATGCATTTGGCTAAATATAAAATTCCAAACTTTGAAGAGTACCGTATAAAGTTATACTCTCATATATAGTTTTTGGACACATTCTTCTAATAAATGAAAATTTATTAAAAATTATAAAATCAAGAAAAAATCATTAAATAAAATGTGAGATCCATCCAATTTGATGTAAAAATTATTCAATTTTATAATTTTTTTTATAAATTTTAACCTATAAAAATGAATGTATTCAAAAGAGTGTGCTAGAAAATGTATTTTTTAACATCTCTCTTTCAACTTTTCGGTATTTTACATGGCTTAGAATTCATTATTTCTTCATAAATAATTTATACAACATGTCTCATTTGTTAATCCTTAAACATCTTTAATTCTTTGTTAGTATTTTTTTTTTTTTTCAGAAAAGAAAAGCTATAGAGCCATTCACTCATGCAATTAACACTCCAAACATACTTCAAGATTGCATTTCAGTTTCTTGAGACTGAAATGTGGAGATATACATAGTATGAGACAAAGTCAAGTACTCAAGTAAAATTTAAAATGGATTTGGGACATCATCACCAACTAAGTTTTAAGCATTCAAAAAGTTGTGTAGAAAGAGAATCATCATCATCTAGTGTTGATGATCAAATGCATGGAGAGTCATTTGAATTTGATCATGGCATAAAAGACAAGAAAACAATCAAGAAATCAAAAACTACCACCAATTACCATCAAAGAAATAAAGCTTCAATTTTTGAGAGTGGAAGCAGTAGTAGTGATTCAAAAGGGGCAATAAATGTCATCACTTTATTAGGTGAGATTAATGGTAAGAATAGCAATCACTCTGATCACACACATATCAATGGCACTGAAAAAAACATACCGTCCTCATCAGCTAGAAGGAACAGTTCTACTTCTACTTCTACTTCCTCTATATCAGAAGATTCATCCTCAGATAATTACATTTCAATAGAGGAAGCATATAAGTACACCAAGCCTGGTAAACACTATGCTTCTAGCAGTGAAAGCTTTGACAAAAATGACCTTGACAACAACAACCTTGTAGTTATTCCACCACCAACATATGATGTTTACAACAATTTGAGTCATCACAGCCAAAAGGATCTGTCACCAACTTCTAGTCCTTCTATGCAAGTGATGAATCGATCCGAACGATATGGTGCTTCTTCTATTATTCCATCTTCAATCTTTGAAACCAATGCTAATCCATCAGACTGGAGCATTGCTTCTAATGACTCATTGTTTAGTATTCAAATAGGGCAACCTAGTTTCACCAGAGAACATGCATTTATGTATGCTGCTGAATTAGGCTTGTCAAGGCAAATGAGTACCAAAAATGGTGGTGAATTGAATAACCCATCCCCTTCAGTTATACTTGAGGAGAATATAAGTACTGACATAAAGAGTGTTGATGCAGAGACCCTGCAAACAATAGAATCATTACATGGATCTTTCAAGTTAGAAGGAGAAGGGCTCAGTGAAGGCATTAATAACGAAATAATAAAGACCGCACAACAAGCTACTACAAGTTATGAGCCATCCAAGTCCAATGTGTCTATTCATTCTCATAGTAGTGACACTGGCATTGGCCCTATTCCTTTCCCAGTGTGAGTTTATTTTAGTCTTTAATCCTTTAATCATATACATATACACTGTACACTACATGTTAATAAAATGTTATCATAGGAGTGTTCGCGATACTCATTCTCTTTACGATATTCTCTTGGTTGGTTGGTTGAAATTTTTGAAAATGATCAATTTTGGTATCCCAGCTAAATCAGGATAGAATCATAGAAAACGTTTGAAAGAGAGTGTCATAGAGGATAATCGCTAACATTTCTCATGTTATAAATATGAATTGAGTAAGCACATATGCATATGTCCATGAGGACATTCTTATATTTGTTTATAACTAGGCCTTGCACATGTCCTTTCCTTAACAACTAATTCATAGACAAGCACATAACTTCACTATTAGTGTGCTAACTTACAAGGACATTCATCTATAGATATATAAAATCTCATAGCTGAATCCTGACAATGAGAAATCTCCCCTTTAATGCATTGCAGAAAGAAGCGGACACGAAAATTGGCCTACTTATATGATTGTAGGTGGATGTTCTGCCATTTGTGGTCAAGTTTCGAGTGTTCAAATGGTTTTGGGGGTTTATCTTGCTGTCAGAATTGTAATCGTTCAAAACACCGCCATCGCACCTCCCCAATGTATGTTTCCTCCTCTTCACCTATATCACATTTGTTAGTAAGAAAATAGATTATAATGTAAAACAGTTTTACACCGTTATCCAATCATATTTCACTATGTATGATAAATTTGTTGATTTTTATAATAATTTGTGATTGAATAACCGTGTAAACCTGATTTAGACTGTATGTGTCCATTTAAACTCTATAATTTAGGCATCAAGTTAAACAACTTAAGGCATCATGATTTAATTTTCTTGAGATTCTCTAAAAGTTCTGAGTTTCAGCTCATGAAACTGTACTAGATGATTGATTTGAACCTGTTTTGAATTGTTGCAGTTTGACAGAAGCAGCAGAAAAAGGAAATGATTCTATGAAGATAGATATTCCGCAACAGCAATCAGATAAACAAGAAGCAGAAGTAAAAACTAACGACTCTAGTGGAAGTTCTTGCAGTTGTTTCCAATCTAAACAAGAATCTGAAGTGACTTCCAACTCAAGTAACAATGGTTGCCATCATTGGTTCCAATATTGTCCTTCTTGTTGCACATTTTCGTGCACCAGTTGCAAGTGTTGTTGAGGAATTGAGTTTTATAGAATTTCATGACTCATTTTGTAGTTACCACCACCTTTTGATAAACACGTACACACGTGTCTTGTAGCTTCATAAGTGCCACCCTTCCCTTCGAAGAAGTAAGTACCTATGAAATTGGTGCGGGCTAGATTCATAATGAGAGTAAAGAGAAATTCTATGGTATCCTTAAAAATTTAAGGTTTTTTGGTATTATTTTGAGAAATTCTCTCTTTCTCTCTCTTTTGTTGGGTTCTAAATCATTTAAATATTGGTTCAATAAAAAAAATTATTTAACACATTATTTTGAACACATTTAATAATTATTTATGAAACAAAATTTATAATATTGACACATATAATTAACCACGTGTAATCGATAATAAATTCATGACATTATATATTAACCATATAATAATAATTGTTTATAACATGTTGATACATATAATTAATCATGTATATATCCAGTGGCCGACAAGTGTAAAATTTAGAGATCTCTATTGATTGATCATTTTTTTTTCTTTTGATGATAAAACTAATCAAATATTATTTTCAAGACCTTGCTCAACAGAAAAAATTTAATAATTAGAACTTTTATTTTTATAAAAACAAACGACTACTACCAATGTAGAATAATTTATTTAATAACAACAGACAAATATTATACTATACCAACGTTTGCAGAACGTGTCTTGATAATAAAATGAACATTGGTTTTTTGTGGTTAATTAAAATATTAAAATGAACAATAGTTCTAACATCAACATGTTCTGGATCGAACTTTATTAGTATTTGATGACTGGAAGAAAATTGTCACGTTTCAGAGTAACGTGCATTTTCTGCGCGCATAGATTATTATTCTTTCTTCCGTTGTTCCAAAAACGACGTCGTGTCTGTCCTTCACAGCTTCTTTTTGTTTCTTTTATTACATATATATTGAAAAAAAAAACGTGAAGTAAGGGTGACACGTGCGCTGCATGACGTCATGTTGCTGCTGCCTCTAAGCGACACTGAAGGGTCGCTCTCACTCTCACCTGTCGTTGATTGATGTGCGCTGCGCTCCCCTCACCCGCACAAACACGTGTCACGATGCCAGAGTCTGACACGTGGCATTCCCACGTACACCAGTCTTTTTGCATGTCCTTTTCTTTTTCAGACCCTTTTTTATTTCTCATCGCTTTTTCAGTTTTTATTTATTTATGGAAAATTAAAAAAGAAGTGCAACTTGGTAGGGTGGGTCCCACCTCCATGATGACCCTGTGTGCTGGGGACCATGTGACGTGTCTCGTGCTATTGCTGCTCCACTGCTTCAACCGGTCACCCACCTCCACTATGCTCTGCCTCGTTGACCTGCGCACTTTCAGGTTTTCTCTTTTTGTTTGACCGTGTTTTATGGTCAATGGTAGTAAACTGATAAAATCAATTGAAACTTTTTTATTGGATTGAATCAGATTTTGGATTTAATTTTCAAAAATCGATATAAATCCAACTTATATATACATACGTTTATATTATTCTTCATAAATTATAATATCACTTATATTTTTATATTTATGTTTTATATATACATAATTAATATTATCAAATAACTCATATTTATTTATAAAAATATTTAATTAAAGATATATTTTTATTAACTATTTGAATTAAAATATATAAATATAATTATCAATTCGTATAAATGTAATATTTGATATTTTAATTCTTTTTTATTGTATTTATTATATATTTTGTCATTTTATTTAATATTTTATAAAAATAAATAAAAGAAAGAACAAAATCAAAAATCGAATCAATTCAAATTGTTTTAAATTGGATCGGATCGATTGAATTTTTTAACTAAACTTATTGGATAATAAATTAAGAAAATTGAAGTGATTAAATCATATCGCTTTTTTCAAAATCAATCCAATTCAATTCCTGAACATCCCTAAGTCAGTTATGTAAGTTAAATTGAGAGATAATTAACATTTAATTAATTTGTACGAATTAATTATTTATAAAATAATTTTTTAAGCATATAATATATATCATTGTATTATGTTTAAAATATTATAACTTATTATTTCTTTTTCTATTTTCTTTGACTAAATCCTATGGGTAAATCAGTCTAAAGATCTGGAGGCATCTTTTCATTTGCATTTGAGTGTAACCACATTCAGTTGAAAGCTGTTGGAATAAATTAATAAGATTCAGATTCAAAATCTGATGAGAAAGGGTGAGAGGAAGAGTTGGTACGAGGTTCTTTCAGTTGGGAAGTGAGTTGGTACGAGGTTCTTTCAGTTGGGAAGTGTTTTTTTTTTTTTTTTTTAATTATGTTATTTGATACTAAGTACTCATCAATTCAAGAATTTGTAACGGAGAGGTTAATTTGACCACTGATGTCTAGTTGTCAATAGCTATGAGCATTTGCAATGGACGATAAAGTTTAGTGATTATAGTGTAGTATTATACCACATCGCGTTGTTATTTAATTTTTTGTTTATTTTTTATTTATTTATCTTTGTAATTTCATTCTTTATTAGTTGTTTTCGGTTTGATGCATTTTGTACTTATTCTATATCAATAAAATCATTGTCTATAAAAAAAAATATTCTCTCTCTTTTTAATCAATGTGCCTTATTTATTAAATTCCAATTTGTAAATTAAATTAAATTAAATTTACCAACACCCTCCAAGTTTAAGACAAATGAATGGAAAATAAAAGGTTGTGGATGGATGTTAAAATTGTATGATGGCATTGAATGGACGTCAATTTTTTCTCCCAATAAAATGTAGGTCTAAACATAGATTGCTGAGGCTAGTGCGTATTAATGTGTCCACATCAAGTTCTACACACTATAATAGCCATGCCAATTAAATCCGTAACAGTGGGATGTTCCATCCCAATCCCAATTTTAATAAGAAAAAATTGAGTTAATAAGGTGCAATAGATTTGGGTTTTTACTCTTAACAAAGTTAAAGATGGGATTGAGAGTTGAAAATTATAATTACACCCATACTTATTCTTATTATTGATGTAATAAATTATATAAATAGTATAGAATAATTATATTTAATTTTTTTTGTTTGATTGACATGATATTTATGGTTTATTATAAACATATTATTGATAAAATAAATTAGACAATTATATTTATTATGAGAAATGAAAATATGCATGTCATGTGTATCAATTTATATTATAATAATTTTTATATAATTTGAGATTATCATGTGTTTCAGAGACGAAGTGAAACTGAAAAATTTGATTTCCAATAAAAAAAAATGGGTTTAAATTAAATTTTTAAGTCTCGAATTAAAATAGAGTAGAAATAATTTGAGATGTTAGGGGTGAGAAGTGGAGAAGCTAACCCCACCCCCCAGCCCCAAATACTATTCCTTAAGTATAAAGCTAAGTTGAAAATTTTCAATTAATTTAGAAAGCATATGCATTATAAAAGAAGAATCTCACGTTAGCATAACTTGAATGTTCTACTATTAAAAAAAAATAATTGAAGAGTTATAGTTAATGTATGATTATATGTCAACATCAAAAAAAATGTATGATTACATGTGTCATATTTTGAATGGGATAGAGATAGTGTTTATTTCAAACAAGTTCTAATATAATATTTTGTATGATATATAGAATATGTTAACCCGGCCTAAAGGCCTAAATACGTACTCCAAAATTGTAGACGCAACAATCCACATTCTTTCTTTAATTATAAGATAATTAATGAGAGTTATGGTGGAGGAAATTAAGAGCACTGATGAATATTTTTCAAGAGTCGAATGTTAAAATATTTTTTTAATTTAAAATTATTTCTTAGGTTATTCATATATTATAAATAATATTGTAATACATAATAATATCAGTGGTCTAGACAAAAAAAAAAAAAAAAGAATACATAATTTAAAAAGTGAGATTTAGAAAATTGAATGAGATTTAAAAAAAGTTATCTTTCAAGTCAAACAATTTTTTTGGTAATTTTTGTATACATTTATTATAAATAGAAATACACAATAATATGTGGTCTAGATTAAAAAAAAAATACATAATAATATATGAAGTCTTTCCCAATAATAAGTCAATCTCTATACCGATTTAGAGTAAATTAATGAAATTGAAAAAAAAATTATCTTTTTGGTCAAACAAATTTATTGGTAAGTTTTCTTTTGGTACATGAAAGGAAAGAAAAAAATTAAAACAATAATAATGAAGGTTATATATTCATATTGAAAATTTGGAAATAATTTAAATATAAATAATATATTGATTAATTTCTAAGTTTTGAGGAATTTTCTTTATATTTGAAATATGAATAAGTAAAAATATATTATGAAAAAGGAAATCAAATAAATTTCTTCATTCTATTGAATTAGAATTTATTAATTTGAAATCGATATTGGTCAAATAAATTTCTTGATAAATTAAAACAATTGAAAAGAGGAAATGTAGTCATTTGTATTAAATATTGATGGAAGGGCGATTCTCATAAATCATAATGATATCGAAGATCCTGACAATATAAAAATCTTAATTTTTCTTCAATGAATTACTTAATTAATGATTATCTTTAATATCATCACATGAAAACAAATAAATGTAATAACTATTTTAAAACAATTAATAACAAAAATCCAAATTACTAATCTTTAATAAATTTATGTCAAACACTTTGTTATGGTGGTCCATTAAGTTCCCTTGAATAAGTTAGATTGCATTAAGTGAATGTCAAACGACAGAGAGAATGAGTCGTATGAAAACTGCGTTTTTATGTAAGAATGAGAATATATATTCTCATCCATAGAATTAAATTAGACGATAAAGATTAACGCAATCATTTAAAAATTAACATATACTTACTTCTTTTTTATGAATAAAGAAATTAAAAAATAACATTAAGGCCTACAAAAGAAAGTGTCTGAGGCATCAATAACTAAGTAATTCGAAGCTGAAGCTGGACAAGAATTTAATATCTGTCACAACATTTTCTTGCTTAAGCATATGCTTGAAACTAATATTCCAAGGTAGTTGTATGTAACCACACATGGCTGAAACCACACCTGCATGGTCGATACTAATATACTTACTTTATTTGATCTCTCTACTTTTCTTCTTTATTACATCTAAAATTTTAAAAAAAAAAATTACCAAATATTCAAAAGATTTATTTTATCACGTTCTAAAATGTCTAAGACTTATCATCACCACCACCAAAAGTTGCCCCATCACCATGACCATCGCCGCCAACATGGTCACCGCCACCATCATGGTTGTCCTCCCCGTTATTGCCACCACCACCGCCGATGATGATGGTGGTGGCAATGACAACAACGGGGATGATAACCATGATGGTGGCGGTAGCGGTGGCCCTGGTAATCTCAAGAACAGCGGTGGTAATCATGTTAAAATACACAAGAACACACTAAAAAAGGGGGGTTGAATAGTGTGTTTAAAACTTTTTCGTAAATATTATTAGTTCACAAGTTGCCTTCTTGGATATATGTTAGTTTTTTTTTATGAAAGATATATGCTAGTTTAAATCAACAAATATATCCTTGCAAGGTAAAGTTTAGAAAGTCTTTCCAAAGAAGTACAATGAGCAAGATAAATATGTGTAATCACAAGACAGCAAATGAAAGCTTGTTTTTATATTGATTTACTCAATCTACCTGAGCTACATTCAATTCTCCTTTAACAACTGTTAAAGGGTTCGACTATAATCAACTGATTAAAAAATAAGTATTCTTTACTGTCACTTCTTACTACAAGTATTCTCTATGTCACTCCCAGTTACAAGTATTTTAAACCACTTCTAGTTACAAGCATCAATCTCTCCCTGAGATTATACTTCTCAAGTATTCTTTTATCACTAAATCACTCCTAACTTTTTATACAAATATGTATAAGATTCCGATAACTCTCAAAAAGAAGATATAAACAAATGTTGAATCTATGTGAACTTGTAAATGATGGATATTCTCTTTTTATCTCAGCTCTTGTTCAAGACCTTTTCTCAAAGTGCTTTCTCTTGTTGTCTAGATTGATTTGAGTTATTTTGTTTTAGTTCATTAGTCTTCTTGTTGCATGGAGGCATCCTTTTATAGTAAGCTTCTTGAATTTGAATGTTGGAGAAGACTTCTTTCCGTTGTCTCACACAGTAGAGTGTTAAAGTAGCTTTGGCTGTGCTTGATGTGACAGGAACAGGTTTCTGTCCCTATCATACTTAACTTTTAGCATAAAGCGTGCATCTCGATGCTGATTTGTCATTTAGTTGTTACACACTTACATAATTTGAGACATACAAGCAATACGAGGAATCAAAGAAAGTAATGTCAAAGAGAGTTTCCCTTTCTTTCTGTTGCAACAATGCCTTTATTTAAGTAAAAAATTAATTATAAAACACATATAACAGATTATGTTGTGTTCCTGCACAGACAGCGTTTGGCTTAACAGGCATAGTCTGGTCTTGATTAAGTATGGTTTGTTCGTGCACAGATAGCGTCTGGCTTAACAGACACATTCTGAAATAAAAGACATGGTATGTTTTAGCCTTAGACATCGTCTAGCTTATTCCATACATGGTTTGGTCCTAAACTTCACATAGTCAGTTCGAGACTGTTGTATGGTCTAGTCTTAGACTTTGCGTGAGTCTTTCCAGACATTCATGGTCTTTTTGAGAACTTTATTTTAGTCTGATTCCAAACAATTATAGTATGTGACTTAATCATCATTAGTTACTAGACAGTTAAGACAAAAGTGAGAGTTAGAGAGATTATACCATTGTCTGTTCTTACTTTATTTCTTGAAATCACTTAATCTGAAAACATTAATTGATAAAATATTATCACATTTGTTATCATCAAAACCTATCAAGGTATTAAGGATCAGATATCATCAAATGTCTTGGTTCTAATACATGTTACTGGTGGTGACGGTGGCCTTGACAGTAACAATGGAGATGACGACCATGATGACGACGGTAATGGTGGTCCTAACAGTGGTGACCATGTTGGCGGCGGTGTGATCACGATGATGAGGCAACTCTTGGTGGCGGTGATGATAACTCTTTAATATTTTAGAACATGATAAAATAAATCTTTTAAATATTTGGTAATTTTGTTTTTTTAATTTTTGGATGCACTAATAAGGGGAAACAAAGAAATTAAGTGAGTAGGTGTATGTTAATTTTTAAATAATTGCGTTAATTCTAACTGTCTAATTTAATCTAATGAATGAAAACGTCTGTTCTCATTCTCACATAAAAACGTAGAATAAAAATTATTTTATAAGCAAATAAAATGTGCATATTTAAATAAGCAAACAATTATTTTTTTAAGCAGAAGCAACTAAAAATATAAAATCACTTATTTTTATCAAAACAAGTTTTTTTTATTAAATAAATTTAAAGAAACTGGTCAAATATTTTCCACCAATAACGTGTTGGAAATGGTAAAAAGAAAGTAAGAGGGAAAACAATTTTTTTAATTTGAATAAGAAAAATAAATAAAAATGATTTTTATTTATGGAAATACTGAAAATGTTAAAAAAATTATACTCCATTATTATTATTATACTTTTACCAAATATAACAAAATTGTCGACTTTTTAATATTGAAATTGTTTTTAAAAATTACTATATGATTATTTAATTGTAAATTTAACAAAATATGATAAATTTGTTGAATTTTTACTTATCAAGAATAATTAATTCTGATTGACTCCTAATAGATTTTAAAAAAAAATCTCATTATGTGATAATTTTAAAAGGAGAAATGTTGCCACACACTCTCTAACATACTTCTACTAAGTATAATATATTATTTTTATTGATTAAAATGAATTAAAAACTACAAAATAAAATGTGGGATTAATCCACCTGTGATTTTCAATTAATTCTCAATTGAAGATATCTGTGTCAAAATAATATGTTTCTAACATTTTCTTTTAAAAGATATCATATAAAAAAAAATTAATGAATTTTAAGAAACCATGTGTCTAGAGCTAAGTTTTGGACAATTTAATAATTATTGCAGTACTAAATAGAGTTGTTTTTATTGGAAAAATAATAATAAATAATAATGTGATACAATTAAGATCATTTTTAATGATTTTTTTCTCAAAAAACAACTGTCCTTGCGAGTGGTGTGTCATTGCAAGCAACATTGGTAAGTGTTTTCACCAAACATTGGTTGCTTCCTCAAATACTAAATTTTAAATTTAAAAATAAATAAAATAATAATAATATAATTAAAGTTGTATGAAGAGTTGTGATCCATTGAAAATAATTTTAAAGAATTGTTTACCATGATAAAGATTTGATGATTAAAATTACCTACGTTAAAAAAATGTTAAAAGATATAATATATAAATTTGAGTCTCGTTGAGAGCAATCAAAAATTATTGTTTCATTGTAAATGTTCTCAAAGTAAGTGATAAAGAAAGCAACACGTTGAGTTAATAATAATAATAATAAAAAAGGTTATATTCATATTGAAAATTTGGAAATAATTTAAATATAAATACTATATTGATTAATTTTCTAAGTTTTGAGGCATTTTCTTTATATTTGGAATATGAAAAAGTAACCATATATTATGAAAAAGAAAATCAAATAAATTTCTTCATTTTATTGAAATAGAATTTATTAATTTGAATGATAAAAATAATAAATATAAGTGTAATTTAATGTATTGGAGTAAATGAAGTCGATATTGGTCAAATAAATTTAAAACAATTGAAAAGAGAAAATTTAGTAGTTTGTATTAAATATTTATGGAAGGGCGATACTCATAAATCATATTGATATCGAAGATCCAGACAATATTAAAAACTTAATTTGTCTTTAATGAATTACTTAATTAATGATTATCTTTAATATGGTCACATAAAAATTAATAAATTTAATAACTATTTTAAAACAAGTAATAACAAAAATCAAAATTACTAATCTTTAATAAATTTATGTCATTGTAGAAAAGAAATATGTCAGACACTTTATTCATCGATAAAATTAAAATTACACTTTAAATCTCTAAAAATTACACCCTTTTCAAGGAGACTTAATAATAATAGTTTTTAGCAATAACGTGTTTGGAAAGGTAAAAAGAAAGTAAGAGGGAAAATAATTTTTTTTAAAATAAAATACAAGTGAAATTTTATTTTTGGAAATACTGAAAATGTTAAAAAAATTATACTCCATTTTTATTATTTAATTATCATTTCACCAAATATTTTGTTGACTTTATAATACTGAAAATGTTTTAAAAAAGTACTAAATTATTATATTAAAAAATTGTTGACTTTTTACTTATCAACAGTAATTATTTCTGATTGACTCATAATGGATAAAACTTAAACTCAATATTGTTCTATTCATGTGAATAAAAAAAGCTCAATATATGGTAATTTTAAAATATATCATAAGACTGATGTTTCTTTTTCTTCTTTTTTCTCCTGAATTTTAAGAAACCACGTGTCTACTATGTTCTGGACAAATTATTATTTATTTATTACAGTATTAAATAGAGTAGTTTTTATTGAAAAAATTATTAAATAATGGTGGGGTACAGCTAATGAGTAGTAAGAAAGAAACAGCGTTGAGGTTCGCACATGGGTCGCAGACTCGCAGTGGCACTGTTAACTTCACGAATTGGAGAGAGTGGGAACCGTAGACGACCTAACAGGACGCGACACGAGTACACGACCCAACCCAAAATACAAAAAAACACAACACATCCCAAAGCCGCAGCAATACGAGGACACAACAATTATTAATCATTATTAACGTTAAAGCCACGCGTCCACTTTTCCCTCCCCGGGATCTTGACCGACACGTGGCGGCCCACCCTGAATTTGACACGTGTCCCCGACCCTGATAGCGACCTCATCATCTCGCACGCAGTGAAAATCAAAATGAACATCAAAATCAAAATCGTGTCAGTGTCGCCACGTGGCACCTACGAGACTTCCCCTTGCGACACCCACTTGTCTCTTTTTCCTCACTCAACCCGTCACATCCCAGGGGCATTTTCGTCACCTCTTAAATATTATTCTTCTCTCACCTTCTCATTTTCTTCCTCTTTCAAACAAAATAACAACTTTTTCTTCTCCTTCTTCTTCTTCTTCTGCTACCCCCATTTTTTTTTTCTCTTCCCTTACTTACTCCTTCCACGTTTCAAGTTTCGTAAGCGTTTCATCTCGCGGGTTTTGGGAAGGGAAAGACAGAAACCGAGGTCCCGGTTTTGTCTTTTGGTTAAATTCTTTGAATGAAGGAGAAAAATCATTAATTTTTCATACTCTGATACATTAGTATTCATATATTCATTACATTAAATTGCATTAACTCTGAAGAGGAGGAGAAAAACAAAAAGAAGGAGCGGTTTTCGCGTTCTGGGTTATGCGCTGTTAGTAATTTTTTTGGCGTCATTAGATGAAAACGCAGCGTCATCAGCCTCATCTCAATCGTTTCGTGTCATGGGTTATGCTGAGTTGAATTATGATTATGATTATTACCACCACTTGCGCCACCCCACTAGCAATTCTTGTTTTGTTGTGCACACGCGGTTTGTGTGAGGAGCATGCGTTTGAACAAGTGTTGCTACTTCACGTTGCTCAATGTTTATTGCTGTTTGGCTTCTTCTGTAACGGGCATTGATGGTGGAGTGTTATAAGAACCGAGTTCATCTGCAACAGCAACAGCAACAACAAGAAGAAGAACAAGAAGAAGAAGAAGAGAGAGTGTGTGTGAGAAGATGGAGAATTACGCGAGAGATTTGCTTAAGGGATTTAACATGAGTGCTGGTGTTGATGTTAGGGGTGTTGACGTTAGCATGAGGGAGGAGAATGATGAAAGGGTGGAGTTGAACCTTGGCCTTTCTCTGGGTGGGAGATTCGGGGTGAACAAGGACGCGAAAAAGAAGAAGCTTTTGCGTTCTTCTTCTGTGCTGGGGACAATGCCTCTGTTGCGGGATCGTGCTGCGGTGGCGCCGTCGCTCATGAGGACGGCCTCTCTGCCGGCGGAGGGCGAGGAGGAGTTGCGGAGGAGGAAGGAGATGCAGACGCAGCGCAGGATGGAGGCCAGGAGACGCCGCTCGGAGAAGCAGAGGGGTGGTTCCGGCGCCGGCGGCGATGAGGCGGTGGTGGCGGGGAGTGTGGCAATTGGGGGGCTGAACAGGTTTGGTTCTTCGGCGGCGGTGACTGTGGCGGTGCCGCCGCCGGGTTGGCGGGCACTGGCGGTGACGAAGCAGGCTGTTCTCGGAAGGGGAAGGGGTTTTCAGGGATTGTTTGGGAAACCATCTGCTCAGGGTTTGGGTGATTCACCGGGAGGAAGCTCTTCATCTCTGTCTGCTGAAATGGATAGCAAGGCTATTCTAGGTAAGAAATTTCTGACTTTTGTTTACTTTTCTCTTTATTGCAATAGTATGTAACCTTTTTTGGCTTTTAATTTGTTGCCTTGTGTGTGTGTGTGTTTTTTTTTTGGGACTGTTGTTTGTTGATTCAGGTTGTGCTTCTTTGTGTGGTGGTGGTGACTGTGTGATCACAGATCACTGATCAGATGGTTGATGAGTGTGATTTGTGTATCTTTTTATCTGCGTGCCTTGCTTGTTTTAATGTCTCAATTGATTATGTGAATTGGTTGCTAACAAGGGTGATGATGGATGGAATTGGAATGGAAATAGTATAAAAGATTTGATTCTGTTGTTATTTGTTCCTTAAACAAAGTACTATTATGGTTTGTTACTTGTAGGGGGACTGTGTTTTTTGAGATTCAACCATCAACATTGTTGTTCAACCTTAATTTTTTTTTTTTTTTTGGTCAAATTTATGAAAACTTCGAATGGTTGTAAAATTGGGGCAATTTTCTTCCCCCTCCCTTTTTGGTCTCTCATTGTAATGCATTAGTCCCTTCCTGTATTGAAAAAGATGATTCTTTGTATGTCAAACTGTGTGATTGTGAGGTTCTTTGCAGGGTGTCTGGTTAGTGGTTTGTATATGGGTACATCCTGTACTATTTTTTATTTAATTAAAAAAATTTGTAATTTCAAAAAAAAAAAAAAAAAAAACCTCTTTTGCATGGTAGTCACTTTTATTCTGGCCCTTTTGTAGTTTCTCTTGCACATGATTGCTGGATATCATTGTTTGAAGTTGTTGAATTTATTGGAGCTTATTTGCGATGGATTGCCACTGTATTTAAGTAAACTGTGACATTCCTCTAACATTAACATTACATGTTAGTGCAATTATGATTTTACATGTTTTAGAGTTAATTTACTTAGCTTCCTTTAACATAACTAGTTGCTAGATGGGGACTGATAATTAATTACATTTGAAGTCATGACCCCTTAATATTCTTTATTCCCATTTTAGACTCTGGTCATTTAAGATAAGCAGTAAAACACCATGATTATTAATTACATTTCCTGTTATTAGCATATTTGGAACCACGTATTTATTTTTGAAGAAATTAACCCACTTTTTAGAAACTTCCTGAAGATGGTAATATAGAAGAGATTATTAATTATTACTATTTGTTAACAATAAATTGAACCATGCACACACTGTCTGATGTTTGTTTCTAAGCACCTTTATGTTCTGGTAAACTTAAATTTGGGTGGAAAAATAAGTAGTTCAGTACTCTTTATATGGAATTTGGTTTCTATATGTCAAATGTCCTTATAATGCTCACTTATTTGAAAGTTGAACCATAGATTGGATGAGGTTATATGGATTCTGAAGTTTGGATTATGTTATATGGAACTTATTACTTGATTCTTAATTTTTTGTATTCCTGTGTCAAGGCAAGAACATTTTTAATGGCAATGATACTACTTCTTGCTCTATTTTGGTTGTTCAGCTTTATGAGACAGTTTCAACTTTCAATTGACATTCTAGTTTCCACCACATGGTTTGTGATTGTGCAGTCTCACTGATATTGCAAGATCACTATAATATTGATTTGCCAGTCTTGTTTGCAACAGATTCCTTTGTCATTCTTCTCTTTATTTTTCTTCATTGGTTCTTTCTATGATAATATAGGCATTGTAGGCATCCATCACTGTGATAGTTGCATTAAAAGTATGTCTGGGAAGGTTTGATTGAGTTCACTATGTTAACATGTTTAGGAAAGAAAATATCATTTAGGATCAATGACATGCTTCAGGCATAGCCACATATATAGGTGTTATATACCAACCAGTAACTTGTAGATAGGCAGCCC
Organism: Amphicarpaea edgeworthii; assembly: GCA_014843725.1. Classification (NCBI taxonomy): domain Eukaryota; kingdom Viridiplantae; phylum Streptophyta; class Magnoliopsida; order Fabales; family Fabaceae; genus Amphicarpaea; species Amphicarpaea edgeworthii. The sequence continues at coordinate 4,017,348 of CM026329.1, forward strand.
CATAAATAGTCATCAATCCTTGCTAGTTCTTAACTTTGTAATTTATTGCTATAATGCTATCAATATAATCCTTTTTCTGATATAGTATAGCAAAAATTTTGCTTTCATTCATTTTAATAACTGAGATTTCCTGTTCTGGAAGGATCTAGTCCATGGCTTGAAATTAAATTTCTTTTGAATCCTTTTTTTGACTTTTTCTTAAGTTTATTCATTTACTTTCCAAGTATTCACTGATTGATGTTTATAGCCTGCCATGGTATTGCAAGGATTCTCATGTTTCACCACTTATTGGAGAATATAACAAGCAATCTAGTCTTGGAGCAAATATACTCTTTCCTGCATTTGATTTCTATGCAGCTTTGTTTCTGTGCTGACCCTTTGTTTGAGCATCAATGCAATTGGAATTTGTTACTTTATGATGTTGGAGCATGTGTGCCTTTGGCTACAATCTATGCTTTTTCAAAGATGGAATTTGTGGTTGTATATATTTCTATAACTTGACTGAAAAAATTGAAAGCAAAACAAACACCAAATTTAAGAAAAGGAAGATGAAATCCTATTTGACTATGTACTTCTGTTCTACATGGCAGGATCAATTCCCCGTGGTGAGGCAAAAAGCCCTGTGGTGAACCAATCAGCGCAAGTGCGAAGCAGCCACAATGCAGCTGGTTCGGGGGGAAAGACAAACGAGATTGTGGCGGCTAGAACTCCCAAAGCTGAGGTGGAGAATCCATCTAGGCCAATTGGGACAAACTCAATGGATCACAACATGCCTTGTGTGTTCACAACAGGTAATGGTCCTAATGGAAGGAGAATTGAAGGTGTCTTGTACAAATATGGTAATGGGGAGGAGGTGAGGATCATGTGTGTGTGCCATGGAACCTTCATGTCTCCAGCTGAGTTTGTTAAGCATGCTGGTGGTGGAGATGTTGAATACCCTCTCAGGCACATTGTTGTCAGCGCCGCTACTAATCCCTTTCTGTGATTTCCCTTCAAAGTTCAAACAAACTCTAGGGGCTGTAATATAAGGTCACATTGAGGGAGTAGTGGTAAACATTATTAGTTTGGCAGTTTCTTTTAGCTTAGCCCTTATTGAATCAAACCATATTTATATATTTATATATAGACACATGTCTCCTCCCTTCTGCAAAAGAGGATGGATTGAAATTGAACTCCTCGTTACTTCCCCATCTTTATCTGTTTTTTTTTTTTTTTTTTTTGTGCGCTATGAGTTTTTTTTTCTATCAACAAATGTTAATTTGTTAATTTTGTTTGAAATATCAATAGGATGGATTTAAACCCATGACTTATTTCTTCTCCCTTAAGTCCCCCTTTCCAACCACCTCACTTTTCCATCGTTTTTTGTGCTAAATTTATCTTTTATCAACAAATGTTAGTTTATTACTTTTGTTTGAAATGTCAATGTGAGTAATTGAAACCTGCGGCCTATCGTTTCTCCCTTCACCCTTCACCCTTAAGTCTCTCGTCTCAACCATCAAGTCAATCTTATATCTCCATTGTGTGCCAAGTTGATTGTTGAAGATTATTTTTTTGGGGGTATAGGTCACTCAAGTAGGTTTTATCTCTTTAAATAAACTATTTTTTTATACACATGAACTTGGAAATAAATCCTAGTTGGAACATTTTCTTTTATGCTTCCCTAGTTGGGACATGTATAAACTATGGAAAAAAGTTTTGGTTTGACATGTTTTATTTGTTGATCTACCATGTGCTGCAAAACAAAAAAATGTCTTAGCCATGGTAAAAAAGTGCCTTACATGTCCTAACAGGAGTTAACTGTTTGCATAAATAATGGCCTAAAACAAACTTTTAAATTTTGTTTTCATTTTTTTTCAGTGTTGTACTTTTCTAGTTTTTTATCTAAAGGTTTTTTTTTTCTTTTTCATTTCTAACTTTTTAAGATGTAAGATTATTTGTTAAATTTTTCTAATTCATTTTTTTTTATAACAGCTCTTTTTTTTTTTTAAATGATAATATGTCAACTCCTTTAATATTTGTTGAAAGTTGTTGCTCATAGTTAAAATTTTATTAGTTTTCCAATTAATAATATAGACAACTCTTTATTCAGATATTTTTGAAGGGAGTAAGTAAAAGTTTTTTTTTTTGTTGGAAGGCTTAAAGCAAATGCTTTAGTTACTTGCCTTAGGCTTAGGGTTGATACATCCCTGATTAAAATGTCCAACTATGAGCATTTTTCCTTCTTCTTTGATAGATAACCATGAGCATGTTTGAAATAGGAATTCTACGATGCTGATCATTAATACTTTGAGACAAGGATTTTCGTTATACTGTGAGACAGAGAAAATAAATACATTCAATGTTTATTCTGTTTGTTGAAGTGATGGAAAATCTATTTAGCAGCATGTGACATTAACTTTTAAAATGTTTAAGTATATTCTTAGTCTCTGGATATAAGATTTATTTTAGTTTTAGTCTCTTGAAATTTTTACTAATTGATTCTTACAAATTTTATTTTTTTTAAATGGTTCTTTTCATGTGATGCATTGTGTTATTTAAATGTTATTTTACACTTTCAATGCATCACTTTTAAAAAAAAAAATTCTTACTCTTGTTTGATATTTTGTTTTTCTTATACTTGTTTTGTCATTTTGCCTAAAACCTCTTTTTTTTTTTTTTTTTTAGAATAAAAGGTTGAGACTGCTAGATTTACACGAATATATATACTATATAGTGATCATTAGCAATTTTGTTGTATATTTGTGTGTGTGATTTTCACTTGTCTCTTATTTATATTTCTTAAAATAAAATTACAACATTTTAAGATAACTCAATAGTATACAACAATTGTTAGCATTAGCATATATATATATAGTAAGCAGTTTGAGGGTAACAAAGGCATATATGTCTTAGTTTTTTTTCTTTTTCTAAAGCAAAGTATGAAAAAGTTTTATACGTGTGGCCTTTCCCTCTGCACCTAGCTATTAATCTTTTCTATGATATAAAGTCACTTCTCAATTCTGATCATTAACTAGTGCTGGGACCAATCTTTAAACTTTGGTTTGTAATTAATAATAATAATTACTTATACTTTGGCTTGACACTGAAGTTGACATTGAGCACAGAATTTCATCTGTTGTATATATCTTCACTTAGATCTCTAATGGGCATGATTTATTTGCATTGACATACTTAGAAAATGCATGCCAACCTTAGATTTTTCAAATCGATCATTGAGATATTATTTGTGTTATCCATTTCTTGTAATATTATTTCCTAGAGATGACTATCAAGACAAAGAAAAATTATATTATATTTATTTGATGGATAAATTGAATTTTTTTTTTTTTTAATCGAGAGTCAATTATTAATTCTTTAAGAAATTGAGATCTATCTAAAAGATTGACCTATTTTAACAAATATTTTTTTATAAACACCTATTAAAAATCAAAATGTTAACTACATATTTAAAAGACAAAATTATACGTCGATTATTATTGATAATTATATTATATTTATTAAACAACATATAAGGTAACAAAATGAACTTTCTAAAGGCTAAATATCATGCATCATATTTGTGTGTTTGTGTGTTATTTTCCCTAAGGTCATCATCACCATCATTGGATGTTTTTATTAGAATATAGTAGTTAGTATGTAAGATAGAGACAACTTTTTGTTCCACAACAAAGGAAGCTTATAATAAAAGAAAACAACAACAACAACAACAAAGGAAGCTTTTCCTTTACAAGCTACCTAATTTTCAGGTTAACATAGGATGACACGATTTTAAGAAACTTTTAAAAGGAAGTTGGTTTGGTATTTGTGCATGAGCATCGAATAGAACATCGATTCTTGCAAAGCAAATCCTATTTACGCGTGCCATTTTTTGCAAACCCAAACTTATTAAAATAAAATAAAAGTTACTAGTAGTAATAAACAAGTAGTTCCTTAAAAAAAAAACACAAGTAGCACTATATGATTATGGATTGCTTTTGAGCTGTTTGACTCAATAGGACACAGGCTTATTATCAAGTTGGCCATTTTTAATTTAAAATAATAATCTATTTGTTAAATTATGTAAAAAAATTAATTACAAGTTCATCGGCAATGACGCATCTCAACTCTTAAAAGGATATTTTATTTTTGTTTTTTCTGATTTATAAATTTTAGGCCCAAAGTAAAATGGTTTAAGAATTATATAGGATTGTCCTCAAAAGAAAATAATTATATAGGAATATAGGATGGAGTTTAATATGTATTTTATAAATTATAGGATGGAATTATATAGTTTTTGTTTTATTTGTGTTAGAAGAATATGATGTTGGCACTTAGATAATTATTATCCATTGATTGACATCACTTAAGGCTATATAAGTATATCCATGTTTACCTAGTATTATCCACGAAAAAATTGAACTTGTTATATTTTTTTTTTATAATTTTTTTATGGTCTTTAATGATATGTCTTTTTTTTCAGACTTAATTATATTTTTTATTTTCAATTTTCATAAATTCATGATTTTGATTTCTTGATTTTTAATTCAAAAATTTGATTCTACTTTAAAATCATATAATTTTGATTTAATTTAAGATTTTGGTCCCTGATTTTTAATTCAAAAATTTGATTTTACTTTTAAAATTATGCAATTTTAATTTATTAGTTAAATTGAAATGATTGCCTATTAAATATAACGTTAATTATTTTTATTTTTTTTAAAGTTAACCATTTTTTTATATTACCTAACTTTTTTATTACTAATCACAAAATTAATTTATTTAAATTTAATTATCTATTTTTTTTACTAATCACGAAAAATTAAAAAAAAAAGACTGAGTCAATTTTAAATTAATTTTTTTTTATTAATGAAAAAATAGGTAATTTTTTTTTCAAAAAGAAAGAATTTATCTATTTTTTTTTATTAATCACAAAATTAACTTAATTACCTAATTTTTCACTAATCACAAAAAAAGAGTCAATTTTAAATTAAGAAATTAATTTTATGAATAGTAAAAAAATAGATAAGTATTTTTTTTTAAGATTTTCTTTTTAAAAAAAATCAACATTATATTTAACTGCAAACTGTTCCAATTTAATGATTGAACTAAAATTACAAGATTTAAAAAATAGAAGATCAAATTTACAAATTAAAAACTAGAAGGATCAAAATCATAGATGTATAAAAATAGAAAACCAAAAATATAATTAAGTTTTTATTTAAAGATAAATGGTATTATTTTTTTTACAACGAATAAGATAGATTAACACTAAAAGAAAAATCACATAGTAGTCGGTTAGTCATTACGTTTGCTTTCATTGATATAGATTTTTTGAAACGAAATAGATACTTTAAATCCAAATTAATACAATCAACAAAATCCTAAATTAATATAGTACTATGAATTATACAAGAAATTCTGCTGATATCCAAATGTACACTATGGGGACATATAAACAAATCGAAAGATGGAGATAAAGAATAACTCTCCTATATTTACTCTTGGAGTAAGTGAATCCTTTCTTTTTATATTTAGAAAAACGTTGTCTTGGATTACTTATAAAAACAGCAGCTGATCCTTTTATTTTCCTTGTAAATTACATGTCGGCCAACAGAGCAGAAAAAATAAATTGGCTACTCAACTAAAGTATAATATTGTTACCACTTCCAGACTAGTACTGCATGTTTGGAAAACTGTTGCAAAAGTATGTTTGAGGCACAAGTAATTTTGTCAATGGATCCGGACCGTTACTTTTGTGCTCATTTTGCTTTATCCGTTGAATTTGAATTGGAACACCCACTGCAGCATCATTTTGCTTTATCCGTTGAATTTATATTGGAACACACGTTGCAGCATTTCTAACTGCAGACCAGACATGCACTTAAGTCAGCATCAATCAATAAGAACGGGTTATCACTGAATTATCTGAAGTGATTGATTCAAATCCAACGTTGCTGAACATGTCCAATTTGGTGATATGAGACTTCATCTGCAAGCTTGATTGATTCAATCATTCTTCCACTAATTCCCTTTAAGACATGAAATTCAACTGTTTGAAGCTTCTACCAGTAATCCTGACAGGAGCAAGAGCCATCCTTGAAATGATGAAAACGTGTTGCATCTCTTACTATAATTTCTCTTTCGACAAGCAAAGAGATATATTTTATGGCCGAATGACAGTCATTACAGACTCTAAGGTTCTTCATGATCCTCAGTGTAGTATGCTCTGGAGTGTTTATTATTGCATATGCGATGGCGAGTTTTTCACTATGATGTCTAAGGATCTGTTCTTTCACTTCTTGCTCTAGGTCATGCAATACAGAATTGGTGTCAGGAATAAAACCCATTTTCTTTATCTCCTTCCATATTTCGGAAATCATACGGTAGATTGCATCTCTTTGTGGATGAAGTGCATCCTCAACCCCAAAAATATGGACTTTGTTCTTGATTTGAACCCAACTGAATCCTTGTTCTTTCTTCACTGCTCTGTCCTTCATAGACTTCCTAACCTTAGCAGCATCCTCCCATTTACCACAGGCTGAAAGTGTATTAGCAAGCGCTGAGTAAGCTCCACTGTTATTGGGATCAATAAGAAGCAATTTTTCAGCAGCCACCTTAGCCAAATCAACATTTTTATGAACCCTACACGAAGACAAAAGCGAACCCCAAGCTACAACATCTGGTTCAATAGGCATATTTCTAATAAAATTGTATGCCTCTTCAAGCAATCCAGCACGTCCAAGCAGGTCAATCATGCATGCATGGTGGCTAGAGGTGGGTTCAATGTTATGAACATTTTTCATCAAATTAAAGTAACCTTTACCCTGTTCTACCAATCCCACATGCGTGCAAGCAGACAACACACTAACATAAGTAATGTGATCAGGCTTTAGGTTAATTTTCAGCATCTTTTCAAACAGTTCTATGGCCTCGTTTCCAAGACCATGTTGAGCTAGAGCTAAAATCATGGAAGTCCAAGTCAATGTATCCCTGTAGGAGCATATCTGCTTGAATATTCTCCTAGCATCTTTGATGCTACCAGATCTTGAGTACATGGTAATCAAAGCATTACCCACAGAAACTGATGATACTTCTTCCAATCTAATTGCAACTGCATGAAGCTGCTTACCATGATCCAGAGAAGCCAAACTTGAAAAGACACTTAATACCACTGCCAGGGTATAGTTGTTTGGCTTTGGACCTTCTCTAATCATTAGCCTAAAGAGCGACAAAGCATCACTAATTAAGCCATTCTGTGCATAACCAACAATCATGGCAGTCCACGCAACTACATCCCGACGCTTCAACAAATCAAATATCGCTCTTGCAGGGTCTATATCCCCAGTTTTGACATAGCCATCCAACAGTGACGTGAATGCTATAACATTAAGACTCGAGGTACTGGTTAGTTCTACAATCCTATGAGCAACTTCCACAGCACCCAATTTCGCATACATTGATATGAGGGCATTCCCCACCGCCCCAGCGATGTCAACGTCAGCTCTTACAATATGTGCATGGATTTGTCTCCCAAGTTTCAAGCTTTTGCGATTGGCACAAGCTGACAGAGCACTTCCCAAGGTGAACTTATCTGGCTTCAAAGACGAATTCTTGAGCATAAAAAAAAACGTTTCCAGTGCTTTGATGTCACATCCCTGATGACAGTACCCAGTGATGATGGCATTCCAAGACACAATATCCGGGTCACTCATTTGATCAAAGAGTTCAAGAGCAAGATCAAATCGACCAAACTGCATATGCATAGAAATCATGGTGTTCCAAGTTGACGTATCCTTCAGCCTCATACAGTCAAAAACAACCTTTGCCATAACAGAGTTACCACCTTTTGCATACATGTTAACCAGTGAGTTTGCCACCGGAACAACCCCGGACAGCCCAAGCTTTACAACGAAGGAATGGACCTTCTTTCCAACACCCAGAGCCTGAGCTGCAGCACACGAGGCAAGAACATTGGTAAACGTGAACCGGGACGGAGAAACTCCGGAGGAAACCATGTGGAGGAACGTGTGAATAGCGCTGTTGAAGAGACCCAATTGGTTATACCCCACTATCATGGTGGTCCAGGAGACGGAATCCGGTTGGGGAATTTCATCAAACACTCGGCGTGCAGAGTCCAAGTTACCACCTTTGGCGTGTGCGGAGAGAATGGTGTTCCACGAGAAGGTGGTCCTGAGGGGCATTTCGTCGAACACGCGGTGGGCGTCGGAGGAGGAGCCGGTTTTGACGTAGAAGTTGAGGAGGTTGTTGGTTAAGAAGACGCCGAGGGAGAGGCCATGTTTGATGATTCGAGCGTGAATGCATCTTCCGATGAATGGGTCTCGGGATTTGATTGCGGATTGGAGAAGGTAGACGAATGCGTCGGAATGGGAGGGAGGGTTTGGGGTTTGCATCAACACAACACAACACAACCACGCTGTGTTGTATGGCTTTGCGGAACTGTTGTATGTACTATGCAGGTACTAGGTAGTGAGTAGTGTCTCTCCTATCTAGCGGGAAATCTCGTTTTTTATTCTCAGATGTTTATGTTTGTAAGTCGGTGACACGTCATCAAATGTTTTTTTTTTCTTATTTTCAAATCTACCCTTTGTGCCAAACAAAACGGAGGTGCAAGCCGCGGAGAGGAAAAGGAGAAGAGAAGACACAAAGACCGCGGGCGGCGGCGACACGAGCAACGTGAAAGCAAGCAAGCGTTGGTTCCGGCGGCAGAGAAGGGGATCAACCGCCTCAACTCCGCTAGCTCCGTCGTCTGCCGCCACTGGTTCCGCCTTGAGTGCAGAGATGGAAAGCTGTACCAGCAACAACAACAACAACAATCAGTGGAGAGCTGAGGAAGCCATTGGCGGTAACGCTGAAGCTCTTCAGGCCCTTAGAGAACTCATCATATTCCCTCTTCACTTCTCTCACCAAGCACGGAAGCTTGGCCTTAAGGTTCATTTTCCTTTTCCCCCCTTCTTCTTCTTCATGTTCTTTGTAACTGTGTCATTTACTTACCTATTCCCCTTGCTTTGGTTTTATGGATTCCCTTCTAGTGGCCGAGAGGATTGCTGCTGTACGGTCCACCAGGCACTGGAAAGGTAAGTTCTTTTCAAAAAATGTTAACTTAGCATGGAACAGAGAATATGCTGCAATTTTATTTTTGTTTTTTAATGTAGCTTTTTTCTGTTTATTTAGAGCATGTTTGGATAAGAGCTAGCGGAAGTGCTTTTGAGAGTTTCTCTGTTGGAAATAAAGAGCATTTTCCAACAGAGAAGCTGTCAAAAAGTGCTTCTAGCCTGGTATCCAAACATTATCCAGACAGGCTCTTAATCTTATAAGTTATAACATTCCTTGTAGTACTATCTGTGATAGGCCACTGCACATTTTAGAAGCACAAATTAAAAGAAATGGGTATTTGTAGAATTGTAGTATGTTAATGTTGTTTGGCTAAGAAATAAAATTTGCATGTAGGCAAAAGCAGAATATATGGAGCTTTTGGTGATTGACAACAGAAACTACCTAAATTCTTTTTTCTTGCATGTTGATTCTCATAAACTGCTTGCAGAAGCAATTTTGTGACAACTTAATTTCACTGGAAGGTCAAATGGACAAAAAATTAACAACTCTGCATTGTGATTTAAGATACCTCCCATTGGCCGTAGCCCGTATAAATAAATATTTATATCTGAATTGTGAAATAACTAGAATCTAGATCCTTTCTCATGGCTAATTAATATTTTTCCAAATAGCTCTCACAATACAGTTTCCCAAAATTACCCTGGCCTCTTTTGAGAAAATTATTAAGAGTTCCACTTCCCAAGTATATGATGGATACAGCCTATATACATGAATCATGCTATAAGTCAAACTCACATTTTGTTTGGCTTATGAAATGTAAAATTAGTTATATTTATGCCTGTATGTGAATTTCATTACAGACAAGTTTGGTACGAGCAGTTGTTCGGGAGTGCGGGGCACATTTGACAATTATCAGGTACTCATCTTTTGAATATGTAGTTTGGTGGATCTTGTGTTTCGAAGTTCTGTGACCTGAGTCAATTACTTGTCATTGTTTGTCTGTTTATGTATTTTGCAGTCCACACTCTGTTCATAGAGCACATGCTGGTGAAAGTGAGAGAATTCTCCGTGAGGCTTTTTCAGAGGCATCATCTCATGTAGCCTTGGGCAAGCCATCGGTTATCTTTATAGATGAAATAGATGCACTCTGTGCTCGCCGAGATTCCAAGTATGAGACAATTGATGACTTATATGCCAAACACTTCTGTGATTTGTCTTAGCTTTTGTTTTTTCTATCTTGTACTTTTTTAATAAATAGGATAAATTTAGTCTGTGAACACAATTTTATGATGATAGAGAGAATGAAGATGAAAAAACCTCCTGTAAGAGAACTCTCTAGTCTTGCATAATTTATATTGTCTTTGTTATATTGTTTTTATCTCTCTTTTAGCTTGTTTTATATCTGCTATGTGTTGCCCCAATATTTTATATTTGCATGATTTGGGAGGATGTAGTTTGCATTTCTCTTTGTAGAATGTCATCAAAATTCTAAAGTTGGTAGGTTTTATTTTAATACCATTTCATTGATAAATTTATAGTGTCAAATGTCAATCACATTATCACAATATTTTTGCCTTGGTACTCAGTTATCTTTATCAAATTAATAAAAATACAAAATGAGTAAATCACCGTGCCATATATCCATTATAAAGAGAATAAAGGAAAATATTGAATAAATCAATGGATATATTTTGTTCCTTCATATTATAAAGTGAAACATATGGGCCTGGCTCTGCTCTAGTGAATTAATTTGAATTTAGAAGGAATTTATTTATACATGCAGCAATTTCATTGATGTCATTATTTCAAATTGTGTACATGCAGAAGGGAGCAAGATGTCCGAATTGCCTCCCAACTCTTTACTCTGATGGACTCAAATAAACCAACCTTTTCTACACCAGGTGTAGTTGTGGTTGCATCAACTAACAGGTTACCTGCTGTATTCTCAAAGATTGTTTATGAATTCTAGCAATATAAATCATTGGGGATGAGTGCAAATTGGTTCTCTTATGAAATTTGATGTTCATATTTTGTAATATTATTATTTTCTCTCGTGCCCAGCTTTTTAAACCTGTAAATTATGATTAGAAGTCTGAATTGCTAGTTTAAAGTTTTCATAGCATGCCATTGAAGAAGTTATCATCCTGTATGGATTGATAAGAGCATTGTTCAACTTGTTGAACTTATCCTTATGGAGTAATAAGAGCAATGCGTGGTTTAAGTTTTTTCTGTACGTTGATGGGTTATTAAGAGTGTTGTTCTTCTATGTTTCTTTCATACCTGTGATGATCTATTTTTGCATGATGTCTGGAACCTGTAAATTTATCTTATGTGCTTATCTTGTTCTCCTAAAATCTAAGGATTTAATCATATAATACAGGTCTGCTTAGAGTTGTTCACTTACACCAGATTTGGTGTTTCTGTGTACTTTCTCTCTATTGAATTTCATGTATCTGGTTTCTGCATGCAGAGTAGATGCAATTGACCCTGCTCTAAGAAGGTCTGGACGTTTTGATGCTGAAATTGAAGTTACTGTCCCAAATGAAGAGGACCGCTTTCAAATTCTGAAGGTAACTCTTAGTGATATAAGCTTATTGCTTGTTTCATAGAATTCTTGATTGCTGAAGTTTGACATCATGGATTTATGTGGTTTCTTGATTGCTGAAGTTGTATACAAAGACGATTCCCTTGGATCCCAGTCTTGACTTAAAGTCTATTGCTGCATCGTGCAATGGATATGTTGGAGCTGATTTGGAGGCTTTGTGTCGTGAAGCTACCATGTTTGCAATTAAAAGATCTTCAAATACAAAAGATACTAGCAATTTCAGTCTAACAATGGAAGATTGGACGAATGCAAGGTCTGCTGTTGGTCCAAGTATAACAAGAGGCGTTACTGTGGAAATTCCCAAAGTGACTTGGGAAGACATTGGTGGATTAAAAGAATTGAAGGTTTGTTAAATTTTGCATTTGATTTTACTCTTGAGAATCTTCAGTGATACGTGTGCCTGTCCTCAAACAGAAAAAACTCCAGCAAGCTGTTGAATGGCCTATTAAGCATTCTGCTGCATTTTCAAGAATGGGAATATCCCCTGTACGCGGTGTTCTTCTCCATGGGCCTCCAGGATGTTCCAAAACTACCCTTGCCAAAGCTGCTGCACATGCTGCTCAAGCATCTTTCTTTTCCTTAAGGTTTTAATATTCTTAATGTTTTAAAGTAACTTTTATCTTTGTGGCATGGGAGAAAATGAGCCTTGGCATTATTAGGACTGACGTTTATGTATGGCTTACATGAAATGGATCGTTTCCTTTTTCTTAGGAAAGTGACAGTCATTTTAGAGAGAAAGACATTCCCCTGTGCTAGGACCCACTATTGTATTTTCAAATCTCTAGAAAGCCTTCTCAAATTATTTTTATCTTCCTCTGAATATGATGTCATCCTTTTCAAGTGAGTATCCAAACCATTCTAGGATACATGACTTTTCATAAAAGAAAGAAAAAGAAAAGGACTTGTAGGATCATAAATGCCAAAGAAATGAAATATGTTGGTTTGCAATCCAACAAAATAAGTCGTCTTTCCTAAATAAGTAAATTTATGTGACTAGATTATTGGTGGCTATTTGAAAGTTGAAACCCCTGGTAACACCTTCTCCTCTATCATCTCCCACCCATTCTGTTGATAAGTAGCACTTGTGTTATTTTCTGTATTGGTGATGTTATGCTTTGATACATTCTGATTTCTGTGATTGTTATATTTTTTCTTTACATCTTTATTTTTTTGCAAATAATGGAAAAGCTTATAATTAATGAATGGTGAATTAGTGGTGCAGAATTGTATTCGATGTATGTTGGAGAGGGGGAAGCTTTACTTCGTAAAACATTTCAGAGAGCACGCCTTGCGGCACCCAGTATCATATTCTTTGATGAGGCTGATGTGGTAGCTGCCAAACGGTTAGTAAACTTTCTATGTGAAACAATATTTAGCATCATTGGGTTGTTGTTCCAAGCTTCTAACCCATTGTGATAGCATTTCATGATCAGATTTCAATTGTTTTGAGATAAGGAAAATGCTATTCTGCACGAATCTTTTAATACTAAACACACCAAATTGTGGTGACTCTTAGTGATTAAGTCTCGGTAGTTATAATGTCTAGCATCCTGTAAAGTGGGATTGCATCAAACCATGTAAACTGAACTGTTCTTAGTAAGTTTTCTGTTTAAAAATGTTTGGTGCATCTAAAGCTCAAGATTGTCATATTGGCTTTCTTGATGCAAATATTTGTATGATTTGCAAAATTGGAACAGGAACATTTTTTTTAGTGCATACTGTTTAAGTTATATTTTTTCCCTTAATTGCAGGGGTGACAGCTCTAGCAATAGTTCTACAGTTGGAGAAAGGCTTTTATCCACTCTGCTGACTGAGATTGATGGCTTGGAAGAAGCTAAAGTAAGTGTGCCCTTTTCTTCTTAGCTGTTTATTTTAATGATACTTCTGTCCTCTCCCTGTCCTTTTTCTCCACCAATGAATTCTTTATCAAAAGGAGAGAGTAAGCCTAAAACTATATTCAAAAGATGCTAGACAGCATCTAGTTTCTTTCTGCCTGTTAACTACATCCCCATTATTTTATTTTTTTTCAGGGAATTCTTGTTTTGGCAGCTACAAATCGCCCCTATGCAATTGATGCTGCACTCATGCGTCCTGGGCGTTTTGATCTGGTGCAAAATAATATCTTCTACCATACTTGTGATTCAGTTTGTAACATGAATTATACATGTTAAAACATATATGAAGGATTTGTGCATTTACAATAATGAAAGAATTTCATGAATCACTTATAAAGATATTGCTAAAAATATACTCCAAGCAGCTTAGGGTTACTCATATATAAGACACTGATTTTAGCTAGTTGAAAGGGGTTACTCAAATATTCTCTCTCACTCTAGTCTATTTTTCGTGAAATGGTAGGTTCTGTATGTACCACCACCGGATTTGGAGGCTCGACATGAGATACTTTGTGTTCATACGCGTAAAATGAAAACAGGGGATGATGTTGATCTCAGAAGGCTAGCAGAAGACACAGAGCTCTTCACAGGTGCTGAACTGGAGGGATTATGCAAGGAAGCTGGAATTGTAGCCCTAAGGGAAGACATATCTGCCACTGTTGTTTGCGACCGCCATTTCCAGAATGCGAAGAGTTCATTAAAACCAGCGTTAACAAAAGCGGAAATTGACTCATACTCATCTTTCATGAAGACCTCATCTCGAGCTTTGCCTAGCCACTTTGAATCAGGTTTGGAACCAGACAAAAACAAAAAGAGCAGGTTGGATTCTTTTTCTTTGGTCAAAATTGGAGTTGTCAGCTGTTTGTTACTTGCTGCTGCTGCTGAATACTACATCATGTATGGAGACCAAAGTGTACATGATATAGCCACTTGAAGAGAGCATATTCCTTTTGTATTTTTGGATCAATCCATTTTTTTGTTGTGTAGTCATAGTAGCATTTAAGTAAAATTTTGAGAATAGAAGGATTTTTTTTTTGTCACACTCACATACTCCACTGGTGAGTTTATATTATTTGTAAGGTATTTATAGATGTGATTTTGCTTAGACTTGGTTCATTTCATTCAAGTATATATCTTTCTATTTTTCTCCATCTACTTGCACTATCTTGATACTTTCTTTCTTTCCCGAGTTTGGATTAGCCGCAACAACGCACGTATATGCATTTTTTCACGTCAACTCTGCTAAAATGACACAGAAGCTAAGATTAAACGCACCTGAAAGACGTGAATCCGGGGGATACAATGCCAAAGCAAAAGGCTATAAATCAATTATCAGTTTGAAAACTATTGCTATCAACACACAACACACAAAACTGATTATGTTGCTTAACAAAATCAATTATATAAGCTGACAATCAACTCAAGAAGATCAATTATTATCAGCATACATTGGAAATCGATTATTAGCTCAACAAAGCAGAAAAAAACTGTTATGAAAAGGGGAAATAGAGCTATCGAAACATTTACCTAAGTGGTCTAAATCATGGCAACTAATAGTGGAGTGGAGCAAGTTGAAGAAGTACACCTACATCACCATCAAGTAAATCCGAGAAGCATAATGTAGTGTGATGTGAGAGTTACTCAATAAACACGAGTGAAATGAATGAAAAAAGAAGATCATTATTTTAGGTAACCAAAATTTAATATGTACATTATGAAGTATTTCTCACCATGTTAGTACTTTTTTTTCATGTGGAACCACCATTTCCTTAATTTCTCTTATCATTAGTTCATCGCAACCAAACCTCCAAGTTTTAACTACTCTATTGCCACTTTTTACTCTTAATTTATCATCTATATCACTTCACTTGTAATTTCTTATCCTGCAAAATCATTAATAATTCAAATTAATCCTTTAGAACATCAACCAAACGAATAAATAAAACTCAATATCTTATCTTTTAAGGTTAAATAATTTTTTGTCTATGCCAAATTTTAGATTTTGAAATTTAGTTTCTCTAAAAAAAAAAAGTTAATCTGTTTATTTATTGCTCATAATTAATCTTGGTAAATTAATTTTTTGCCAATTTGTTGCCATATTTTTTTTTAGGAAATTTGTTGCCAATTTTTAGTAGACTAATTATTAGCAATTAGCAATAAAAATAAATCAATACCTAAAATAGACACATTTTTTTAGAGAGTTTTTTTTGGTTTCAAACTTTTTTTAGAGAGTTTAAAACTTAAAATCTAAAATTTGAAAAAAGGGCTAGTTTATATATTATTTATTATTTACAAGGATATATAAAAAAAGCTATTTAATATTTATTTTTTCAAAATCTAAATTGGACCATGAATTTAGGTGTATGTTGACCAAACATGCAAGAAAAAAAAACAAGCGTGGTTTATATTTTATAATTTCAAGTCCCTTCACATTCACAGTGTAGTTTCGTTTGGCATCATTTGCCGCCACCATGCCTTCAGTGCACCGGGGGAACTTCTCCAATCGCCAAACCCAATTCTCCGAACGGTATTCTCCTAAACATAATTAGGGTTTCACAATCACTTCACCTCGAAAAAAAAGTAAAAATACAAACTTTTCAATATTACTATGATTTAATCTCTGTAATATATCTTCTTACGCAGTAGGCAGAAGATTATACAACAGAGGAAGTCTCTTCCTATTGCTCCAGGTATGTGTATCTATGCATTGATTCAACCTTTTTGGTGCTCTCACTTTAGTAATAATATAAGAGCAAATTACAACAACATTCCTAAGGTTTCGTGTGATTACACAAGCCGTCACTACTTTTATAACCATTATTTTCGCCACCCCTATAGGTGTCAGTGTAATGATTTAAAACTTAAAAAGGTATTAGGGTAAAAAAACAAAAAAAAAAGGTGAGGTTGCGTGTAATTTGCTCTAATAATAATAATATTCAGAATGTGCTTATTGGTGTTGTTGGCATTGTTTTATGTTCTGTTGTAGTTGAGAAAAGACTGATTGAAGAGGTTCGGAAGAATGATGTGTTGATTATAGTTGGTGAGACTGGAAGTGGAAAGACTACTCGTAAGTTACTTTTTATCCTTGTGGGGGTGCTTATTACAGTGTTATTTGTAATTTAGTATTTTGGGAGAAAAAAAAAAGAGGTTTTAGGGATGGTGATGGGGTTTTACTTTGTTGTGTTTTGCTGTGTAGAGATTCCGCAGTTTCTGTTTGATGCGGGATTTGGGTGCGGTGGAAAGGTTATTGGGATAACGCAGCCTAGACGAGTGGCTGCTGTCACTGTGGCGAAACGTGTTGCTGAGGAGTGTGGTGTTGAGTTGGGCCAGAAGGTTGGGTATTCAGTTAGATTTGATGATGCTACTTCTGGGTCAACAAGGATCAAATATATGACAGATGGGTTGCTTTTGAGGTACTAGTTTTGCATTAACATGGACTTCTTTTTTGCCTTTTCCATTAAGATTAATTTTATAAAACTTGGGTAATCAAAACACAATGCTATAATTTGTTTTCCTTGTCGAATATTGATACCAAACTACGAATATTGATTTTGAATTAAAATATCTTGTTTCCCATGATTTTATGAGTATAGGAGAGTTGATATGCATTTTGTTGTGCTTACAGGGAAGCATTGTTGGATCCATATCTTTCTAAGTATTCAGTTATAATTGTTGATGAAGCACATGAGAGGACTGTTCACACCGATGTCTTGATGGGCTTGCTAAAAAACGTACAACTTGCTCGGTCAAATTCTGTAAGTAGTGGTGAGGGCCTTAATTTTGGAAACAAGAATATGAATAATGTCAAGTTGGAGAAAGAAAATGATCAGTGTGGCAGTTTTCTTAAAAAGCCCCACCATGAGAAGTATGCTCCATTGAAGTTAATCGTCATGTCTGCAAGTCTTGATGCACGTGCTTTCTCTGAGTACTTTGGTGGTGCCAAAGCTGTTCACATCCAAGGGAGACAGTTTCCTGTAGATATATTTTATACTCGCGATGCAGAGACAGATTATTTAGATGCTTCATTGATAACAATATTCCAGGTGGGTTTATTCAGTCCATGTAATTCAATATAATGTAATTTAACTTTTATAATATTGTTAGATAGAGATTTTTGGATCCCAAACAATGTATTAGTCTTGGTGCATTCGTTCTGTGTATGCATTTTTGGTATTTACAGTTTCATATATCATGAAGCATCCCATTCCATTCTTTCTTGTTTGTGCACTGCCTCACTCTTTCTTGGTTGTGGTAATTTTGGTTCATGCTTAACATTGTCATGACGAATGAGAAATGAAGTTTGTAAAATTGCTGCTTAAACGTAAAGTCACATGTTCTTGATTTGTAGATTCATTTAGAGGAGGGCCCTGGTGATATACTAGTATTTCTAACTGGGCAAGAAGAGATTGAATCTGTTGAAAGGCTTATCAATGAGAAACTCCCACAATTACCTCAAGAAAGTCAGAAGCTTCAAGTTGTGCCTATATTTGCAGCTCTTCCATCTGAGCAGCAAATGCGAGTCTTTGCACCAGCTACATCTGGGTTTCGGAAGGTACCCTCACTATGCATTTGATCTCTCTAATTAATATATGTTATGGGTAGAATTCAATATAAAATAGGGAAATTAGTTTTAGTTAATTGTTTGTAAAACTGTTTTATTGTATTTTAATCATTTGACGTATCTTGTCTTGTCTACGCCTCTCTTGTTCTCTTGAATTAAACACCCTGTTTTATCTGATTAGTTAATTGTATTAAAATGATCTCTTTGTTGTTTTTGAAGGTGATATTGGCAACCAATATTGCTGAGACATCAGTAACAATTCCCGGAATCAAGTATGTAATTGATCCTGGATTTGTTAAAGCACGTTCTTATGACCCTGGAAAAGGCATGGAATCCTTGATTATAATACCTGCATCCAAGTCCCAAGCTTTGCAAAGAAGGTATGATGCTAGATTATGTCTGAGTCTGTTTAATTTTTAACTGTTGCTTGCAAATATTGATTGAATTGGTTCAGTTAATGAAAATGAAGTATGTTTGACTGAGGATGACTTCCTTTTGTTTTTTTCAGTTCAGTTTGGTAATTGTCAACTCTGGTTTTCCTCAGAAAACCATGGTAATTGCATAACAAGTTAGATGTGAATCTACCATCAATGTTTCTAGTACTTATTATTTATTTATTTTTAAATTTTGTTTATCAGTGATGTGGAAGATTATAAACCTTGTAATAATATATCTTATAAAACAGAAAAAAAGTTAATGTAAAGTATAATTTTCCTTTTCATAAAAATGTTCTGGACATTTTTCATTATACAATTGCTTGTTCTTGAATTATGATTTATGCTATGTTTTTCTTTTTAAATCTTGTTTTGGTTATAATGAAGTGATTGGTATGTTATTCATACAGTTAGTTTTAGCTAAATTATCTTCATGAATTTAATATATTCTTAAAATAATTTTACTGGAAGAGTAGTACAAATTGATCATTAATGTTGTCTTTTTTTTTGTATTAGTGGGCGTGCAGGGCGTGAAGGACCTGGAAAATGCTTCCGTCTATATCCTGAAAGAGAATTTGAGAAACTTGAGGATTCAACAATGCCAGAGATTAAGCGGTGCAACCTTTCTAATGTCATTTTGCAGCTTAAGGCTTTGGGTGTTGATGACATACTAGGGTTTGATTTCATTGACAAACCTTCAAGGTGAGAGAACCTCCAGAATTTTGGCCTGATTTAATTTTGGATACTTCAGTTTTTAACCATTTATATGTGTATACTATAAATTATTATTTATTTCACATCTATAATCTTCAGTATAGTAGTCATTATGCTATCCACTATCTTGCTATAGCAATTTTAGGGTTGTGCTGTAATTTCGAATTGATAATTATAGTCATGACATAAGTAGTTTTCACTTGATGTATTGTACTCCAGAACTGAATTAGCAGTTTTTAGGGATCTTTGTTACTATAATTTTTAAAAGTGTTTTGACCTTCCAAAATATTACTTAAAGGTTATGCTCATCACTTGTTTGATTGAACAGGACAGCTATTTTAAAATCATTGGAGCAGCTATTTTTGTTAGGTGCTCTAACAGATGAATGTCAACTATCTGATCCTGTTGGACATCAAATGGCTCGACTGCCCTTGGATCCTGTTTATTCCAAAGCTCTTATTTTAGCTAGTCAGTTTAACTGCTTGGAGGAGATGTTGATAGTTGTGGCACTGCTGTCTGTGGAATCCATTTTTTACAGTCCTCGCGACAAGTTAGAAGAGGTTTGAGGACTGAACTCCGACTGCATTATATTATAATCATAGTCTATTTTGATGGTATGATAGAATGGTGGGTTGTGATGCAACGACAATGTCAGTGTATCATCACCTGTTTCTTAACTAATGAGATAAAGGGTGATGCACTGACAATGTAAAATAGTTTTATATATGTATGTTGATTTTTATAAAACTATCTTAAAAGTCATGCAAACAGTGGGTTGTGATGTAATGACAGTGTAAAACCATTTTACATTGTCAATGTATCACCACCTACTTCTTAATATTTATTTGAAGTTATCATGTTTCTCCCATTTTTGACCAGGCAAGAACTGCAATGAAATGCTTCTCAAGTCCAGAGGGAGACCACATCACTTTGATTAATGTGTATCGAGCATCTAATGATTTCTTGGAGAAGAGATCAATGGAAATGAGTACGGCAAAGACTGAAAAGGTTTATAGAAAATGGTGCAAAGAAAATTTTATTAATAGCCGATCTCTTAGACATGCTCGTGACATTCTCAGGTAATTTTGTTATGTTTAAGCTAGATATCAAGGATTCAAGATATTCTTTATAATGTGCTCCAGTCCAGACATTTATGCTTTCTCATTTCTGAAATACTTTTTGCAGGCAGATTCATGGACATGTTGTACAAATGGGTCTGAATCTTTCTTCTTGTGGAGATGATATGCTTCAATTCCGCAGATGTCTTGCTGCTTCCTTTTTCCTCAATGCATCTGTAAAGCAGCCAGAGGGGACATACAGGTATCTAGTTCAACTTGGAAATTCTTAGCTGCATGTATAATTTTATCACATTGCTTTTTTGCTACAAGACTCTTACTGCTTAGCTACACTTACATGGCAGGGCTTTGGCAAGTGGTCAAGTGGTGCAGATCCACCCTTCTTCTGTATTATTCCGGCAAAAACCAGAGTGTGTGATATTTAACGAATTGGTCCAAACTAATAACAAGTATGTCCGAAATTTAACCAGAGTTGATTACCTATGGTTAACTGAGCTGGCTCCTCAATATTATGCCTTGCAGAATTAAATTCTCAAAGGTGCCACTAAACAGGTGATTAACATTACCATTATTTTTTTCTTTTTGGTTTGGGCTTGATATTGTTTGGGTGGTTTGAATACTTTTTTCTTTAGTTTGGGACTGTAGTTGTTGCAAAACAATGCATTATTTTTTCATATTGTTGCTGAAATATTTGATTTTTCATATTGTAGGTTACTAGATTATTTATCTGGTGAAACAAATCAGTGCAAGCCTCAGATTATGCCCCGTCACTGGTTTATGGATCTTTTCATAGTGACAGGTTTTGATTCAACAGGCTTGTCGTTGGCATTTGGTAACACCATTGGATTGCCTGGTACGTGGAGATGCCACTGAATCCTCTGATGACAAGCACTTCTTGCTGGGTTGTTGACACGTTATGGCCACTAAGATTGAGGAAACAGTATGTGGTGGAATGGTGCACCTTACAGTTGTGACCTCATTGGTGTGGTGGTGACTTGAACAATGGAATTGAGTACAGGCTATCAAGTAGTTTATATATGTTCAATTGTACCCCATTTTCAAATGCTCAATTCCTTAGTGCTAATAGTAGATGATCATGGCTTAAACTTGAAGAATATGAATTGTATGATTAGTCTGCAAAGTCATTCTTTGAATTCACAGAATTTGTTTGGATATAAGACTAGAAGTGTTTTTGACAACTTCTTTCTACTGGAAAATATTTTATATTCATATACACTGCATATCAATTTCTAGGCAAGGGTTTGTTCTTTTCTCCCTCATTCAGCACTATTTGAGGTCTACTAATCATTAAATTAGTAGATTTACTTTGTCAAGTTACTGTCACTGAATACTCATCATCTACATGATAAGGACCGGTAAACATTATGGATACAATGTTATCAATGACAATAAACTTATGCCTAAAGACACATCTTGTTTCTGTAAGCTTTGGTTGTAGTTATTCCCTTTATTTTGTCATAATGTAACGTCTTTTTCATTTTATTTTTTTTAAATAAAGTTGCTGATATTTAAACAGTATGCATCAGTTTTCATTTTCAATTTGCTAGTTTCTCCTTACTTTCTATCTGTGGTGATGATAACCTGTGTGTCACTATCAAACACTACGCATTCTCAATATAAAGATTTTTTTTATCTGCAGCTTAAAATAGCAGTACTCACAAGCTTAATTGAACAAAAATGTTAATTTTATACTGCATAAAATGTTGTGACAGTATATTATGGCTATTTAAGTTGTCTTGCACTCCGAATAGTGAATATAGTACATGTAGCCGTCATGCACCATGTGGCTCCACTTTTCAATTGTTTTTTAAATCCAAAGGGGACAAAAAATGTGGTTTACTCAGAGGATGTGGCAGGGTACTTCCAAACATGCTTGGAATTTGTTTTTGTTTTTCCCTCTCTCTCTCTCTCTCCCTCCTGTTCATGTTCCAAATAAATTTGTATTGGTCCATAGTTAATTTAATGCATATAGAATGTATTCACACTGCTTTTATTATTTGTAGGGACATTGCTTTACTTTCAAGTCCAAAGTTCTTTATGGTAAAGTTAAATCTTAAAAATCAGAAAGTTATTTTTAATAAAATCCAAAAAAAAAAAAAAAGACTTCAAAAATGAGAAGTATAAAAATAAGAAAAAAAATACTAATAAATTGAGGAAATGTAGGCTGAGGTAAAGCTAATTTTTATTTTTTTTTGAAAGATAAAGCTAATAAGTTAATACTACTTTACTGTATGTTAAGAAATTCATTAGAACATGGACGGAAGTTTTACACTTTTTGATGCATAAATGAAAAAAAATAAGTGTGTTGGATTGGATTGAATGTGGGTTGAGTTGGATGAAATGAAATTCAAACATACACAGTTAATTATGTAAGAAACTGCTATTTGTTATGAATGAGTTATGACACAAAATGCAAGAAAAAAAAACCATCAGTTTTTAAAGAAAAATAAAAAAACAAGTACAAATCGGATTCACCTACAGAATATAAAAATAGTTAGGTGTCTAAAAATAATCAATTTTTTTAGCAATATGAAGAAGTTTTTTTTTTTTAGGGAGCAATATGAAGAAGTTATTTCACTAATTACACACATTTGGACAAGTTATTGCTAAAAATTACAAACCTAACTATTGCTAAAAATAGTTAGGTGTCTAAAAACAATCAATTCTTTTAGCAATATGAAGAAGTTATTAACACTAGTTTTTAGATAATTTTTATCAATTTGTAATTTCACGCTAATTACTTCACATGTTTAATTGATATTTTAATATACTTATAAGAGATATAGTTTTTACATAAATACTTATAAAAAAGTTTTTAAAAAAATCATAAATTAAAAATCATCCTTTTAGAGAAACTAAATGCTTTCACTTTTCTCAATAAAAGATACTGTGTTTAAAAATATGTTACTAGAATTTCTCTTATTATAAAAAAGAATAACTCACGTATAAATATAAATATCTTTATATAGTATTAATTTAATTATTTTTTTATTTTTATTTTTTTGAAATTTATATACTTATTTTTAGTATTAGTTTATTGATTAATTTATAATTAACAACATTGAAATGCGTGAGTGCGAGAAGTATTTATAACCCATCTCATATCTTCTCTGTGCCTCGCCATTCCATTTCCAGATCTGCTCCTTCCTCACCCCACACCAACAACAGGTAACCCTTTCTCTCTTCTCTTCGCCGATTAGGGTTTCGAATTGCACGCAATTTTCGCTTTTCGTTTTCCATTTCTCTTCTCGATCCGCATTTCGCATTGCATTTTACGCCCTTGCTCAGATCCATTTTCAATTTTCATTTTGTCTTTTCGCTCTGTGGAATCGTAGCCTTTTTTTTTATGTAATCGATTTCTTTTGTGATTGTTTTTATTTTATTTGAATCAATTCATGGCGTTGCGCTCATTTTTATACTGTGATTTGTGAATGATAATGGAACAGAATGTGCTATTCCTCTGTTCCCCTCGAAACAGTAGAAACTGGAAGGAGATGGAGATGTCTTTGTTAATTTTATAGAATGATGATGATCGAAGAACATATTACTTTTTTTTATTCCGTTTTGCAATTATGTGCTTGTTGTTGCTTTTGCTGTGTTGTGCATTGTCTCCAGAATTGGATTAGATATATTTTTAGATGATTTTAATCAATGTTTTAAATTTTGTTCGTGGTTTTGTTGAATTTCCTGATTGCGGGAAATTGCAGTCAAATATGGCTGATGCCACAATTGTTATCATTTTTTAAAACCTAAATTTTAATGAAACATATTGTTGTAGATCAATTGGCCACAAGATGAAGAAAACTGGTAGTAAAACAGAGAAATGGTGTCAGCATTAGCAAAGTCTAGCAATCAGTTTTTTGTTTTCAAATTTCAACTTTATTCAATTTATCTGTTGTTTGTTGATGGCTGTGTGCTTTGAAAGAAAATGAAATAAAATAAATGTGCTAGATGTTTGAATGCAAATGAAAATACATTTGATTAATGTTTAGTGCTTGCTTGGCAGTGTCTGTTGTCAGAATAAATATTTGTAGGTTGTCACATTCTATTTTTTTCCTTCCTTTTTTTTTTGTCTTTGTGTATTTTATTGCTTCTGAATTTATGTGAATCATGTTTGTCCATTTGAAGGCTGAGACTAGACTGTACCTTTCAGAAATCAGTTGAATATCATGGGTCGTGGAGTTAGCTGTGGTGGTGGTCAAAGTTCATTGGGTTATCTTTTTGGCAGTGGAGAGGCCCCTGCCCCAAAACCAGCAACAAATAATGCTCAACCTGAAGTGGTGCTGGCTGAAAATAACGCGCCTCCTTCAAAACCGGCTTCTCCTCCTAAAACAGTAGACCCTAACAAGGCTGCTGGTATGACCAGTCATTCTACTGATGGCCAGAACACCGGCACCTTCATCACGGTATTATTTGTTCTTATTAACTTATATTTAATTTCTTCTTTTTTCCAAGTTAAGTGTATTATAGTTTAGGCTCTATGTCAGAATCAACTATACCAAAAGCTTAGATTGTTAGATGAAGACACGGGAATGGTTTGATATTATGGTTCATATAGATGATTTTATTCATGACCTCATGTTGGAAATTCAAAATAATTAGGCCTGGATGGATGTCTCAATCTAGTTAGCTATACTATCTGAACAAGTGTGGAAATTATCAAATAGTTGGAAAATAAAAATTATGATCTGGGTTTTGTTCTTACTGCTATATGTTCTTACCCATTTTATGCCTATTTTCCTTGGAATTTATTTCGATTGATATTTTTCTTTTCCAATTTGGCTGGCTGCAGGACCGACCCTCAACCAAGGTCCATGCTGCCCCTGGTGGTGGTTCTTCTCTGGGTTATCTCTTTGGTGGAGGACCTGGGGAGGGTAAATGATTCCTTGTTTGCAGGATGAACGATTGATTTTGAAATTCAAGTCGTGGAAACATGATGGAAGAGATATTGTGTATTATAGGAGGTGGTTATGGTTGCTGGGATAAGTGGGTCAAGAAGAGTGCTATATTTTGGATGTGCTAAACATCTATTACAGAACAGAAACTGTGTTTCACAGAAACAAATATTATTACTATTAAGTGCTCATTTGCTATTTCTTTTTTGTTATTCTTTTAATTTGTTATCATGATCCCAATAACTCATACTGAAAATCCAGGCGTAATAATTTTAAGGTAGAGTTTGGTTTTAGTAAATGACAAATGTTAGTAATATATACTTTCTAACACATTCATGTTAGTTGAAGTTTATCGAAAATTATGTATCAAAAAAAAGTTTATTGAAAACTAAAGACTTGTTAAATAAGACGTGGGATTTACAAAGTTGTAATTCTTAATAAATTTTAGAGGGATCAATTTATGTCAAAAGTAATTATAAGAGAATTATATTTTATCTTGATCATTCATTTTCTTAAGATTTAATGATTATTATGAGTCACAAATTTTATTTATTAGATATTGAAAAATGAATTGTAAAAATAGATAGAATTTAATCAATAATAGAATTGTCATAACTCATAAGATTATATTAGAGTGTATTAACATTTTTATTCTTTGGTAAATTAGAAAACAAAATGTAATGAATTATTGAGACCTTGTGGTTAAGGCCTAAAGCTAATGATACCTTTGATCTTGCATTTTACTTGGAGATTCTTCGCTTTTGTCAAGCTGGAAAAGGATGGTGTCTTTTTTTGTTCACAAAATTGTCAGTATTTAGTATTATGGAAAATATTACCATTTGAATTATGGGTTACAATACTTTTATTCAATAATCCACTCTAAGTGAAAATTGAGAGTTAAAACTCTTCTTTTTCCCAATAAAAGATTAATTTGCAGGGGCTGAGTGCCTTCATAACTGTTCTTCCCAACCGAATTGTCCTTTTGTTGTATGCTTCCGTGCGGATTCTCTGCGGTGGAGGGAAAAAAAAACTAGATTTTATTATAAAATTGTCCTTCTTAAGAGAGAAAAAAAAAAACAAAAGAGGAAAGTTCAATTTCAAAAATAAAAGCTCAAAATGTTTGTCGTCAGGAACAATAGTTAGTGAGTGATTATTTAAGTCAATCTTAATATATATTTTATGCACAATGATTGTTTCAAATGACATTCTTTTGTCTTATTAATATCTTTAGATCATTATCCTTTGCATCTTTTATTATTATTGCTATTAAACAACAACGGATCCCATATTTAAATTAGGAATGGCAACATTGGATTTGGATTTATCTTTTCAAAGATCAAGTGTCAATAAAATCTCGAATTCTAGCACTTGTTCCTTGCTCACACATAACACATTTTCCTTGAGAAATTAATTAGACGGTAGGCTTCATTATAATAACTGAAAAAAATCCAAATTATACAAACATATAACCCCACAATAGTACTTTTTTCCCATCTCAATTATGATAACCCACAATTGCCTTTTTACACGACACATTTTACATTAGTAGTAATAAGAGTTAGGTCTCACTATTATTACTGAAAAAAATCCAAATCATACCTTTTTCCTCCTCAACAATGATACTTTCTTTTTTACCCACATTCTTTAAACTCTTTATTTATAACAAGAAAAACAACAGCACAAACTAAAAAAACGTAGGAGTAACATTATTATTTTCCCCACTAACAAAGAAATTGATTCGACACACGTAAAAATCAAACATATACTACCACAAGTAAGTACTATTACTTCGACACTACTAAATCAGCAACACGAAACTTCTATGAAGGTTCAAAAGAACCTCATATCACACGTCCACACATGCATGAAGCAAACTCCAAGTACTTCAACGTGGAAACTTCAAGGAAACTTCTCAACTCTCTATAAAACAACCCTACAACATTCCCTCTTCACCACTTCTTCAAATGAATGATATATCGCTGATTAATTAACCCTAAAAATTTGTAACAATTCCTCATCCAGAATCAATCCACCATGGCTAACAACAATTCACGATTTGGAGGTCCAGACTTCGACAAAGTCGTTCACTTCCTCTCGATCTGCGTCTTAGCATTCATCAACGAAGGTTCTTCTTCCCTCTCAACCGCGTTCATGAACGAGCCATGGTCGTGGGGACTCAGCATCCCCATAAGCCTCTACGTGAAGTTCGCCCTCGAGATCCACACCCACCTCGGGCTCTGCGTCGGCGTCGGAGTCCCGTCGCTGGTGTACTGGGGCGCCACGCGCGGCGCCGTGGACTGGTACTGGGAATCCGCCAAGAGATTCAACCATGAGGTCTTCAAGACGTGCCTCTTCAACGTGGCGATCGGGCTTCTGCACTTCCTCGTGTCGAAGCTTGCGCACTACGTTATCGAATGGGTCAGAGACCACAAACTCGCTAACAAGAATCATTGGTTGTGTGAGTTGTTGTTGTTTGCGAAGCTGGACTTGGAAGCGGTTTCTCGGAACCCTTTGCTGAGGCCTATTGCTTTGAAGACTCTGGTTTTGAAGCTCGTTGAGTTGCTTCTTGTTTTCTTCTGCAATGGGAATGTGTTGCTTTTGTGTTGGTGCTTTTCCGGAAATCTTTATAGCTATGAGGTTGGCAAGGCGATTTCTTGGGTTGGTTTGGGGAGTTCTATGTTTGTGTGGATCAAGTCTTTGTTCAGGGAACTTGGTGAAATGCAAGAGGAAGAACTAGTACTAGTACTACCACCACATGAACAAGTATTTGATGAAGAGAAGCAGAAGAAGAAGCCATGCATGAAAAAGGATAACTATTATTATTCTTCAATTGATGAGAATGTGGAGACCAAGGAAGAGGAGGATGATAATCAAGCAATGGTAATCTGCTCTACTTCTGAATGATAATAAATAGTACTGATTTTTCTACACCTCAATGTTATAAATACCTATTAAACATTTTTATTTTCTCTCTGTCTTTTTACGTATCAATTTATATCATCTATCATATTTATATTTTTCTTTTTCTCTCACTCGAGGTATATATTAGCACAAAAGGTGTATTAGATGATGAATGAGTAGCAGTGGTGTCTGTGGTGGTGACTTTAATAAGTACTGTATCATCAGCAAGTGAATTGTAATGAGTGAAAGATCTATCTTTTTGTATATACATGTATACGTGTCTTGTCATTTGAAGTGGTATGAACTATGATGAGTACTAAATGTTGAAAAAGTTGATTAATGTTCCTTGATGTTGTCTAGAGAGGTAGACATGATGAGTTAGGGGATTATAAGGGTTTAGTATGTGTTGATCCTGTCAATAACTAATGTATTATGATTGATGAGGACTAGTACTGTCTCGATTTATTACTGTCATTTCTTATAATTTTAGTGCTTGAGATACATTCAATTATGGAGTTAATTGGATGCATTTTAAGAAATGAGTGTTTCTTTGATGGACACCAAAATGGTCATAAATTATTTATTCATATATATATTAATCAATTACTTATTTCCTTTGTGTGGTTTTAAATAAAAATGTATTATGAACATTTAAACGTGTTGATTAATTGATATAAGATTATTCAAAGAAATACTATCCAACTTAAAACAAAATTGTTTACTCCTTCCCATCAATCATTTTAATAACTTTTAAAATAATTTTATAAAAATTAATTAATTTATCATAAATAAAAAATCATAATTCAATTACAATAATTACATTGTATCGTCTTTTTTTTCTCATAAAATAAAAGTGTATTATTCCTATATTCAAATTGTATTATACACTCACAAAGAAGTTATTGGTCCAAATAATATAATATAGTTAGTCCCCTTAAATAAAACTTGAAGTTGGACTCTTGTTGATAGACAAAAAATAAAAAATAATATAAACTGGTAAAACAAACAAAAAATATATCAAGAATTTGGATTAACAATTTTTATTTTTATTTTTATCAAAACTTAGAATAAAATTTGATATTTATCATCTACCTCATCCCAACCTATATATACATTTCACCATTCAGCACATTAACTTACTACCCCTTTTATCATGACCTTTATGCATTAGTAGTTCATGTGTAGGACTCAGATATGTGCATTATCTTTGTAGAAACAAATAGATAAATTCCTATATTAATTAGAATGATTTATACATTACACCAAAAATTTGGAATGTAAATAACATTACTATAGAGAAGTATAAGCTTCACATTTGCATGGACAAAATATTTCTCTTTTAAATGCAATGCAATTGTCAAAAGGAAGGAACGTAGACGTAAAAAAAAAAAAAAATCTAATCATAATTTCTCATTTTGCATTTAAAGGAGGGTTAACTTCAGTTTTTAACCCATACAATCATCAACAAATTAGAAAGTGCTTCAAATGGGTAATCCAATCAAAATGCATATACCCTAGTAGGGGGTATTTAAGGGAGTGAAAAAAAGTTATCAAGATCTTTGGTCTGAAATATGAGCCTATATTGGGGGATTTCTCTATATGTGCAAGTTGCCAACTGTGGATGTAGAACTCAAATGGGTATTGGTTTGAGAAACACATCAATTTAATCAAAATACTATGGTCTAACACATCTGGAGACCCTTTTAACAACCTAATCCCTGTGCTTTTTTGCAAAAATATTGTGCTGATCATTTTGAAAGCTAAAATTTGAATAAATGGTCAATTCAGTGAAAAGTTGGAACCACTAGTTAGTTGTCTGAAGAGTTGTATCATCTCTGTCTCCAAATTTGGAGTTCCTGGTTATTGATGTGGTTAGTACACCATTCAGAAAGATGCACCACAAAGACAGACAATAGATAAAAACAAAAATTTAGACAGTTTCAACAGGTAAATAGTTGAGTAAAAAATAGGCCCAAGTTTGATTTTGTGGCCCTATTAAAGTTAAATCAAAATACACTGCCATCAATGTCAGTAGTTCAAGAGCATTGTATAAAACCTCAAGAGTCAAGAAACTTGCCAGCTAATTAAACAGACTCCAGATACAGTTGATCATTTGTTTTTCTATTGTCACCTTCATGAGCAATCAGGTTTGTTTGGTCTGGATTTTCACTCTTCTTCATGTTGGACACATACATATTACATTAGTTTTCAGAAATTAAATAGTGGTTTCATATATGGTTCTCAATTATCTCATCAAATTGGAGGATCTGCTACAACAAACAGTTCTAATACTAATCTAACCTATTAGTAAATACAGCAGGAAAGATAATGAAACCATTCTTAAAGGATAAAATTCAATCCGAACATGTGACTGACTGCAAGTCTATTTTATTGATCATGGTATACAAGTCATTGATAAAATCAAACGCATACAAAGTCCACAGACTAAATACCAGAGGCAAATCTTGTACCATGCATTTCATTCAAAATTTTGAATTTCAAGTCAAAACTCTAGCACAATGCTATCACCCTGAAAACTAAATACAACTTATCAGGTACTTAAGAAACAGCAGGAGCAGGAACAATTCCCAATTTTTTGCGAACATCATCCAAGTCTTCATGAAAATGCTTCTCATAATACACACACATAAGATCATTGCACTGCATGCCAGCACGAACAGCCCAGGGGAAGTAGTGCTGGAAAAACAATTTCCTCTGCTTTTCACTGAACCTTGCGGTGCCTCCAATCACAGACAGCAAGCACATAGGAAGGTGCATCTGCTCAAGCTCAATCACCTTCAGTGCTGTCTCCCCAATCATGTTTGTAGGAAGGTCGAAAAGGGTGTGCCAGAAGTCATGCACTTCGCGAGCCCTCATGGCTACATAGGCCAATTCTTCAGTTTCCATGAACCTAACAGGTGGCCGATCATCCGGTGAAAAGTTCCTCGATCCCATGAATCTAGCATAGGCAGCACCAAATGTGTTTGCTGGAAGGTCCCAAGCATGTCCTACTTCTGCAGATACAACACGGGGTCGTTCCAATAGTACTGCCTGTAGAACAATACCATTAACAAAAAATAAACTGGATTGGTCTTCATTAATTGCTAATTGTTTAGC
Organism: Amphicarpaea edgeworthii; assembly: GCA_014843725.1. Classification (NCBI taxonomy): domain Eukaryota; kingdom Viridiplantae; phylum Streptophyta; class Magnoliopsida; order Fabales; family Fabaceae; genus Amphicarpaea; species Amphicarpaea edgeworthii. The sequence goes on from CM026329.1 coordinate 4,048,621, forward strand.
ATAAAGAAGAACTATCAAATTATACCTAGAAAATCAATATTAAAAACATGGAAATTAATCCGAAGGAGTAATACATTCATCTGTGAAATTACAAGCACCAGTCAAGTTCCTAAAACTAAAATATATATATATATATATATATATATTTAATAGTTAAAATTGTCATCAAACAGTCATTTCAGTCACTGGAATTACAAAAACAAGGTCTAAAATTCAATGTTTGATTTTTTTTAGGAGTATAATTTCCATGTCTTGTCGATACAGATTTTTACACTATATATCAATCAAAATCCATCCTTGTTATGACATCTAAGTTAGTTATTGCAAAATTCAACAAATTTATCACACATGACAATCTCTAATTGGATGACAGTACAAAAAATCCTTACACTTTCAGTATATTCTAATTAAAATTAGTTTTTCGACAAAAATGACGTTTGAAAGCAACAATACATGCCTATTAAACTCTAATTAGTAAATTATTTTGTGCTCACAATTTCATAAATTGTGCTAGTGTAAACTCCAGCACAATTGTGAAAGTAAATAAAGTATATAAGACAATTGTGATAAGATGACAATGTAAATACACTAATGGTAGCTTATGTATCATCATTAAACTCTTAAACTAAAAAATGATACTACATTAGGTCTTGGAACATTGTTTAGCACATAATTAGAAGCTGAATTAAATTTAAAAACATTGAAACTAAGCAAAGAGAAAGGGAAGAAGAAAATATAACTGACCCTTCCTTGAGGGCAATTTTTCATCCTTTGAAGAACTCTCTGGAAAGCGGGTTTTCCGGTGGTTTCGCCGAGAGCCGCTATTAAATCCGCTCGTCGAGGGTCCAACAACGCTCCGACCGCAGACCCCACTGCCACCGCCGCCTGCTGCCACGTGTTCAGCCGGATTCTGCCACCTTCCATCATTCTGTGAGATCGATCAAGCGGTGATTTGATTTGATTTTGTTCGGAAACGAATTGATGAATTTTGAGGATAAGAGAACGAGAACGAAGGAACCGAATGTTGAAGGAGGGAAGAACGAAATCGCGTTTCAGTTGAGAAGCGCGCTAGCGATGAGGATTTTGGCGCCGCTTATTGCAACCCACGAAAGAAGCTAAACGGTGATGTTTAAAAAAATATATTAAGGACATGTTTGATTTGTGGTTTTAAAAATAATTTTCAGTTTTTAAAAATTAAAAAAAAATAAAAACTTGTTTGATCGATAATATTGTATGATTATTTTTTAAAAGTATTTTCAAATCTTATTTTTTAAAATTTAAAAATAGAGAGTGATTATAATATTTATTTTTTAAAAAAATCTTAAGAATTAGTAAAATTTTAAAACATAAGAAGAATAGGGTATTTTTATTAATGGAAATTCTGTAATGTTATTAAGCTCTTGGTTAAATTTATCTTTGACAAAAAAAAAAGTAAAAAAATTAGTATAAAGTATAAACAAACAAGTTTTCTATTTTTTAGTTTTAGAAACAAAATTAACAAACTAGTTTTTTTGTTTTTTTTTATTTCTAAAACAGTTTTCAAAATAAAATTACCAAACAGTTTTTTTAACATTCTTTTAAAAAATAGTTTTTTTTTAAATGATTTACAAAATATATTTTAAAAATTAAAAAAAAAAAGACTAAATCAAACATGCCCTAATCTCACTTTTTAGTATTTTATGTTTTAAATTTTGTTCCGTGTTTTCTTTATGTTTTGTTTTAATTTGATTTTTTATATTTTTAAAGTTAGTCACTATGTTAAAAATATCATTTTATTTTGTGAAATTTTTTTAATTATTTTTTAACTAATTCAAATTTTGAATAACTATGAAATCCAACAGAAAAGGATTCTCATGACATTTTTTTTTAAATATCAATGGTGGGATGTTAACATTGCAGAAAGCATGAGTCTTTTCCCACCGCAGAGAATTTGGATCCGAAATCCAACTATGTTGATCTCGAAAAGAACTTAACATGATAAAATCGTGTGAAAACATCATCAACGGTAAAAGATATTATTAGATGTTATATTATTTTGATTCCTCGTTAAAAACATTTTTTAGTGATTTCTATTAAGTTTATTTTATTTTATTTCAAATATAACCTGGGTTCTAATAAAATAATTTATACTCTTCAAATTGTTTAAAAAATAATTCCAAATTACATCACAAAATTAAAAATAATCAAGCTTCAAAAAGATTATATTGACTCACTTTAAAAACACAAATAATCAAATAGGCTTCAAAAATATAAAAATATAAACTTAACAAAAACTAAAATATAAAGTATTAAAAGTCACAATTAACCTAAAAAAAAATCCACACCAACAGCACCAACACTTATTTCCCTTTTTTAATTTGATTTTGCACAAAGCTCCTAACATGTTGTTTGGAGAACTCTGCCATGTCACTGGGTGAAATGCAACTGATGGGGGCAACTAAGGGCACACTTGGACATGCTGGTCGTGGAGGTATTTTCAGGGATTATGGAGCTTCTTTTTTTGGGTGGTTCTCATTCAATTTGGGTAATTCTTTCGCTCTTCATGCTTTTGATTGAATGTGACTCATACTTGTTATTAAAGCTTTCAAGTCTCCCAATGTAATCCCACGAGGACTTAGAAATAGATGACTCAATTTTTATTTTTATTTTATAAGTAAAGATTTCATTATACACGATTGAAGCATGAGAAGTGTTCAATCAAAAACAATACAAAGATACAAGACAAAAGAAAGACATAGAAGAAAAAAAGAAGAAGTTAGACAACCAAACATAATTGGTTTGATTTTGTAGGATTCTCTTCCCTAATTTATTCGGGATAGATGTATTCTTCCTTATTATAGGTTCAAATTATTAATTGGACATGAGTTTTGGTTTTTGTCCTCCATAATTCGTTATAAACCTTAGTACGTCTCTCAATTACGTCTTTAGTACATCTCGGTTGCATGGAAAAAGAAATTAATAGTATACCTCAATTTGTTTATGATATGAAAGCATAATTCATGATAACAAGTAAGTTATTTGTCAAAATGATAATGGACTCAATCTTTTTATGTGTGAAAAAACATAACTATAGGATTATACTATTAATTATGACTCACTTCACTCACCAATTACATAAATCTTTATTTTAAATTTTAGTTATATTTTATTGTTTTCTAAACTTTATGTTAAATGTTAATAAATATATAAATGGATTTTTAATTCTTCCAAAGATAAAAACAATACAACTATTATATTTTTAAGGATTATAATTAATAAATAAAATATAAATAATAAATACTTTAGAAAAACATATTCATGAAGGTATAAAATATATTTAAATAAATAAATTTTAATTAATGATTTAAGAATATTAATTAAATAATAAAAAAATATCACAACTTATGACATAAATATTATAATAAGCTTAATTATATAATCGATTCCTCAATTATGAAGTTCAATTGGATCATTTAATTATTAAAATGTTAAATTAAATTCTCCAATTTTAAAAAGTATTTAATTAAGTCATTTTATTTTTAAGTTTTTTTAATTATATTCTTTATTTTTAAAATATATTTAATTTTGATGCTTGGGTTGGCATTGGATCCTATGATTAGTTTATTACTAAAAAAAATCCTTCTTACATTAATTTTATTTTGGGTCCAATTTCAGTCATAGCATCCAATGCCATCACAACTCAAAACAGCCCTAAGGGCCAGGCTTGCCCACAGACAGAAAAATATATAGCAAAAACCGCCTCACAGAATTCCCATGCAGTTTTCATAACTCACATGATTTGTCGATACAAATCTACTCCACAACTCCTTTTCTATTCCATTTGTGTTGGTTTGCATAAGCCATAAAAAAAATCAGCACTCCATCTAATGTCTCCTTGATGTTTTTTTTATAAAAAAAAAAAATACACAAAAAACTTCTCTTTCTCTTATTTTCTTAAAAACTTTCTTAGTTAAAAATGCTGAGTAAGTTAGAGAAATATATAAGATAAATAGGAATGAAAAGTTTTAAAGTTTAGGCATAATCTTTTATCTGTTACAAGCTTTATTTTTAAGCATTTATATAGGTCTAATTTCTTTCGAGGCTTATATACCATTCAGTAAAAATACTATGTAAAATAAACTAGAATTTATATTAAAAAAAATAAAAATAATTATTATTCAAAATATGAGACAAAGGAAAAATAGAGTTAATTAATTTTATTTATATGATATAAATTTATTATATTCATAAAATAGTTATCAAAAGTCTTAAGTATAATGAGATATTTAAATAGGGCTCATAACATGTTTGGTATTTTAAAAAATAAAGAAATATTTATGATTTTAATTCATCGTAACAAACTTAATATAATAATAATATTAACAAAAAATTATAACTAATATTTATTTAAATATCATGTCTGAGAGGCTTAAACAGTTTTTGGAGTAACCAAAGTCTGAATTTTTCAACCAAGATGAGCGTTTTTAAAAACTGATTTTTCATTCTGATTTACAATTGAATGTTTTTAATATATAAAACTTTTAGTATAAAATTTGAGAACAAAAATTACTTTCAATAGTAACTCAAGTTGGTTTGGAGATATGTTAATCATGTTTTGATCAAAACTAAAATTAAATTAAATTGATTTTAAACTCAAATTTATTTATTGATTCTAAGTGTCAAATTTCTGGAAAACAAGAAGAAAAAAAAAAGTAATCAACTTTTTTTTTTGTGTTTGGATAAGTATTGATAAAATTAATTTTAAAATAATATACTTTATGTTTAAATGTTTTTAATATAGAATAATTTAAAAATAAAATTCAATATAAAAATTTAAATCCAATACAAAAATAACTTTTAAAGGCATAAATATTGATTAAATTAATTTTATTCTGTCAATTACATCAAAGAGAGATCTGTCAAACATATTAACTCAAATTTATTTTATTGATTCAAACTGTCAAAACAAAAAACTAGAAAAAATCATCAACCAGTAACAATTAATTGTCTTGTTTCCTCCTTCTTTAACAAAGTCCCTTCAATCCTAGGATCAAAATACACGAGTCTAGTCTAAATTAAATTTCTAGTTCAAATGCAACCAACAACTTTCCCTTGGTTGTAACAACAGTGATGCTGTATCACGTATCCTACAACAGTACAGTTGCGCATGGCAGCAGGAGTGCACGTTGCACAGTACACAATGTGAAAATGAAAACTGATCCTATTCACAATATAGACGTTGACTAAGGTTAAACTTTAAAGAAGGGGAAGGACCACAATAAAAATAGGCATAGGGCAGCATTAGGATCGAGATTGAGTGCAGCAACCTAAAAATTAAACACACTTCTTTATGACCCTACAATTGTCACCAACACTGAGTTATGCAGAAGGCCTTAATTAGTTTTAGGGGGCGGCGCCGTTATGATCATCTGTTTGGTGCTTGCGTTGGTGACGAATCATTGCCACTGTTATCACTGTACTCTCTTTGTACCATAGTATCATATCATATCTCATGTCTAGTTTTTTTGTTATCACATCCACATCATATCTCTTTTTAATTCATTGATGTTGCTGCACCAGTAGGAGTAATAATAACAACTGCTATTCAATACAAAGGTAAATGTAATCTTAGTTTATTTTTGCTGTTAATAAAAAAATTTGTCAATTTGATCAACTATGTTAGCTTTATCATGAGTGAAAAAAATTAATAGTATTGATCAAATTGACAAAAAAAAAAAATTATTTCAAAGAATTTGATGATCAAATTAAATTTTTAAAATTTGAAAATCAAATTGATAACTTAATTATTATTTAAAGACTAAAATTATAATTAAATCTTATTTAATTGTTACAATGATTCACTAACTTCTTTAATAATTAATCTTTATAGCTTATTTTGTTGGTTTTGATGTACTCTAACAAGACTACTGGTGTCAATTCTTCCAAGAGATGTTATTAATAGGATTGGGAAGATGAAAACATATTTACTAGGAGCATCTTCTCATCTCTAGTTTCGATAAAAATAATGATCCTCTCTCTTTTTCATCTGCTCTCACAATGGTTGTCACTGCACTGCTTGTTACTGTCACTCTTCATCACTGACTAGCAGCCTATGCATGTTCATGTTTCCTTCGGTCTTTCGAGCTTTTTGCGCTTGTCGTGATGGACTAGGAGTATCATTGGTGTTTTTTAGTGAATTTAACATGCACGTGATTCTTGTAATCACAAGTCAACTGTCACTCTAATTATCACTTAAATGTAATTTTCACTACAATATTATGTGAAAGTATAAATTTCATTAAAATTAACAGGTGAGTGTCTTCATAACAAGTAGTATGATAAAAAATAGAAGAAAATAAAATTTGAGAATAATTATGTGTAGAAATTATACACTTAAAAACATTAGGACTTCATTTTAGGTATGTATGGTAAGCTATCATTTGACAAATGCATCATAGATGTAACAGCTTAATTACTAAGATAAGAAAACCCTACTACATTTCCTTTTTTTTTCACAAGACCTACTGCAATTTCTAATGTAGCAGCTTTTCTCCAACTAATGACACGTCCATGGGAACGTGTTGGCTACTTAATCACTTCTAACAACACTATTTCTAATTTCCTTATATCATTAGATATTGTGGAAGAAGAAACTTTTATTGATGGTTTTATTTTTACACCTACCAATTTTATTTCTTTTAACAGTTTTATACTGCTAGAAAAGTTTTGCATTCATATTAACAATAGCAGTATCTCAGTACTGAAAGTTACTTCAACCATGCATATTAATAATGATATATACTGTTAATAAGAAAGATCTAGACTATGTGTGTATATGTATGTTTGCATTGGTAATTTGGAAGAAATTGATAACAAAAAAAAATGGTGAATTCACCAAAAAATTAACTATTTGCTGCTTCTAAAAATCATGGTGAGTATCAATCTAAATGCACACTAAAAGTTACATATATACAAGTGTAAGAACTAAGGTTAGAATTATATATATTATTTATACAATATGTTTTGTAATATTATTTTCTCTTTATTTCATTATTTATTTTATCTGGTATTTCTCTCTCTTTTTTATAGAATCTTATTGTAAGGTTGTCCTTCTCTCTTTTTTTCTTCTTCTTAATATACTGTGGTTTATTTTTTATAGTTGAATTATGATATTATTAATCTAATTAATTAGTTACTGTTATTTATTTTTTATCCTCAATTTAATCATATTATTTGTTAAAAATATCTATTAGATCATTTTTGTTATCTTTTTTAACGTTATTCCTTTAAAAGAGATGGCGGACATCACTCAAATAAATATTTTTAATAAATATTATGACTCAGTTAAACACAAAAAAATAAATAAAAGACTTAATTGATTATACAAATAATATCAATATTATAAAAAAACAAATAATAAGAATTAATTTATTAGACAAATAATATTACAAGCAAAAAAATAAATATTAGAACATAAATAAGGTATTAAACTTTTTTTTTCATTAAATTACTTTTAGAGATTAATTATTATAAATATATAAAATCGACCAATGTTATAATTACTTACTTTTTAAGATATGTATGCTAAGCTATAGTAAGCTATCATTTGGATATGGTACGAGGTTATTGGTAATAGATAATGTTGTATTTAAATTAATCAATTGCTTATACTTTTTCCATAAGAATTAATTTTTATTATTTTTGGTGTAATATTCCTTTATTATTGGTGTTATCATTTCGAATTAGTGAATTACTCTAGTTAACATTTCTAACCAAACTAATATTTGTTGATAAAACCAAAATCATTTCCATATTAATTTTGGTTTTCTAGTGGGGATTAAAGGGTCTTATAACCACCCCTAAACTTTGTAGGTCTTCTCTAAGAAATATAGTAATAATGTACTAAAGGACGAGGAAGGACAAAGTTATCACTGTATGGAAAGAAATTTTCCAACAAGAACTATAAACAAATTGCACTAGACAGAGAGGTTCTTAGCCAAAAACAAATAAAAGATCACGACGTGAGGAAAGAATACAGGTCCCAACACATGCAACTCTTTTCTTTTATTGTTGTGAGTAATAAGGTCCAAAACCTTCTTAAAAGTAAGACTAAAATATTATATATTAGAGTTCAGTAAATAAATAATTAGGCAACAAAAACTAGAGGGCAACATTTCAATGCATGGCTTTGCATTTCAGCAACTTTTGGGAGCAATTTCTGTGACTGAAAAGCGACACAAGTAAATTCTCAATACTCAAATACATGCACCAATATTTTTGTTTTAAAGACACTTCTTATTTTGTTGCAATTAAGTAAGCACAAACCTACGTATATGCATGAAACTATATATAAAATATTTTTGCTTAACACCTTCGTATTTTGGAAAGAAACTAACTGGACTTAAGCTTGAGATTAATTTGGGAAAATATTTTTTAAATTGAACTGAAAATATATTTTGTTTGATAAGAGAAGTAGGAAGGAGGCACACTTAATTACTAAAATTTTCTTCCCAGGTGCTGTTTAGATATTTTTTCTATAAATATTAATAATAAAAAATAAGAAGGTAAAATAAATTAAATTTCTTCCATAAACTAAAATCAACTTGCACTTAATTTTTATACATGTTCTTCCACTTATAACTTCTCCAAAAATTTATACACATAAGTTAATTTTAACTTCTGTGAGAAATTTCATTCATTTTATCTTCTTAATTAATTTCTTCTTCTATAAGTACTTATGTGGATAAATTTATCTAAACAAAAGGCTCATAATTAACTGACAAGATTTTGGAAGGGATAAATGTGTTTTTATTTCTTTATTTTATTCACTTTTATCGTTTAATATTTTTATATAGCGTAGCAGTTATAATCATTAAAAAATATTCCAAAAACATCAGTATAAAGTTGTACTTTTTTTATTAATTTAGTTGCTTATTTCTATTATAATTTTTTTTAATATTATTTACCTTTTCTTGTTATTCATCTGTATATTTGCTTATTCGCCTTCAAAAAAGGCTTATTTTTTTATATAGATGTCTCATCCAAACAAATTGTAATGAGTAGGCATTCTCCTTGGTACGTGTTATCCTGTGTTATAAGTTAGTGTCTTTGTGATACCCATGCCATGCATAACGCATTCCTCTCATTTTAACACCGACTCAGCAGAAAAAAAGGGCTATTTATATTTTTTGAAAGTTATGCATTTACACCTTCATGCTATATGGGACATTTAGAAAGAGAAAGAGAAAGAGAAAGAGATATAAAAAAAAATATGCATATAATATAATATGATAAGAAAAGAGATAGAGTGTGTTTATTATAGTATACGTGAGTATCCAAATAAAGTTTAATTATTGTTCTTCGCCTATGTCTCTATGAACTTTTAACACCAGAGACTTTCCTCTTGCTTCAGAAGTGCTTCTCTGAGTAAATTATAAACAGATAGTATAACTTCTTTTATTTTTATTTTTTTTCTCTCCAAATTTTGTATTCAGTGTTGCTGTTGCCATTAGTGTTTTATTTGTCTTATTTTTTTTATGGGAGTGTTGCCATTAGTTAAATAAGCTGTCATAAATGTCGTGTTTTAGTTGAACAAAAATTGTTTGTACCTTTATTCAGGCTGAGTTTGAGACTTGAGGGTGAGGCCACTGTTGTGGCAACACAATCTACACATGTCAACACAGTGTTAATTTTCTTGATATCACCAAAATATGCACTAACATAACACCAAATTCTTGTTTATGTTTACAAAAGTAGTGTTACAGTATAATCTTGCAAAATGACATCTTAACAATTGTTTAAAAAGTTTAATGTGATACATGATCATAGTGTTAGACAACTGTATACTCTTATTTAATTATAATTTATTATTTATTTGACTTTTAAGGTATTTTTTTAAAATTAACTAACTTATTATACATATTAATTTGTGATTAGAAAACTATAAAAATATTATTTTACACTGAGTGCACCATTCTTTACCAAAATAAGATTAATGATGTTAAATTATTTGGAAATCAGTTATATAAATCTAACATTAACGAAAAAATTATACGTTTCAATGCAAGAATTCAAAAGTTATATAAGAAGACTTTTTTTTTAAAAAACTGATTACATTTTTTTTATTGATAGTCAAACACACATTAAGAAATTTCATTCATAAGCAAATCAATATATGTGCAATACCATTGTTTTGTCTCCACATAGAACCTAATTTATAGGTAAGACAACATGTATGCAATACCTATTTTTCTCCAACTAACAAAAATATTATATTTTTTTTGTTTGAAACTTTTTTAACAGAATTAACAAATATATAATCGATTATGCTCACAACATAATTGATTACACCCTTCTCAAATGCATGTCAAACCAACTACAATGGTAATTGACTTTCTCAGGGCAAGGGCTGTTTTTATAAAATCAATGATCTTCTTTGTTTCACTGTAGTTTACACTGTCTTTTACCTTTATTTTTCAGGTGAAATTAAAGTTTGATGATGAGTAAACCTACATAAATTTTGAAATTTTCATCCCAAATACAACCGAAATGAACACAAAAACTTTCACTTTCACCTCTTTTTAGTTGTGAAACACTTTTATATTAAAACTTCCATTGCAAACGAACAACACACTTTAAAAGTAAATAAAAGTGTTTCCTCCGACTACAGAAAAAAAGAAAAAAAGAAAAAGTAGTGATTATGTAGTTATTGATATAGTTGGCCACTAACTTAAGATATAATAAGTTCATGATGCTATCAATAATTGTATAATAAAATTGAACAATATAAAATAGTTTAATAATCTTGTAGCATTATTTATTATATATTAACATTTAATTGATTAATCTTATGTAGTTTTATACAAACACACAAAGTTGAACGGGGCAATGGAAAATCACCACCGAGTAAACAACCAATGAAAAACAGAAAGAACATTAGAAATTAAAAGTATAATAATCATTTGTGTTGGGTAGGCCCGGGCCCGACCCGATTCATTAGAAAAAGGGTAATCATCTGTGACTCCATTTCCGAAACCCCAAATTGATTCTTCATTCTCACACACGGTAATTATTATATAACCTTTTTCGCCCAGTGAACTATTAGTTTATTACAGGTTACAAGGTATATTTTGTCTTAATTATCATTAAATTAAGGAGTAATAATGTCGGTGTCAACTCTACGGCTAAATATTCAATTTCAATTGCCAAAAACATAACCTACTGTATACTTTTACTACAGTTATCGATTTCTGTCCTTACTCAGGTTTCTTTTTTCTTTTTTCTACTGCAGTGTCCTTACTCAGGTTTTTGAAGTGCGTTAAATATATAGTATTTAGAAAAATGATAGGAACAATTTATTGGATATACTCTTTTGACCACTTTTTTTATTATTAAATTTATTAAAATTATAAAATTTTACAAGTCTTATACTTTAGTATATTATACTATAGTATAGTATTCAATAAAAAAAATTAATTTTATAGTTTTTAAATAGTAAAAAAAAATCAAAAGTGTGTTAAAATATATGGATATCTCCTCTCCTCTCCAATTTAAATAGCATTATAACACCAGCTCCTCTTTTCTTTATAAATATTCTTTGAATGCCTTTATAATAATATGGATACCATCTCCTATCCCATCCAATTTTTTTTTTCTAATTACAAAAACATGAAATACATAGAATTGTCCATACGATAATCTGTAGAATATCATCAGTATATATATTTCTTTTGTAATTATCTCTTCTTAATTAATTAATATACTGTTGTTTATCATTTCAAATTCATTCTCTTTCTTAAATTTACAAATTCTTATAAAAATGACCGTAAGAGAAAACATTTTCATCCTCCATATTCCCATGATATTCTGTTTAACTATGGTTAACCAAACTTTTAACCACATACCCCTCACCGACTTTTCTATATAACCAGTAACTAACCCCTCTCACACCATCCACTACTCCCCTTTGTTCCAGCACAACAACCTCTTCATCTCTCCCACACAAAAAGAACACTTCCTAGTTCTTTCTCTGCAACCACAAAAAAAATGTCGCTAGATTTCCACCACCTCCTGTTCTTCCCGGAACTCGTCCATCCTCCTATTTTCACTTTCCCAGCCGCACTGTTCATGATTCTGTTAACCCTCCTGTTCACAATTGTCCTCACCCCCGGCGGGCTCGCGTGGGCTTTGGTGAAATCCTCGGCCCGGCCCACCATCCCGGGCCCAGTGACGGCCCTGTTGGGTGTCTTCACAGGCTCCACACCTCACCGTGCGCTGTCCAAACTCGCGCGAACCCACCGCGCGGAGAAGCTCATGGCCTTTTCCATCGGCCTGACCCGGTTCGTCATCTCGAGCGAACCGGAAACCGCGAAGGAGATTCTGGGAAACCCCTCCTTCGCGGACAGGCCGGTGAAGGAATCCGCCTATGAGCTTCTCTTCCACCGCGCAATGGGGTTCGCGCCATACGGAGAGTACTGGAGGAACCTGAGGAGAATCTCCGCCATCCATCTCTTCTCTCCAAAGAGGATCAACGGCTTCGAATCCTTCAGGCGCGACGTGGGGTTAAAAATGGTCGAACAGATAAAAAAAGTAATGACGGAAACCCGACATGTGGAGGTTAAGAAGATCCTTCACTTCGGGTCCCTCAACAATGTGATGATGACGGTGTTCGGTAAGTGCTATGGGTTTTACGATGGTGAGGGGGTTGAGCTTGAAGGGCTGGTGAGTGAGGGGTACGAGCTTTTGGGTGTTTTTAACTGGAGCGACCATTTTCCGGTTCTGGGGTGGCTGGATTTGCAGGGCGTGAGGAGGAGGTGTAGGTGTTTGGTTGAAAAGGTTAATGCTTTTGTTGGTGGGGTTATCGAGGAGCATAGGGTGAAGAGGGAGAGGGGTGAGTATGTTAAAGATGAAGGGACTGGGGATTTTGTGGATGTTTTGCTTGATTTGGAGAACGAGAACAAGCTCACTGAGGCTGACATGATCGCTGTACTTTGGGTAATTTGCTTATGTTGTCTTTTTTTTATGTTTTTGCACGTTAATGTTTTTTTTTTCATGGAAAAACACGTTTTTTTAAGGACAAACCTTATGGAATATTTGTTGGGGACGAAAGAAAAGAGAGGGAAGAAAATATGGAGAACGATACATTTTGTTTAGTCGGAGGAGGGAACAGAAATAAAAATGGTTTTTAATTAGAAGCATTTATTTTTTCACTTTTCCTTGATATTTTAAAGTTTTTTTCTCTAGTCCTTTCTTTCTTTTCATTATACTACCAAACAGATTATTAGATACAGTAATTTGATAGATATTTTTAATTAGTGCACTTTCTGGCTTAAATTAAAATTTATTCCTCTATAATAAAGATTAACATGTGAGATTCTACTTGTTTCCTTTCTTTTATTTCAACACATTACCAAGTCTAATAGTTAAAAACAGATCTGCTGTTAACAACAAAAAGTTTTGGGTCCAATTGGTAATTTTTAATAACTTTTTACTTATTTTAACAGTGTTATTACTGTATTTTGTTTGTTGTAGGAAATGATATTCAGGGGAACTGATACGGTGGCAATTTTACTGGAGTGGATTCTGGCTCGGATGGTACTCCACCCCGAAATCCAAGCCAAAGCCCAAAGCGAAATCGACTCAGTCTGCGGAGCCTCGAGGCCCGTATCCGATTCGGACATCCCGAACCTCCGCTACCTCCAGTGCATCGTGAAGGAAACCCTCCGCGTGCACCCACCAGGCCCGCTACTCTCCTGGGCCCGTCTCGCGGCCCACGACGTCACCATCAACAAGCACCTGATCCCCAAGGGCACCACTGCGATGGTGAACATGTGGGCCATAACCCACGACGAGAGCGTCTGGGCCGAGCCCGAGAGCTTCAGGCCCGAGAGGTTCGTCGAGGACGACGTCACCATCATGGGGTCCGATCTCAGGTTGGCACCTTTCGGCTCCGGAAGAAGGGTGTGCCCTGGAAAAGCCCTCGGCCTGGCCTCCGTTCATCTCTGGCTCGCTCAGCTGCTCCAGAATTTCCACTGGGTCCCATCTGATGATGCCAATTCTGTTGAGTTGGATGAGTGTCTCAAGCTTTCCATGGAGATGAAGAAGCCTTTGTCTTGCAAGGCCCTGCCTAGGGCTAACGTTGCTGTTGGTGTTTGATGCGTTGTTATGTTGTTGAGTTTGCGCTAAGAGAAAAAAAAAAGTAGGGTTTAATTTTAAGGTTGTTGTTTTTATGTTTTTAATGGTTAGGGCTTGGTGGCTTTTAATCCTTGTAGGGAGTGGTAGTAGTGAGTGAAGAGAAGTTAAGAAGTTGCTTTTGTGTGAGAAGTTTTTAATTAAGTGAACATGCATGAATGAATTTGAATTATGTTTTTGTTGTTCTTTAATGATCATGTGGGTTCAGTGATCTTAGTGTTTCTACCTACTAACATGTTTTCAAAGAGTAAAAAAATAATTCATCAAAAAAAAGAGTAAAAAGATAAAATATTAGTACATGTTTTAGTTTAACCTTAAAAAAAAAATGTTTGAATTCTTAGTTTAGTCATTCGGGGAAACCTAAATACACTCAAATATACTTTAATAGAGTTGGAGAATTTTGAACTACTATTTCGTTTTGGATTTGGTTTTTGTAGATCATGTTCATATATATCGTTTAAACTACCAATGAACTTGGGAATATAGTATACAATGAACCGGAACAAATCCAAAGTAGCTCAATATTAATTGTGTTGTGGGATGTGTGGAAATTTTAAGGGTGATGATTTAGGATAACTATGGAGTTCATTGAACTAAGGAATGGAAACGTCATTGTTATTAAATCTTTGTTTGTAATGAAGATTTTTATTGTTTCGGAAATTTCTAATGTCTATAAGCGGTGGATGTAGTAATGACAATTTAGTTGGCGATTAATATATAGCGTGCATTTGGTTAGTGAATTTATTTATTAAATTTCAGGGTACGAGTTTATGATAGTCAAAGACTTTTATGGTTCAAGATAAGATGTACTCTATCATTTTCACCAAGTTATTTGATTTTTGTTATTTATGAATAATAATGTAATTTACATGCAAATATTTATCTATGTTGGAGAAGTAAAATAGCATAATTGATATTGATGATTATTTTTGAAATATGTTAAATCAAAATAGGCACTAACAAGTATATATTGATATTTTGGTTCAACGATTCTTCGAGTGCAACCTGCACTTAACTCTACAATGGCCGACATGTGAGACAGTTTATTCTTCTAAAGTCGATTCTATGAATTGAGATTTTTGGGTTGTGGGATTCTACCACTAAGGGATTTGCCAGATTTTTATCCAATTATATGCATTAATTCTTTATGGTTGGGAAATTGACATGCGTTTTTCGTTTGTTGAATTATTGAAGCATATATTAGAGTTTGAATTAATCAGTTAGTGCGTACGTATTGCATTTAAGTTATCCATAAGGATTTATATCATATTCTGGCCGGGGGAATGCAACTGCATAGTATAACATTATAAAAGAAATTTAAAAATATGTTAATACATATTAATTCAAAGTTATTTTTGCTTTAGAAAAGAGTAATTTTTTTAGTCAGAATGATACTGTTATGTGAAAATAATAAGTAATATATGTAAATTATAATGCCGAAAATCGTAAGAAAATTTTGAAACATCAATCAAAGTGAGACTACCTTACTGATATATATATATTATTTTAAATCATTTTAACTTCTTATTATATTATATTTAATTTATTCCAAACACATTTTATTGTCTGTTAACCGACTTAAAAAGAATAAAAATTAACAAGCATGTCTATGCTTCATACACATGCCTACCAAAAAAATTGTTTTGCCTACAAAAAAAAAAAGTGGATGCTTCATAAATTTTATGAACATAATTATTTCATAAGGCTTCACTTGTGGCAAGGGTGCAGTATATGTTTGAATTCTGGGATAAATTAAACAAAATATTTTCAGGGGACTTATAATTAAATTTTGACCTTTCAAATCTATTCTTTGTGTTTCAACTAATTTGTATTTTCTTCTTCTTTGGTTGCATGATTGTATTTGTAAATTGATAAAGGAGCGAAAAGTGTAAAATGATCTCAAATTCTAAATGAAGAGTTTAAATAAGTGAATCTATTTGTATCTATATTAAGTATTTTCATTTAATTATTACACACATATGAAACACTTTTTTTTTATAACGATACATGAAGCATTTCTCTTCAAACTAAGCTTATATTATTGGCATACAGTTAGAAACAGTCAAAGGATCTGAGAGCTGTCAATCAAATAAACAACTTTTAAAATTAAAATTCATATGTATATTAATTTTTCTTTTTCATTCTACATTTCATAATATTAATATTTAATTAGTGTTACACCACTATCCCGAATAAAAATGAGAATAATTAAAAAGCGTAGGTGTAGTGTTAATTTAGTGTTTTTAGTATTATTTTTCAATCCAAGAGAGTTTATCCCAATAACTTGCACAATAAAGGATGATATTAAAATTCAGCACAAGTGGTTGAGTTAAAACTTCAACTTTGATTAGATAATAACACCAAATATAAATATATATATAAAATGTTGCACTTAAAATTTGTCTATAAAAATAACCTGAACCCACTATGAATGTGACACAAAGGTTATTGGTTTTCTTATAAAAAAAAACAATTTATTAAAATCTAATGTATACGCCTAGAGTATTTGTTAATATACAAGATTATAATTTAAAATATGTCCGTTTTACTTCCATATATACAAAGTCTTTCATTAACTAGTGTGCTATTGTTATTATTAATTATGACCGGTTGGGGAGAACAATGTAATCTTAAAATTTAAAAATTAATGTAAGAGTAAAATTGGTTAGAAATGTGCACACAAGAAACTGTTATTAAAACTTATATTCCCTTTGTACCATTTGTATCATGTTATTGATTTAAATACTAATTTCGGTCCCATATAAATAACACTTTCTTTTTTCTTTGATTCTATTTATAAGCAACATCATCTATTTATAAATCATATAAGCAACATAATTGAATATAATTTATTTATTTTTGTATGTTATGTTGTTTATATACAAGACCAAAGGTAATATTAAATAATTGATTAGTTCTTTTACACTTAAATTTTCAACATAAACATAATTTAACTATTCTTTATTTTAAATATATATCAATTTGTTTGAGGTAAGACTATAGTGTATTTATATTTGAGAGAAACATCAATTTAACGAAATAATTTATGTTCAATTCGTATAAAAAAATTTTGGACGAATAACTATCACATAATGTGAATGTGAATGATATTAATCTTATCTAATGAATTAAAATACAGACATATTTAGTCTCCTATCTAAGGAAAAAAGATTCCATGAGCATGTAAATCTAGAAAAATCCATTTCATGAGATTCCTATACAAACATGTATTTTAAGCTGTCATATGACTCACCTCTCTAACTGTATTTGTGTGTGTTTGTACTAACATACTTTTGTTTCCCACCTAAACTTCTTTTATTGATTCCTTATAATTACCCTCTTTAGGATGAGTTAGACTTATGATAGTGAAGGGAGCACACACCTTTTTCTTCTTTCTTATTTTTTCCTCCCCTGGTTCGTTCTTCTTCCACCTTCAACAATAAACAATAACCCAACTTTTCTTTTTGCTTGAAAAAGAACCAAATTCAATGCCACTTTCATGCAACAATTTTGGTTATAGCCAAATTACACCCATCACATATACCCTATGGCCCATCCACCTTTATTCTTTTTTGTTTTCATTTGCAACTTAGTTTTTTTTTTTTTTTTTAATTATTTAATATATGCATGCATGCCATTTGAATGAACCAACCATCACCACACATCTTCTTCCAAGTATGGCCATATGTTCTTGTTTTACACTCGAATTGAGTAAAGCTAAAAGTAAGATTTTTTCCCTTTGAAATTCCGAATTGATGCTTTTTCAATTCTTTTTTTTAAATAATTCAATAGATCATAAAGATTTAGTATCAAGTTCTGCTTTCTTTGAGATTTGTTCATGTTGATCGTTTGGCAACTAGCTAGTAGTGTTCAAGCCAACTTGTCTATGTTTTGACCATACATAATCCACTTTTCTAATTAATTAATTAGGTTTAAAAAAGCCATTTTACTATACTTACTTAGGTGGGTCATTTAGAAAAAGAAATTGAGGAAATTTTAGTTTCAAATTTTATTTTTATTTTTTATTATTTATTATACTGAACAGAGTTTAGTTGAGTTGTATACCAAAAATACACCAATATAAAAGGACTTAACGTTTTAATTATCACCAAAATAACATACTCTTTGAGTAACTTTTAATTGTTTTTTTTTTTTTTCACAATTCATATGTATTTATATTGTATAACGTAGGAAAAACTTAATAGTTTGATTAAATATTGGATGTGGCTTGATGTTCATATGCAATAAAATTTTAATTGTGCTTATTGGATGCATATAAAAACTGACGCAACTACTATAAGTAGAATCTCAAGATTGATTCCTGGTATTAATTAATTAATAAACAAATAAAATGCTATTGTTTAAAAATCAAGACCCTCTCTACTTGCAGCAGAAAATCAAAAAGAAAAACACAAACACATAAGTTTTATGGAATTTACCGAACACAACTTGGACGTATTTTTTTCCCCAGTGGCTCAAGTCTTTTCATTGTTATTATTGGAGATAGAAACTAGTCTTCTCATGAGATATGTGTATACTTTTTATTAATATCTATTTACAATATGTTTAGAGAAACTTTTCTATAAGTTTTTTTTGAAAGAGAAAAAATATGAAAAAATAAATCAAGTGATTTTTTTTTAGGTTAAAATTTATTTTTTCAATAATTAATTTATATAAATCACACGTCTCGTAGAAAAACTATATAATTTTTTTTATAAATTATATTAAAAAAATCAATTTTAACTTGTGATGAAGAGATTAATTTTAATTTTTTTTTTCTAAAATTACCAGAGAAGTTTACCGAAACATGTGGTTTGTCTTGAATAATAGATCCTTTAGGAATAAGCTAATTATCTTTTTGATGTGCTTAATTAATTGTGCGCAGATCAAAATCTTCAATATATAACAAGAGATTTCTCTTAATATATATATATATATATATAACAAAAATTCCTAGATAGTGGTTGTAGATTTATAAAACTTGAGAAAGATCAACCTCCATATTTTGAACTTTAATGATACGAAGGGTACCCACACTTTCAAATGATTGAAGAATAAGAACCCAGACACACACACATAAACAATTTAATTTTTGTAGGGACATATAAATGGTTCAGTTCTCTCTTTCTTAGATTCACATTCTCTTTAAGAAAAGAACAATGCTGAGCCTTCCAAAAGCTTCCCAACTTTTTTTTTTTTTTTTTCATGTAAAGGAGATGCATTTAGGATTTGTATATCCAAACATGAGTGCAAGTTGCTTTCGTTACTTGTTTTATTTTTTATTTTTTTATATTGATTCTCATATCTAGTGATTCCATGGCCAAAAATATTTTACTGATTTTTCTCTGTGCAATTAACGAATTTACTTTCTAGAATATATTTCTTTTATAAATTTTCTATATATAATGGGAAATTTGACCAGTAAGAGAGCATTGATTTGGAAAGGGAATATTGGTCGCAAAGTTGGCTAGTATATATCTAATTTATACCTAGCTACTCTAAACCTTATGCATTATTATTATTATTCTCCACGACCGAACATTGCTTACACAGTTACACAAACATGGTGTTGCTAGCTTATTTTAGATATGTATTATTCCACCTAAACTTTGATCGATTCCAACCATTAAAATTGCCCTAAGAAATCTGCAAGCAGCACTAATACTAGTGTGTGTGGAAAGAGCTAGCCTAATTAACAAGATGGGTCTTGCTAAACTCTGTCCTAAGGGGCACTAATTAATTAAAGATTTTTTACAAAAAATATCTATTGTAGAAATCATAAGAAAATTAAACGCAAAAAAAAAGAAAAGATAATGAACAATAAAATTTTTTCGTAAACTAATAAAAATATTTTTACAAGTTAATTAACAAATTATTTTAAAGAGTAAATTTTACTTGTTGAGCTAGACCTAGCTAGTTCTTTGGTAATTAATCATCATTAATATCTTCTTTGATTTATTGAATTTCCATTTTTTTACATCAAGCATTAATGGCCACAAAGGTGAATAAAAAAATTAACGGTAGTTATTAGAATGGATGGGTAATAAAAGAACAAGATAAAAGAAGTGGTGAAACACTGCTCACTAGGGTTTCTTACTTTGTTTAAAAAAAAAATGCACTTAAAAGTATATAAAAAATAAATCAAGCCAAACAAGTTAATTAACTCAACTTAACATAAGTTGGCTTGACTAAACTAGTTGAGACTGTTGAGTTAAGAGATTTGGCTTGCATTCACATTCACATTACTTTCTTCCTCTGTTATAATTTAATTAAATATTATTAGAACATAAGTTTGTACCTTGAAATCTATAACATTGTCTCTAAGCCTTGTCCATTTGATGTGCACATGTTCTACCTATCTTTAAGTACTATGCCTCTTACCAATTAAATTTGGATTATTTGTGTACGTTGCATTGCATGATGTAACAAATGATAAGAGTTTAAGAGATGCTTTGTTTTTTTTGTTTTTTTTTTAAAAGGAAGATGCTTAATTTTTTAATACATTACAAATTATAAAAATATTATCGATCTATTATTATAGCTTGACCATTGAATCTTAAATTACGACTTTCACTAATTCAATGATCGATCTAGTTTTAAATTTCCACTCTTATGTTATTGGTTCACTTCATTTTCATGTGTTGCTTTTGCTTAAGACAATTTGGATGTTGCATGAAAAAGAGGAAGAGAGGCGTTGAGTGGATGAATAACCATAAATGAAGGACAAAAATTAATTTAATAATGGATCACATTTTTTGTTCCTCCTAATTTGGAGGGAAGAAAAATAAGATTGAAGAGTAGTATTGAACGGTGTATGCATGTTTTATTCCATCTCATTTTATATATTATATCCTTTTTTATGTATCAAAATAACGTAATATAATTTCATTTGATTTCACTCATTCTCATTCTATTGCTTTTTCAAAGATGGACCTTAATCCCCCACCCTCCTTAATTTTTTTTGAATTTTTTTTTAATTAATTAGAAAATTCTTGTAACTATTAGTATAATTATATATCTACTAAAAAATATAATTATATATGCAAAGATCACGAAAAGTATATGAACACTTCTAAATAGTAGTTGTGTCATTGTGTGACATATGTTTTATTCGTGTTAGACAGTTATTCATGTTGGATACATGGACACTTGAATATTCAAACTTCATTTTATAATTTTTTACTTCTATTTTTGAATTGTATCAATAAAAAAAAAAAATAGTAATTTTGACTTTTGTAAGAATAAATAATGATTAGGGATACGTATATAACCTGAGGATTACTTGTAAAAACCTTTTTTTTTATTATAATAATAATATTAGAAAAAAAACGCATTTTTGTCTAATATTTATTATTTTTATATCTGTACCAAATACCAAGATAAAGGGTTTTTTTTATATCTCTATCAAATTCACAGTGTCCCTTTAAATTACAAAACCATAATGGTGATTTGTTTTAGTGTTTTTACAATAAAAAAGTTATAACATTTTAATTTATCTTGAGTGTACAATGTCAACAACAACTACAAGAATATAACTTAGTAAGATTTTGTGTATATTACCCTCCCCCACCAGGCTAACTATAGTGAGTTATAACACATTTTTTTTTTTAAATATAAGAATCTAACACGCTAATATCGAATTTGCAAATTTTACACACATTTTTAATTTATGATAGTCTGGTAAGATTTAAAATTTTAATAAAAAGTTTAATGATGATGTGTTTTTACAAAATTAATCATAATTTTTTCATGATAAATCAATTAATTTTTATAAAAAAATATTTAAAATCGTGCAAATGATAAATTATAATTAATTGATAATTAAAACTATTTTACATTAAAAGTGTATAACCATTAAACTCTACAACTTTACAATATTATTTTTACTCTTCCTATTTCTTAATTACCATTTTCTTTTTAAACCAAATAACCCAACATTTAACTTTATTTCCAATCTATTTCTCATCTTTTTAATTATATCTTTTTTTTTTTAATTTTCACCGACTTTATTTATCTCCTTAGAACTGAGAAAAAGTTAAATATGTGACATACCTTACCGTTGCAAAATAAGAAATAAGATGAAATATTATTAGAGTTTAACGGTTTTACATTGACGTTGAATCATAATTGACCTGTTTACATAATTTTTAATATAATTTTTTAAAAATTAAAAAACTTATCTGATGAATTATAATTTAATATTTTACCTTGTAAATATTTTTTTTCTCATATTATTAAGTCTTAACATCTCATCATCATGCACACTACACAGTACCATATAACCGCTCAGACAGAAAGAGGGAAGCAAATATATGTCTGAATTGAAACATAGCTAGAAACACATACTCTAGGTTAGATTCCCACGATGTAGCAACTAGCAACAATATATGTCATATGTGATGTAATTAAGCAAAGATTCTCAATGCAATAAATATATATATGGTCGTGGCAGGAGATATATGTTGGTGTGGTGACCACAACACTCACTTCATTAGTCACATAACTTTTTTCTCTCTTTTTTCCCTCTCATTTGACAGGTAGTGCATGCATGATGCAACCCAAGCCGCATATATTATTATATCCATCACATTAATTTTTCACCTTTATTCAAGGGGATATCAAGATATAAAGGGGAAAAAACAAATTCTCCAAATAGATAGATAAATTCTCTACCCACACACACACACACACACACACATAAAAAGTTACCAACACGGAATTTTGGATATGTTTGGTGTTGTTTTCACCATGTCTAAGTAAAAAGTGACATTTTCACACACACACATATATAAAAAGTTACTAACACGGAATTTTGGATATGTTTGGTGTTGTTTTCATCATGTCTAAGTAAAAAGTGACATTTTCATTTATTGATTCGATGGATTTTGGTGTGGGGGTGATCATTATCTGATAGATAAAGATGTCATGAAGTGTGAGAAAAGATATGCATGTGAAGTAATTAAGATTATTCTTATCCAGCAATTATTTGATTATATTGGCAGTGGATATTTGTATGTGTTTATTCCTTGCACAATTTTTATATTAAGAATGATATTGTATTTTAGTAATTTTGAGGATATTTGTTTGTGCTGAGAATAATAATAATAATATTATGGGCAATCAATTGTCATTCGTTTATTTTTAGATTATAAAGTGATGTGATGCAATTATTAAAGTTGAAAAAAAGACAGAGGAATTGTCTTTGTTCTAAATAGATATATAATTCGTATATTTCTAATCAAAACATAAGCATAACCATGAAAATATTATACTATTATTTAATAAAATAGTTCTTCGTTCCATAAATTGATTGTTATTAAAGTTTCTAAGATAAATGCATTAAACTCTCCTGAGAAGCTTACCCATGCTCGTATACTGTTGGAATTGCAAGAAGGGACAAAGGCCCGATATTCTTTTTTAATTTTTTACAATTATATAAGTGAATTTTATATTTATATAAAAATATAATCAATTTCATACCTTATTAATATAGTTATATATGTTAGGATCGATTTACTTTTAATTCTCCCTTTCGTTTTTTTTATCCTTCCTGAGTATGAGATGAAGAAACATTTGTTACGTCAAAACAAAATTAATTATCTTTGAATCATTTTTCAGAAATTTACTTAAATAAAAGGTGTTTTTGATTACAATGGATTATACATATAATTAATTATTAAAATATCTTAATTTTTACAGCTATTCAAAATATAGGTAATATAAGAAAAAAGAGTCATTAATGCTACAGATTATCTAATTTTTTTTAGACAATTCTATTTGAGACTTTTCATCAAACTAGATTCCCATTAGTCTATCCAAAATCATAGAAGGCAATAAGAAAACCAAATATAAGAAAAGCAACAATCTTTGGTTATATTGATTGAAAAATGTTTTACTAGTGGACTACATAGTAGCCCAAAAGAGAACAGGCCCAACCATAGCCCACTAAACATCGTATGCCTTCTGCTGCGTCAGCGGTAGTGGCAAGTCGCGAGTGATTCCATTTTCACCCTCTCGGAGTGGAAAAAATGGATCGGAGCTCGTTCTCACCGGGAACCGGAAAAACCCGAACAAAACCCGACATATACTCAACCTTCGTGGTCCATGACGATGTCGACGACGACGACGACGGCGGAGGAAGAGGAACCTACCGGCGGCGGAAATCCGGCGGGACGCAGCCGCAGGACGATCCGTACGCGACAATGGTGTTCAAAGACAACGGCCACGACGACGACGACGACGACGAAGACTCCTCTCTCCCTCCGCTCCTCAAGCGCCTCCCCAAGGACTTCGGCGGCGGAGCGCCGCTGGACTACGACGACGAAGACGAAGACGACGACGACGGTGCCGGAGACTTCGGCACCATGATCGTGAAGCGCGACCGTCCTTCTTCCAGCATGGTTTCGCCGCCGTGGAAGCCGCGGGGCTCGTCTCAGGCGAGTCCTCTGAACAGATTCGGCGGCGGTGACGACGGCGACGATGAGGACGACGACGGCGGAGGATTCTCGACGTTCGTGGTGAAGTCCGGCGAAAGAGAGTCGGTGAGCGGAACCATGGTGCGACGAACCGGCGGCAGTAGTGGTAGCGGCGGTGTCGGTTCGACGATGGAGAGAGCGGTGGCGAGCATGCAGGGGATGATGGGAAGTGGATCTTCGCAGAACGATGAGGGAAGGCATCATCATTCGATAACGACGAAGGTTTCCACGAGTTCACTCCCTGATAGTGTTACCCGAGAGGACCCTACGACCAAATACGAATTGCTCAATGAACTCGGTAGAGCAATTGCAGCTTCTTAATTTTTATTTTTATTTGTTTTCATTGATTGTCAAATGTGAATTATTGTAATTATGATGTTTATGAATGATGGATCGCAGGGAAGGGGTCCTATGGAGCTGTTTACAAAGCAAGAGATTTGAGAACCTCGGAGATGGTTGCCATTAAAGTGATATCGTTATCTGAAGGGGTGAGTTTATGACTTTATGTTGCTTTTGTGTTCAGATACTTGTGTTGTGGTAATTAGACTGAGTTTGAACTGTTGTGGATGAACTTTGTGTTTATTAGGAGGAGGGGTATGAGGAAATCCGTGGCGAGATTGAAATGTTACAACAATGTAATCATCCAAATGTTGTCAGGTATCTTGCAAGCTATCAGGGAGAAGAGTATCTCTGGGTAAGAAGGCATTTTCTAATCTCATTGTTCATTGTTCATCGTTCATGTGGCATGCCATGCTTTTGTGAAACTGTTTTTAGATTTAGAGTTTTCTTGTGATTTGTGACTTGTTTGCTTGTTATGGTGGTGATTAGTCTAATTATTTTGTTAAGAGGGATGTCTTTGAGAAATATGAGGAGAGGCTGGCAAGCTTTTTCTTGTTTGGCTTTTGCTTGTTCTTGCTTCTTTCACATGGACCTCTCTTTTCAAATCCCAGTTCTTAACTGCTGTATTCCCCTACCCTACTTTTGTACTAGCTTTCATCTTAGTGATGAGTTTGACTGAATTCTGATTAAGTTTTTGGCAGATAGTGATGGAATACTGTGGTGGTGGTAGTGTTGCTGATTTGATGAGTGTGACTGATGATCCACTGGAAGAGTGTCAAATAGCATATGTCTGTAGAGAAGCACTCAAGGTATAGTTGATTGACTTCATTTGCACTGGTTGTTTGAATTCTACCAAGGTTCTCAGCTTAAGTATTATTCATTGCTCATGATAGAATTCGTAGAGCAAAATACTTCAATATAATTGTTTGAACCAAGTTTTCTGCTGTGTCTGTATGTTATTTTTGTTTATTTTTTTCCTGATAGTTTCCTTAATTATGTGTAGGGTCTTGATTATTTGCACTCAATTTTTAAAGTCCATAGAGACATTAAAGGTGGGAATATCTTATTAACTGAACAAGGAGATGTCAAGCTAGGTGAGTACAGTAGTTATATTGATGATTTTCATATTGTTTCCTTTCACATGAAAACTTTAATAGTATACATTGAATGAGTTGATTCTTTTGTTCTTACCCTCCTCTCAAATAAAAGTTAAATTCACTCATTTGTGTAATAATTTTCCATTGAATTAGCAAATGATGCCTTAGCTTATGTGATTGAGATGGGCTAGTTGATCAACTACTCTAAACTGTTTTATAAGCTACCATCTATTACCAATTCTTTTTTTTTTTTTTTGATCGGCAAATGTTAGCTTGTTAGCTTTGTTAGAAATGTCAGTGGATGGATTTGAACCCGCGACCTATCCTTCCTCCTTCTCCCTTCACTTTTTTCTCCACTATCCAACCAAACTTATATCTCCTATCTACTACCAATTCTAATATGAAAAAGTGATTGCAAGGTAGATAATTTCCATACTAAATGATTACTGCAATTACTAAGTGATTAAGTAGTTAGGTCCCCTTATGGTCATAGTTAGAGATAGGCTAATATTCTTCACACTATTAAAATATTCAATTGAATGTTTTTCAATTCATCAGTGTCTACAATCTGTCTTTATCTTTTTAGCTAAAGCACAACTGTTAATATATCTTCTTAATTCTAATTGTTGCATGCCCTCACCTCCCTTCAATATTGGGAGTTTAGAAATTGGAAGGAGAATCTGACATTTTAATATTTTATTTAACAATTAGCCCATTCTTCCACTATTTAGTTATTTCCAATATTCACTGAAAATGATTGATAGCATTCAGTTTTTCATATTTTAATTTCACTTCCTAGATAAAGTTGAGTTACAGACATCTCCAAGTTCAATGCCAATGTCATTTAAAACTGCAAAATGTAATGCAAAATTCTTCATTAGATGGTCAATAATGTTTTAGGATTTCTCTTGATTTTTTTTTTGACAATGTATTTTTTTTTTTCAATTGGAACTTGCAAAATATTGCATATTTTTCCTGGAGCTAACATATGTACTCAAATTTTTATCTATATAAAATTAGTAATGAACTGTGTGAAAATTAACCAATGATATTATTCTTAATGTATGTTGCATTTCAGTTTAGCTGTCAAAAGCATGGTCTTCACCCTATGCTTTCTTCCTTTCTTCATTTATTGAAATTTAGATTTCATATCTAAGGCATTGATATTCTTGGACTTGTAACAACAGACTTGTTAAGATTCTTGGTTAATAATGAGCAGGGGATTTTGGTGTTGCTGCACAGCTTACAAGGACTATGTCAAAGCGCAATACGGTATTTGATGACTAAACTTATCATTGCGATTTTGTATTATTATATTATTATTACTTGATTTGTTTCCACAGATAGAATATAAATTTTATCTGTTATGGTGTTACCGATTTCAATCCCTATGATTTAGGGATTCTTGATTTGCATGTTATGCATATAAATAAACTGGGCTGATAGTTTTACCTCATGCAATTCATAATAAAATCAGTTTCAACTAGTTGAATGTTATTCAGTCAGAGGATATATGAAGTGAGAAGTAGGAAGTACAAACATGGTTTAAAATGCTTAGATGCCAGAGTTATGGTTTAGATGTAAGATTATTAATTATAATTTTTTTTTTATTAAACAGCTATGGATAAAAAATAAAGTATTTTGACGTACATCTGATCCCAGTATTTCAGTTTTGGAACAATATTAAATTAGAGCAAAAGTTGGGTGCCATTAAGTGCTTAGCCAATGTGAAGATTTCATATTTTTATTTTTTATGTTTTTTGTTTGAGTAAACTGTTTATAGACATATATTAAACAAACATTATCCTTGCATATTTATATATGTATGTGTTTGCTTATTAAGTATGTTCTTTCTATCAAATTGTATCTTAAACTGAGTGAAGATGGTTGTCTTATGTGCATTGCATGAATAACCTGCCAGTGGCATTGGCTTTGAATACAAGTATGCATATTTCAAGGAAAAAAATGATTGGTTCTATTATTTATTGACTCAGTTTTTTGGAGCACATAATTCTGATGTTATGACTATGCTGTTGTTTTCAGTCCCATGATGTTTATTTATTTATTGAAAGTGATGTGTTTTAAATTTATAATTATATTCAAAGTATTTTTTTATGAATAAAAAGACAAGTATTTGCCCTTAAGAATTTGAATTGAAATGAGTTTTTTTTTTTTTTTTTTTACCTTATACATGCCCTTAAGAATTCTTGAAAGTGACAGGCACTCATCTTCAAAACAATTTGACTTGCATTAAGGTCTTCTGCATCTTATATGGAGTATGGGCATGTTATTATATATATATATATATATATTTTTTTTTATCATGGCAAGGTTTTTTATGTGACAGTTTAATGTGCTTATAGTTCATTGGAACTCCTCATTGGATGGCTCCAGAAGTTATTCAAGAAAGTCGCTATGATGGCAAGGTATTGTGAACCTTGTTTACTTTATTGCTTGCCTTCTTTTGTATACTTTTTTTTATCTCTCTTCTATTTTTTCTTATCGACAAATGTTAATTTGTTAATTTTGTTAGAAATGTCAGTGGATTGGGAGGGATTTGAACCCATGACCAAGCCCCCTCCCCCCCTTCCTTCCAACCACCAAGCCATGGATTGGGTCTTATAAAAAGGACTGAACACCACTTCTAATTTGGGTCTTATAAATTGTACATATTTGATATGGTTTATATATATATGTACATATGATTTTCAGGTGGATGTTTGGGCTCTTGGTGTGTCTGCTATTGAAATGGCTGAGGTATATCCACTGCTTGTGTTTTTAATTCTACATCTTTCAAGTAAATTGTTAGTTTATCCTATGTGGGTTACTTTTTCACTTTTTCTTTTCCCTTTTATTCTCCCACCTTTTGTAAGATTTTTTCAATTTGATTAACATTTTGTGAGGTGATTCTAAGGTGGTGTGGGGAACAAATTATATTAGTTTAAGCTCAAGCACCCTTCTGGATAACCAAAATCTTCTGGGTAATCTTTTACCCCCTCCCTGTTTTGCCCTTCTTCCATGAAGTTTGTTATAAGATTATAGGTGTTATGAAGAAACTTCCTATCTTTACATGGGGTAGATGTTATTCGTGGGCTGTTATTTACAGTATCAGCTAATGCAATTAAATAGAGGCCTTATGTAGTTATGTTAGATCTCTTTTTTTTTTTTTTTTATTGAAATGTTGCATTACAAAAATAACCCATTTTCTTGCTTATAGATTTAAGTCTGTTACCATAATTTCAGGGTGTTCCTCCAAGATCATCAGTACATCCAATGAGGGTCAGTAACTTATTACTTATTTGGTATTGACTCTTGTTTTATTGATAATATATGATCTCCTCTGCCCCTGCTACCTTCTCATAAGTAGAGTGTAGTGACCAACTCTAAAAAAGCTATAGTGGGACAACAGGAAGTGCGATGGCTTCTTTATTAAATATTATAAGTATAATACTAACTAATTAATTTATATTACACATACACTTACATACTCTCAAAAAAATAATGAAATTCATGATAAATAGTAAGTCACACTTTATACACACAATTGCCATCAATCTAGAAGCAATAAGAACATCTAATGAAGGCAAAAGCTGAAAGATGATGGTCAAGTTAATAATAATAAAAAAAAAAAATAGATAAAAATTCGCAGAATGTGAAATGGGAAGTTTAAAGGAAGAAGAAAGAACAGAACACAAGATAAATAAAATGGTTCTGTAAAGCTTGAAGGAAGAGAAGTTAAAAACTAAGGTGACTTTTTATGGAATGGTCAAGGAAGAAGTGTTTCAACTCCAATTATAGTTTTGAAGCAAAAAATGCATTAAAGATGGGGTAGAAATGACAATTTTACCCATAAAACCCTAAACAACATTCTTTACTTTTTTTTTTTTAATTTATAATAAACACTTGGTTATTTTTGTTATTTACTTGGCATTGCTATGGGCATGTTTGTTTTTTTTTTTTTTTTTTTTTTTTTTGTAGGGGCTCAGTATAATAATGTATTTTTTCTTTCTTTTTTATTTGTAGGTTTTATTCATGATATCAATCGAACCAGCTCCGATGCTTGAGGATAAAGAAAAATGGTTTGTTTCTGTTGTCTATAGTTATCCAAGCTGTACTTCTACAGTTAATTTGTAAATAAGTGAGCTTGAAGAGTTACCCGTTGATGATTTAAGATGAAAATTTGGTTTAGATATTCCTAATGATCTTTTTCCATGTGCTATATTACGTGTTGCGTTTGTTTTGTCTTGTCTTTTAAAGTCAGTAGTGTGTAACTGCTTGCCGCAATTCTTTGACTAACAATCTCTGCCTTTGATACTTCATTATGATCTTTTGAAATTAGACATATTAAGATGATGTTGAATTGAAACCACTTGAAAAGGTGAAACCATAACTTTCTTCTATCTTGACTTATTTTTAGTAAGGTGTTATCTCTTTTTAGCTGTATATCTATGCTACATGTCATGTATAGGCAAGAAACTCTTCTACTAACCTACATAAACTAAATCTGATACATTCTTTTTCTCATTCTCACTTCCTAGTCTTTGAATTAACACATTCATTCAAATGGTTATACATTGTGTCATTGTCTTATGTTGAAGTCTAAGAATACAAGGTTGGTGATTTCAGTTAAGGAGGAGGAACTCCTTATACTCAAAATTCATTGTAATTTCTTCTCTTCATCTTAATGAGATTTTCTTAACTCAAAAAAAATAATACAAGGTTTTTCTTTGTCTAATGTATAAATGCAACATAAACTACCCAGATTATATTTGCCAGTTAGCAGTGGTTGACATCCTATTATCATTTTCCTTGTGCCAAAGCCATATCTCAGTGATGTATGAGATATTTCTATATTTAGTGATGATACCTTTGTGCGTGACAGTGATTTAAATTTGATTTTGTTTTTTAGGTCTCTATATTTCCATGATTTTGTTGCAAAGTGCCTAACAAAAGAACCTCGTCTCCGCCCTCCCGCATCTGAGATGTTGAAGGTATGCTTAATATTATTGTTTCTTATTAAATTTTGTGACTTTTAGGAGTCATAAGTTTGTTTAGAGCTATCATTGTATGTTAAATAGTAGAAGGAAAGGAGAACAAGAGAAGCATGCAAAAGAAGAGATGAAATTAATCTGTATTTTGGGAGATCTAGCAATATCTTGATAGAATAGATGGAAAAATGGCAAGATGGAAAGTTAAGAGGGATTGGAGCAGCTTAATATTGTGATATGCCTTTATTTTGCTTCTTTTTTCTTGCAATATAATTTAAAGTATTATTTGTGCTTTGCTTGTGTGTTTACTGTTAAAGTAAATTGTACATTTTACCCTTGTGAGATGCTTAAATTACAGCTGTTATAGTAACAGCTGTCCTTTACAGTTTTTAGTAATGAATATACTCACAGTTATATGGTGTTTCAATATTCAACATTGCGCACTGCATATAATAAGCTAAACAAAATAATAACGGATTATAAAGCATGAGCTTTATTTTGGCTGCTGCATATAATGGGTGACTAAATATGCCTTCATTTGTTTTCAAACTAATTTGATTTGCCCCTATCTAGTTTTAGTTTGCAATGGCACCTTTGATTCTTTTAAATGTTGTATTTTACATCTAATGAAAGTTCTTTTCTATGGTCACGTAGCACAAATTCTTTGAAAAATGGAAAATTGGATCTGCTGCAATGTTGCCAAAACTAGAAAAGGCAAGGCAAGCCAGGGCTTTAATGGCTTTGCAGGTGCAAACTCTTCCAGCTGAAGAAGACGAGGAGGTATGACTACCCCCCCAATGGACATCTACTGGACTTGTTCTTATCATCTACCTTCTAGATTGTAAAACTTTATGAAGAAGAAAGTAATTTCCATGTGGAATATTATTCTTAGTTCTGATAATACACGCATGGGTTATATGTATGTACCTAATGACCTTAGCAGAAAATTAAAAAAACTAGTAAAATCCCATAATTTGTGGATTTCCAGTTGGAGATAAAAATACAAGTAAATATACTTGATTTAAGATACAATCTGTTACCAAATGTTTCCTAAAATAACTAACACTTTTATTTTCCTTTTTTCTCCAGTTAGATTCAAAACTAAATGATGAATATGGAGATACTGTTCCATCCAGACCTCAAAACATTCGTGTTGAGGGGGATGATCTCTCATCACATGGCACTACAAGGAAGCTACATAAAGTCGAAGATGTAGACACGAGTGAAGGTCTGTGTTTCTTGCATCTTATCCGTGGATTGACTTTTTTTCAGTTTTGATTATTGCCTAATGTTACATTAGAAATGTTTATTTAATGGTGTCTGAAAGTTTCTCATTTCTTGTACCACTTCCAGCTGAACCATTGTATGTGGTATATGGTTTTTCCCTGGATGTCTTGCTTATTATGGTTTATACATGTGTGGTTTTTATTGTTGTTAATATTTCACGTATTGACCAAGAATATAGCCAAAATACTCCACGTGAGGCTTGGGCTATCCTTCCCCTTGTGCTAGACTTCTACTTTATTTTCTTTTCTAAAATATGAAGTTCTTAAACTTGAGAAATGGAAGCCTTTTTTTGAAGTGTTTTTTTTTAGGGAGTAAAATATTATGATTTATGTGGGTTATTGGCAGGCAACTTTGGCACTTTTATAGTCCATGGAGATGAATTACATAAGGCCATGCAAGATGCAGATTCTGCAGTTTCTGTATCTGCTCTAACCAGTGGCACAGGAGGCAGATTGGCTGACTCTGGGTAGTTACCTATCTGTTTACCTTTATGGCCTATACTTTTGAAGAAAGCCTTTTTCTTTCATTCCCTTACTCTTAATTCAAACAGTCTTAGCTTTGCAAACGTGTAAAAAATGTACATTTACTTATTGGAGCCTCCCCTTTTTTTCCTTTTCATTTCCCGTGTCCTAATGTTGTTTGCCTTCTTTGTGGATAATCTTTTAGGATTGAGAGTCAGAATCAGAAAGTTGGTATTACAAACAGCGTCTCTTTTAGAGGATCTAGTGCTACTACCAATACCATTAAATCGTCTTTACCTTATGCTAGTAATTCAACTGAGCAGAGCCTCAAGACCAAAGGTACTTATCGAGCACAAGCCGGAATTGGTGGTGATATAAGCAATAGCATATTCAAGAATGAAACAGTCAGTCGTAAAGCATTTGCTTTACAAGATAAGGTATTTTGTGATTTGGTTTATATATCTGATGTCAAACACAGTATTCTGTATGAGATCACTCCGTTGGAGCAAAGATTGTGTATTTAGTTATTAGAGTCACTGCTGTGGAATTTTTAAAAAGTATAGCTTCTTGCATCCTCTTTTGGAAAACATCTAGCCCTTTTCTTGAGTTAATGATCCCATCTATTGTATATTTTTTGGCCATCATGAATTCCCCGTGAGATTGCAGTGTAAGACTTACCTTTTTACTTCCATTTCTGTGCTAATGCAGCTTTGGTCCATTTATGCTGCTGGTAATACAGTACCCATCCCCTTCTTAAGGGCAACAGATATATCACCTATTGCTCTTCTGTCAGACAATGTACTTGGTGGCATACAACAGGATACTGGTGGAACTAGAACAGTGGAAGCATTGCAAGAGCTTTTTAGTGGTGATGGACAGTCCAAAAAGGGCCGGAGAGGACTAAATGAGGTTAACTTTGTGTGTTGTGTGTATGTGTGCGTGTTTGTATACACTTGTGTGTGTGCTTGTTATGGTCATTTATGTTGGTTTGCTAATTGACATGCAGCAGATGCCTCTTCCTCCAAGCATTTACCAAAGATTGACATCAAGTTCTACTCTAATGAATTTGGCACAGGCTTTAGCTTACCATAAGATGTATGTCCCTTTCTTCAACTTTTGGAAATGCATAAATTGGAGAATTTTGTACAAGATTTTACCCATTGAGTGGCCTTCATATCTGATCTAATGATTCCTTCCAGCTCCTCCTATGTTGATGTGATTATTCTTTACCTAATTGCTTTACTTGTTATCAGGTGTTATGAAGATATGCCTCTGCAGGAGCTGCAAGCCACCCAGGAGCAGCTGACTATTCAAAATCTCTCCGACACACTTCGAACCATTCTTCGGTTGTAGGTAGGTAGGTGATATCTTATTGCACAAAACCGATTTTCTTTTCTCCTGTCATTGATATATATATTTTTATTATACCGATCAATGGCGGAGAAGCTGTATCTGCCTTTTATTTGTTATACATATTTTTTAGGTGTGTATGGTTGTGTAAGTGTAACTAGTACCCAAACTTTTGCTGGTTTCTTTCACTCTTTTTTCCTAGTTTTGTTCAGTAAAACCCTAGAAGAATAGGGTTTTGTATGTAAATAGTGTATGCTGCATGTCTTTCAACTAAAATTTTGTTGCATTTGCAACGTTGTGTAGTTACTAACTAGTGGAATTTTTAAAGGAATGCCAGAAATTTGCCTACCATATTTCAATTACAAGATGGATGCCTTAGTTTCATGATGAGTTACGTATGGTTTCATACATCAGGATTAAGATCTATGATAATTGTTAAAGGGTCATTATTGAATATAATTGTTAAAGAATTTATTTTTTTTCAATTCTTTAACCAGATTTAAAGAAAATAGTTTTTTTTTATTTATTTTCTAAATTTATTTATTTTATTATTTATAAACATAACATAAATATTACAATTTTAATACACAAAATTTAAGTAGTGTTAAAAGATTAAAGCAAACTACTAAAAGTAAGTTGTGAAGAATAGGATAACTCATAATTTTGGTGACAATTTAATGAATTTATTTAACGTCTATATTATTTATTATTTTCATCACCTAATAAAAAGTAAATTATTTGTTTTCTATGTTTATACTAATCAGTTTTTATTTTTTATTTTTTATCTTTATTATACTTTGTTCATAAAGTTTAACATTATAATATGATATAAAGCAAATTTTTTAATATATTCAAAATCGAATCAAATATTCACCTTTTTAAATTTAAAATTTATGTTAGTCGCAGGATTTATGGGGGATCTGGATCAACTGTAGTGAATTTCACATTACAAGTTGTCCAATGAAATTTGAACCACAATTTTTTATTTTTATAATTTTATCCAGTCAGACACGTAACTTATTATTTTATTTTTCTCTTATTCTTATTAATATTTTATGAGAAAAAGTGTGATATTGTTAGTATAAAATTATTTTATATTGTCATTCAATATAATCCTTTGTTTATGATATAACATTTAATTTTTATAAAATTATTTTAAAAGTCATTAAAACGATGAATTATTATTATTCGATGGTATAAAATTATTTTACAATAATGGTACATAAATATTAATCTCATGTTTTATTTAATTAATTATAACAAATGTATGGTGGGATTTGAATCCTTGAGCGCTTCATTCTCTGAAACTACTTAATGCAGTGCCAATATTGCAGTACTTATAAATTATTTAATTTAGAAAAGATATTTGACTGCAATACATTCTCAAAAAGTTATTTAAATTATTTTATTTAGTCAAATTTGCAGTACTATTTAAAAAGTACTGACTGACTAATTCCAAAAATTAAATTAATGATTAAATTATTACCAATAAATGAGACGCATCAATAACAATGTTGTAAAAATTGGATCGAATCGGACCAATTCAATTGGAAATCGATAGCTTGTCTGTAGGGATGGAGTCACAAGTATCCTAGGGGCCTTGGCCCTCTTGATTTTTTGAGTTTTATTTTTAATATATATGATATTTTATAATTATAAAACTTAATTAAATTTAAAGTATTTTTTAAATTAATTTGAAAGTTTAATTATAAAAATAATAATATTTAAGAATTATTTTATTTTATATTTTTAATAAATTAATTAATAATATTTTTTTATAATTAATATATATTATTGAAATATAATGAAATCATTTTTTTTCTTAAGTTAATATTTTATTCTTTTATAGTTTTTATTATGTCTTTTTTCCTTTAGACAAAAATATTTAGGTACATTTTTTAATATTTTTTCCTTTTACAATTTATTATTATTATTTTAAATAATATTAATAATTACAGTTTCAATCAAATAACATTATTAGCCTTTTTTATATTAATTTGGTTATAATTGATTTGATAATGATTAAATTCTTTATTAACAATTGTAAATTTTAGAAAATTAAAATACATATTAGAAAAAAAAATCTCATTAGTATTATGTGTAATAATATTGAGTTTTTAAAAAAGAAATTATAAATGTTTAATTTTTTTTGTATAAATATATTTTAGATTATTTTTCTTAAATTATTCTAAAAAAACATGTAATTATAAATATTTTATATAAATTAATACTTATATTTACTATAAATCTATATGTTGTAAAAATAAATTTTACTTTGGCATTAAAAAAAAAAAAATTGGTCCCCAAGATCAAGTTCTGTCTCCGTCCCTGCCTAATCGATCCGAGAAAACTTTCTAACTGGGGAGATACCAAATCAGTGAGGAACTAATAAAATCGGGAGGAAATCGGAAAATTCGACAGGTCAAGTGAGTAGATTGACTCTGATTTTTTTTTAAAAAAAATAAAACGACATCGTTTTAGTGTTTTTTTTTTATGTCAAAACAACGTCATTTTAGTGCTTTATTTAAACATCATGAATTCAATTTCATTAAATATTATAGTGATGACTAATTATATCAATTATTTTTAATTGTAATTTTTTTTAAGAGTATTGTAATTGTTAATAAATTTTATTTGATATTGATAAACCTAAATTATTATTTTGAAACATGTTGACCTTAAATATTATTACTTATTTTATTTATTACGTATTTTATTTGATTTCTTATATTAATATATTACTTAGTATATTTTATATATATATAATTTTTTTTTATTAAAACCGATTCCACCACAGTTTAATCGTAACCTTTAAACTTCAAATAAGTAATTTCACATTTACTGGCTGGTCTGATGAATAGGCTATTTACATATAATGAGTTGTATCTTCTAGCTAGAAGATGCATTTGTATCCTTATTGCTGTAAACAATGAGTTGATTGACTAATAAAATATCTTCTTACTATTTGAATAGTAGAAAAAAACAGAAAATAAAATTATTCTTAGTCTTCAATAGCAAAAAAAATAAATTTAAACCACATTATCAAATTAGTCTTAAGTCTTAACATATTAGATCATACAAAATAATTAAATATAAACGAAATTAAACGTCTTGAAAGTTACTGAGTTTCTAATTTTGCTCTTTGCCTTTGGTTCAGACAGGACATGTAGGTGAATTGGCAGGTATTTACTTCCTGCACCCCCAATTTATATCATGCACCCCCCAAAACACACTAACTTTAGGGGGTGCAAGAAGTAAATGCCTCTCCCGCCCATCGGATCCAAATCCACTTTGCAACCCCCAAGTTCAATGCCCTTTAAAGAAAGATCCCTTGTTTTCCGTGTGATCCGTATCATCAAACAGATTCAAACTGATAAAAAAATCCAAATACAGTACATTGCTTGATCCACCCAGACAAACCACGTGGCACAGATGTGTTAAAGAAACCATTTTAAGTATCGAGGCCGCTCATACGCGACTACAAATGCTTGCAACCTTTAACCATATTAGTTCACCAAATTAAATATCACAACCACTTTTCACATGCAACCTAAGCCTAATACATAAAACTTTTCTTTATTTTATTACAATACATAGTTGTCCCTTTTTTGCTTGTTTTATTTGAACTGAGAAATGAAACTCAGGACTCAGGAGCATGTGCAAATGCAACATTACTGGTTGGAAGTTATACTCAATATTTACATACAAAATGTGTTTACTAATCTATGATCTTCAAGGGTATACATTAGATTAAAACAGAGGAATGAAAAGAAACTGACACAACCTACATTATCCTCTTGAAAAAATAATCATACTAATTCAATTGTTCACCTACCTTAGGTTGTTCATAGTCATTTCGATTTATTTCACACGTGCTTTTCTGTTCCCCCTTTCTAATTCTTTTACTCAACCAACAAACATGTTGCAAGGGATGAAATCATGAATTTATCTGAACATGATTAGAACACCAGCATAAATTTAAATATCACCAGTTTGTTGAGAAGAAAGTAAAAATTATGGCAACAGATATTCTGAATGAGAGAAATTGAAATTGAGTGGATCTCTAATCAAAGAGCTTCACAGCATATATTCAATGTATAAAAATATAATCATCCATGCCAAAGATAACTCATCTCCATAGTAGAGAAAAAATCACTGCATAAAGAGAGCTGAATGTTACACGATTATTTATTTATGCCTTCTAGCCATACTCGGATCCCCCCTAAAAATATATTATAAATCAAATTGCAAACGTAATATGGAAGATAGGAATAGAGATTTAAGAGCCTAATAATTGAATAAAAGAAAGGAAAAGTGTACCAAATATGCTGTATTTCATTACTTTAATTATTTACTTACTTCAGAGAAGAAGAAGAAAAACTCTCACTACAGTAGTTAACTAACTAATCCAGCACAACTAGTTTCTGATACTCTGGGCCAGAAATAGCAGCTTCCATGGCTTCTTCAGGGCTTAGCTCCCCATCTTTATCCAAGAACATTGTCAGCAAATTCTTAGAGAACCCACTAAGCAGTGCAACTCCTTTCTGTGTGGCTGGCACTGGAGTGGCCTTAGAGTCTCTCAGATTCCAAAAAACTATCTGAGGCACTGCATCACCAAACCCTTTCTCACCAAACTTCCTAGTGATTGCTTGGTAATCAGTCTCCCAAGAGTTTTTTGAAGCTTCATCAAACTCCATGTCACTGAACACAAACACCCTCTTGATCATCTGATCCGGCTTCAGATTCCCACTCACAGCCACCTCCAAAACGAGATCAAACACCTTCTGAAAATCAGTGTTCTGCATCCAATCCATGACCCTCACAAACTCAGTCTTGGACTTGAGATCATCCCCTTCAATCAAATGAAGCTGAGGGTTAGCACTGAAAGTCACAACCTTTCCCTTCCAAGGTTCCTCACACAACTCAGAAACCAACAGCCCCAATGCCACACACACCTCCATGGGGAGCCCACCCATGCTCGCCGACACATCACAAACAGCCAAACAATTCTTCATCTTCCCTTTCTTAATCAAATCATCCACCATCCTCTTCCATTGCAACTCAGCCACATCTCCATCATCACCATCCTTCAGAGACGCTATAATCTCATGAGGAAGCAATGCACCAGCAGCAATAGTGGTCTTCCCTGACTTCACATCCTCCAAGTAAGCCTTAAACCTCTCCTTGTCATGCTTCAAAAACTTCTCTTTGTAAAACTTCATAGCTACAGAGGCAACCCTATTGTAAGGAATCAAATCCCAACGATTGGCCCCTATGAACACCTCAGGCAACTCCAACACCTTTCTCAGAGGTACCAACACCTCCTTCCTCAACCGATCACGAACCCTATAAGCATAATGCGCCTCCTCAACACCCTCATATTCTTTATACTCCTCGCGAGGAAAAACCCTCTTGGCTATAGTTTCACACAGCAAAGTGTGACGGTCGAAAGAGGAATCCACAGAGGGACACCATTTCGCGGCAAGACTCACTTTTGTCACCGACCCAGATTTCAAAAACTCGAGATCCTTCCTCAGACAGTCAGCAAAGTGATCAGAGACGCGATCGTGAAGGAATCGAAAATCTGGGTCGCTGGTGTAACGATCAATGAGCTTCTTCGCCAGCGCAACCTTTTTCTCTTCTCTGGCATCATGCGCAACCATTTTCTCGAAAGACTCATTCTTTTCCTTCTCCACGTTGACCCTTTTGGTCAAAGACACCGTTTTCACCCTCTGCTCCTTCTGGGTCTTGAGATTTCTTGTTTTGGAAGATTCTCTCTTAAGTTTCTGCCACTCTTGTTTCAGAATCTTGCGGGCTTCGGCGCCTTCCAGGAGGAGGAAGAGGATCTCGGGGAGGTCCTTGAAGTAGCCGAAATCGGCGAGGGAGGGGACGTTGGCGGCGAGGGTTTTGGGGTGGCAGCGGTGGAGCCAGAGGGCGGCGGGGTAGAAGTTCCGGCGGTCGGATTTCCCGGTGCCGCGGACGCCGCGGAGGTTGCAGACGAGTTTTACGGTAGTGAGGGGGTTGTGGGCCCACGAAAGTTCGAGTCTTTCGAGGAGTGACTCCGGTGGGGTGTCGGGGACCACGTGGAAGAAGAAATCCAGACATGGGTTTCCAGTGGTGAGGAATGTGGCTGATGAGTTTTCTGTTAGGGTCATGTTTGGGGGTGGTTCTTGTTGGGTTGACATTGTGCTGAATTTGGACACCATTTGGGCCATGAAGGGGTCATCAATTGGAGTGGGGATGCTAGTCTCTGTTGATTGGGTTGGGGTGGGTTTGGGGTTGTAGAGTTCAGGTGGGCCAATGAGGGTGAGAGTGGCCATTGTTTTGTGTATGAGAAGAAGAAGATGAAGAAGTATGTGTTGTAAGGAATGTAGAATGAGATCAAGGGTCAGGGTTTAGGTTTTGATGGTGGGTGAGGTGATTGAGGTTGATTTGTTGAAAGGTGAAGATATGAAAATTCAAATTGGGGTAGAAGTATCAGGGGTGATGAGGCAGAAACAATGGGGGAAGGGGAAGAAATGGAAAGAAGAAGGTTTTGTTTTTTTTGGTTGTGAATTGAGGGATGATTTGCGGGGTATTTATAATTATAGGTGATTCTGTGCTTGGGGGCCAAGTCTTATGACTGAGAAATCAGAAATAAGTGGCAGGTTTTTGTGGATACTTCGAAAAAATTAAAAGGGGTTTTATGAATTATGAGTCAGCATTTATGGTATGATTTATGTTTTTAATTAATCTGTAGTAAATGTAAATCTTAATGAATAAGAAAGCTAGTTGATTTTTCTTTTTTAATTTATTTTTTTAATATAAATGAACAAGTGGGATTTATTTGATATTTTTTAAAATAGAAAAATCTGTAATTTAAATGAAACTTATTTTATGAATTGGATTTTTTTTCTGTGTATTTTAATATTAATTAAATATATTTTATATTTTGTAGACTTTTTAATTATTTTTATAAAAGAAGTATGTATT
The DNA here is from genome assembly GCA_014843725.1 of Amphicarpaea edgeworthii. Taxonomy (NCBI): domain Eukaryota; kingdom Viridiplantae; phylum Streptophyta; class Magnoliopsida; order Fabales; family Fabaceae; genus Amphicarpaea; species Amphicarpaea edgeworthii. Next base: position 4,089,759 of record CM026329.1, read on the forward strand.
GAACAACATTTATGATTTTTATACAATTGATTGACATTTTTTTTAAAAAAATAAATTGATATTTTTATTAATTTTGACATAAAAAAATATTGTAAATTTTAAAAGACTTTATATGAATGCAGTGATTATTAAGAATTTTTTAAAAGAATTTTATGATTATGATTTTAAAAATAAAATTTCAATGCATTTATAAAATATATCTTTGTTATGTTGACCGTTGTTACGTAAAATAAAATTGTTAAAGATTAAATATTTTATGAAGACTATTCTCGTTTGAAACATCATTTCTCTCTCTATATATAATATAATATATAATAATGGAAAACAATAATTAATAATTTAAAATGTTTTTTTTACAAATTATAAATGCTATACTTTACCATCCATGATCGAAACAAACAAAAAAAATTTAATTATAATAAATTATAGTACAAATTTAAGAATTATTTTTATATTTTTAAAATATATTGTAAAAATGTTCATAACAGTGTTATCCGGCCACACACTCAAATATATAATAAATGTGTGCATAATAACCAATTCATAAATGCAAGAATTCAAATACTTATGACGACACCATTAAAACTCATAATCATGTGTACGTGTTGTCTTTCTTTAGATCCGAGGATTTTTTTTATAGGGGTGTTTTCGGTGACAAGAAAGATAAAGTTTTATTTTTATTGGTGTTTGAATTCAGCAAAAAAAAAAAAAAAACTCATAATCATCATCACAATAAATAATAATAATTGTGCATTTATTTTCATCCTTTAATGAGTTACCATGTGGTCCTATATAATATATACAGAGTCATACGATATGTTGGACAAAAACTAACTATGAGCTAAACGATGATAATTGTTAGATTTTTTTTAATTTTTCGTATTAGATAGTTAACATAATAAAAGTATAATGTTTATTTAATTATTTTTTATTTTATTTTAATTTTAATTTAAGATACTTTAAGTTATGGTATAAGATTAATAATAGAATACATAATATGAAAATTGTCCGTGCCTTGTCTAAGGCTTAATGATTTAGATTCAAAGGTTTAATGTTTCAATACAAGTTTCATAATTTAAGATTTAATATTTTTAGTTCACATATAAAAGTTGGGGTCTAGGGTTTATGATTTTTATAGTTTTGGATTTAGAGTTTATGTTTTATGCCTCAAAGTTTAAGGTTTTAGCATTCAGGGTTAAGACTTTTAAGGTTTAAGATTTGGGGTTCATGATTATGGTTTCATGATCTATAGTTCATGGTTCATGATTTAATGTTTATGGTTTCACTTTATGGTTTAGGGTTTATAGGTTATGATTTTAGGGGTTTAGGTTTATGGTATATTTATTGTGTATGGTTTATAGTTTTAGGATTTAAGATTTACTATTTTAGGGTTTAAGGTTTAAGTTTATGGTTTTAGGAATCCTAGTTTCAATATGTATGACTACATGGTTTAAGGTTTCATGATTTAAGTTTTAAAGTTTTACTGTTTATGGTTTCATGTTTTAGTGTTTCAAGTTCATTGTTTTAAGTTTTTAGGGTTTAAGGTTTATTGTTTTTTTGTGATTAAAGGTTGTTGTATATGGTTTATGATTTTAGGATTTGAGGTTTCATGATTTAAAGTTTAAAGTTTTATTTATGTGTTATGAGTTTTAGGGTTCAATGTTTTAGGATTTAATTAATGTTTATGGTCTAACGTTTTAAGATTTTAAGGTTTCGTGTTGCATGGTTTATGGTTTAAAATTCAATATTTCAAAATTTAGGATTTAATGTTTTATGGTTAAGATTTAGGGTTTTATGGGTGTCATGGATTAGGATTTATGGTTTCACCCTATGGTTTAAGATTTAGGGTTTCATTCCATGGTTTCATGGTTTAAGATTTCATTTACGAAACCCTAGATTTAGGGTTTCGTAAATGAAACTTTAAATCATGAATGGAACCATAAATCATAATTTAAGGTTTCATAAATGAAACCTTAAATCATAAATCATGAAACTATAAATCCTTAATCATGAAATAAAACATTAAATCCTAAACTATGAAACCTTAAATCATAATACAACCATAAACCGTGAAACCATAAACCCTAAGTCCTAAACCATAAAACCTTAGATTCTAAATCATGAAACCCTAAACCATGCAACTTGAAATCCTAAAATCTTAAAGCATAAACCATAGACCTTAAACACTAAATCATAAAATATTGAACCCTAAAACCATAAACCTTAAATAATAAAACCTTAAATCCTAAAATCATAAACCATAAAATCCTAAATTATACACCATAGATAGCAACCATTAACCATGAAAAGAATACTATACCTTTAAACACTAAAAGCTTAAAACAATGAATCTAAAGCATTAAACATTGAAACATTAAAACCTAAATGATGAAACCCTAAACCATGAAATCATAAACTTTGAAACTTAGATACCTAAACCATAAACCTAAAACCTTGAATTCCAAAACCATGATTTTTAAATCCCAAAACTATAAACCATGCATGATAAATATACCATAAACCTAAAATCCTAAAACCATAACCTACAAACCCTAAACCATAATGATGAAAACCTAAATTATAAACCCTAAATCCAAGAACAATACACTCTAAAACCAAAAACCATATACTCTAAAATCATGAACCCCAGACCATAAACATTAAAACCTAAATCATATAACACTAAAATCTTAACCTTAAATGCTAAACTATATACCTTAAACAATATGAGTTCATTTTTTTTTATAGTTTATATGTTATGGCTTCAAGGTTTAAGGGTTTTAGGTTTATAGTCCAGGGTTGAGTGTTAATGGTTTAATGCTTAGGTTTTGGTCTACATGGTTTAAGGCTAAGAGTTTATTGTGCATGGTTTAGAGTTTTATGATTTAGGATTCACAATTTTAGGGTTTAATGTTTACTGTCTAGAGTTTGAGGTTTGATGTTTATGATTTTAGGGTTTTGAGTCTTAATGTTTATGATTTCATGATTTAAGGTTTCATGAGTTAGGTTTTAAGGTTTAAGGTTTAAAATTTTAGTGTTTTAGGTTCATTATTTTAAGGTTCAGTGTTTTTGTTTTATGGTAAAGGTTTATGGCTTCATGGTTTAGGTTTTAAGATTTAAGGTTTTAATGCTTATGATCTCATTGTTTTAAAGTTCCTGGATTTAAGATTTATTGTTTTTAGTTCATGGTTAAGGGTTTTATGGTTTGGTGCTTAAAGTTTATGTTTTTTGCCTTTGGGTTTTGGGTTTTAGCATTTAGGGTTTCATGATTTAGAGATTATGATTTTAAAGTTTTAAAGTTTTAAGATTTTAAAGTTTAGTATTTGTGGTCTGTAATTTATGGTTTTATGGTCTAAGATTCATAGTTCATAGTTTAATGTTTATGGTTTCATTATTTATGGTTAGGTTTATAGGTTATAATTTTAAGTTTATGGTATATTTGTAGTGCATGATTTAGAGTTTTAAGGTTTATGATTCACTATTTTCAGGCTCAAAGTTTGGGGTTTAAAGTTTTATGAATTTGAGTTTCAATCTGTTAGAATATATATTATCTTAGTAGTTATTATCTTTATATTATCTTGTTAGTTATTATTTATCTTTATATTCATATGATGTAATCAATTACTGAGGGTTTCCTCAATATAAATAGAGATGAGGTATGGTTTTCAAAAACACACATTCAGTAAATACATCATTTTAATATGGTATTAAAGCCAGGTTACGAAACTGTTGTTCACCATTGTCGACTAATCTTTTTTCCGACGCGATCACAACAGATCAAGTGTCGAAGCTGAATAGTACTGCACTTCTATGAAACTGCTGTTTACTATTGTCGACCAATCTTTTTTCTCGGCGCAATCACACCAGATCAAATGCCGAAGCTGAACAATACTACACTTCTGCGAAGCTGCTGTTCACCACCGCCAACTAATCTTTTTCTGCGTGCGATCACACCAGATCAAGTGTTGAAGCTGAATATTGATTAGTGCATGAACAACATATGACATTTGTAACAAGCTTGAGCTTGGCTCATATGGCATATATGCTTCAACTTGAGGGGGGTGTTAGAATATATATTATCTTAGTAGTTATTATCTTTATATTATTTTGTTAGTTATTATTTATCTTTATCTTTATATGATGTAAACAATTACTGATGGTTTCCTCAATATAAATAGAGATGAGGTGTAATTTTCAAAAACACACATCTAGTAAATACATCATTCTAATACAATTTTTATGGCTTCATGATTAAGGATTTCATGAATTAGGTTTTAAGATTTTAATACGTAGGATTTAACGTTCGTTGTTTTAAGATTTAGTGATTTTTCATAGCTAATGACAGGTGTTTAGGATTTATGGTTTCATTATTTAATGTTTAGGATTTTATGATTTATAGTTTAGTGTTATATGGTTCAATGTTTTTTAGGATTTAGTGTTTATGGTCTAGGGTTTTTTTTTTTTTTAGCATCTCCACATTTTTCAAATTATTAATTATTACATTAAAATTGTTTGTTGGTTGAGTAGAAGAATTAGAAAGGAGAAATAGAAAAGCACGAGTAATTTATCAAGTATTAATTATACATACGACAGAACATAAAGAAACAAAAATAATAACATTAACATTCGAGAAAATGAACGATAATAAAGAGAATGATATTAGACACTTGTTTTTTTTTTTTTTCAAAATTCAAAATACTTATTCTAATACTGTTTATTTCTTTCTATTTCTATTTCTTTTTATCACATTATTTCTCTCTTTCATCATTCTTCACACTAAGTATCTAATAGCAATTTTGGTATTTAAGTATTATTTTTCAATGAAAAATATGAAATTAAGAATCCTCCCCACGAAGCATACTTTCATGGGAAAGAATCTTTTCTTCGGGTGTGACAAGGCACATGCCATCACCTTCAAAGTTCATGACAAATGGATTAACAACCAACATCAAAATATTTAAACTAAAATATTTTTTATTTTTTATTTAAAATATTTTTTTAAGGATATTATAATTATTAGAATAATGTATTTGACTAAATGTGTATTGGAGAAAGTCACACCTCTTCTATGTTTATATTAAGAAAACCCTCTTAATTACATTATATGAAAATAAAAATAAATAATAACTAACAAAATAATATAAAGATAATAACTATGAAAATAATATAAAAATAATAAGTATCAAGATAATATATATTCTAACAATAGTAATTTAATGTTTAATTAAGAAAATATATTTTCTCACTCTTCATTTATGAAAATATTTGAATAATTTTTTTATTTAAAATATATACATTTTTTCTTTTCATTTATGAAAATTGATTTTTGAATAGATAATTGATTTTGATAAGAATGAGAAATCATTTATATTTAATTAAATATTAAATTATTAAAACATCCTTATTTAATGAAAAATAAAAAAAATAAGAGATATTTTAATTCAAAATATTTTGGTGTTAATTGTTAACATCATTCAACTAGAACTAGGGTGAACATTAGCAACCTATGACATGACCGTGTGGTCATGGGGATGAGACAATTCTTAGTGACGATGATTATAAGTTTTAACTATTTTAAGACATAATAAAATAAATATTTTGAATATTTAATAAATCTTTTTAGAAATTTCAATCCAAGAGATATTAATTTTAAATGATTGTTTTAATTATAATTTAATCTAACCAACCAGAAGAATAACATTCTCACGTTAAAGCGATTCTCATATGATATTGTGGCATAGTTTATGATTGAAATACTAATAAGTGATGTCATTAAAATTCATTGTGCATTTATCTTCCCCTTTAATGAGTTAGCACGTGGTCTTATATATAGAGTGATAATAAACACTCTCCTGTGATATAAAAAAAAAAACAAAACAAAACAAAAGAGAGAGGTTGGAGCACTATACACATCTCAAATGGTTTCTCTTTTCAAGCCACTCTCCCTTATTCTCTTCCTTGGCATGTTCTTTAAAGGTAGTAATTCATTTATAATACACATTTATATATATGGCACATAAAACTTGTTATTGGTATACAAAAAAACTTTGACCAGGGAATGACTACTTAGTTTAAGTCACAAAATGTTTTTGGACTCAAAAACTTCTTAAAGAAACTCTAACTTGCAACCTCTAGGGTTATATTATATATATGTCACATATATGTGACATATAACACTTCGTATAAAACAATATCTAATTCATTGTTCATGTATATTGCAGCTGATGCCGCCGTTAGTTGTTTTTCTGTTGAAGCCGTTGCCATTCAACAATCAAGAACAGGAAAGTATGTGAAGGGCAAGCCAGAATGGAAAGTTAGTATCACTAATGCATGTGATTGTCCCATATTTGGCGTGACTCTCAATTGTAGGGAATTTCAAACAAAAGAACCTGTTGACCCATCCGTCTTGACCTTTGAAGGTGATGGCACGTGCCTTGTCACACCCCCACAAAAGGATTCTTCCCCATGAAAGTGTTGTGTTTCATTATGCATGGGATCTTCAATTTCCATTTAGATGTCTATCTAATAGCTATATTTGTCATCCTAAGTTCGGGGAGGATTCTTAATTTCATATTCTTCATTGAAAAATAATACTTAGACACTAAATTACAATTAGATACTCAGTGAGAGAATGATGAAAGAGAGAAATAATGTGATAAAAAGAAATAACAAGTGTTAAATAAGTATTTTAAATTAAAAAAAAAGTATCTAATATTATTTTTTATTATTTTTTAATCGCTCGAGTGTTAATGTTATTATTTTTGTTTCTTTGTCCTATTAATAATTAATAATTGAAAAATGTGGAAATATCAAAAGTAAAGTGATAGGTGTAATAAATAAAATGAGAATGTAAAAAATAAAATTAGAGATATTAAAAGAAAAAAACATGAAATATATAAATTCGGATAATCAAACGTAATTTCAAAAAAAAAAAAAAAACTCATTTCAAATTTATTAGTTTTTTTTACCAGTCGAGGGATACATTTTTTTTATTATATAAAACATTATATTAAAAATTTGATTATTTATTTTAAATTATTGAAAAAATATAAAACTAATTTAAATATTATCAATATATTACTTATTTATTAATAATAAATAGTAGAAGATAATTTAATATGATTAGTTTCTAAATTCACTATAAAACGCATTTTGACAAAATTGTTCTTATGAAGTAAAAGAAGTTTATATAAACTAAGTAACAAAATTCAAATGAAAATAATGGTAAAAAATTCATTAAGTATTTTAAACAATGAAAATTGGCAAACATGAATTTAATAATTTATTTTTAAATATTGTGTCAAATTCAATTAAACATTTACAATACTTTTAAAAGTTTATAACAATGTTAAAGTAATTAAAATGACTAAATTTAAAATTAATAATTAACACACAACTATTCTTAATTTTAAAAAAAATTATAATATTTTAAAGGTTTAACATTTCAAAAATCATTAATAATATTTTTTATTTGATTGAAATTAATAATTTGAATATAGTTATTTAATCCTAACTGTGCTCAATTTGAAGAACCATTCATAACATTTTTTAAAAGTTTGAAATTCAACAAAATATTTATGACCATTATTAATATATTAAAGAAGTAAATTTAAAATGATTAATATAATTGGTAAATTGTTTATTTCAAGAAAGTATTTGTTAAAAAAATAAATAGTTAAAATTAGTAAATTCAATTTAATTATTTAATATCAATTAATTTTTGTTTCAAGAAGTATGTTTTTTTTTAATTTAAAAAATTAAAATTTTTTTATAAAATTTTAAAATTAAAGATTTTAGAAAAGTATTTATAAGAGACTCAAAGAATTAACATGAATAATTTTAAAATTAATAATTCAACTGCAACTATCTTAAATTTGACCTGTGATCTTCAGCCAAAAAAGAAACATAATTTTTCTTTTAAATTGTACTTTTTAAAGATGATTATATATATTAAATACTATTGTTTATTAATATTCTTTAAATAAAATATTTTATATTTATTATCTTATAGAGATTTCACCCACGAATCCATATAATTAATAATTTAATCAATCAACCAATTGTTTTGAATATTAAATAATGACTTTTCTTAATATAGTCAAATTGTTTCTATGAAAACTAAAAACTAATGGATATATTAAACACCTCTGCACCTAGTATATATAAAATATATGTACAGTTTCATTTTTTTTTTTAAATTGTCATGAGAAGTTATAAAAAATTTGTATGATTATCATTCAATCATAAAATTTAAAAAATAAATTTTAAGAAATATCTATCCCATTAAACGATAATTTAAAGCTCGTTTAATGGATATGATAAGTGAGTCACAGTGATATAACTAATTTCATCCTTTGAATAATTTGTTATATGGTGTTCAACCATGATATGAAAGTAATATTCAATCGCTTATTCTATCTTGTTATCATATAATATATTTCTTCTTCCAAGGAAAAATATGTTAATATTAACATGATATTATAAGTTTTCTCTCTCTTTATTATTAATAATTTTATTTAAAAAGATAATAGTATGATTAATTTCACCTTTCATTTAAAGATTTTCTTTCATGATTTAGTTGATATCTATTAAAATTGATAATTTTGAATAAATTTCAACAAATTATCTATAGAAGTATTAGAGATAAATCGTGTAGATAATTTCAATTAATTGGGTTGAGGGCTATCAGAAATTTGATAATTCTTCTTTTTATATTTAAACATAATATTCATTCGTTATTAATTTATTATTGAGTGCCCACAAAAAATCAGATATCATTAAACTTATCATATTATTATCATATCATATGCTTATCTTATCCTATTATGTTTACATATTCTATCATATCTTGTCCACCAAATAGATTCTTAAATGACATACTTTCAAAGTCTACCTAGCAAAAATAATATTTATGTAAATATATAGTTATAGATTAAATTTACAAATATTTCCTTATTTTTTACCATCAGTTTTGGCATTATAATTTATTATTATTTTGAAAATAAAGAAGAAGAATAATGAATAAATATATTTTTATAAAAAATAATTTTACATCAATATTTTTTTTTAATCTCACATTTGAAGTAACCTCTAAGAACACTTACTTACTCATTTTTTCAAATTCTCTCTTCACCAAAATTGCTTCTTAACCGCAACAATATTCCCTAAAAAAAAAACCGCAACAATATATATTTATTTGAAAGTAAAGAGAAAATTTTAAAAATTATAAACCAAAGAAGAAATAATTAATAATTGAAAAACATGGAGATGAAAAAGCTAAGTGGGAAGTGCAATAAATAAAATAGGAGTGCAAAAAATAAAGTGAGAGATGCTAGAAGAAAAAAATATTAAACATGTAATTCGTCCAAACCTATCTCTAAACAAAAAAAATATCACATTTTATATCAAATATATAAGTTTGGATAGAGATTTTTTTTATAAAGACTATAATTATATATTACCGTATTTATAAAAATTTATTTATTTGATGTTGCTTCTTCACTCGATAATTTATTTGTGGTTTCCTCTTTATTCACATGGTTTTTGGTCACGGTTAATTGAATTGAAGCTTCAATTGCATTTTTTTTCAGATTTGAATACGCATTTCAAAAACTTTTTTTTTTATAATATTTAGAGCATCTATAATATTTGGTGAGGAGAATTTTGGGAATCTTTGAGTTTTACGTATATTTTAACCTCAGTTCAAAAATTCATTTCAACGATAATGTTGTTAAAAAAATATTTAATTTAATTTTACAAATTCTACATATTTAAAAAAGTATTATTTATAATAATAATTTTTAAATGATTATTTATATAAAAAAATATTGCTTAAATAAACACTTTTACGTCATTTACTTCAAATATAACAAATGAGTAAGGAACGCAAGAAAATTGAAAGGGAGTACGTGGAAGCATGACAACATGGTTATTGGTAAATGTCCGTGGCTTATGTTTGGAATAACATATCGTAATATGTATTTGTTTGGTGTAGGAGAGTCCTGGATATATATTTCGTGGCTTAAAAATTCTTTTGATTCTTAATTGGTTTAATATCCTTTTAGTTTCCAAATTTTATTTAACTATTCATTTTATTCTAAAGTTAAAAAAAAAATTTAATTTGTTCCCTAAATTATTAAAAATATTTAAACTTAGTTGCTGATAGTTAACTTTCCTAACGACGTTAAATTTTATAGGTATAATGTGATATTTCATAATATTATAATTTTATTTTTTTTATAATTTATTTATACTTATTATTATAATCTAAATTTGATTATCAAGTTATTAAAAATATTTTAATTTATTCAGTCAATTCCGGATAGGTGTTAGATTGTGAGGGTTGAAGTTTAATGAATGGCAATTTGATACTTACATACAAACATGGGAAGTGTAGAAGCAATCGGGGAGGTGCAGGAAGCAATCCTCATCTGATCTATTGATCCATTGCCCGGGCCAGTGAGAAAAGTTTGGGCCTATAATTAACTTTACCCAGCCCGATTTAAATATCCATTTCTTAGTTTAATTGGATTTTTTGTCCCAATTTTTTTTTCAATGTTGGTCCTCATTTTTTTTTTATCACTTTTTACTCTTCAAAATTAAATATTTTATAGTCTGTTTATTTTTGGACTTTGACAATTAATTCAAATGTTGACTATATTAGTTTTTTAATAATTAAATTATTAAAATTAATTAATTAATATTATCACTAATTTACTAATTAAATAATTAATAACATACAAGATACAACAATACTTTTTTTTTTTTTTTTTTGTTGAAAATCAACAATCCTTACAACACGTATTTTGTAAATAAAATGTTTACAGTTAAAAGTTAGAAACTAAAAAAATTCTAATCTACAAATTCTTGGGAAGATCAAAATTTTGAAAAATTTAATTTAAGGACTAAAATTACAATTAAATTTATTTCTAATTAACCTACTCAGGTGAGTCGAGGAGTCGAGCCAACTCGTTGTGACACTAGTTTGCACTTGCAGTGTCTACGAGAAAGAGAGGGGCAAACGCTGTGAGAGTGTAAAACAAAGCTTCAAACATGGCAATGGCAAGCGGTATCATTAGGAGGATGAGGGATACGGTTGGGGCTGTTCTTTTACTACGCCCTCTCTCAACAACAACTCATTCACACTCCTTTCATTTTTATAAGGATTCTCTCCCTCCATCGAAACCCCACCTCTGTTCCTTCTCCTACACTTTCCTTCGCTCCTTCTCTCACCATTTGCCAGGTTCTTTCTCTCACCCCTTTCATCTTTTTACTGTAAAAAAGTAATCTTTATTGGCATATTAATGATGGGTTAGTTTCAACTTTCAATGAAGTTGTTGGTTTTGAAGCTTGGAAGGAATACCTTGATAATATTAGCCCATGTTTGTTTTGAGTTTAGAACAGTTACTTTTACTTGTCTCAGAGAGGCTCAGCTTTGGTCTTGGGTAATTTCTATTGTCTGGCAGGAGTTTAATGCTAATAATTTCAATAAATTATTTCTTACTTGCCTCTAAATCTCATGTGGAATATGATTCTTTAGATAGTGCTTCCTCTTGGAGCTGTTTTGTACATGGTTCTAGTGTTCTGCTTCTATTAAGGGAAGATCCTATAGTAACACACTTGTCATTGTTGCAATTAGTTGTTGGCATTGTTGATTGTTTTTGTTTTGTTTCACAATATCGGATATCTTTACTTACTAGGTGTTTATTAATTCTTCTCTAGTATATTGGTAGACACCCCTAGCAAAAGAAGCTATGTGAAGCTATATTCTCAATTTTTAGGTGTTTTTATGAAACTATTATCTTAACAGATTCAAGTATGCTGAATTTGCAGACGAGACAAGTGATGAAGGTGCAACCACGGATGGATGGGAAGAGGAAGATGAGGCTGAGCCCAAGGTGCCATGTCTTTGACTCGAGGGTTATTGTTGCTTTAATGTAGAGATCTTCATTTCAGTTTTATAATGGATATAATTAAATGTTGCTTAAATTTGGTGTTGTATTTGTGAGTAGATTGGTGATGGGGGTGATGGTGGTGGAGTTGCATTGCAAAATGTCCCTTGGGGTCAGCGAGCTCTCTCTATTGCTGAGGAGGTGCTTATGCAGTTCAATGAGGACATCAAACTATTTTCTTTCAAGACAACTCCTCGTGGATATGTTTATGTGAGATTGGACAAATTAACTGATGAGTAAGGATTCAACTTGTATGATATGCAACATCCGAAGAACATGTTTACATTCTCTTAATTGGCTTATCTTAGAATTTGGGCTTAGTGACACAACCCCCCAAAACTGACTTGTAAAGAGAGAATTGCACAAGCTTTATAAGCTCTATTTAAGGCATATCTCCAGGCTGCAACTAAGGCAAGCTAGGGGTGATGACAATTATGGCTGATTTCCAATTTTCCCCTCCTTCCAAGGGCTATGGGCCTGGAGTGTGTCAATGCTGGTGGTCCAAAAATAAATCTAGGATAGATTCTAATACCATCTTTGAATTTAAGCTCAGGTAACTCAATCCCAAAAAAAACGGCTTGTAAGGTAAGGATTACCCAAACTTTATAAGCTCTATTTAAATCATACTTCTAGGCAATGTGGGAATAAAGACTCCCTTGAGGTTGCAGTTAAGACAACCCCCAAAGGGGCTGCAATTAAGGTGGGCTAGGGGTGATCACAATTAAGGTGGTCTTCCAACATTAAAGATTTTTTTAGTTTACTTACCTTGTTTTCTTCATTCTTCTTGTATCATCATAGACACTTCTAATTCTCCATCCCAGAATGCATTCTTAATGTCTAGTTGTTGAGGCCAATTCAAATTGGCTGCTAAAAAGATAGGAGGAGTACCTTAATTGTATTCAGCTTTGCTACAAAAGCAAATGTCTCTGTATAGTCATTGGTTTGTGTACTGCACCCGTTTCTAGTCAGCTGGTGTCTTCCCTCTTGGCAGATCCATCACCTGCTAAATTTAACTTTTTTCAAAGGCCCTTATCTATTCTATTCTTTTGCTGCCTCTTTCCATACAGGAACCTCCAAAACTTCCTGAATAGTCTTTGGAGGTAAGAACAAGTAACATCGTAGACAGGGAGGGTGTTCTAAGAAAGAATTTTAAGATAGGATAGTGTACATGACATAGTTTCCTTTCTGAGAGTAATGGATATTCACGAACACTTGGAGCTATTACTAGTTCCAACTCCCGTGTTTTTGAGTAAATGAGTGTCTTAGCATTTTGTTCTACATCTCCTGAGTTTAAATTGCCTGCTGTTTATGGCATGTTAGGATGAGATAGTGCAACATGTTTAGTGTTTAGAAAAGTTAGTATTTTTGACAGATTTAGTGATTAGGGTGGGTTTATAAGGAGTTATGTAGAGTTCAACGACTGAGCTTTGCTCAAATTCATCCTTTGAAGAGAGGGACTTTGTAAGCAGCAGTGCTTTAAAGAAGATAACATTGAGGGGAAACAAAGGTTATTGATGGTCCATAGCAGTTGTAGTCTTTTAGAGTAGGAGATTACTACAATCAAGCCCGGCTACATGGATCATACTTTACAAAGCCATAATGTTTGTCATAAATAATGTCATAGACTAATTATTTACCTCTTAAGTCCTTCCTTAATTGGTTTGCGTGGAGTTTTTCTCTGTCTCCCTCTGCCTTTAGTGATTGGACTACTCTCCATCTCCTTACTGGGACTTCTATGTGTCTTCTCCACACATACTCAAACCCCCCATGGCGAGATTCTACCATCCTTTCTACTAGATGCTACCCCAATTTTTTACCTAATGAATTCGTTCCTAATCCTATCTCGTCTAGTATGTTCACTTGTCCAATGTCCAACACAACATTCTCATCTCTGCTGCATTGTGTTTATAATTTTTTTTTGAGTAGGAGAGTAACCAATAAAAACACATTATGCGATTGAGGGTTTAATTTAAATACGGTACAGCTATAAAAACACCAAGGGGCAGGATCAGAACTGAGGTGGGAGGTAGGGAAAAATTGTTGAAATTTTGTATAGGTGTTTCATAGGACAGAACACAGCTTGACATTCTATTTATGAGATGGGTGGATGTCAAATTTGATAGAAAGACTCGTTATGAACTTTCCACTTCTAATTTTCCCGAGAAAAAATATTTCCCACTTCTAATTTCAAATTTTTGGTTGTATTGATAAAGTTTATTTTGTTGGAGACAGGCTTTGAGAGGCTGGGATCACTTCATTTTTTACAATTCATTCTTTTAAATTTGTATTCCAACTTCAATCATCTTTCTCCAACCTTGCCTTACTACTATAGCAAAGGTCTTAACTGCCTTCTGCTCCAATCTTATACTGTCCAACTTTACCACTTGCCAACTGTCTTCTTCCATTTTTCAGTTAAACTACTCCCACGGTCCCGATTTAGCTTCTTAGTGCTAAACATTTAACAATTTAAACAACTCGTGCATAGCATGTGGTAACAATGGTTTGTGTATAATTTTATGAGCATATTGTGTTTGGCATGAAAAAGGATGCATTAGGATCCATAAAAGATTATTTTATCATTTTATGCATCAGGGCATATACCTCAAACTTGATTACTCATTGGTGCATAATTTACTTATTTGTTTACGGCGCCTTGTCTATTTGATACTTAAAAAACATACAAATTGTTTTGTGTTCAACTTCCAATTTTCTTTTCAGATATGGGTGTCCAAGCATGGAAGAGCTTGAATGCTACAATCAGAAATACAAGAAAAGATTAGATGAAGTTGGAGCACTTGGAGAGATACCAGATGATTTGGCTCTAGAGGTAATGCATGGCAACTATGTCCTATGCTCTTGTTCCAATGGATTTTATTCATAGTAGTAAATGACTGTTCCTTTGAAGTGAATTCAGTACTTAACAAAGTATAATTTTGCTCTGAAGGTTTCATCCCCAGGTGCTGAGAGGCTACTAAACGTGCCAGATGATATTGGTCGATTCAAAGACATGCCTATGAGAGTCTGTTATACAGAAAATATAGAGTCCAGTTCCCCAGAAATGGATGGAGTTTTCTTGTTAGATTCTATAGAAAATGACTCAGAGATGTGTGTGTGGAAGTTGGCAAATGTTAAAGAGAATAGAGACCCCCTTAGAAAAGGAAAGCCTTTAAGTCGTAAACAAAAGGATTGGAGATTAAAGCTGCCATTTAACTTGCATAGAATGGTAACTCTGTACCTTGAATAATTGTAAAATTTAATGTTATTTTGATTAATGAACATGAATTTTCTTTCTCACTTTTCTCCCTTCCCTCTTTTGCCTACCTATATTTTCTTGACTAGATATGATATGTGGAAGAAGTTTGAGAAAAGATAGTTCTTTTTATTTTAATTGTGGGCTCAGTACCAGGTTTTGTTCTGGTTTTCAATATTTTAGATGCAATTTTAGTATAATTAGCTATTTCTTTGCACGTATGTTTGTACTGTGTTTTTGGAGTGCTTTTCACCAGGTCCAATGCACATCAATGGAAGCAACTAAAACCAGCCTCTGCATATTTTTTTGATAATATGAGGTGATTTAAGCTTCAAACGTGCATATTTGAAGTGGATCCAAACATGCCCGAAGCCTAAGCGATTCAGCAAAAAGTTCAAAGATGAAGCTTATTACCATGAGCATAAGTGCAGAGTTACAAGAATTTACTGAGACCTCTTTCATTATGTTGCTCATAAATGGAATAACATCTTCACTTTTTAACTATATCATGTTATTCTTGACATCATCCGATTGCTTCATTTGAAAGTTTGGGACTGAGATCATGTGTCTAAAAACCAATGGTACATCTCTACTTACACCTCAGTAATTCTCAAGCACTAGATATAAACCCGTGTGATGCGCAAGTAATTAAGCAAAATACTTAAAATAAGAATGATTAAAAAATATTTTAAAATATATTATTTTATTGTAAAAAAATAACTCATTTTATAATTAATGTGTTAACTTTAAATGTGATTACTTTAAACTATGCAATGTAACTTTTTTTTTTTTTTTTAATGAAATCTTGTGAATACTTACGACCTTAAACAATATGGCTTTTAGGATGCGTTAATTGAATAGGTACTGCACCATGTGAAAGAATTTTCAGTAACGGGATATAAGTTTAGGAAAAATTGAAGGTACGGATTAAATGTGATAAATTAGTCCCAATCGTAGGGAATCCGACTTTTATAAAATGTTCCAATGCAACATCTTTTTGAAATTTCAATAACGATGGTGACATCTTCTTGGAGACTTGACAACGAGGGCAATGATGACGACTTCTCCCAAGAGACTACTAACAACGATCGCTTGTGATTGTCTTAATTTTAACATCACATTGTTTGAGCTGTTGTAGTTGCCAAAGTGATAAAGGAAAACATGGTTTGAGGTTGTGAACGTTGGAGGAACTCATGGTCATGAGGAAGTCCCAGGTGACAACATTGTTTAATTGCAAATTGTTTTATATTATGATTTTTTTTATTGTGGTTGTTATCTCAGCAAATACAGATCTTCGTTACCCTCATCGAAAAGAACAAAGTGAGAGAAAAAAATGATAGTTCCAAACATATACAAAATAATCTAATTTAATTATAAAATATCCCTATGATACCAAAGAATCTTGCCAATCCATTCCGTAATGCGGGAACCTATTTGGCTAATGCACAATGCACACTAGAAGTCGTTCTTAAACAAAGATTAGTCTCTTTGTTTGTCTCTATTTGCTTTGTCTAATTCATAAGACATTGTTGAGTAATTTATATTTATTAAGAAATTGGTTAAATTTAGTATTAACATTAAATTTGTCTATAATTATAATATTATTTTAAAATTTAAAATTTTTAAATTTATCAGAGATTGAAATAAAATATCAAGGACAAAAACTTAAATGAAACCTTAAATTAAGGACATTAAGGTTTCCATTTAGGGTTTCATTTATGAGATCCTACATATCTAAAGTTTCACTTATAAAACACTAACTATTTATGATAAAACTTAGGGTTTCATTTATGAAATCCTAAATATTTAGATTTTCAATTTATGATTTTATTTATGAAACCCTAAATATGTAAGATTTCATTAATTTTTTTGAATTTTGGGTTTCAATTTAGTGTTTCATAAATGAAAACATATTATGGTTTTATAAATAAACCTATAAACTTAAAATCTAAATACTGAGGATTTCACCAATGAAATCATAAATTTCAACATAAATATTTAGGATTTTATAAGTGAAACCTTAAATATTTAAGGTTTTATAAATGAAACCCTTAATGAAAACCTTATATATTTAGGGTTTCACAAATAAAACCTTAATTTCAAACCCTAAATATTTATGGATTCATATTTAACAATAA
This sequence comes from Amphicarpaea edgeworthii, assembly GCA_014843725.1. Taxonomy (NCBI): domain Eukaryota; kingdom Viridiplantae; phylum Streptophyta; class Magnoliopsida; order Fabales; family Fabaceae; genus Amphicarpaea; species Amphicarpaea edgeworthii. The sequence continues at coordinate 4,107,098 of CM026329.1, forward strand.
ATCGAAACCCTAAATATTTAGGTTATCATAATTGAAACAATAAATTGAAATCCTAAATATTTAGGGTTTTGATTTATGGTTTCATTTATCAAAAATTAAGTATTTAAGGTTTTATGTATGAAACCCTAAATATATAGGGTTTAATTTAGGGTTTCATTAATGAAACCATAAATATTTAAATTTTTATTATTGAAACCCTAAATATTTAGGTTTTAATTTGGGGTTTCATAATGAAACCCTAAATAAATAAGATTTCATTTATGAAAGCCTTAATATTTATGTTTACGATTTATTGTTTCTGTTAGAGTTTGCCCAGCTCGAAAACCAATTGTTAGGATTTGCTGGTTGTATATTGGAAGGCACAAGAGGAACCAAATTCAGAGTAAAGAATTAGATTAACAATCTTTATTCAATTCATAATAAATGATTCAATTACAGAAAGTATATTGTAAAAATCTAAATGATAAAGAGTGTAGAGAAAAGAAAGATAACACAAGATTTATACTGGTTCAACCATACCCCTGGTCTACATCCAGTTCATCCTCATACCAACGAGTTCCATTATAAAATTCTGAGTTACAAGCACCATGCACATGTAGACATTTCACAACAACATTTTCTAGCTTGAACCCTACAAGCAAGAAAACAAAAACCCTTTTCTCATCTTGAAACCCACAAGATAGAAAAGACAACACCTCATAGAAGCCCACTATGAGCAACTGAAAACACCATTCAATTACTACTAAATAAAAAAGGTAAAAGAATAAGGAACAAAAGCACTTGAAAACGTGAAGATTTAGTAGTAAGAGTAACATGGAAAGAATACACCTTAATGTGTGGATTTAGCTATAAAGAACTTTATTCTTCATAAAGAATTTTACCAATAAAGCTCAGAAGAGGAAACTTTAAATGTCGCACTAAATATTTAGGGTTTCACAAATAAAATTTAAATTGGCACCTTAAATATTTAGGGTTTAATAATTGAAACAATAAATCGAAATCATAAATATTTAGGGTTTCATAAATAAAATCTTATTTATTTAGGATTTCATTATGAAACCCTAAATATTTAAAGTTTTATTATTGAAACCCTAAATTTTTAAGTTTCAATTTAGGGTGAAATATATGGTTTCATTAATGAAACTCTAACTAAATTATATTTCCTTCTTGAAACCCTAAATATTTAGAGTTTCGATGTACAATTTCAAATATGAAATCCTAAATATTTGGGGTTTCAGAAATAAAACTTTAAATTGGAACCATAAAAATTTAACGTTTAATAATTGAAACAATAATTAAAAACCTCAAATATTTAAAGATTCATAAATGAAATCTTATTTATTTAGGGTGTAATTACCAATACATTAAATATTTAAATTTTTATGATTGAAACCCTAAATATTTAGGTTTCAATTTAAGTTTAAAAATTGAGTTTCATTAATGAAACCCTAAATAAATTATATTTCATTCATGAAACCCTAAATATTTTGGATATTATAAATAAAATCTTATTTATTTTGGGTTTCATTAACCGAAACCTAAATATTTAAAGTTTTATTATTGAAACCCTAAATATTTAAGTTTCAATTTAGGATGAAATATCAAATTTCATTAATGTAAACTTGAATAAATTATATTTCATTCATGAAACCCTAAATATTTAAGATATTAATTTATTGTTTCAATTATGAAACTCTATATATGTAGGGTTTGAAATTTGAACCTTTAAATTTTAACATAAATATTTAGGGTTTCACAAATAAAACTTTAAATTTGAACCTTAATTATTTAGGGTTTAATAATTGGAACAATCAAACGAAATCCTAAATATTTAGGGTTTCATAAATGAAATCTTATTTATTTAGGGTTTCATTAAAGAAAATTTTATTATTTAAACTGTAAATATTTAGGTTTTAATTTAAGGTGAAATATAAGGTTTCATTAATAAAACCCTAAATAAATTATATTTCATTCATGAAACCCTAAATATTTAGGGTTTTATAAATGAAATATTATTTATTTAAAGTTTTATTAACGAAACCCTAACTATTTAAAGTTTTATTATTGAAACCATAATTATTTAGGTTTCAATTTAGGGTTAAATATAAAGTTGCATTAATGAAACCCTTAATAAATTATATTCCTTTCATGACCTTAAATATTTAGGGTTTCGATTTACTATTTCAATTATGAAACCCTAAATATTTCAAGTTTCATAAATCAAATCTTATTTATTTAGGGTTTCATTGCTGAAAACCTAAATATTTAAAGTTTTATTATTAAAATCCCAAATATTTAGGGTGAAATATTATGAAACCTTAAATAAATTATATTTCATTCATAAAACCCTAAATATTTAAAATTTTATAAATGAAATCTTTTTTATTTAAGGTTTCATTAACGAAACCCTAAATATTTAAAGTTTCATTAATGAAACCATAAATATCTAGGTTTCAATTTAGGGTGAATTATATTTCATTCTTGAAACCCTAAATATTTAAGGTTTCGATTTATTTTTTAATTATGAAACACTAAATATTTAAAGTTTTATTATTGAAACTCTAAATATTTAGGTTTCAATTTAGGGTATGAAATCCTATAGAAATAATATTTCATTCATGAAACCCTAAATATTTAGGGATTCAATTTATTGTTTCAATTTTTAAACCCTAAATATTTAGGGTTTCCATTTAAATTTTTATTTGTGAAACCCTAAATATTTAGGGTATAATTTGGAGTTTCATTATTAAATCTGAATTAATTAGGGTTTCAATTATATGACCCTAAATATTTTAAATTTCACTTATAAAACCCTAAATATTTATGATCAAATTGATGGTTTCATTTATAATTTAAGGATTTTTTTATTAGACCCTAAATATATAAGGTTTAATTTATGGTTTCTTTAACGAAACAAAAAATATTGAAAGTGTTATTATTGAATCCCAAAATATTTAGCGTGAAATCTAGAGTTAAATTAATGAATTGTAAATAAATAAGATTTCATTTAGGAGACAGTAAATATGGAAGGTTTCGATTTATTGTTTCAATTATGAAACTCTAAATTTCACCCTAAATGTTTAGGGATTCACAAATAAAACTTTATATTGAGATCCTAAATATTTAGAATTTAATAATTGAAACTAAATAAAAAATCTTAATTTTTAGGGTTTCATAAATGAAATCTTATTTTTTTAGGGTTTCATTAACGAAACCCTAAATATTTAATGTTTTATTATTGAAATCTTAAATATTTAGGTTTTAATTTAGGGTAAAATATAAGGTTTAACTAATGAAACCCTAAATAAATTATATTTGATTCATGAATCCTAAATATTTAGGGTTTCAATTTATTATTTCAATTATGAAACCCTAAATATTTAAGGTTTCACAAATAAAATATTCAATTGAAACTCTAAATATTTTAGGTTTAATAATTGAAACAATAAATCAAAATCCTAAATATTTAATGTTTCATAAATGAAATCTTATTTATTTAGGGTTTCATTAACGAAACTCTAAATATTTAGGTTTCATTTTAAGGTAAAATATAAGATTTCATTAACAAAATACTAACAAAATAATATATCATTCATGAAATCTTATATATTCAGGGTTTCGATTCATTATTTCAATTATTAAACCCTAAATATTTAGAGTTTCAATATAAAGTTTTATATGTGAAATTCTAAATATTTAGAGTGAAATTTAAAGTTTTAAATTGAAACCCTGAATATTTAAGGTTTAATAACTGGAACAATAAATCAAAACCCTAAATATATAGGGTTTGATAAATGAAATCTTATTTATTTCTTGTTTCGCTAACGAAACCTTAAATACTTAATGTTTTGTTATTGAAACCCTAAATATTTAATGGTGAAATATAGGATTTCATTAATGAAACACTAAAAAAAAATATTTCATGCATAAAACCTTAAATATTTAGGATTTTGATTCGTTGTTTAAATTATTAAACCCTAAATATTTAAAGTTTCAATTTAAAGTTTTATTTGTGAAATCCTAAATATTTAGGGTGAAATTTAAAGTTTCATTATTGAACATTAATTAATTAGGGTTTCAATTATTTGACCTTAAATATTTAAATTTTCACTTATGAAACCCTAAATATTTAGGATGAAATTTATGATTTAATTTATAAAATCCTAAATAATTAGGTATTTAATTTAGAATTTTATTTATGAAACTCCAAATATATAAGGTTTAATTTAGGGTTTCATTAATGAAACCCTACATATTTAAATTTTTATTATTGACATCCTAAATATTTAGGGTGAAATTTAGAGTTTCATTTGTGGTTTAAGATTTAGGGTTTCAATTTGAGATTTCTTTTATAAAACTTTAAATATTTAGGATGAAATCTATAATTTCATTTATAAATTCTTAAATAATTAGGTAGGGATTTATTTATAAAATCCTAAATATTTTGAGTGAAATTTAGGGTTTCACTAATGAACCCTAAATAAATAAGATTTCATTTTTGAAATTGTAAATATTTAGGGTTTCCATTTATTGTTCCAATTATGAAATCCTAAATATTTTGGGTTTCAATTATGAAGCTCTAAATTTCACCCTAAATATTTTTGGTTTCACAAATCAAATTTTAAATTGAAATCCTAAATATTTAGAGTTTAATAATTGAAACAATAAACTAGAACCCTAAATATTTAATGTTTTATTATTGAAACCCTAAATATTTATGTTTCAATTCATGGTGAAATATAGGATTTCATTAATGAAACACTAAAAAAAAATATTTCATTCATGAAACCCTACATATTTAGGGTTTTAATTCATTCTTTCAATTATTAAACCTTAAATATATAGGGTTTCAATTTAATGTTTTATTTGTGAAACCCTAAATATTTAAAGTGAAATTTAGTGTTTCATTATTGAACATAAATTAATTAGGGTTTCAATTATATGACCCTAAATATTTAAAATTTCACTTATGAAACCCTAAATATTTAGGATGAAATTTATGCTTTCATTTATAAAATCCTAAGTAATTAGGTATTTAATGTAGGATTTTATTTATGAAATCCTAAATATATATGGTTTCATTATTGAAACCCTAAATATTTAAAGTTTTATTATTGAAACCCTAAATATTTAAGGTGAAATTTATAGATTTATTTGTGGTTTAGGATTTAGTGCTTCAATTTGGGATTTCGTGTATGAAATCTTAAATATTTAGGGTGAAATTTAGAGTTTCATATATTAAATATAATTATTTAGGGTTATGATTTATGATTTCATATATAAAACCCTATATATTTAAGATTTCATAATGAAACCTTAAATACTTAGGTTTCAATTTAGGATTTTATTGATGAAATGCTTAATATTTGAGGTTTCAATTTAGGGTTTTATTAATAAAATCGTAAATATTTATGGTTTTAATATATTGTTTCAATTATAAAACCCCAAATATTTTGGGTTTCAATTTAGGGTTATTTTTTAAACCATAAATTTTTATGGTGAAATTTAGGATTTCTTTAATAAAATCCAAAATATTTAAGGTTTTATTATTGAAACCATAAATATTTAAGGTTTCGATTTAGGGTTTTATTCATGAAAGCGTAAATATTTAGGGTTTCGATTTATGGTTTCATTTATGAAATCATATATAATTAGGATTTCAATTTAAAGTTTCATTCATGAAATGGTAAATAAATAGGTTTTCATTTATGAAACCTTAAATATTTAGTGTTTTGATTTAGGGTTTCAATTATGAAATTCTAAATATTTAATTTTTCAATTTAGGGTTTCATTTGTGAAACGCTAAATAGTTAGGGTTGTATTTATGAAATCATAAATATTTAAGGTTTCATGAAACCCTAAATATTTGAGGTGATATTTATGATTTCATTAATGAAACCCTTAATATTGAGGGTTTTAATTTATCCTTTTATTTATGAAACCCAAAATATTTAAGGTTTCAATTTATGGTTCTATTAATATAATCCTAAGTATTTAGGATTTTAAATCCTAAATATTTAGGGTTTCATTTATAGTTTTCCTAAATCCTAATCCATGAAACCCTCAAACCTAAACTATGAAATAAAATACTAAATCTTGAATCATGAAACCTTAAACTTTAAACCATGAAATGAAACAATACATCCTAATGAAGCCCTAAATATTAAACCAGAAAATGAAACTATAAATCTTAAATCATAAAATCCTCAATCCAAAACCATGAAATAAAACCCTAAATAATAAACCATGGAGCCCTAAATCCTAATTTTTAAACCATAAAACCTTAAATTATAAAACATGAAACCTTAAATCTTAAATCATGAAACTTCAAATTATAAAACATGAAACCTTAAATCTTAAAACATGAAGTCATATCCCATGCAACACAAATGTAAAATCGTACCACATAAACCATAAACCTTGAAACTAATAAAATTCACAATTGTACTTGTTAGTTGTTAAGCTTGACTGTGTCTCCTCCCTCTTTTTCTCTCTCCTTTTGTGGAAATGCTTACAAGTTATGTGTTAGGAGTTAGGACAATTAGTTGGGACAGTTATGATAGTAAGTGTTAGTTGGGATAGCTATGATAGTAGAAGAGGTTTGTTATGTATACAGAGCCAGAAGTAGTGCTAACACCTTCTACCAACTATTATAACTGTCTCAACTAATATTCCTAACCCCTAACATTATGGGGGAAGAGACATTCCATGTAAAAAAACACAAAAAAAAATGCTGCTTGATTGCATTATTGCTTGTGATGTCATAACATGCCTAGTATAATTGTTTATAACTTTTCATTTTCCATGTTTTTGTTGCCATTTTATGCTTATCTGTGACATCAGTCAGAAAATAAGACTGTGAACTACATGTTCATCATTGTAAAGGAATCAAACAATGCATTTATTTGTTCTGCTAGTTTGATGGAGTGCATATTTTAATCGTGCCATGATACCATTCACCATGGAAGAGTTTGTTAGTTGTTATTTCCCTTAGGCATAATTGCAGAGTGGTCCTTCGTGCTTGAATAGATTAAGTAATGGGGTGCAAGCTGAAGGACCACATTCCTAGTGCTTGTTGTCTTTTTTTTCTTTTTTCTTTTCATCATCATAATGTCATTATTCTGAATTCTTATTTAGAGTGGAACTGTGACTGTGGCCTAGGTAATGATTATGTAAATTTGTAAAGAATAAAACATTTGAAAGTTTGGTTTATATTTTCTTTACATTTGGATTTTCCAACATCGCTTTATTTAAATTCAAACAATGATTGTGAACTTTATGATAAAACTGAAATTGGTTAAATTTCAAGTCCCCATATTTGTATGGAGTACTTCCAGCTTTTACCTTGTTTCATAAGCAGGCAAAACATTGGTATAAAAAAATTCAATGATTTAAATATCATATCATAATCAGTCACTAGATGTAGAAGTGCATGGTAGAGGTGATTTCCAATTTATAGGTTTCATTTCCCTTTATATCTCTATGTGACACCTGCTCTACTTTTTTCCTTAAGTTTCTTGTGGATGGATATGAAGAGTTTATTTTTCATATAAATCAATCTTTAACCACAGTAGCATCCTCAGTGTATTGTTTTTTCTTATCCTTTTGTTCATTTGTGCTGCCTTCCTATCATTTCCTGCTAAATTTGCCAACATGAAATGCTTTTAGTTTTTGAATTGTATTCATTCTTATCTCGTTAGGCCCATGTGAAAAGACACTTGCCCATGTACCTTTCTTTCTAGTTATTCATTTACTTGCATTTTATTTTTTTTTTGTTACAAATTACATGATTAGCAAAAGATAATTATGTTCGAATCGAATAAGATAAGTGTAAACAACAAAGTTCATTGTCCAGGTATTGAGTATAATTGTATACTCATGATTTAAACTCAAAATAAGGGTTAAGTTAGAATAACTCCAGACAAGTTGATCTATTTGCTTGATGCGTACCTATTGTTTTACACTAACAGATAGAGCATTTAGTTTTTTTTTTTTTCTTTCAACTTTCTAGGAGATATTTTGAAAAGAAATATCTTTTTTTTTACAAAAAATAAGCATTACCAAACAAGCACTAAATTTTATGACACCACAAATGTACCAACATGATGTGCATCTCACGGTCAAAAAAGTTGTCAACCCTCAACAGTGAAGAAAAAAACAAGATATCTCTATAACTGGACTTGGGACGAAGTTCATGCACCCAACAATGTTGAAAATGTGAGGACATTGTTAAAACATTACTAAGTAATTTTCCATGATTGTAAAGCCAAAGAGGAAGACAATTGAATTTAGCATGCGGTGTTGAGAAGTTCTAGTCAAATTATGACGTTTGTTCTTTTGCCTGGTACTTTTTTTTCTTTCTTTTATTTGATTTATAGCATGTCACATCATTAATTTATTTTCTGTTTGATTTCTAAGATTTAAATAAAGAAAAAATAGGTGACTCAATAATTTCTTAATCTAATTTTACATTATCATCTAAGATTTGAAATGAATATTATATTACTCCATTAAGGAAGTCTATTTTTTTATATGTTAGTTTGTTAATATTTGTTATAAATGTAATATGCTATCAACCTCCCTCTTTTTTTTTCTTTTTTTTTTAATTATCCAACCCACGTTATAACTGCATGTGGGAGTCAATCATACAATAGATGGAGTGTGGAAAATTGGTGTTGAGAATATTGAGGGTTTCACTTCTCAAATACGTCACGTTATTTGTATTTTGAATGTATGGCAATTGACATTTAACACGTAAAGACAAGAATAGTATTAGATACAACTACAACTACAAGACGTTTAAGCCAATCTTCTGCACTTGGTATGTAAGGTCCCCTAGCAATTAACCAAGCCTACATTTATGAATGAGTGGGGGCCATAACTCACTATGTCTATTGTTTTGAGTAATGATAAATTAATGTGATCCCATCTTGGAGTGAATAGAAGAGAAAGATAAGAAGCAAAAAGTAAAAGATCTATGATCAATGATGTGGTGGGGAATGAAAGAGAAAAATGAGATGGAAATTGAATGCAAGAGAAAATGAATGTATGTAATATTTTATCATATAATAGTCTAAATTAATTTTATCCTATATTTTAATTACAACCTATTATTTAGGATAAGACTATTAATTTTTATAAAATTATCTTAAAAATTATATTAATAATGATTTATGATTAAATAAAAGTATAAATTTTTCAAAAAATAAAAATAAAAATGAAAGTATAAAATTTTTAATATATTTTACTGTTAAAATCTATTTTTCTTGTATTTTACTCCCACTTTCCCAAAATGATTGTATTGAAGTTTCATCTTTTAAAAAATTATCCAAATTGATTTATTTTTTAGTTTTCATTGTGATATTTAAACCTCTGTTTCAAATTTGTCTTCTAATACATATTGTTGCTTCGAAATACTTATAATGCATTTATTGAAATGAAGAAAAAGAATGAAAATATTTTAATAAAATATCGTGGAGTAGTTTTTAAGGGAATTATTTACTTGAAAAAGAATTAAAATATCGTGGAGTACTTGTTTTTTTCAATCTGTGTAAAGTAACTTAAAATATCAGTCATTTTATTTAACAGCGTGTGACCTATGAACGTTGCCTGATTTCCTTACCCATTGACACAAGCTCTCTCCCCAAAACCATGGTTGTCCCCATTGAATTTTGTATTCCTCCAAGAAATCTGTGGTGAGGACAAAGAGGGTTTGGAAGCATGTGAAAGGTACGTGAACTCTTGTATTTGGACAGTACCTCAATCCAAGTACATGCAGTTAGCAATTTTCTTTTAGTATAAAAACTCATTAAAAATATATATATATATAATTATGTTATTGGTATAAAATATTTATCGATTTTATTAATGATTAATTATTATAAAAATCTATCTGATTATCTTTTTAATAATATTCTCCTCTTTTAATTAGGTTTTTTTTTTTTCTTCCATAGAACTGAAACTAAAACCTTCCTTATCTATTACCACTTAAATTTTGTTAGAATTTAAGAGAACTTGAGCTTATTATTTTGAATTCAATAAGCACCTAAAATTAGTTTCTTAAATCGAGTTGAAGTTAATAATGTGTTGAAGATTTCTAGGGGCGACATAATGCATCATTAGACAATCCACTAACAGTATGGCTTGGGACGTGTGATGTAATGTTAAAATTTTTGTATGTTCGGCTAAACTTAGGTTAGATGGAACACATACACATTCTAATACACATTTTTTTATTAAGAGTAAAAATTGAGAGTTTTTTATTCAATTACTATAAGCTTGACTTGATCTTCTTAATAGCTTTTTAAATACTTCAACATACCCAACATTAATAATTAGTTCCATGAATTTCACTTTTTATTAAATAAACTATTTGTATATATAAACCTGTAGCACGGTTTCGCAACGTCGGGGATGCATAGAGGCACAACACCTAAAAATTCAAACGAAAGAAAAAAAAAGTTTCCTTCATGCGAAATGTTATAGGGTTTATGCTGCCATTTAGAAAGAAAGTGTATTCTAGATTCTAAAATCAATAACTTTTTTTTTATGCATTTGCAAAACGATTTGAAATATATATTCACAATATAACTAAACAATTTCATTCGAAACAAAAAAAGAAGAAATTATAATAAATTTTTCATTAACATGCATTTACATGAATATATACATCATATATACATTTTTTTTTATCAATAAAAATCAAACTTGGTACCAATAGAGTTTATAGTACTCATGTACCAACTCAACCAACTGTTCAGTATATCATATATAAATTGATTGCATTGACTTTGTAAAAGTTTGTAGTTAACCATAAACGTGATAGTTAAATAATTAAACTGTGGGAGTTGGAGGAGGAAGTAACCATTTGGAACCTTCAATCAAGCCAAGTGAAATGTAAGGTTTTACCTGCACTTCAGTTAGTTGCATAGTTAAAACACGTCCGGCAGGATCTGCACCAGGTCCCTTGTTCATATACTCTCCAAAACGTACAGTTCTGTAAATAATTTGTATTGATCAATATGGAAACAAATGTACTTTAAAAGTTGGCTTAAATATACTCCATTTTCATATTATTATCTAGGATTTTTTTTTCATACTTTTTTCTTCAAAAATTTTCATTTTACTATATTTGACATTGACATTAGCTGTCCGATTAAATATGATGTCACAAACAGAGTATCACATTATTACTCATAAAACCTTTAAAAGGAAAATAAAAAAGTAAAATAGGAAGTACAAGTAACAAATTGAAAGATGCAAAAAATAAAATAAAAGATATATGAAGTAAATTTATTTTAAAAGTAATGATTTGACATCAATAACGTGAAATTTCAAATAGAATAGTATGAAAATGAAAAAAAAAAAAAAAGATCATGCTAAATAGTAAAAATATATTTAAGCTTTAAATATTTATCAAAGGCTTAAATATGTTTTAGCTGCATGATATATATCATAATTTTACATTTGTTTCTTAATAAAAAAAAATTATGGTTGGTTTCTAATATATAATTTTTTTTTATTTTAAGTTTATGTTGTTAGTTAAACATCATATTGAAGATTTACAAATCACCGCGCACAGATTTTTTTTTTAAATATTTAATTCCGGCAACAACAAAAACAAAATTTTTTATATATTAGAAAGCAAAGCAATCGTTAAGGAAAAAATCATTAGTAAGCAAATATAAAAATGAGATATATATATTAGTTACCTATGACATATGTAAGTAAAAAAAAAATTATAAGGATTGTAATGCAACACAACTATACACACTCATGCATGCATTCGTATGGAGCTACATGTTTGATGTATAATTATAAATGTAGGATGTAAATTAGATGGTTACGTGTCATATTCAGGGTGATTGTTGTTAGTCCACCCTTCTTTTCTGATAACACTGGAGATGTTGGAATAAGCAAAGAGTACTCTGGGATGAGACATCCATGCTCTCCCTAAGTAAGTGTTAGTTCCAGTTCCAGTGACATCACAATGCACAAATGAGTAGCAATTTTTCTCTTCCTCAGTTTTTCTTGCTTGTGCCACTATAAATGTAATCCTAGTGTTGTCACCAAGCGTTCTCAATTCAGTATTCTGCATCATGAAATAAATCGCAAGTAATTATTACAATTATATCGTCGTTATGCTTATGTTTGTAAATAGTATTCTAAAATAATTTTTAGAAGATAAAAATATGAAAAAAAATAAATTAATTTCTATAAAAATTAAAATTATTTTATCTAATAGTTAATTTTTACTAATTATCTATTAAAAAATACAATTTTAATATATAGAAAAATTAATTTCATTTTTTCATCTTATAAAAGTCTTTCGAAATTACTATGTAAAAAAACACTTAGTCTATGACAAATTAATTAAAATATAAATATCTTTCACATTAAAAAAATATAAACATTCTCAAGTTCCGGAAACTTTATTTACCAAATACATTGACTTTCCACTTCCAAAAATATAATCTACTGTTCCTTGAATTAAGCTGTCTTTGATAAAATGTCTATTCCTATCATCACATATGGTGTCCTGGAATCCAAGCATCTCGCAGTTAAAAAATGCCGATTTGTCACCGGACATTCTCAGTGCAACTGCTTGACCTAGTGGCTTTCCATCGGGTCTTGGTGCAGAATTCTATTCCATCAAATTCAAAAAACAAAAAAACTTAAAAATGAAACTTAATGATATGCTTTTGTTTTAATATATGAAAAATATAAGGAAGAATGTCCACAAACCGAGAAAATAATATTGGCTGCCACGAAGTAATCAGATTCAACAATCAATGTAGCACTATCAACAGTGCCATATTCCTTAGCCGTGCCTCCAAATGTCAAGTTTGGCTTGTTCTCCGGTAACCCATACAAAGTTACAAAAGGCTTTGTCTTCTCAATTTTGATTTTTTCATTGTAAATTCCAGGTCCAATGAACACAATCACACGATTAGTATTTTTAATAGGTATGTTATTAATGGCTTCAGTGATGGTTCTAAATTCCCCACTACCATCTTGCATTACCTTCATAACCTTACCACCTTTTTCAGCGGTCACTAACTCAGGGTCCATAGTGGTCATTCTTTGTTCTAAAGGTCCCACGTTATTATTAAACCAGGTCTTCAATTGAGTCTTATCAGCAGGAATTGGCACAGTATCATCGGATAAAACAACATGAATGGTGAGAAATGCTACTATGAAAGCCACCTGAATAGTAAAACTTTTGTTTCTTGAAGCCATGTTTCTGGTGTTTAATTAATCTTTTTTTAGGTGTATATGAGATTGACATTTATAAGATGCAATGCAAGTTACTTCCTGAATTTGTGAGACTTCATTGAGAGAGCGGTTAATTTGATTCACCCATCTATTGTTGCAAAACTAAAAATAAAATAAATTTGGGGTTGATGGTTCATGAATTTGAGCTTCATTTATTACGATTTTTTTTTGTTAAAGCTACATTATTTGTGGTTTTCTAATTTCTTTTTTTTTTTTTTTGTACAATTTCTGATTAAGTACACGTATGTGTAAGCTAAAATTGTAGAGTTTTTCCTTAAGAAAAATAAGCACGATGTATTAAACCTATGAATTGATTTTGTAAATACCGAGAGTTTATTTAATAATTATTATCGCAATAATTAGGAATATTTATTACGTTAATCTAAGGATTTAACCATTTCAAAATTCAAACACGTCACGAGCCTGCAATTTCCTTAAATAAGATTGGATGTATAGTATATTTTTCTTCCATCTATAAATTTATGAGTTTGGTAATTTACTACATTTATATTTTCAGTTTATTGTCTTTATTAAATAAATAAATTTAAATTTAAATTTAAATAAAGAGGTTGAAATAGCATTTTGATTTGTCATATATATATATATATATATATATATATATATTTTTTTTTTTTTTTTTTTTTTGATCTTTTACGTTTTAAAATTTTGGTTTTGATGATTCTCTCTGTATATATTGAAAGTCTTAGTTTGTCCCAAAAATATTTTTAAACAAATATGTATTTATTGAAGGAGAAATTATTAGAAGTTTAGATCATCACGTCATTCATACAAAATATTTTAAATTGATTAAGATCTTTGAAATTAAGCAATAACAATATTATTCTTTGTTAAAATGTTAACCAACATATTTTAAATTTAGTGAATAAATCTTTAATTTAATAATTTAATAAATATATATTTGATTATCCATATATCACATAATTATTACTCGGAGACCACAAATAGCATGGTGGTCCTATTAACACCTAATAATTTCTCTTGTTCAAGTAAAACAAGATAATATGTATGAGTTATCTTTTGTGATGAGTATCTTTTCTTTTAGTATTCAATCGTTAAATATTTCGATAGGTAAGATATATGCACAAGATATTCCAATGCAAGTCACATTTCAACCTACGGTCCTAAATTCAACAAAAAAAACAAAAAATAAAGTACTAAATGTGACTAATAAATGAAGATCAACAATGTTTTAACTTGAGAATCCCAATTTTATTTGTACATACCTTGTTGAGCTAAGACTTATAGATTTTTATTGGTCATTAGTGTCTTAATCACAAAGGTTACTCTTGATTTAAGTAATCATAAAGTACTTCTAAGTATGAGACCTATAAGATCAAGTATTCCGATACTAAGCAGGTCAAGTACCCAAATACCACATCAGTCGATGGTTATATTACAAAGAAGAGTGTCTGAATATTTAGACTTGATCACCAAATCTGAAGTTAATATGAGTTTCTCATAGAGTACTCAAATACTTTGTTTACGAATTAAATCATAAGCAACCTCATAAGAAGGAAAATATACAATTATTCAACTAGTTAAATAGTCAAACATTTTTATAAAATTATTTTAAAAATTATATAATTGAATGGTTGTCATAGTTGAAGAGTCAAAACATCATATTTAATCTCTATTATTAATTCCAACCAAAGGAAGAGTTAGAAATTCTGATTAATAAGTAGAGCGTTCCAACAAATTTATATATACCGTTGAAGTTGAAGTGGACACAACTGAAGTGGAATTTGAAGCCATAATTGGAAGTTTATGGCTTTTAGCTTAAGTTTTATAATCAAAGTGGGGATGAAGATGTCAGCCACGACATGGTTCATGGTTCTTGCTTCTCCCTAAAAGGAGCAATCAATGTTAAGACCCCATCACCATCACCATCTCAATTTTAGTTTTTTTTAAAAATAAAATTGCAAGATTCCTTAGATTGGGGTACCCAAAGTGCTAATTTGTCATACTGTGGGGACATTGATTTGTTGAGTGTTCTTATTTTATTATTATTTTTTTCTTTCTTTATTATTGAGTTTAAAGCTGTCCCTCTTTTTCCACTGTTGTTTGATTTGGATTTGCAAGAGATTCCAATCCCCTCTTCATATGTTCATCATTGATTCTATATGGTGGTGGAGGTTGGACAGAAACTGAAGAAAATGCCATGATACAATATGACATAAAGTTGGTTATTATCATAAAGTTAAAGAACTGTTCATATATGTCCCTCAAGATTGAAATGGCATAAACTTTCAATCATGAGAATGAAAAATACAAGCAATATACAGACACAAAAAGGTTTATCCACCCTTGATAAAATTATTTTATATAATGGTAAAATTATTTTATATTGTAAGTTAATTCTAACTCTCTTTATTTATTGTAAGATAAAATAATTGATTTTTATAAAAATATTTTAAAAGTCATTACAATAGTTATAATTAATTGACAATGTAAAATGATTACCTAACTTTGTAGAAGCATTTTTTTTTAATAAAATTCAAACCTAGACTACTTTAGAGAAGCTATGGGCATTTAACGATGTTCGCATTCCCACAACCACCTATCACCAAAGTCAAACTGTGTAATATAAATAGATAAAAAAAAAAAAATAACAATTACTGGTAGGGGGACTAGGCTAAAATTCAATCAAGTCTAACAAAATCGAAAGTTTGAAAGCCCATAAAAATCACAAACAAAATTAGTTAAAAGAAAACTAGGGAGTTATCCCATCAAACAAAATCAGAATCTACTCCAAAGTTAACAATTGTGTCAACATATTGATTGCCTTCTCCAAAGATATGAGTGATGACTATATATATTTTACTAGATTTGAATCTCATACGATTCCATCATCCTCTAAGACACCAAGAATAAGCTTCTGTTTGGAAAAGGCATTCACCAGCATTTAAGAGTCGCATTCAATCCAAAGATTAGACCAACTACGAGCATAAACTTGTTTAATCGCACAAAGAACTACATATAATTCAGCATAGAACGCACTTTAGTTACCCAGAAACACTGCAAAGCCACCAATAAAGGAATCAAGATGATTTTGAAATATTCTTTCCGCCCCCACCAACCGAGGCTACCATGAGTAGCGTCGCTATCGGTATTGCATTTGTAAAAGTCAACCGTGAAGATGTCAAAAGACATGTCTAATCTTAGGAACCTTTGAAAGATGAGGAGAAATCTCATTTACAAAACTAAAATTGAATGATACTTATAACAAGAAAAAATGAAAGAAAAACTACAATGAAGAAAAATATATAATTATTTTTGAAATAATTTTGATATATTTTCTTTTTATGTTATAAATATATAATTATCTCTTCTTTTTTTTTTCAAAAAGACAAATATTTAAGATTTTATTCAAAATAATATATGCTGAATTGTAAAGCGTATATGGGCCCTGGGACTGCAACATGATGATCTATTTTTGGTCTTGAAGCAATTTATGGAATATTGATTTTTTTTATTATTTATCTTTCTAAATTTGTAATATTTTTGGATGGTAGTTCTCAGAAAGTGGATTTATATATTGTAATGTTCAAGGGCCAGCTATGTATTTATCACCATTCCATTGACCAGGTTATCTTAATCGTAACAACTACACTCCATTGTGTAAAAATTCAAATTTATCTAATGACACAATTGAATAGGTATCAATAATCACTTTTTTAAATTTGTGTAATATTTAAAATCCTTTCAATTATAGCTCCATGTTTAAAAAAAAAAAACAAAAAAGATCGAGTGCATTTGGACTCCAACTTTTTACGTGTTAGATCAGCTAATATTTTTATGAGTGAATTTTAAGATAAAAATGGCTTAAATAATATTTTTATCCATTAAAATAAAGTTTTTTTTTATTTAAGTATTCTAAAGTTTTTTTTAATCCTTATTATCAAGTGACAATGTTCATTACCGAAAAAAAAAAAACAGTGACAATATTAAATGATGAAGTATCGAAGATGATAATCATACATTGATTTGTCATGTCATCAAAAAGTTTAACAAGACTTTTTCTTTCTTTTTTTTTTTTGGTAAACTGCATTTTTAAATTCCTAATCAACTAGTTTAACATCACTATCTCATCAAACCCATAAATGTTATTTTTATGTTATTATTTAACTTGTTACTTTGTATCATCGAGGACTAAAACAAAACAAAATAAAATAAATCTTTAAATGTCTAAAATCATAATAAAAATAAAACAGGTTAAATAAGTTTTAAATTTTTAAAAAATATTTATTTTTTAATTTGAATTCATGAGAGTTTTTATGTTATTTTACATCTTTGATAAAAAAAAAATTATTTTATTTTGAATCTTACCAATTACATTATATCATCTATATGTTAAAATGATGTCACATCATCACTTAACTAATGATTGGAATGATATCACGTCATCCATAAGAACTTAAAATAAAATAAAATAAAAAAAATTTCAAGTGAACTAAAACAACGCAAAAAAAAAATTTAAGTGAATCAAACTAAAAAATAAATATTTTTTAAATATCTAAAATTTATTTAAGTTAAATAAAAATATATATAAAATCTTTGAAGATCTTTTAAAAGATATGTAATGATACCCATGCATATTTACTTTAATTCGCAAAATATCTTTAGATTAAACAAAATTAATACTTAATCATAGTTAACTATGAGTAAAAATTTTACATATCATAATTACATTTTAATAAATTTTAAAATAATTTTATAAAAATTAACTATTTTAGCATACACTATATCACCTTATTCCTTAAAGTTGAAAAGCTTTTTTCATAGAATTTTTCAAACTTCAAATGCAGTATCAAAGTTTTTAAGTATAAAAGATTCACATTCAGATTGTGAACAATAGATTATAAACTTATAAGAATTTAGAAGCAGCCTTTTATAAGATACTTGGTATATTAATATAACTCGTATTTTCAAATATAAGAAAAGAAGACTCTCTTTCTACCAAGTTTCTAATATCTAAACCGGCCAAAAAGCTTGAGAGGAAGTATTAGAAACAGTGTAATTAGTGCAAAGAAAGCCACAGGCAGTTACACTGTTTTTCCTTTCTTTTATGCTGATTTACTGTTTTTTCTTCACATAAAATGATACTATTATTCACATTTTAATATGTACTATTTCAACTATTTACTTGAAAGAATATTTATATATAAATTCTATAATTATATTTAAAACATAAAATTAAAAATCCTTATGTGGATACACGGCAACACCGCAACAGACTTTAATTTTTTTTTATCTATCAATATTAATAGATAGTTTATTAGTTTTTTTTAAGAAAAAGAGATAAATACATTAAAGATTTGAAAGAAAATGAATTGATATAAAATAATTTTACACTATTAAAATATTATAATTTATTATTTATATAACTTTTAAGATAATTTTATAAAAATAAATTAAATTATCAAATACTAACTATAATATAAAATTACCTTTAAACTCTACTTTAAATTTATATGTCAGTTCTCATATTCACCAAACTTTAGTTGTATTCATTCATTGCGTTGTGATGTGAAGTAAAGTAAAGTAAAGTAAAATAATAATAATTAAAATATTGTGTTTAATTCTTGCAAGACACAAGTACTAATTTGTATATTTGTCAGTACTTGATTTGGACAGGTGTTTGGTTTGTCTTTTATGATTGAGCCTGCCTTTCTTTTTTCTTTTCTTTTTTCATGCTCATGCTCATGTTTAATTGTCAAAATACAACATAATAGTAGTATTATTAATTTATTATATGCATTAGTTTTACACAATGGGTTAGATCTTACCACGTTAACAATCTCCCTCTTTTGGAAAACTACATCGTATTCTATGTTATTCTTTCATTTAATTTTTTTAATTGACAAAGCAAAGAATGAGTTCTTTTGGAAAAAAAGGTGTTTGTATATAAAAAAAAAATTACTAAAAAATGTCAATGTAATTATATCAATTTTTCATTCAATCTTGTTTTATTTGACAACAAAACCCGCTTTATAAAATGCATTTAGATGGATATATAGGTTGAAAAAATAATAACACCACATTACAATTTTCAATGGTTTAGGCTTAGTTAGATAATTTTAGAAGTGGGATATTTAGGTTTAACATTGGTCTTTGGTTCTATTTCGATTAGGATTACATGGGAAGATATTTAGATTTAACATTAGGTTTTTTTCTTGAGATAATAACTATCTGTATTTGATCGAGAGAAATAATTCAAAGAAACGATTTGTAAACAAATCCTTAAAAACAAAAAAAAACAAAAATCTTCTACTGAAAATTATCCAATCAAATCTAGTTGAGCATTTTATTGTTTTCTACTTTTCTTTTTTGGCTTTATATATGCTTCTGTTTCTCCATTTGAGATGTTATAGAAGGAGATCTAGGATCCTGAGATTTTCTCATTGTTATTATTATTATATTATTATTATTATTATTATTATTATTATTATTATTATTATTATTATTATCTGCTGTTAACATTGCTCCCAAACAAAGTTCTGCCACTATCTTCGTTTTTATCTATTTACGTTAGACATATATAGTCTGTGTTCTGTCGCGATCATTGGGTGCACGTAATACCCAACAAGGTTTAAATAAATTCTTCATAAGTAAATACCATACATTATCCTTCTTCACAAAAAAAATAAAAATAATAGCATTATCCTTTCAATATTTTTTGATACTAAATTTTTATTTATGTTCATTATTCAAATACTTAATTATTAATCCTGTAAAAAATTTTGTCACTAAAAAACATATTGTTACTAAATTAAGTTTTGAGAACACAAGTTATTGAATTTCTGTTTATATCTTTACCCCCATCCTTTCCGTAAAGCTAAACATACATTTTAAATTTAGTGATAATATAAAATGTTAAAAATTAAAATATTACCTTAATACTAATAAGTAATATTAACACCACACCGCACCTATGCATAAGTTTAATTAAATTCTTTCTTTAATCCTTATCTACAATTATTCAATAAAGTAGGTATGATCAACCGGTGAGAATTAGGCTATTTGGATCTAACTTAACCAATTAACCCTACAAAATCGATAATTTATGATTTGAGATTTATACCTCACTTATATACTATATTTTGATAATATCATTAGTTAATGTTAAATATCCAATACATTCCTTAAATCGATGATTAAACATTTCAAATTATGAAGTTTGAAGGACCGAACATTTGTGGATTCATAGGTTGTTCAATAACGATTCGAATGACATTATAAACTCAACCATACTTATTAAGATAAGTTCTAATACCATCTTAAAATTTAAGTTTAAATCTAATTTAATATAAAAAAAAATTGACATATAAAGTAAAATTTATGTTACTTGTATATTTTATTTGATCTTATCACTTATCAATATTTAGACGTCACTTATATATTTTATTTAATCTTATTACTTATTGACATTTATACGTCATTTATATATTTTATTTAGTCTTATCAATTATCGATATTTACACATCATTGATATATTTTATTTATATGTTATTTATAAATTTTATTTAGTCTTATCAATTATCAATATTTACACATCATTGATATATTTTATTTGTTCTTATATCACTTATGTAGTGGAATCTGAGTGAGTGAGATGCTCACAATCAATTTATATTAGATATATCTAAAACAAGTTTTTTTCTCAAAGAAATACTCTCCAAATTTTAAAACAAAAATAAAATTATGGTCTCTTATTAATATATAACAGACCCGTCGAAAATGATCCAGTGCAGTGCAGCTAAATTTTTTTTAAAACCGTACAACGTGAGTTTTTCTTATGCATCTATCAATTCTCATTGGTTGTATATGTTTTCACTATTTGTATTTTATAATAAAATAAAATAAATATTATGGTTGAATTGAATTCCACTAGAAGTTAGAACCTTATACAATCCAATTCTTCACACGTAATTAATATATATATATATATATAGTCACACCACACCCATCTTACACATTCGTCAGCTTCTTCTGTGTGCCACCCCCTCTTTAATTTTTTTTTTTCTTTGTAAGCATTTTCTTCTTCCTTTCCACTGTTGTGAAACGTGTGATGCAGTTTCCAGTTATGTTAAACTGCATGAGACTATGATTGACCTTCATTTTTTTCTTCTTCTTTAAGTTTCTGCTGCAGTGGGGGGTGTCAATTGAGCATGTTTTATGATCTGGGGCATGTGCTGTTTACTTGTTCTGTGATTTTTTTCTGCAATTGTCAAGTGTGCACCTTTTTCAATTCTTGGCATCGATCTCTTGAAATTTTGGTAGTGGCGATGATACCCTTTTGCTGAATTGCTTTCTTTTTGACAATTGGAGAGTCCGCATGCAAATTGAATTTATGGGGTGAACCATTTCATTCATAGCTTATAGATTTTTATTTTTTTTTCAATACTTCAGTGTTGTAGTATATGACTCATGGAGGCATGTAAGTCCTGTAGTCAAACAAAAGTAAAAATCAAAATTTTCTCATATCTATGTTCTGATTTTCTGTTTCCCTTTTTTAGAATTCTATGTTTAGCTATGAAGCTGGATCTTGGAACACTTTGGAATTCCCTTTGAGTTTTAGGTTTAGGAAGGCTAAATGTCAAAGCGTGTTGTTGTGTTTTGAATTTCATTGACTTTGTTGTTATTTCTATCTGAATTTGTTTTGATACTTTCTTTGTGTTTTTCTTTTTTTGCTTTTGTCGTTCACAAAATAGAGCTATTGGACTTTCTTGAACCATGGCTCTCTCTGGTGGTCACAAGAATAGAGGAGAGTTGAGGATTCATGAGAGTGTGGATGAGCTAAGAACTGATTTGGCAGACTATGTTGCTGAGTTATCAGAAGCATCTGTGAAAGAGCGAGGAGTCTTTGCCATTGCTTTATCTGGTGGTTCTCTCATTGGCTTAATGGGGTATTTGTATCTTATCTTTTTCCATATAATGTTTATTTTGCTTTTGTGATTTAGTGTTGGTTTAAAACTTATGGTTGCAAACAGAAAACTCTGCGAAGCTCCTTACAACAAGACAGTGGACTGGTCCAAGTGGTATATCTTCTGGGCTGATGAGCGCGTTGTGGCGAAAAACCACACTGATAGCAATTATAAGCTTGCTAAAGATGGCCTTTTGTCCAAGGTTGTGCCCTCAATTCAAACATATCATGTTTCTCATTTCCTTGTCCTGTTTATGTAAAGAATGATTTGTTCTCAGAATGATTTGGAGGAAAGTGATAATACTTGTAGTTTTTGAGCATTTCTTTATCATGTTTCTCATGGCTTTGGTTGCTTCTGGTCTTGCCAGTTGACTGGGAAAATTGAATAGCTGTTTCAATTTTGAGCTTATATAAAGAAGCTTCTTTAAATTCTCTTGGTCATGTGAAACATTACATTTTTGCTTCAAGGTGCCTAATTTTGAATGTGTGGCTGATATAGTTAATATTACTTTCAAGAAGGTGCTTAGCAAATTAGCAGTCTGGATCTTGTTTTTACTTTTTACTATTTACTTAATTGAGATTTAACATTTATTTTGACATGGAAGTTAATTCGCCCTTTATAATAGTTCATGAAATGAGGAGGAATTCATAGTTTAGTACAAATTTCTTCATCCTCTTTTCTTTACTTTTTCAAGGCATGGGATAGGGGGCACAGGGTTATACACCAAGACCACATAAGTTTGAATCCTTGAAAGGCTGCTGTCCAAAACTTGTCTTTAGTAGAGGAAAGGATTATGCTGAAACCTGAAAGGTTATGGTATTTGTTCTGCAAGATTGTGATGGTAGAAATTCAATATTTATGGGATATACCAGTTAGTTGGCTTGAAAAACCATTGGGGTTGAGGTATACCATAGTTGAGTCTGTTTGACATGAAGCAAATGTGTAAAAGTTCAGTGGCACAAGTGAAGTCGCAGTTTCACAAAACTTGCTAACACCAAATTTGTGAAAGGAATCAGCCACCTCTCATAATACAAACCTTATATCACCATAATTGTGAAGCTTTCAGAATTTTATTGATTCTAGCATACTGAAACAAGAGCTTTTGGAAGAAAATGAACTGTTTTTTTATATTGACATTATGAAAAGTAGAAGCAGCAAGTTCTCAAAACTCTGAATTATCACATGATTTTGTAACATAAGAACTAGAGAGACAGCAGAACTGATCTAGTAACTGTTCAGCTGACTTTTATGACCCAGTCACCAAGGTGGATAGGACCCAATAGCTCTTTCTTGGAGGGTCTTTTTATGTTTCAGGTGCTTGGTTTTTAAACTACACCCATTACCAATAATTATGATGTTGAGGATTCTTACAGTCCTAACAGGATTGACTATATCATTATAAGAAAGAGGAATACAAGCAACACACATTAGAAAACTTTCAAATTGGAAGATTGCGTGTGAATGTTTGTTATTCTCTTGCTACAAACAGAGGGAGTGCATTGCCTGTCAGTGGCATGTGCCTCCAATTTACTTCCATGAATGGCAAGTTGGTTATCAGGTGTGCTTTCAGAATGAAGGTCCCAGAAGCGCTGAGGATCCTATTAGTTGACAATTTTGCTTGAAGGTTGTAGCATTAATCACTACAATGATCCAATACTGTGTAAGCTTCCTAAAGCGGAGAGGATAATCTCATTCAGATGACTCCTGGACATTTTTGCTTGTTGCATAGTTAATAGATCATATTATCCCTTCAAGCAGATTATGTACCGTGTCAAAATGCTTTCAGCATTCAAGAAAATTGTTCTTTTGTTACAGGTTAAATAGCAAAATAAGATGCATTCCAATATCCCAGTGGTTTACAATTTGCTTTTGACGTATTTATCCCAACAGTTGCACTTTGTAAATGAATACAGGAAAAAGGTGTGGTTCAATTGGAGTTTTGTAAATTTGTTTTTTAGCTAGGTGATTGGGTTGTTCTTTATGCTTTACGTTTCCTATAAGTGGCTTTCGGTTGGATGAGAATTAAATAATTCTGTACAGTAGGATCTGTAATATTCAACATTCTGGCTTCAGGTTTATGCCTTCACTATTATCTTCTGTGCATTTAGTTTCTAGGCTGATTCAGTTCTAAGATCCTTACCATTCCGCTTGTGTGTTGTTGTCCTGTGCTGCAGTTGCTATAATGCCTGTGTTAATTAAGAAAGCAAAACTGTCAATAAGAAAGTAATTTTGTCAGTGTTTCCCTGGTTGTTAGAGGTGCATTTTTATTCTTCTATTAAATACATGTTAAGCTGGTGGATAAATTGCTTAGCAGGGGTAAAAGAGATGATTCAGGATTTGCTTGCTTTTTACTTAAATATTGAGTTCAACAAATTCTCCTTTTCTGTCTCTCCATGTCTGTCTTGTTAACATTCCATGAGATTACTATTCTTCTACTAATATGCTTGTTATATTAGCAGGTGCCTATTGTCCCCAGTCATGTGCATTCGATTAACGATTCAGTGTCAGCAGAAGAAGCTGCTGATGATTACGAGTTTGCCATTCGACAGTTAGTGAAAACCCGCGTTGTCAGTGTGTCTGAGATTAGCGACTGTCCAAAGTTTGATCTCATTCTGCTTGGATTGGGTCCAGACGGCCATGTTGCCTCTTTGTTTCCAAACCACTCAGCACTCAATGAAAGGGAAGAATGGGTAACATTCATTACTGACTCCCCCAAACCCCCACCTGAGAGAATCACATTCACCTTGCCTGTCATCAATTCTGCATCCAATGTTGCCGTAGTTGCCACCGGTGAAAGCAAAGCGGAATCTGTACACTTGGCAATAGACGAAGTTGGACCTGACGGACCCTTAATACCGGCGAGAATGGTCCAACCAGCTATGGGGAAGTTGGTGTGGTTTTTGGATACTCTGGCTGCCTCAAAACTTGAAGATACCAATGTGAACAACTAGGACATGTTGTAAGTTTGTATGTAGAAAGTGTTAAGGGATTTCACAAGTGTTGATCATGATCATCCTTAGAATCCTGCCTATTTCTTTTTTCCTGGATAGAAAGTCTTTGTTTTTTTTTTGTCTTCTTTCTTTTCTTGCTTTCTCCTGAGGTTGTTTGGAGAAAGTGTGGTATAGTTTTTGTAACCGGCCAATAAAAGTTGTGGAGAGCATCATTCCTAGTAGTTCCAACAACATCCTTCTTTTCTTCTAATTCTTCATTGGGTCATTGGCTATGAGGATGATGTTCTCACTTGTTTGCAATTTAGAAAGTAAAAAAATCAGGTTCATGTAATTCTAAGAGTCCACTTTCTCACACCCTCCAAGTTTCTTGTTTATCTATTTTGTTTCAATTTCAATACACAGTCTCTACTTGATGATGGAAAATTTGAATGCCCCTATTCTTTTTTTGGGTTGATAATTAAATTTGAGGAATCCTCTGGCCATTGGGAGAGGATAGTGTGTTGCATCAAGTATCTATTTTTATTTATTCTTCTTTTGGAGTTTGTGGTTATTGATGGATGCAACATGCACCATCAAGGACTCACATCTCATTCACTTGATTATGTCGGAGCAAGTATAGTGCTTGTAGGGATGATGGAAAAGACAGTTGAATATATTTTTTTATCTTCTACAAATTTCATGTCAATAAGTACATATATCCCTTTTGGCATAGAGATTTACATGTATTCATATTTACATTTAGTTTGGATGGTTGGAATACAGAAAAGATAACATTTAAAAACCTCAATTCTACGTAATTAAAACTAAAGTACTCTAAGAGTTTAATGATTATCAATAAAATAAATTTATACTTTCGAATTATAAATTATGATTATTATTTATAATTATATAAAATTATTTTATATCGTTAATATATAATTTTTTTAATAATTAAAAGTGAAATCAAATAAAAATAAATATTTTATACTTATCTTTATCCTGAGAGAACTACTAAAAAGGCTAGTAATTAAAGGAGTGACGAAAGCTATATCGATCCACATCAATCATTCTGACATAACCAACAAGAGATTTATTTAATGGATAATGACAATGTCACAACTGAAAATATTTTAAAGCATAAGTACAAAGTTCATGTATAATGAGATGACCTCCCACCTAAAGGTTTAAAGCACCCTTTTCAAATCATTATAATCTATACATCAAGAACCACCAAAAAAAAATGTCATAATTACAAATTGAGTTCTAGGACACTTTCAATAAGGTTTGTCCAACAACAATGAAGCTAAAGATAACGTAGAGAGGCATCAACACGAAACTTATACTTTAGGATTTTTTTTTTCCTTTTAAAATTCTCCTTTCAAGCTTATATCTTGTGTAAGTTGTGTGTTTAAATAGTTATTTAACCTAACTTATAACTTAATTATTTGATAATTCTATAACCTTGTTTGACAAAAAAAAAAAGATGTTTGATAAACAAATTTAATAATTTATTTCTGCTATTTACAATTTTTTTTAAACATTGCTTGAAATAGCATTTGAACTTATAACTTTTTCTTTTTTCATATATTTTCAATATTATTATCAAATTCATCATTTATTTCTATTTTCCTTATTATTTTTGGAAATAACATGATACGATACAGTTCAAAGAATCTTAAATATTTATTTTAGTTATTATATTATTCTTATTATAATATTTATTTTAATTAACATACTATTTAAGCTATTTATTTCATTAAAAATATTTTATCTTTAAAAAAATGAATTTAAAATTAAAAAAATTTAAATATGTTTTAAGACCCGGTAATATGACTCTATTCGATTTTAATCCTTACAAAAAAAAATTGTAACTTTTAATCTAAACACTTTCTTAATGTTATATTTTAGTCTTTACCATTAACTCTATAGATAATATAGTGTTCAAAGACTAAGAAAATAAAATAAAAAATTTATTGGTTTAAATATGACAGAGATGTGATACAAATAACAATTTATACAACATTATATTGTATTTTTCTCTTTCCTCCATCTATCATTTATTATATTTCAAATTCAAATTTCTCTTCCTTTTCTCTTTCTCTCTCTTTAAGTTGTTGTACTAATTATCATTTCTATGATATATGATGACAGGATGTAAGTCCATCTCCTGTTAAGGATTCCCTTGTTAGAAGTCTTAGCTTTTGCTTACATGAATTCACTGAATTGTTAAAACACTCAGGTTCCAGCGTTTGTGATATGATCATAACCCTTTATAATTGAACAAAGTTGGACAAATATTGATGAGGATAAAAAAAAAGATGCTGAAGAAAAATTACAAACATCAAAACATTGGCAAAGGAATGTAAAGTGGAATTGAGCTTTGATTATAATGCCATTGAATTGATACACCAAAAAAAAAAAAAGGGAAATACAACAACCTTAAGGTAATATAACCTCTAGAATTGGAAAACACAAAAAAAGAAATTAAACACTCAGTTTTCTATACAAGGGATGAACGCTTGTGAGAAACATAGGTTACAAACCTGATATTATTGTTGAGAATAATTTTGTATGCTTAATTTTCTATTTTTAAATAATAAAATATTATTTAATTTCTTTATCATTTTATACTATTTTGATCAAAATAGTTAATTTGATAAAATCTTTGGTTAAAATTGAAGATTGTTATCATAACAGAGATGATGATTAATGAGAAACAAGTCTCTTGAAATTTTAATCTAAAGTGTTCTTGATAATAAGATTATTTTGAATATGATATTAATAATCCAGATAGATTAATATATGTGTGATAGTATTCATTTGATGAATATTCATCAGATGATGCACATTGGATGTAATCATTGAACTGACTTAATATTGAGATTTTTCTAATAGTTAGTATTACCTTAATTTGTCAATAGAAAAACTCTCAAGAAGAAATATAACATTTTCTTTGACCTGAGATTATCATAGTAATTAATAAGTAATTTGTTATATTTTAATTCTGAACACCTAATGCTTTAGAACACTAGTTGAATGGATATTTGATATAATTAAATACTTATAAAATTAATGATTATTCAAGAAAGAATTCATCAACTCTAGGTAATGAGCTTGAGTTTTATAAATTAAGACATTGGTCAAGGTAATTGAATGAATGAAGAAATGAGTTTTTTAAAGTCATTCATTGAATAAATTTATTGATTAACGTGATTGAATTTGACAGTAATACCATATTCTAAAGTTAATCTAGAGGTGTAAATAATGGAAGTTTAGAATGGTAAATGATGGAAGAAAATATTATATATTAATCTTCTAGTGTTTATTAAAAGTAATAACAAATTACTTCATGCTATCTGGACGATGAGGAGTGTTGCTAGACGCCTATTTTGATTAGTAAAATTAATTTGATTAATTTACTACTAGCGAGGTTACACACAAACGAGTGTGTTAATCTTTACTAGAGAATAATTATCAATTTGATTGATAAATAAATTCTCTACGTGGAATATTATTATATTCTATGATGGTATCAAGAATATAATTAATATGTATACTAAAGATAGATATCTCTTTATTATTCTGGCATTTATGCACAATAATATTTTATGAACAATAGAAAAAATGATGAGAGAGAATATCTTATTAATATAATATATTATTTCTATTAATAAGTTTGAATTAATTTAGATATGTCAATCAATTGACAACTTAAATTCAAATTTGAAATATCTTGTTAAAAGAATATATTAATATATTTTTATGTTAATAAATTTGAATATGTCAATAGATCGATAAATTAAATTCAAATTTAAAATATCTTATTAATAGAATATATTATTTTTGTTAATAAGTTTGAATTAATTTGAATATGTCGATGGACTGAAAAATTAAATTTAAATTTAAAATATATTATTTTGAATATGTTCATGGACTGGACTATAGGATAGCATCAGTGTTCTTTAGTAAAAGTATACAGTTCCATTTGCGCCTCAAAGACAGATACATGTTTAGTGAAATTTTACATTGCGATGATATTATTTTAAATCTAAAAAAATATCCTAAATTTCGCTGCGTGTGTTTTTTGAACACCATAATGAACTAACAACTACTCCCTAGCAGACCCTACCGTGCGGTATTCTGTTTCTGAAACTGATCTAATGCCATTTGGATCAGGAGTTATGTCATCCTCCATGTCTTCACGTGGAGGAAATCCCCGTACTCGACCGAGTATCCATTGATCGATAACACCGCAATCGATTGCATACTTGATGGAGTGTTCCAGGTATCCTTTATCGGTTAACAAATCAGGTTGAACTGACAACATTCGCATGAGAGCTGCAAGGATCATAAGAGAACTCAGAAATAGGAAAAATATCTTATGAAATATAAGCTGAGTGCTACCACCATTTAGCATATGCTTGTTATGGCATTCATTAAGCAAACTCAAGTGGTTTTGCCTCCTAAAATCAAGGGCAGGGCAAAGGCAATTGGGTTTTATCTTTTACATATGTTGTGGTTCAGTGCTAACCACAATATGCAATTAGTCATATCTAATACTGTTTGAACAAATGGGTTTTATCTAAGATTCAAAGTCAATTCCTTGAGAACAAAGTCCTCCTATTGGATTTTCAGAACAATAAGACAGCAGAATCGTCCAAAGTCTATGAAGTTAAATGATTAATTTGCAGGAACTCTACTGCATTGCTTCAAAAGCCATAACCTCTCTCAAATGATTCTTTTCATGATAGTGTTTGGATAAACTGTTCAATATGCACTTAAAAGATAAGAAAATAGGGTAAAATAAATTAGACTTCACTTATAAGTTAAAATCAATTCATGCACTTCAACTTTTATAGAAGCTATCTCATTTAACATTTCCAAATACTGATTTCAATAGTAACTTGTAGGAGAAACTTATTTCATTTTACTCCCTCATTTATAAGTGCATGTTAAAAAATTTATCCAAACAAGGGCATAGGAGGTTTCCTTTTCTATTTTTCAAATGGACTGATACTTCCTATGGGGAAAAAAATGCAAGGCTATGATTGAAATGTAAAGTTACTAAAGTTTACCTGCAACAATGCCATCTCCAGTTGCTGACATGTCACTAGTGAATGGGGTAATTGGGGCATCCTCCATCCCAAGAACAACACCATCGAAATCTTTTGTGTAATAATGTATCTTGGAAGTTCCATTGGTCACGAATAAAACCTTGAGGTTTTCGTGCCAAAGTGGGGCAACCACTTCAGGTTCATAATGGACAAACTTTGACCTGGCATTATTTTTGGTGTCAAATTCTTCAGATGGTGTGATCCCGCATAAGAACTCTAGTTCTTGCTTAGTGACCTCAATAATGTCTGCAAGATTCCACACTCTCTGAATGAACATCATAGTTTCTTCCCTAGAGTGCCATAGAGGCATAGGAAGGTTTAGATCATAGAAAACAATCCCTCCAAAATGCTTTGAAATCTTGATGGCTTGTAATGTAGTTGACCTCATGTTACGATCAAGCAGGGAATGTGTATTGAAGTAGAACATTTTTGCCTGCATGACATGTATTTAAACTTTTAAAGTACTCAATAGCATTTGGTAGCAATCTAACCTCCCAAGCAGCTAAAGCCTAAACAGTAAGTAGAAGCAAGAACCATACAGAGGATCTAACATAACCCTTGGCAAGCAATCATGCCTAAATGGAGCCTAGAACTAAATTGTTCATGCTTTTGCTTTTTCTCAAATGCACACATGGTTGTACTAATATGGAAACTGACAAGACAATAAAAGAATTTAGGCTTATTTGCACTTTTGATCCTCGTACTATTGTTATTTCGCAAATTTGATCTCCCCATTTTTTTGTTGTTGAAAATTTAGTCCCCTACTACTTTAACTGTGCAACTGCGGTCTATCTGTTAACTTGACATCTAATATTTAACAAAAATGCTAACATCTACTGCATATCCACATCAACATTTTAATGTCATGTCAATATTTCCATTGAATAGTAGATCTTTCAATTTTGCTACTAACAAATATTGGTTCCATCGAATGAAGAAAAACAAATACCAATTCAAGCTCAATAATATTGCCATTTCAAAATGATCAGGCTAGAACCTACAAGCTACAGAGAATTCTATTTACTTTTTTCAAAAATCTTTTTCTTGAATGGGTTTCAAGTTTCATACCTCTTTCAGCACATCAATATTTAGCTCCGACTTCGTCAAACTATCTTCAGCACAGGGTTTTATACAACCCATTTTAAGTCGACTCCTTTTTCCAACTTTCATCAGTGATACAGCTGTTGCTCTTTTACCATCAATACGTACTGACCGGGTTTGGACATTATTCGCATTCATATAGTACAGCATTGCCTGACCAAAATCATCATCTGCAAGTTTTCCCATGAAAGCAACCTTGCCACCCAAGGTAGCAAGAGCAATGGCAACACTACCAGCAGATCCCCCTGGAGCCCTAACAAACTTATCAGGGCTCCATAACGTATCCTTCATGCTTTCATGGATTTCATGATTTATAAGCCTATTGGCGGGTCTCCCGGAAGGCACAAAAGCATGCTGCGCAGCTCCAAAGCAACAAACAAGAGGAGGCCATCCATAAGTAATGCTAATGTCCTCTCCATCATCTTTTATCAGTTCCAAGCCGCTGTCACTATCATCCTCCACATTTTCAAGAAACGAAGGCTCTTCTTGGTCACTGATTTCATCCTCAGTGCCTTTATCCTCCACAACTAAACTCTCCTCTTCAGTTTTCCTTCGTCTTCTAACCTTCTTCTCTTCCTTGACCTCCTTATTTTCTTCCAAGCCAGCAGAATTAGATGCATCTATAAACGATAGCAGGACTTAGCTACCACTTAAAAGCAAAACACATTATAATGCATAAAACTCCCAGCATTGAGATTTGAGACAAAGATCAAGAGATTACCCTTTTTCCGAGTCCTTCGAGTTTTCTTGGAATCATCACCAGAGGCAACTGAGCTTCCTTCAATGGAGGCATCATCTCTATCTCCAGGAGACTCATCTTTTGTTTTCTTCCTTGTCCTCATCGTCGCCGGCGCCTTCTTAGTTTTAGATGACCTAGTTTTCTTCTTTTCCACCACAGATTCATTGTCACTAGGCTCTTCTTCTATAACAGAGTCTAGAGAGGCCTTTTTCCTAGCCATTGCCACATGACCCCATTTACACCCAGGACCGAGTTTCCCAAGTTGCACTGTGTTAAAAGAAGTGCAGCAATAGGACCAAGTCATGTGGTACCTGTACAAATACAGAGACAAGATTTACACCCACATTCAACCATCACAAACTAAAACTCAACTAAACACGAGCCTCTACAGCTCTACAAACAGTAAATTCCTAAACTTTTCTGAACTTCATTACATGATTAAACACCCCACCCCCACCCACATAAAAAAAAAGAACAAAATTGAAGAAAC
This sequence comes from Amphicarpaea edgeworthii, assembly GCA_014843725.1. NCBI lineage: Eukaryota > Viridiplantae > Streptophyta > Magnoliopsida > Fabales > Fabaceae > Amphicarpaea > Amphicarpaea edgeworthii. The sequence continues at coordinate 4,139,692 of CM026329.1, forward strand.
ATTTTTTTTTTGAAAAAAAAAGGTATGTTCTTATCCAAATCATAAGAAAAACTGTAGAGGGTATCAATGGGTTTCAACTAATTTGATAAATTTCAAAACTTTACTTGAGACCCATTTCTTGATTACACCACAAAAATAAAAATAAAAAATTGAAGAAAAACATTAAAAAAAACATTTTTTTCTGAAGGGGGTGTTTATAATTTTTTTCGGAAAATACAAGCAGAGTATCAATAGAGAGAGAGAGAACCTGGGAAGTGAGAGAAACTGGGGAAAAGAAAGACACGCCATTGGAATGAGCACAAGCTTAAGTTACAGACACTGAATAGTTTTTCCTTCAGGCATGACACCCTGCACCGGCTAGTAGCTAAGGTTTAGTTTGGTTAGCACAAACAAGTAGATTATGGCTCCAGAGAGAGGAAGGGTTTAAGAGAAACAACACCAAAACGACAAGGGTTTTTTAAAAGAGGTAGGGTCACGCTTCAAACGTCATGCCGTTTAAACAAGTTTCATTACCTTTTCTCTTAAATGGTTTTGAATGAAAAAAAAAAAAAAATTGCATGAATAATCTACTAATCTTCCAAACATAAATTATGACCATGTTTAAAAATTCAAATTAATTATAAAATGTTGATAAGAGGAGTGATAGCCAGCTCTCTTATATCATCTCTCTATCAGATTTGTTCTGTGTTTATTAAAATTTATTGAAAAGGATAAACTTTCGAAAAAGTGTGTTAGCACTTAGTACTTTGATAAAACTTTCGCCTTTCCCCTGTGAACGACGACACACTGTTCCAAACCTATGAAAAGTGTCGTTGTCGGTCTATGTTTCTCTTCGTCTTGGGAGTGTCCTTCTAGCTCTTCCTTCCAACCCAATTCGGAGAAATAAAGTATGTTGGAGTCACACTATATAACCATCTAATTGGTATCTTCAATAAATAAATAATAGTATGTGTTTAATATAATAATATAATATAATATATATATATATAAGGGTAACAGTTTTAAATTACTCTCAGCACCAGTAGTTTAATGTTTTGGAGATTGTGACTGCATTAGTCTTCTTTTTTTCTTTGTTTTTTTGCAATATTTAAGGTTTTGGAGGTCTCTGAAACAGTGACTTGACTGCAACAGCAATTTGAGATCTTGATAAGGGTATTTCCAAAGGTGGGTATGGTTACAACTCTTTGTGCTTATTTTATGCAAGGTGTTTGATGATATGCCTTAAAAGAGAATTTTTTTGGATCTTGTTTTTCACCTGGCTCATTGGCTGCAATTATATTGACTTCTAGGCTGCATTTAGTGATTCACTATATTGGAATAATGGATTCTTATTTTTTAAGTGCTGCTGTATGAAATTTCTATAGATTTTTGGTTTTCTAGAGGAATGTGAACTCTTTATGAACCTTTTTTTTTTCCTTGTGAGTTGTGACCAGTGGCTGGGAATGGAATAATGCTTATAACATACATTTTGTCTATCCTCAGATGAGTATTTTGAAGTATTTGGGGGGGCCCAGGCATAAGCTTTTTGCTACCAGGAAGTATCTTAAAGGTAAATGTAAACTCATTGAACTCATTCAAGCTTCTCTTTTGAGTAGAATGCTGATTTTTCTGTGATCTGATACTGAAAGCAGTTCAGGTTGAAGTTTGTTAGCCTTTTCTTGTCGTAGTAGTAGTAAACAGTTTATGGTTCTAAAACCCAAAGGTCGTCATCAACTGATACTTGGATGGAAATAAAGAGTTAATGGATTTTTCCCCCTAGAATGTATTATATATTTTAGTGATACAGAGATTAAAAAATTCAGCTTTCTAGGTCATGCATGATTCTAAATTGTGTGTCTGTTTTTTCCAAGGCTTGAATGTTATGTTGTACACATATGGTGCATGAGTATCTAATATAATAGGATGCAATATGTAAATAAGATGAGTTTTTAAAAGTTAGGATACAGGTAGGACATTATAAGCAAAATATAATTATATTTAATAATTTCTTATACTTTATTAATTTATTTTCTCAATTTATCTATTTGTCTTAACATGGCTGATATTAGTTTGCATGTGAAAGGTAGGAAAGTAATTAGAGCTCATCATATTTTGAGTAATCAATCAAAGTTAATTACCCTACTGTTATAATTTTCATTGCAGGACCCAGTTTTTCCTCTTTTCACACAGCTCCAAATTCCTCTGTGGAACTTCACTCACAAGAAGAGGAAGTGGTGATAGCTTTGGGCAGTAATGTAGGTGACAGGCTGCATAACTTCAAGGAAGCCTTGAAATTGATGAGGAGCTCAGGCATTAGCATCACAAGACATGCTTGCTTGTATGAGACAGCACCGGCATATGTTACTGATCAACCTCGCTTCATCAACTCAGCAGTTAGAGCCGTTACTAAACTCGGCCCACATGAATTACTATCTGCACTCAAAAGAATTGAGAAGGACTTGGGCCGTACGGGTGGTATAAGGTATGGTCCAAGGCCAATTGACTTAGACATTTTATTCTATGGTAAATATAAAGTCAGATCTGATATTCTCACCATACCTCATGAAAGAATTTGGGAAAGGCCATTTGTGATGGCCCCCTTGATGGATTTATTGGGATCGGCTATTGACAGCGACACAGTTGCTGCCTGGCATTCATTTTCTGGCCATTCTGGTGGACTCTCTGGAATATGGGAAGATTTAGGCAGTGAATCCCTTATTGGAGAGTTTGGAGAGGAAGGAATGTATAGGGTAATGCCTATTGCAAATGGCTTACTTGACTGGTCACGGAGAACATCCATCATGGGGATCCTCAATGTGACTCCGGATAGTTTTAGTGATGGTGGAAATTTCCAGTCTGTGGAGTCTGCTGTTTCTCAGGTTCGGTTAATGATTTCAGAAGGAGCAGATATGATTGATATCGGAGCTCAGTCTACTCGGCCGACGGCATCTAGGATCTCTGCTGAAGAAGAATTAGGCAGATTGATCCCTGTCTTGGAAGCTGTAGCGTCAATGCCTGAGGTAGAAGGAAAGGTCATATCTGTGGATACTTTCTACTCTGAAGTTGCCTCAGAAGCAGTGAGTAAAGGGGCTCATCTTATAAATGATGTATCTGCTGGGAAGTTAGATAGTAACATGTTTAAGGTCATGGCTGATCTTGATGTTCCTTACGCTGCAATGCACATGAGAGGGGACCCATCTACAATGCAGAATGGCGAAAACCTGAAATACGATAATGTTTGTAAAGAGATATCATTGGAGCTATACTCGCGCGTTATAGAGGCAGAGATGTCAGGAATCCCGGCATGGAGGATTATGATTGACCCTGGCATTGGATTCTCAAAGAAAACTGAACACAATTTGGACATTCTCATGGGACTGCCTGATATCAGAGAAGAGATTGCCACAAGAAGTTTGGCCATCTCTCATGCTCCCATGCTTATTGGGCCCTCGAGAAAGAGATTTTTAGGTGAAATTTGCTCTCGTCCCGTTGCGGCCGAGAGGGATCCTGCTTCCATTGCTTCTGTCACAACTGGTGTTTTGGGAGGGGCTAATATTGTTAGGGTGCATAATGTCAAGGATAATCTAGATGCCGTGAAGGTTTGTGATGCAATTCTAAGACAGAAAAGATCTCACATGAAATCTAGACATTGAATTTCTCTCTCTACAGCATATCTTAGTATTTGGATTTATGCAGCAACAACTCTGTTAATGTTGTTCTTTGCCATGTCACTCCTACTCCAAGGTCATATGTAGAACACCACATTGCTGCCAAAGCGGGAACAATGAAGCATCAAGTACAATGTAGCATTCAATAAAATCATCATACCATTGTTCGATTCTGAATTTTATGTGTCTCTTGTATTTATTTCATTCCTTGACATGTATTCGATTCACAGATTTTAATTCAACCCTGTACTGTAGTTTTTAAAGAAATGCTAATAACATATTCTCTCCCACACTTTTTAACACACTTTCTTATTGTTTTAAAATTCCCACTAACAGTTAAATTCACATAAGCTAATAAGAAAGTGTTTTCAAAAACAGTTTGTAGGAGTGGTTAGACATCTTGAATTCCAATATCACGAGCGGCATTAGTATTTGGTCTAGTGTGCAATAGGACAAAAAAAGAAAGTGTTTTAAAGAAAATGTTGAGTGTATTTGGCGAGCTTATTAAGATGTACTTAATAGTGAGAGTTTTAAATAATCTACGTTAAGATTATAGGTTGAAATCAAAATAAAATAAAACACAAAAGTGATGATAAGTGTTTCTAATATAAAACAGTGTATTGGACAGTTCAAAGATCAGGTTCCACTATTTTATGTTTCACAGACTCAGAAGTGATGTTAAGTGTTTCTAATATAATATTTACTGCAGAGCATAATATTTTTATTATATGCATCATAAGAGAGAGTTACTTCAAACAACAAAAATAAGAGAGATTTCAACTGACTTAACCCATCCTTTGGGAGAAAGTAAGGGACAAGGATTAGGTAAAAAGACGAGGAATAAAATATAATTTTTTTTTTTTATCTCATCTGGATGTCGTATTAAAAAAAAGAGAGAAAATTGCAGAAAGATTAGATAAATATATTCACCAAAAAAAAACTATTTTTTAAATGGTACTTTGAACAACCAAGTAATACTAATATAAAATGCATTATGAAAATCTTTTGATTTCGTATTCGCACTTGATTTAAAATATATACTTGTGATTAATTGACTATGTAGGTGCATGTTTCAATTTTATTTTATTTTTTTATTGAAATTTTGGTTAATTGAATCCTTAAGCTAACCAAGATCAAGATATTACATTTACTGATGTATTTATAGATCGTCTACAAACAAATATTTCAATTCATTATGGATAAAAAAAAAAAAAGTATTTCAATTCGCTTATTTACTTAATTTATTTTAAAGTCTTCAATTCATTTATTTGGTTCCTTTAGAAATATATTATATAATACGAGGACGAATTTGCATCGAGTCACACAGGCCATTGATATAGTATAAAAATTGTTTAAACTTCCTTAATATAATAAAATAGAATTTTATCACTTTTTTACATTATTTTTTTTTTATCAAATTAATTCTTATATTATTTTTTCTCTCTTTTCTCTTATTATTTTGTTATAAAACAAAATATGTAACTATACTTTCTCGTATAATATTTGCATTTTTACATCAACATTGATACATTCTTCATTTTTCCGTTTTCAATAACAATATAAAAAATACACACTCTAATACATAATCTTTATTTTTTATTTTTCAAATAACACATTGACTTAATTTCAATTACGAGAATAAATGAATTTGGTATAAATATGTAATTTGAAACAAGCAAACGAATTTATGCTGCTCAAAACATGCTTTCTGCACGTTTTTAGCTTCCGGATTGGCCAATTCGGGATGCAAAATTATTTTAGATTTTGACAAGTATTGGGTTTTGCTCAAGAATAAAGATATTATGGATATTTTCTAACATTGAATGATATTAAAAGTTGAGCAGAAAGAGTATTTGTGCATGTACAATGAGCAGTGGGAAGTAAATTTACCCAATGTTTTGAATCCCTAAACTAAAGACAGTTCCCAATCTATAAAAGGCTTTTTACATCTCCAACATTTTTATCAGACAACACAACCAAAAGCTACAAGAACCTTAAAGGTGTTAACATCTTTGCCTCCATGAACTTCTGCTTTGGTCATTTCTATTCATTCGAAAATTGAGTTGTGACATATTACCAATATGTAGCAGAGGATGTTAGTATGTTATGGTGCTTTTCTTATAGACAAAAAAGAACACTTAACAATGTATATCCAGATTCAACACAAGTGTCAAAACTCAAGCTGGACACAAAAAGTATATAATAAGACAGAAAATGGCTTCACAAAATTCCAAAAGAAAACCAAGAATCCCAACCATAAAAAGCCTGAATACAGCAGTAAATATAACACAATTTGAACCATGCCACTCACTTTTATGTGATTGAAATCATTTGTCTGTGCAAAATGCAACAGCCACTATCTATCAGAAAATGTCCATGGTTGCTATTGAACCTATCATCCAAGACTGCAGAGAAATTATGCACTATTTTGAGGAGTGTTCTGTGAGACATATTGGGTAGGGAATGTCCCAAGCTATGTTCAATTCTATCTTATAGTAACGTTGTTTTGGTTTGGTTTGTGTGAACCAGAAAAGATTCCAATCACATATTCCTCCTTTCTGGACTCGTGCTGAAGACTTTCTATTAATTGGAGAAGCACTCTTAAGGCTATGCAACACATGACAGACAGATTCAGTGTTCATCTTGGTTCAGGTAATTCTTCTTTCAGGTTTGGGGAAACTAGTAGAATTCATACATGTCTCAGTTTCGGGTAAAGGATATGGGATAGTACTAGTTTCTAAACGATGGAATGGTCTTTGGAAAAGACTATCTACAAATCAGCCAGACTGGGATTGGCCAAGAAGTAAGAATCAGAATTTATTCAGCATCTACAGAATAAAGTTGGATTCATCAACATAAATTTCCTTTTGCCGGAGAACAAGATTGAAATTGGCTCTAGAAGTTGTAAGGCTAAAGAAATTTAAGTCCTGCTTCGGCTGGTACTTCATGAGGCATATTACCTAGATGTGCATAAATGTCACTCAAAAAAGAAGCATACTCACTTTTCATAATAAGAAAAACTCAGTGTGTTGTTGTAAGGTCATTAAAATGTATATATGAATCTAAATTCAAAGTAGTGTAACTTCATTTTCCAAAGGAATGGTGATTACATTTAACTAGCTATCCTGTTTCAAAATCTGAAGTACCATGTCAAGCCATACATAAGATTCATCTGATATTACAATGAGGCAAACAAATAACAAAAGGCAAAGTTTCCCTCACCAAGTTACGCCATTTTGACAAGTCATTGATTTTCAAGAACCTCCTCTTCAGCCTTGGCCATAGGATCATCCTTGATCTCAATCTCCTCTTCCTTCTCTCCCTCTCGCTGCTCTGTCACTTGCTTCCGATGCAAGTCTTCCGCTGCCTGCAACGCCGCACGATTCTCCGCCTCAATCCGTTTCATCTCCTCCTCTTGCTGCTGCCGCTCAAACCAGGTATCCGCATCCGCCCAAACTAAATCACACACATCACCACCAATCAATTAATCAATCAAAAACAACACATAGAATTAGAACATTCACTCGTAAGGGTTCAAAAAACAATGAAATTAAGTGCGTGATTGTGTGTTTAGTTTCACGCTATATTTTCCAGAATCATTGAAATATCCATTAGATTCCAAGTCAAATTTTAAGTAACTTTTCACATGTTTGATTCCACATTAAGTAATATGAAGGAATTGGTTTTTTATCTGTAGAAATCGAATTCAGACATCAAAAGGATTACAACAACTCATGTTAAAACAACTCAACCAACTAACTAAAAGTTGAAGCAACTCTAGTAAAAAAAATTATACTAAACTTAACTAGTAAGCGTGTGTTTGGATATAGTTGAAAAAAATGCAACCAACTATCAAAATAAAGCTTCTCTCACGTGACTTCTAGATTCTTGCCTTGAAACACGTGATTTCTCATATGGCGTTGGATTCAATTTCCAAACACAGTTTAACTAACTAGCTTTAACAATTAAAAATAAAATAAAATATCCAAATATAAATCACGTCGCTTCAAAATCAATTCTGCGAACTCAATTTCATTCAAACACACTATTAAAAAAGAAAAGATGGAACAGAGGGTTAGGGTTTTGGGCTTACTGGGCTGGGCGGCCCAGCCCTGCTCTCCTCCCTTGATGCGTTCGGGGAGGGCGTAGTTGACGGTGAGGACGCGGCCATAGAGCTCGGCGCCGTCCATGTTGTCCATTGCGGTGGCGGCGTCTTCGCGTTCGAGGAAGGTGACGAAGCCGAAGGAGCGGTGCTTCTGCGTGGCTTGGTCTAACGGCGTCTTCACGTCCTTGATGTCGCCGAAAGGAATGAACGCCGCGTGGAGGATCGACTCGTTTACTTCTTCTGCTAAGCCTCCCACGTATAGCGTGTTCTTCTGCACGCCTTGCATCGTCGTCGCCATTGCTACGCTGAGTTCAAACGAGTTGACACGAGTTGAAACTCGGAGGGAAGAGAAGAAGGCACTACTAGAGTTCTCAGTTCTCACTCACTCGCACTGTGTTTTTTCTGTCCGGTTTTGGGCCTCAATAGGCCCATTATTTCTCTAATCCGATGAAAAAAGATTCAGCTATTATAACCTGAGCTGTTACTTCCTGCACCTCCAAGCTGCTTCCCGTACCATTTCTTGAATGTTTTTCTTTTTTATACCTTTTGCAATAGTCATTCCAGAAGCCAAAATTTGCAACAATTCTGGAATGTAATTTTACCTGCCGAAAGCTAAAAAAGAGGTGAAGGAAACAACAACCTAGGAAGTAGGAAGCGATGAGCTATCAATTATATTCTTATCTGAATTTGAATCGATGAACATGAACTCATGTAATGCAAGGGAGTAAAAAAATTAAAAAGTACTGTCACAAACAGAAGTAGGTGGTACTGTCAAATGTGCTAGTGCACGCACGACTCAGAGCTTGGTTGGTAGAAGTAGAACTTCAATATAATAAGAATTTTTTTAGTATTATTATTGTTTTCACCTCTATTTTTATAAGTTTACCTCCTGTCTCAATTTTTTTTAAGTATTTGTCAATTTTTAACAGTTTTTTTTTTCATGTTCTGTTTTATTTTTATACTTTATTTAGTTAAAATTTTCATTCTATTTTATATATTTTTTTCATATGTATGATAATAAACATTATATTTTTAAAAAAAAAATTTACCCTCACCTCCCTGTCTTTATGTTTTGGATTCGTCATTGGTTAGGATTGACGTATATCTTAGATATATTTATTTATTTACTACTTCATCCATATATCCATAATTATTAAGACATATAAAATAGTAATCTTTTAAAAACATTATCCTTTTTATAGGACAGTCCCTTGCTTATCTTACAAATAAAATATGAATTTAATGTTGATGTTATGAGAGCGTAAATAATGTATTTCGATTAACTGGTCTGGTAATGGTTAGTACTCCTCTTTGTATTCATACAACTTTAATCTACACCTCTCAATAGATGTTACTTATCAAAAAAATTGTAGCCTATTGATGCCAACAGAGGAGTTATACCAAGAAATACATTTGCATTTTACTGCATGGTTTGTTTTTTACTTCGTATGAAGCACGGGACTGTTTATGTAAAGTTAAATTTTCACTTCCATGCGGTTAGGTTTTATTAGTTTTGTTGTATTTTGATATGCCCTACACTTATCAGGCTGCACCGCTGCACAGTATTATATTTGAATCTATGAAGTCTGTGTAATGCATGCAAGGAAAAAAGTTAAATAAATAATGAGAAAAAATATAATATACTGAAAATGTAAAATATTTAATCATAATCATTCATTAATAATAATCATATTATTTTTATAAAATTATCTTAAAATTTATATAAACATATAAACAAAATGTAAATATAAATTATATTATATGAGGATAATATAGAATCATTTTATACAAATATTTAAATATATCATCGTTTAAACTCATAAATGTATCTATATATTTGAAGTGGCAAAACCAGCAGGACCTTGGTTGGTAGGGGCTAGGTACAGTACCTGGGTAGGACATAATAGTGGACAGAGGTGCATGAACTCAAATCGATTGACTATTAATTTACTAATAACTAAAAGAATGTCTTTTAATTTATCATTTAGTTAATTAATTAAAAAGATGTCTTTTTTTAGACACGTGATACTGATACCTACTCTGATAAAATATTTTTCTATCTAAAACTTTTGTTTCCCAAAAAATTCTTTATCTTTAAAATATTTTTACAAGAGCATATATTTTATTGTGACATTGATTCAGTTATAATAAGGATAAGACATGTATATTTGATAATGATTTAATTACGTTCATATATATTATTTTTAAACCAGTCTATTTGGGTTAAACTTTGTTAGGATAAATTTTACTAAAATAATAAAAATAATTTTTTTATGAATTAAAATGATTTTTTACATTATCTAATTCTTAAAAATTGTCTTTCATATATTTCATCGATTTGCTGTATAAATCCGATATTATATTTAAAAAAATCAAATTTATTATTATTCATACCAACAATTTATCGCTTATCAAGAATATATCTTATTTAAAAGATGTGAATGTTTCTATTGTTTAACCAATGTAAAAACAAATTTAATTAATATAAAAATTCACCCTATTTATATGTTCAGCCCTTTCAAACTACTGTAAAATATCTTTTATCCTTTTCTTTAACATCACTCAATATTTTAATAATATTTTCCTAAACTATTAATTCGACAGAGAATATCTTTCAATCATGTTTCATGTGACCTGCTCCCGCCCCCTCGTAGACTCGTAGTGGTCAAATATTTCATCACCTTTAAAACAAATCAAATTCAACATTTTTTTTTGTAAAATATCACGTGCAATAATCTGAATTATTTTTCTTAAGGAATGTGTAACAGTCTAATTTGCTATTTACATTTTCAACCTATCACTTTCATCTTCTATATAAAGACATATGGAGTGGTTAGTTCATATTATAGTTATACACTCAGCAAGTGATTGTAACATTATTTTGCCCCATCACCATGAAACTCTCTCACCTCTTCTTCTTCTTTTTTTCTCTTTTCATCTTCTCCTGCTTCTACGCGGAAGCGGGAGTTGGCCCTTCGCAACTAACACACCCACTTGACCCCCTAACACCTCAAGAAATCACCCTAGTCCAAACCATAGTCCTTAAAAAATACCCCAAGCCTGCCAACCGTGTCTTCTTCCACTACCTCGGCCTTGACGATCCCGACAAGGTCGAGGTCTACAAATGGCTCTCCACAAACACTAAAACATCGCGGAGAGCCTTTGTCATTGCCATCATCAACAACCAGGTCCATGAATTAACCCTAAACTTACTTGCCCGCATCAACAACATTGTTGCGGACAAAATCCACTCGGGAACTGGGTTCCCGACCCTGACTGAGGAGGAGCAAACCCTAGCCCTAGATCTCCTCCCCAAGTACGGTCCCTTTAGGGAGTCCATCAAGAAGAGGGGCTTCAACTTCTCCGCGGTGGTGTGCACCACTTTCTCCATTGGGTGGTTTGGGGAGACAAAGAGCAAGAGGGCTGTGAAGATTGAGTGCTTCTTGAATGAAGGGTCCCCCAATATCTACGTGAGGCCAATTGGTGGATTAACCATTTTGGCTGATCTTGAAATAATGAAGATTGTTGAGTACCATGATAACCTAATTGAGCCTGTTCCTAAGGCAGAGAACACCGAATATAGGGCTTCGCATTTGAAGCCACCTTTTGGTCCTAGGCTTCATTCTTTTGCCTCCCACCAACCAGATGGATCAGGGTTCACCATCAAAGGTCACAGTCTCAGGTATACTTGGTCATGATTTATGTTATTTACATATTTTCTTAGTTGATTCAGAAGTTAAAAAGAAGGATTTAAGAGTGAAGAAAAATTAGAAGTGACATTTCAACAAAAATTAACCAACTAATAATATATTCATAAACAATTCTCGGGTATATTTTGTTGAACACTTTCTTTTATCTTGTTTCATAGTGTTAGTATGTATATGTTTATATTCCGAAAAAACAAATGTAGTATATGTTTTTAAACTCATTAATAATAAAAGCACTAAAGATCCTCTAAAGTGAGTATTTCACTTTTGAGAATAAATGAGAAATTTTAGAAGTTCAAAAAGAAAAATGATTAATAATTGATATTCGATGACACATCAAAACATGAAACGTAAAACACGTGAAAACTGTAGAAAGTGGAATCCAGTTTTTAAAACATGAAAAGAAATCATAAACATTCCCCCTTTCGGTGGAAGGGCCCCGCACTAAATAGCTAATACGCTTTAATTCCTTGTTTAAGCTGGGAGTTGTATTTTATTATTATAGAAAACTGAGAGTTGTTAGAAGCGTAAATTAATTAATTAACTTTTTGTTACGATAATTTTTTTTTTCAGAGGTAAGTTGCAGAGTTTTGCAATATATAATTGAACCGTGGGAATGAAAACAGTATCAATAATTTACTATACTAACACATCTTTTAAACTAATTAAACTAATCTCTTTGGTAACTTACAAGTTACAAATATAATAATTTATTTAGCCACTATGAAGGCTCAAATTAAAAATTATTCAAAGGAATTTAGTATTACGTGTGTTGAAAGGATAATACTCATTATATAAATTCAAGATCTCTGAAAAAGATTAATTTCTATTTTTAACGATGTATATCGTACCTAACATAGTTATATAAAAGAAAAATTCTTACATTCTTATGGCTCATTCATACTTGCTCATGATATACTATATGTTTTGTTCAGCTGGGCAAATTGGAAGATACATGTAGGTTTTGATGCACGAGCTGGTGCAGTAATTTCAACTGCATCAATTTACGACCCTGAGATACATAAATCTCGTCAAGTGTTATACAGAGGGTACATTTCAGAACTATTTGTGCCATATCAAGACCCAACTGAAGAATGGTATTACAAGACTTTCTTCGATGCTGGTGAATTTGCGTTTGGTAAATCTATGGTTTCTTTAGAGCCTCTGCAAGATTGTCCACCACATGCACAGTTCCTAGATGCGCATTATGCGGCAAGTGATGGTAGTCCACAACTCTTGGAGAATGCAATTTGTGTGTTTGAACAATACGGTGGCATCAGTTGGCGCCACACTGAAACAGGCCTTGATGAAATAGTAAGTATACGAGCCACTGTTTATATAATTTTGAAAATAATTTTATTAAAAATTAATAAATTTATTACAAATAGTAAGTCATATTCAAATAAATATATAAAATAATTTTACACTAATCTGGAATTATATCAAAATATAAGTGGTTTTTATGGAACCAAAAAGACAAGATAGCTTTTCACTTTTCATAATTTTATAGTTAGGTAATAATAGGTAGATCATAAGAATATTGAAGTTTAGAAAGAAAAAAAAAACATTAATTTATGATAACTTTTTACTTTCTATAATTTTATAGTTAGGTAATATTAATTAGATTGACCCTAAAAAGATTGAAGTTGAGGAAAACATTAGTTTATGTTTAGAGAATAATTAATATTTTAAAAGTAACTTTGAAAGAATTAATTTTATTTAAATAATAAAGTATACTGCTGATCAATATAAACTTAGAGTTTAATTAAAATATACTCTGATAGTGTCAAACTTTTCTCTGTAGTGGCATTTAATTTAATGCATAACAAAATTGTTGATTTTTGTAATAGTTATTTTAAAATTTAATTTAAATAAACTAATAATGATTGTCCTTTTTTCCATGTTTGTTTATTTTAATTATTATTTTTAATTTATTTATGTAACATTGTCATAATTGAAACATGCATAGTTCTTAATTTTTCTCTGCAGATAACAGAAGTTAGAACTGATGTAACTCTGATCATTAGATCGGTGGTTACTGTTGGCAACTACGACAATATAATAGATTGGGAATTCAAGACAAGTGGTTCAATCAAGCCTTCGGTATGTTCTGTTTCCTTATGTTTTGGGTATTAATCATAAGCATGTAAGTGATAAAAAAAAATATCAAACTCTGAAATTTAAAGCAACTAGCTTAGTGTTAATTTTTACCCTAATTCAAAAACAAGTCTTGATTCATATGATTTAAATGTGAATTGAATATATAGTAATAAAAACAGTACTCATAATAATAATAAAAACAGTAATAGTACTATAGCTTGAGCACGTGAATTGTACGTAGCTATATATCATATCATATCATATTGCGAGAGGATAAAACATAATTGCTAGGTCAAACAACACGGCAAAAAGCTGTTTTTGAAAATCTGATTTGGGATCTTTGCTAATTTTGTTTTCTTTGTTAATGATTAATATCCGTCAAGAAATTTAATTGATTATCTGGATTCTTCCATTTAAGTACTGTATAATAACAATAATAGTAATATAATCTATAAAAAAAATAGTAATATAAAAAATCTCTGAAATGAGAGAAGAGTATAAAAGGTGCGAAAAAGACGGATAGAATCGACAAAAAAAAATAAAAATAGCTGACTAGGTTTTGAAATGGCCAAAAGTTGGCAAAGAAAACTAAGAAAAACCAAAGTAGAATCTTAATGATTAACAATGAGACATTAACTTTAATAATTTATACAAACGTGCGAATATGAAAAAGTGATTAACCTTGTCTGGACATGTCTTACAATAATTAAGGATGTGTTTGATTTACCTTTCAAGGGACACATGTTTTCAAAAATAGTAAAAGCAAACGTACCTTAAAGTTTTAAATTTTTTATTCAATTTTTTTACATGATTATACAGATATCACTATCAGGCATGTTGGAAATTAAAGCAGTAGACATCACTCACACAGAGCAAATAAAGAAGGATGAACACGGCACATTGGTCTCAGCAAACAGCATCGGCGTCTACCATGACCACTACTACATCTTCCATCTCGATTTCGACATCGACGGTGCACAAAACTCGTTCGTGAAGACCAATCTGAAGACCGTGCAAGTCACCGACAACAGCTCCAAGAGAAAGAGCTACTGGACAACTAGTAGCGAAGTTGTTAAGACAGAATCCGATGCAAAGATCAAACTAGGGTTCAGCCCATCGGAGATAGTGATTGTGAACCCTAACAAGAAGACTTCCACTGGAAATGAAGTAGGGTACCGTTTGGTTTCAAATGCAGCTGTTCATCCTCTTCTCACAGATGATGACTACCCTCAGATACGTGGTGCTTTCACCAGTTACAATGTTTGGGTTACTCCTTACAATAAGACTGAGAAATGGGCTGGTGGGCTTTATGTTGACCAGAGCCGTGGAGATGATACTTTGCCTGTTTGGACTAAGCAGTAAGTTAACCTTAATTTGGAATCAATCTTTGTGCTAATTATTCAATTGAAAACTAATTTATTGATATATAAAGGCTTAAATTGACTTTTATTTTGTTAAGTTTATCATTTTTTACATTTTATTACACGATGTTTTAAAAATATTAATTTGATAATTTAAGTTATATTTTTTTGACATATTTTGATCCGTTAAATTTTTAAGTAAATTTGTTTTTGTCCATTAAATTTTAAGAAATTATAATCAATTTAGGACATGATATAGGTGACATGAAACTATCAAATTAATTTAAAGATTTATCAAAAATCAATCAAATTAATATTTTTAATGTTTTCATCCAAACGGATTAAAATGTGTTAAAAATATAATTTAAAATATCAAAATGATATTTTTAAAATATTATATATCAAAATATTAAAAAAAATTTAATGAACTAAAATTACACATTAACCAATATATAAAAATTTAAAAACCACCAGAAAAAGTGACACTTTTAGGAAATTAAAATAAAGATTTTTTTTATTTAACATCATTTTTATTGGTTAAACTATTCATTTGATCTTTAGAGTTATTAAAGAAAAATAAGTAGTGCTTTTAACTAGTCCTTGACTTGATTTTGTGTGATTAACATTTGTTTTGAAATTGAAAAAAAAAATGCAGGAATAGGGGTATTGTAAACAAAGATATTGTAATGTGGTACGTAGTAGGAATCCACCATGTTCCATGCCAGGAAGATTTTCCAATAATGCCCTTGCTGAGCACTGGATTTGAATTGAGACCAACGAATTTCTTTGAGAGAAATCCCGTCCTGAAAACCCTTTCTCCTGGCATTGTTAAATTTCCAGGTTGTGGGAAGCCCTAGGTTTGCTTTCGAGCATTTTGTCACTTTAAGTACATTGTTGATCGATGGAATATCCAGGGCAAGATTGTCTTTTTACGTATCGGTCATGTGTGCTGTGATGAGAAGATAATAAATTAAATTTGAATAAATGATTTCTCTATGTAATTCTATTTCCCCATCATCTATTTGCCCACCGTTCTAACATATTATATTTTGATTGATGAAATACAAAAAGTGGGATGGTTATTTAAATCCAGTAAAAACATATTTAAATTTGGAATAAAATATACATGTAGGTTCTTATATCGGGTGAACTTTTGATTAGCGCGCAATAGCAATCAAGATAGATAAATAAATGTCGTAAAAAGAAAGAAGTAGAAGTAGGTTGTTTTTCTTAATTATTCTTTTATTATTATTATTTACCATAACAACATGTTACATGACAAAGTATTGGCCATAATTAGCGCAAAGTATACCATTTAGGACCAGGATGATAAATGATAAGTGTGGTGGTGGGGATGGATGAGTATGCGTGCCACCATAGTCTATATAGTATATATGCATATGTTGCCGCCACCATTTCTATTTCTCTCTAAAACATAAATAAAAGAAAAAATAAAAAATAAATAGTGTTATATATAAGAAAAAAATGATTATGCACTTACTAATTATACCGTTAGTTAATCACAACTCTTCATATATAATAAATTAATTTATTTTTATAAAATTATTTTAAAAATAATTCAAACAATAAGTTATAATTAACTAATAAACTAATGGTATAAAACTATTTTAAATCTTCAATGCATCAATATTTAACTCTATATATAAACTGACCAAAACATTATTTAAGTAAAAATCATCTTATTAATTACTACCATTAGGTCAAAACCGTGTATATATATATATAAAATATTAATTACTCAATGATATCTTCTCCTTAACTTTTCTAAAAGTCAATATATAACTTCAGTAATTAATTTATAGATTTTTTAAATGTTTATTTTAGACTTAATTGTACTTTTGGTCCCCTATACTTTGTCAAATTCGTAATTTTAGTTTCCTTACTTTCAAAATTAAGTACTTTTGGTCTTATTGTTAAAATTGAAAAGTTGACTGTTATTTTTAACATTGACTTAGATAATTTTGTTACTAATGACATAATTACCTTTTTCTATTCCTAATTTACCTTTTGATTTAAGTAGTTAATTTAAATAAAAAATTAAATAAATTTTGACAAATTTAGGATCCAAACCTTACACCTTTTGGTTTTTAAAGTTGAACATAACGACTAAACCAATAATCTAATCAATATTTATTATGAAATATTTATATATATATATATATATATATATATATATATATATATAAATATTTCACATAAATTATTATCATATATTTATTTATTATTTCTTGTGTTCTCAATTAGAATTTAATATTTTGAATAAAAGTAAAATAAATAAAATGATTTATAAAATAAAAAGTGAAATGTATAAAAAAAAATTACAACTAATAATCGGAGATATTAAAATATAAAGAAAGAATAAATTAAATAATTTTTAATAATATTAAAAATTAATTAAATAAAATTTTATAAATTTAAAATTTGTATATAATAAATATTTTTAATTTTTTTTCTATATAGGCCGGTCATGAAAGTCAATTTATTGATCAATTGGTTCGCATGACTGGCCTATATTAAAAATAAATTTTATTATATACAAATTTTAAATTTATAAAATTTTATTTAATTAATTTTTAATATTATTAAAAATTATTTAATTTATTTTTCCTTTATTTTTAACATCTCCGATTATTAGTTGTAATTTCTTTTTGTATATATTTCACCTTTTATTTTATAAATCACTCCATTTATTTTACTTTTATTCAAAATACTAAATTTCTGAAAACACAAGAAACAATAAATAAATATATGATAATAAATAAAATTAACGTAAAATATTTTTATATATAAATATTTCATAATTTATTGGTTCAGTAATTATGCTCACCTTTAAAAATCAAAAGGTGTAAAATTTTAAAAATAACGGTTAACTCTTCAAAATTATGGATTTAACAAAGTAAGAGAATTAAAATTATAATTAAACATTTATTTTAAAAGATAGTAGAACACTTATTAAATATAAGTACAGTGTAAGAAGGGAGAAAAACAAAATATGTTAAAAACAAATACAAAAGGTATTTAATGCTTATTTTTTCTAAGTAATTTAAAATACATTTGATCAAGTGTATTTAATACTTTCAAGATATATATTTACTCATCATCAACACAATACAGAATTTTTAATTGATTAATATTGACTCAGATTTTTTTATTCATAATAATATTGACTTAGACTTTTTAAACGACTGATAAATAAAAATAGGTATTTGGATACATCTTTTCGAATTTAAATCACGAGTTCCACGTTTTTTGGATCGTGGGTGTGGCTAGAAGTCTAGAACAACGTAGGATAGGGGGACCGGAGACATTGATGATTGAACCGTGGTGCAAGAATCAAGATAGATGAACAAGAAGTTTTGGAAGCACATTCAGGGTTAGAACTCATCAGAAATGAGGTCAAATCGATGAAAGGATCTTTTATGATTGCATTATGTATGGTCTCCATCCCTAGACCCATGAATGATATATACCACATACACACACACACACACATTCGAAGATAAGAGTTGCAATGGTGCCAATTAATATATATCAAAATTAAAACATACTACATGACGCCCACTAATTAAAAGAATACCATAAATGGGAGATAAGACAGTTTATTGATATTAAATATCATTTTTTTTTTTTTTTTTATGATTGAAGTATCAAAATAACTGTCTTTTGATAGTATTAGAAATTAAAATAACAATTCCTTTCATCCCAAAATAAGTAAAGTATCTGTAGTGTTGTCACAGCACTCAAGATCATATGCATATATAATCGCATCATTATTGAATTTTATTTTGCATCTATATATATTTTTTAATATTTTTTTATTAAAATGTGCAGGTGTATCATATCTTTAATTTTTTTTTTTTTAAATGCCGTATTCTCATACCTGTATTGTGTATTGTTTTACCTCCGTTACTACAAGTTATAGTTATTATTGTTATAAATACTATTTTATTTGCAAAGGTTGAATATCTGAGTTAGTGAGTTAGTGAAGGAATATGTTTTGTATCTCCAAATATCTTGAATATTTTTTGCACGATATATATAAATACTGATTGCGTTTTGCTGATAAAAATAAATAAAAAATATAGCCTCCAATATTCAACATGAAACCCAAAATGTTGAAACCACACCCTACCAACCAGAGGCTCATTCAAATAGAATAGGTGAAAATAAAAATAAAAATAAATAAATGAAAATAGATGAAAAATAAAGAAGAGACAAGATCAATCACAGAAAAGAAATAAGTGAAAAAATAAAAGTAAACAATAATACAAGTAAATCTTCACTAAACAATCCTCTGAGTAAAGAATATACTACAACAACATATAGAATAAGTGATATCACTAACATATTTAGTTAACATATCAAACAATCAATTATTAAGGATAATTGTATATCATGATCACCAAACTAATTCTACCAGTTTAATGGTTGATAAATGAAAATATTAAACTATTTTACTTTCATTACATTATCATTAACTCAATGTCTAGCTCTATCTTTAATGCTTATACTTTTATTTCTTACCAGGTGTTTAATACTCGTTATGTTTATTTTATAATAGTCGTTAACCAACAAAATCATTTACTTCATTGATTTTCTATTAAAACTATAAGCACATTTACTCTTTTTTTCTTCTGAATATAAGCACATTTACTCTTGTATTTCTGACTTCACATTTTTCTCTCTCATTAATTATAGATATTTCTATTTTTCTCTCTCTTTTATATATTCTTATTGAGAAAAATTATATTTTTCTCTCTCTTTAAAAGTTGAAAACGTTAAAAACCGATACATAAATATGATTTTTTTATATTCAAAATCCGACTATTATATTAATTAAAAAGGAACGGCAATGATTAATAACTTTCCACTATCACTTTCAGCTCAATATAAAGAAAGTTGGCTGTAGCTGAATGTTATCCTCAGCAAGTGAATGCCACAAACATCGCCATCGCCATCACCATGAAGCTCTTTCATCTCTACTTCTCACTACTCTTCCTCTTTTGCTTCTTCTCCCAAGCCAAAGCAACAGTTTCCGTTGGCCCTTCGCAATCGATCACACACCCACTCGACCCCTTAACAAAGCAAGAAATCACCCTCATCCAAACCACACTCCTAAAGAAATACCCCACCCCGAACAACCGCGTCTTCTTCCACTACGTCGGCCTCGACGACCCCGACAAGGCCACAGTCCTAAAATGGGTCACCACCGCCGCAAAAAAAGCCCCATCGCGTAACGCCTTCGTCGTTGCCATCATCAACTCCCAAATCCACGAAATCATCGTCAACAACGTGGGAAACTCCAACAACGTTAATATTTTGTCGGACAAAATCCATCACAACCGTGACAACGGGTTCCCCACCCTGACGGCGGACGAACAAAGCTCCGCCATTGAGCTGCCCCTCAAGTACGGACCCTTCGTGGAGTCCGTCAAGAAGAGGGGCCTAAACCTATCCGAGGTGGTGTGCTCCAGCTTCACCGTAGGTTGGTACGGCGAAGCCGAGAGCACTAGGGCTGTAAGGTTGGAGTGTTTCTTGAAAGATGGAACTGTTAATATCTACGTGAGGCCCATTAATGGCATAACCATTCTGGTTGATCTTGATCAAATGAAGATCGTTGAGTACCATGATAAGGTTGTTGAGCCTGTCCCTAAGGCGGAGAACACCGAATACCGGGCTTCGCATTTGAAACCACCCTTCGGTCCAAAGCTTCGTTCTTTTGCCTCGCACCAACCACAAGGACCAGGGTTCACTATCAAAGGACACAGTCTCAGGTATACATATTACTTAATGGCTTCATGGCTTATATATAATAACTATATAAAAGTGATGCAGAATCTATATATAAGATTGCTTCAGGGACAGACACATTCATTGGGATCTATTGCTTCAGGGACACTTTTTGTTATCTTATCTTTTTCGACGTAAAAACTACTATCACTATTCACTACTAGCTGTACTATGTTTATAAACTCTTTATTAAAGATGGACCCCTAATTTTTTTCTTCTAAAGTGAGCAATTAGAGAATGAAAAAGATTAATGTTTAATTCATAATTGAATTTGAAAACATGTAACATAAAAAAAAAACATTAATTATGTTTTTAATTCTTCAAATAAAAACATTAATTATGTTTTTAATTCTTCAAATATGACTCAAAAATATTTTAATTCTTCAATTTTTTTTTTATTATTTTAGATTCTTCAAATATTATTAAATATGCTTTCATTCCTTTTGAGTTTTTACATGATGTCATTAGTAGTGTTAGATTATCATAACCATACTCTAAATTAGTACAGTCATGCTATAAATTAACATCCTCTCCCTTTGTCTTCTTCATCTAATTTGTATTGACACCATCGTTTCCATTTCAAACAATAAAAAAACATTGGATCTCGCAAAAGCAAGTAACAAAACAACAAAAGCCACCAAGGACAACACCACCAACAACAAGCAAGCCAAAACAACAAAAGTAGATCAAACTCACGACACAACTACAACAAACAAGAAATAAAAGAGTACTCCCCGAACAAACAACAAGAACAAAGCAAGAATAAACCAATGAAATAAGCACCACTGAGTTGGATACTAGAAGAGGAAGAGGAAGAGGAAGATGATTTGGTTTCGGAGTTCACATATCTACCAAACAAGTTTTACTGAACACTCCTCACTAACCTGGAACCTAAAACGAATCTCCATCACTTTCAAAGCCTACATCACCAAAGCCAACAACGAAATGACCAAAGATTTCAAACCCTATGTCGGCAAAAGATATGCATCCATCGTCTTCGTCGTTATCTCTTGCGCTTTCATATTCATCCCTCTCCTTTGCACCTACCGTTGCCACCGATATCTCTTGCTTTTGTTTCTTGAGGTTAGTGTTGGTGGACTTGGTCTATCTTCACCCTTAACTACAAATTAGAGGAAAAAGACGAAGGAAGGGATGCTAATTTGTAGCACGGTCGTGCTAATTTGGAGCACTACTAATCCAATATTATTAATGACGTCAAGTAAAAACTCATGGAATGACTTAAAACATATTTGATATTTGAAGGACCTAAAAAATTAAAAAAAAAATTACAAGACTAAACAAATTTGAGTCACATTTTAAGAATTAAAACCATATTTAAGAAAAAAAAAATGAAAACCAAGTCACGCGTGAAAATGGTAGAAAAGTGAAATCCACTTTTAAAAACATAAAGTGGAAGGGCACTAGGCTGTAAATATCTTTCCATTAATTAACGAAGCCCCACCATAAATAGTTAATATGATTTTTGGTTGATTTATTTAAATTTATTAAGAAATAAATATTTATTTTAATCAAATAAGCAATTATTATTTCTGTATTATGTTTGGATGATTTGTTTAATTTATTTGATGATATAAATATTTATTTTAATAAAATAAATAATTTATTTCTGCAATGTATTTGTTTAAACTATTTTAATTTAAAATAAATAATTTTCTGTTTATTTAAAAAATTAAATTGTATTTACTTATAAAATAAATATTTATTTTATAAACATTAATTATAATTTTAAACAAACAAACTCTTGTATCTAAACTATTTCTACTTAAAATAAGTATTTTTCACTTATTTAAAAAAATAAATCTTATCTACTTATAAAATAATTACTTATTATAATTTTAAATAATTTGTTCATTTATCTAGTCTTTCTTGTTTAAGCTTAGTTGTTAGAATCGTAATTTAATTAATTTTATGTTACCATACTTTTTTTCAGGTAAGTTGCAGTTTTGCTATATAAACCTAATTAATTTTGTTAGTTAATTAAATTATAACTTATCTTAGAGAAACAATACTTTATTTTTATCAATTTTATGAGAAAATTAACAGTTAAAAAATGGTAATGATTTCCCACTAATTAATAATTCATTCTCAAACACGTCATTTATTAATTCGATCTTCATTTCAGATTTTGAAATATTAGTTTTTTTTCAAATAAAATCCGTTGAATATCTTTTCCGTCCCTGAAAACTATACTGAATACGAGACGAGTGCTCAATTGAAAAAAAAAAAAAAAACCAAAATAAATATATAGTAAAGAAAAATCAAAATTATTCAAAGGAATGTATGCATGTTATTAGGTAAGTTACTAACTTTCACATTATTGTGATTCTTATTACCACTTATATATTATTACTTGTGTAATTTGTTCAGCTGGGCCAATTGGAAGTTCCACATAGGTTATGATGTGCGTGCTGGTGTGATAATTTCAACTGCATCAATTTACGACTCTGAATTACATAAATCTCGTCAAGTGTTATATAGAGGGTACATTTCAGAACTGTTTGTGCCATATCAAGACCCAACCGAGGAATGGTATTACAAGACTTTCTTCGATGCTGGTGAATTTGGGTTTGGTCAATCTATGGTTTCTATGGAACCTTTGCATGATTGTCCACCACAAGCACAATTCTTAGATGTGTATTTTGCGGGAAGTGATGGTAATCCACAACACTTGGAGAATGCAATTTGTGTGTTTGAACAATATGGTGGTATTAGTTGGCGTCATACTGAATCAGCCATTCCCAATGAGAAAGTAAGTATATACTTAAAAAATTTGAAAACAATTTTATATTTAGGTCAAAGATCAGTTTTATCTTAAAAAATCAACTTTGAAAACAATTTTATCTCGACATTTAATCACAAGCTATTTGGAGCAGTAATAATTCTTTATCGTGATAGTGACACAATCTCAATTGTTAGAATGATATCTGATTATCACTTAATAGATAATTGAGTAGGAATCGATAAAGACTTAAAACAAAAAATATATATATTAGAGAATCAAGACAATACAAATATTTATGATAAGAACTTAAAACAAAATTTAAATATTTATTACGACCTAAAAATTATTTAAACCAAATTTAATAGGCTATTTTACAGATAAATCTAAACATTAAAGAATTTGGCCTTGTCCATTCTTTGTTATTTTTAATTTATTCATGTAATTTTGTCGAAATTGAAACTAATAAGCATGTTTTGTTTTTTCAGATACGAGAAGTTAGATCTGATGTGAGTCTAATCGTTAGATCAGTGGTTACCGTGGGCAACTACGACAATGTAATAGATTGGGAGTTCAAGCCAAGTGGTTCTATCAAACCTGGGGTATGTTCTGTTTCCTGTGTTGTGTGCCACTTTAATCATAAATCTGTAATGGAAAAAAATATACTCTTATCAAACTCTGAAATTTTAAGCAACTAGTGCTTTTAGCCGTGCATTAAATGGGTTAAAATATGTTAGATAATTAATTTATATGTAGCAAAACATATAAGTATTTTATAATTTATACATTAATAGCCTTTCAAAAAAGTAATTAATATTTTGGTATGTTTTATAAAAAAAATATCTTATATACTTAAATAAAATAATATTGACTCAGCTTATTTAGACGTGAATGACTGAACCTATAACTTCCACAACTCAAGAAGTATTGGTTTAACATCTTTACCATTTATAGATTCCTTTTATTTGTTTATAATTCATTAAAGTCAATTCTAGCTAGAATGAAATGACAGCAAGTAAAACACAATTTACTGATGTTTGTTAGTTTTGTTTATAGTTTTGAAAAAAAATATATATAATTTAAGACAAATTTAATATTCTAAACACTAACTTAACCAAATTTAATATAGATGAATTAGTTAATTAGAACTTGTAATAAAAATGGAAAAGATTATTAAGGTTTCGTTTGATCCAGTTTTTTTTTTTAACTTATAAGTTACTTTTAAGTAAAAGTTAAAAATAAGTAAAAAGTTATTTGTTAATTTTATTTTATTTTTTAATTTAAAAACTTCTTAAATTTAAAAATATAATCAAATTGAGAGGTTTGGGTTCGACTCCCCGCACTAACAAAAATTAATAAACTAATCATTAATATTTTCTAATAAAAAAAATATTAATTATTCTAAAAGTTGATTTTGCTGGGATTCGAACAGAGACATGAAAATCAATTTTGCATAAGTAGCTTTGGTTTACTTATTATAAATATCCTTATTTTTAATTTTCCTTCATTAAAAATAAGTAACTTTTATTTTAAGAAGTTTTTACAAATTAGTATTTGACTCAACTTTTACTTGTTAAAAATAAACCTGGTCAAAAACGGTGGATAATTATGCTTTAACTCAGGTGCCTATAAATCCTATTCTAGCTTTCATATGTTTTTCGTACAATTGATTTCTACATTGAAACCTTTGCTAATAACAGACATATAGCATAACAGTTAATTATGTAAACAATTCTTAATGAAAAGAAAATATTAATAGTGTTCAAATAGATATAGATGTTATTTGCATTACAAAATAACTATTAGTTAATTAGTTTTAAACCCAAAAAAAAGGGTTTAGAACAATTCAAAGAAGAAACTAAAATATAAATAGTTTTGGATGAAGTATAATTGTAGAGTCACGGACAATCCTTGCTTGGACATTTTCTATAATAATCCAAAATTCTTACTCAATGCTTCTGCATGTTCCAACAATACTAGATATCACTATTGCTTGGCTTGGACATTGTCTTCAATAATTCAAATTCTAACTCAATGCTGCATGTTCCAACAGATATCACTATCAGGCATGTTGGAAATTAAAGCAGTGGACATTACTCACAAGGATGAAGTAAAGGAAGACCAACATGGCACATTAGTCTCAGAACACAGCATTGGCGTTTACCATGACCATTACTACATATACCATCTCGATTTCGACGTCGATGGTGCGCAAAACTCTTTTGTGAAGACCAATCTCAAGACTGTGAAAGTCACTGACAACAGTTCCAAAAGAAAGAGCTATTGGACAACTAGTAGTGAAGTTGTTAAGACTGAATCTGATGCAAAGATCAAATTAGGGTTGAGTCCATCTGAGATAGTAATTGTGAACCCTAATAAGAAGAGTTCCACTGGAAATGAGGTAGGGTACCGTTTGGTTCCAAATGCAGCAGCACATCCTCTTCTCACAGAGGATGATTACCCTCAAATACGTGGTGCTTTCACTAATTACAATGTTTGGGTTACTCCTTACAATAAGACTGAAAAATGGGCTGGTGGACTTTATGTTGATCAGAGCCGTGGAAATGATACTTTGGCTGTTTGGACTAAGCAGTAAGCATCTTAACCTTGAATTACGAAAGATCTATTTGGATATACTATCTTCTTATAACGACTTCTAGACAAAAAAAAATAAAAAAAAATTAGGTTGTTAAAATTATTTTTTTTAATAATTAACTTGTAGAAGTCTCATATATTTTAGAAGATGATATATGAAAGAACTTTTACTAAGTGACTATTAGAGAAGATAAGACAATTATAATTTTCAGATAAACTAATTTCATTTTTTTCTTCTTCTAAAAATATTTCTTGAGTTCAAACAATCCCAAAATATGTTTCACTTTCAATTGAAAATAAACCAACTAGTATTTTTAGAAAAAGAAATATTTTTTAATTGGGTATAATTTCATTTTTTGGTAACCACCGTAATCAGGGCTTTTGGCTTCCTGTGAGGTATCCCCACATGTTGCGGCCCTTTGGGTCAGTTATGAGACTAATCCTCAGTCTATCCCAGACTTAGTCACACTTAAAATTTTTCGTCCCAATCCAAAGATGTATTATGTGGAAATTGAACTATGATCCTCTCACAAACTCAGTCTGTGTGGCCAACTAAGTAACATCCATTGGATTAATTGGATATAATTATAATTGCTTAAACTATTTAATAATGTAATAATTTTAATTTATTTGAGAAGTAAATGGAGGGAACAAGTAGTGATTTAAGTTTTTGACTTCTGTGTATGAGTTCAAATTTTCTTGATGATGTATGATTAACATTTGTTTTGAAATTGGAAAAATTGCAGGAATAGGGGTATTGAGAACAAGGATATTGTGTTGTGGTATGTAGTGGGAATCCACCATGTTCCATGTCAAGAAGATTTTCCAATAATGCCCTTGTTGAGCACTGGATTTGAATTAAGGCCAACAAATTTCTTTGAGAGAAATCCAGTCCTTAAGACTCTTTCTCCTGACATTGTTAAATGGCCTGGTTGCGGAAAGAAGCCTTAGATTTGCATTTGTGCTTTGTCACTTTAAGTACATTGTTGATCGATGGATCAGGAGAAAGATTGTCTTTAATGTATTGGTCGTGTGTGCTATGATGAGAAACTAATGAATAAATGATTTCTCTTTTATCATTATTTTTCTATTTCTTTATTTTATTAAGCTTAATTATAATTTTTATTCTCTATTTTATGAAATGACAATTTTCATCCTTCTGATTTTTAATGGTAAAATTAAGTTATTCTGATTTAAAAAACGTATAAATTTGATCACTTTGTCTATTTGTTATATTTGTTATGGTTAATCGTTTGTTTATACTTCCTAACTTTTAAATAGATCCTTTTTTTTTTTTCAACACCTCCCATTTTATATTCTACACTCCCAATTTTTAATTTTTAATTTTTATAACCATAATTATATTATATGATCAATCATATATGACATTTTAAAAGTTATCAACTACATTTTTATTAAGGAAAAAATTCAAGTAAATTTAATAAATTAGTTTGTTAAAATAAGATGTCATAAATATTCATATAAAATAAAAAACTATTCAGTCTCTTAAAAAGTTTATACCAAGCTATAAATATTTCCAAAATCACGTATTGCTTTTTTGAAAGGTATATAAATGGAATTACCAATTTTGATAATATTTTCAAATCTAAAAATAATCATGGTTATAAAAATTAAAAATTAAAATTTAGGAGTGTAGGAAATAAAATGGGAGGTGTTGGAAGAAAAAGTTTATTTTTTTATTTTTGAAAGGGGGTTTATTTAAAAGTTAGGGATGTATAAATAGTAATTAAATTGATCAACGTTAAAAAATAAATGGTCAACTATAACAAATAAACGGATGAGTCAAATTTGCACATTAAAAAAGAGAAATGACGATTTTCATTTCTTGGTCAACGTTAAAAACAAGAGAAATAAAAATCGTTATTTCACAAAATAAGGGGAATAAAAATTTAAATTAAGCCTATTTTAATTTATTTTATTTTTTATTGACCCAATTTTATTATAAATGCATGTCATAAAAAAGGACTTGAATTCATATTTTTTAACCACCAAATTAGTCTTGTATCTCTTATTTAACAAGTGTGCACATTTTAGAAGAAATAATATTTTAACTTTTTTAGAGTTTTCAGAAAAGAAAAAAGAAAAACAGCCAATAATTTTAACGAGTGGAGTGGAGTTGTTTTATTTTAAATAAAAAAAGTACAGATTCATCTACCATTAGAGTATTATTGTAGATATTCTAAATCCTAAACTCTAAACAAATCAAATATTATTTAATACTTAGTACGAGGTAGATAGGTATTGTTGTGAATAATTCTATATGTCCAAGTTTTAATTTATTACGTAAACAGTTTCCATTCTCAAATAATAAAGTATTATTTTATTTATTTATCATTTTATATTGTTTTGATAAAAATAATTAATTTAATAAAGTCCTGGTTAAAATTGAAGATTGTTATCATAATAAAGATTATGATAAATGAGAAACAAATCTCTTGTAATTTTAATTTAAAGTGTTCTTGATATTATTCTAAATAAGATATTAACAGTGCAGATAAATCAATGTATGTGTGATAGTATTCATTGGATGAATATTAAAAGATCTTATTTATTAATTTACACATATGATGCACATAGGAATGTGATCATTGAACTGACTCAATATTGAGATTTTTCCAATGGTTAATATTATCTTAATTTGTCGATAGAAAAACTTTCAAGAAGAAATATAACATTTTCTTTGACCTAAGATTATCATAATAATTAACAAGTCATTTGTTATATTTTAATTTGAGGCACTTAATGCTCTGGAGCACTAGTTGAATGGATATTGGATATAATTAAATACTTGTAAAATTAATGATTATTCAAGAAGGAATCCATCAACTCTAGGTAATGAGTTTGAACTCTATAAATTAAGACTTGATCAAGGCAATTGAATGAATGAAAAAATGAGTTTCTTAGAGTCATTCACTAAATAAATTTATTGATTAACGTGATTGAATTTGACGGTAATACCATATTCTAAAGTTAATCTAAAGCTGTAGATGATGAAAGGAAATATTATATATTAATCTTCTAGTGGTTCTTGAAAGTAACAATAAATTAATTATTTCATGCTATTTAGATGTTGAGAAGTGTTGCTAGACGCCTACCTTGATTAATAAAATTAATTTGATTAATTTACTACCAATTTAGTATTGAACCTATGGGGTCACACACAAATGAGTGTGTTAATCTTTACTAGAGAATAATTATCAATTTGATTGATAAATGAATTCTCTATGTAGAATATTATTATATTCTATACTAGCGCCAAGAATATGATTAATATGTATACTAAAGATAGACATCTCTTTATTATTGTGATATTTATGCACAATAATATTTTATGAACAATAGAAAAATGATGAGAGAGAATATCTTATTAAGAGAATATATTGTTTCTATTAATAAATTTAAATTAATTTGAATATATTCAAATTTGAAATATCTTATTAAAAGAATATATATCATTTTTGTTAATAAGTTTAAATTAATTTAAATATATCCAAGGACCGACAAATTAAATTCAAACTTTGAAATATCTTATTAAGAGAATATATTATTTTCTATTAATAAATTTGAATTAATTTGAATATGTTTTGGGCTATGGGATAACTTCAGGATTCTTATAAATAAGAGGTTTCATCATGTATCAGATTACTTAAGAGAATTCTTTAATAAAAATATACAGTTTGATATTCAAAAGTTTTGAAATAGAGATAAAAAAGACACATAACACTACAACCATAATTGACTTGACAGTTACTAGTGTTAATTGTTTTTTAGATGAGGCCACTCTTTTGGTAGGATGGAAATAAGATGCCGGAGAGAAAATAAAGTTAGTTTGTGTTGCTTTGGTGCGAGAGAAAGAGTAAAAATATTTACTAATAGTGAAATTTATTATATTATTTCTCCAGTTAAAAATACAATATTATTAACCGTATTTATATACACAATTCTATATTAAAGAATCTAGTTCAATTGATTAATTTATACATTAATATTATAAATTATGATATTATATTCGATTTTAGGAATGATAAACGAGTTTTTCTCACTTTTTAAAGTGCATTATTACAATCTAAAACTTTAAAATAAAAGATAACTGTGTTTAATGCAACAATTTTGGAATCACACATTCTGTTTAGAAACGCATGGGCATCAATGCCAATGAGAATTCCTACTACTCAATACTTGAAATTGAAAAATAACAAATTGTATATCTCAGCAGTAAAATAAACACAATATATGTCATTTTTTTTAATAAAAAAAGAAGTAAATATCTTCAAAATATGTGATTTGTTAATTGTCATTCCAAAACAAACACATATTGAAAATTATTTTCTTTGAAATTCTATTGACAAATTTGAATTATTTATAATCATGCTCATCTTTGAAATAAGAACATTGTCTCTAATAGTAATCTCAGTCAATACTATGTACCCAAATACACGCTCTCCCATTCTTCTTACTTTTATTCTTGTTTCATTTATATAATCCATTGGATTGATCTATGTTTTTTTTATCAACATTATAGGAACTCCAACTTTCAAACATAATTCATGTCTTTGTTCAGTGGTCAAGGAAGAGAGATATTAATGTGATAAATCATGTAGATCACTTTTATCATAATTCAACTCCTCGGCAATCAATCTTTCTTTGACATTCTCCATAGCAGTGTTTAATGGATAAGACATAATTAAAAAATGCTTCAAACTCCTACCATTATTTTGAAGTAGTTTCTCAATTTCCACAAGTGCTAAATTTTTTATTTGATATTTAGTTAGTAGTAAATCTAAAAAAAAAAAACTATATTAACATTAAATAAATGCATTAAACCTAATGTATTGTAATAAAATTATAACAACACAAAGTAACATTTTTTTTTATAAACTATATCAAGTCACATCATAAAAGGTTCCTCCAAAGAGTCCATAACACTTATTATCAACTACTATTTAAAAATAATAATTTATTTTTGAATTTTAAGATCTTAAACTAATATTTTTTTTAAAAAAATCTAGTAAAAAAAAAACAAAATTAATACCACATAAACAATTTAAATTTAAATTGATATTATTTTAATTTAAATCCATTTAGACTTGTTACATTTAATCTTTAAATTTATTATATTCATAAAATAAATACAATATTAACTTAAAAGTGTCATAAAATAAAAACAACGGAACAAATTTGAAAATAATTTTTTTATTTAAATTCGATTATAAAGTTTATTAAAAATAATATAAAATAAAACTTATAGTCCTAAACGAAATCAAATTAACAAAACAAAAAATATTATAATCTTAAAACAATTACAATAATTTTAAGATAATAACAAACATGATAATTTTAAGATAATAACAAACATGATAATTTTAAGATAATTACATTAATAAATTAAAATTACCTTATTACACTTTTTTTCAATTTTTTTTATTATCAACTATTATTTAAAAATCATAATTTATTTTTGAATTATAAGATCTCAGATTTTTTTTAAAATCTAGTTAAAATAACAAAAGTAATACCAAATAATTGATTTAAATATAAATTGATATTTATTTTAATTAAAATCAATTTAGACTTGTTACATTTAATCTTTCAATTTTTTATATTCATATGATAATTACAATATTAACTTAAAAATAACAACAATAAGAAAAAATTGAAAATAATTTTTTATTTAAATTAGATGATAAAGTTTATTAAAGAAAATATAAAATAAAAATTATAACCTAAATGAAATCAAACAAACAAAATAACAAATAATATAATATTAAAAAAAATTACAATAATCTCAAGATAATAACAAACATTATAAATTTTAAGATAATTACATTAATAAATTTAAACTATCTCATTACACTTTTTTCAGTTTTTTTTACTATAAACTATTATTTAAAAATCATAATTTCTTTTTGAATTATATGATCTCAGATTAATTTTTTTTAAATCTAGTTAAAAAAAAATCAAATAATTGATTTAAATTTAAATCCCATTAGACTTGTTATATTCATAATGATTAAATTTGTTAGATTGATAAGATAACTACAATTATAACTTAAAATCAATCTAGCCACGTGGCCCCACCTGCTCACAAAAGATCACGTTCAGATTTTTTTATCCCTATTGCACAATTAATTCAAAATGCTACAAAGACCAACATGAATTCACGTGAGACAAATAAAAAGGTACTACCTCTAACTCATACTACTCCACCGAACCCCACATCAACGCCATCATCGTCCATGTTCAATATTCATGCGAATAATCATATAAATCAAAATGGGGTTAACACCACGGTACCTGGTGTGCATGCTGATGTTATTGCATCGAACCTTAATATTGATGTGGTTATGGTTGAAGATTCTCAAGGTAAGAAGGTGGCCAATGTGGCTCAAGAGTTAGTCCTTGTAAGCCAAGCCATGCCAACATAGGGCCATGACTCAGGTTCCCCTCCTCTTTTCATTATGTTGTCATGAATTGTTTACAAGATATATCAATCATATCATGGAACATAAGAGGAGCAGTTGGCCGTTGTACGAAACGGCACATCAAACATATGATTAAAACCCATAAACCTTCCATTTTCTTCATCTACGAAACTCATGTTCAATTTCATAGGGTTGAAAATTTTTGGAAGTCATTGGGGTATGAGAAGGTATTTATTCAAGAGGCTAGAGGACATGCAGGAGGTATTTGGGTCTTGTCAGAAAGGCTGGATGTCAACTTTACTCTTCTACACTCCACGAATCAATGTATTACCTTCAGGCTAGAGAAGGTGAATAGTAGGTGGAACTGCTCTGCGTTGTATGCCTCCCCTATTCCTACGGTGATGGCTATTCTTTGGGACCACTTGATCGAGATTGGTAATGACATGGAAGGACAGTGGCTAGTCATTGGCGATTGGAATGAGATTACTTAACCATCGGAGGTCACAGGGGGAGCCTTCCACCAAGCTAAGGCCAATGCTCTTTACAACGTTCTCACCCAGTGTGGCCTTATTGATATGGAAACCACAGGGAGCTTCTTCACGTGGCGTAGGAATATTCAAGCAAGGGGGTTCATACAAAAAAAACTTGATAGGTGCGTGGCTAACGCTGACTGGCGTCTTACCTACCCTAATGCGTTGTTGGAAACTTTTCTCCCCCACAACTCGGACCACAATCCTCTCCTTCTTTCTTGTCGAAAAGCTGACTCTTGCATAAACCCTTCCTTTCATTTTCAAGCAGCTTGGCTCTCCCACCTGGAGTATGCAAATATTGTGACACAAGCATGGGGTCAAACTACCGGAGACACTTTCCATAAGCTTAATAAGGTTCGTGACAGCTCTATCACCTTCAACAAAGAGGTCTTTGGGAATATTTTTCAGGACAAAAAGAAGTTGGAAGTTCGTATCAAAGGAGTCCACCGAGAACTAGAGACTCGGGCTACTTCCGACTTGATTTAGTTCGAGAAAGCCTTGCAGGACCAGTACAACCAGATCCTTTTTCGCGAAGAAATGTTATGGTTCCAGAAGTCTCGTGAGAATTGGGTAAGATTTGGCAAGAAGAATACCAAATTCTTTCATACTCAAACGGTTATCAGAAGACGCAAGAATAACATTTATGGCCTGTTTATCGATAATATTTGGTGCACTGATGCATCCCTTATTAAGAAGGAAGCTCAATCGTTCTACCAAGGTCTCTTCCAATCTACTGCTAAATGTCTTCCCAATTACTTACAGCTAGTGCATGTTCCTCGATTAGAGGATCATGTCTCCCTCGGCCTAGCCGCCACCGTCACATTACGGGAAGTGAAGGATGCCCTCTTTAGCATGAACCCTTACAAAGCCCTTGGGCCAGACGGATTTCAACCTATATTTTTCAGAACCTTCTGGCCACATATCAAGGATGATATTACACGCATGGTAGTTGAGATCTTTGCCACAATTGTTGTCCCATCCCAAATGACTAACACTTTGATAATTCCCATTCCTAAGTCGGAGAATCCCACGTCCATCAGGGACTTCAGACCGATCAGTATTTGTAATGTTTTATTCAAATTGGTCTCCAAGGTCCTAGTGAATCGCCTTCGGCCACACCTAGATTCTATCATTGGTCCCCTTCAAAGTAGCTTCATCCCCAAGAGGGGAACTTGTGATAATGCCATCATCGCCCAAGAGATTGTTCATAGTATGCATAAGAAGACTGGAAAGACTGGATATGTTATGTTCAAGATTGATTTTGAAAAAGCCTATGATAGGGTTGATTGGAGTTTTTTGAGATTGACTCTGAAGGAATTTGGGTTTCCGGACCGCACAATAGATTTGGTTATGAACTGCACTACTACTACGTCCTTGTCCTTAAAATGGAATAATGAGAGATTGCCCTCTTTCTCGCCAAGACGTGATCTTCGTCAGGGAGACCCAATGTCACCTTATCTCTTTTTGCTATGCATGGAGAAGCTAGCACTTCTCATTCAGGAGAAAGTGAGTAGTGGGGATTGGCAACCAGTTACGATCTCCAAAGGTGGCCCGGAGATATCACATTTATTTTTTGTCGATGATTGCCTGTTGTTCACTAAGGCGTCAGCAAATCAAGTGCAGTTGGTCCAGGATGTTATCCGTCTATTTTGTCTTGCTTCTGGCTTGAAAGTCAATAGTTAGAAATCTAAGTTCTTCGTCTCTAAGAATGTTCCACGTAGCAAAATCCAGCAATTCGCCACTATATTAGAGTTCCAACACACTCATAATCCAGGCAGATACTTGGGGTTCCCTCTCTTGATAGGTAGGACCACTAAGGCGAATTTTGCCTCCCTCACAGATCATGTCAATAGCCGCATTACAGGTTGGAAGGGCTAACTCCTTAGCCGTGCTGGCAGAGTAACTTTGGCTATGTCAGTTATATCTGCTATCCCCTCCTACTCTATGCAAAACCTATGGATCCCGGAGGGAATTTGCAATAAAATTGATTCTAGGTTAAGGTGCTTCATCTGGGGAGGGAATCACAATCATTAGGTAGATTGGTTTACGATCTCTAAAACTCGTGCCAAAGGAGGTTTGGGCATTCGTCGATGTCGTTAAGCTAACATTTCCCTACTTGGCAAGCATGTGTGGGATCTTTTGCACGGCAAGGATAAGTTATGGGTCCGCTTACTATATGCGAAATATATTGGCCAAAAGAATATTCGTCACCTTAAGAATTCCACAAGCAGCTTGTATGTTTGGTCCTCTATCATGAAAGCCTTATCTCATCTCAAACAAGGTTTCACGTTTAGGATTAGAGACGGGGATTGCTCCTTTTGGTTTGATCCTTGGTTAGAAGAGGGACCATTGTATGACATGGTAGATGAGGTCCATGAAAGGGACATGCAATTACGCGTTAAGGATGTCTATTTTGATGGCTATTGGCACTTTGACCTCCTTACTACAACCTTGCCCCAAGACATTCGGAACACCCTTTCGTACTTGTTTCTTAATCCTTCTATGTCGGATATTATTAGGTGGAGTGCATCTAGCTCGGGAAGGTATGATACCAAGTTCGCCTATGTGTGGTTAAGCTGAGAGCCTGCTTTTCATCTTACCTGTGCTGAGTTCTGGTCGTGGGTGTGGAAGTCCAAGCTACCTGAGAATGTTAAACACTTTATTTGACTCACCTATAGAGGGAGTCTTCCTACTAACTCTTTCTGCTTCATGCGGCATATTACTATTGATTCTTCTTGTTGCAGGTGTGGAGATGCCAATGAAACATGGATTCACATCCTTCGCGATTGTCCCTATGCATGTAAGGTGTGGCAATACATCCGGTTGCAGTATGGTCTTGATTTCTTCATTGATGATACTGCATACTGGCTCAGAAGTAACATTCAAGGAAATTTTCGGCTCTTATTCGGCATCACTTGCTGGATGATTTGGCGTGCGAGGAATGAGGTGGTTTTTAACGATATAGTTTGGCCAGACTGGTATATGCATAACCAGATAAGCTCTCTTTTACATCTAGCCAAAGGGACAAACTCAACCAGTTCGACTAGCTCATCCTCAATAGATAGGATATTGGTTAACTAGGAACCTCCTCCGCAAAACTACATCAAGATCAATACGGACGGTAGTTCCTTTGGTAATCCTGGCTTGTCAGGTTTTGGTGGCGTTCTACGAGATTTTGCAAGCAAGTAGATCACGGGTTATATGGGCAATTGTGGTTTTACTTCAAACACCACCGCTGAGCTGTGTGCTATTTTCCATGGCATTAAACTTGTCCACACAAAAGGTTTCTCTAATGTTATTTGTGAGACGGATTCCACCACTTCTCTGAAATTCATCATTGAGGGGCTCGACGTTGTTCATCCTCATGCAGGTGTGGTTTCGGCCATTCGTGATTACGTACAACTACCTTGGAATATTAGCTTCAAGCATACGCTTAGGCAAGAAAATAATGTGGCAGACATTCTTGCTAAGTCAGGAGCCAAATCCTCCTCCCCATTTATTTTATTAAATTCTTGTCCAGCTTCAGGCTTCAAATTACTTAGTTGCGATGCCTCAGGCACTCTTTTTTGTAGGCCTTAGTGCCATTTTTTAATTTCTTTATTCATAAAAAAAAGCGTCATATAATAATAACAACGAAACAAATTTAAAAATTAATTTTTATTTAAATTAGATGATAAGGTTTATTGAAAATAATATAAAATAAAAATTATAACCCTAAACAAAATCAAACTAACAAAAGAACAAATATTACAATCTTTAAACAATTATGATAATCCTAAAATAATAACAAATATTATAACTTTAAGATAATTACGTTAATCAATTAAAACTACCTCATTACACTTTTTTAAATTATCAACTATTATTTAAAAATCATAATATTTTAAAAAAAAAATGTTTTCAAACAAATGAAATTAATATCAAATAATTTATTTAAATTTAAATCCATTTAGATTTCTTACATTTAATCTTTAAACTTGTTATATTCATAAAATAATTACAATAATAACTTAAAAGCGTCATAAAATAATAACAATGAGACAAATTTGAAAATCATTATTTTTTTCAAATTAGATGATAAATTTTATTAAAAATAATATATAATAAAAATTATAACCCTTAATGAAATCAAACTAACAAAAAAAAATATTTTAATCTTAAAACAATTATAATAATCCAAAGATAACAACAATCATTATAATTTTAAGATAATTACATTAATCCATTTAAATCACCTCATTATACTTTTTTTCAGTTTTTTTTTACTATCAACTATTATTTAAAAATCATAATTTCTTTTTGAATTTTAAGATCTCAAACTAATATTTTTTTCAAAAAACAAAACCTAGTTAAGAAAAAAAAATTAATACCAAATAATTGATTTCAATTTAACTTGATATTTATTTAAATTTGTTATATTCAAAAGATAATTACAATAATAACTTATAAGTGTAATAAAATAATAACAATTGGACAAATTTGAAAATCAAATTTTATTTAAATTAGATGATAATTTTTTTTGAAAATAATATAAAATAAAAATTATAACCCTAAACGAAATTAAACTAACAAAATAACAAATATTATAATCTTATAACTAACCTTATAAGTTTAAAAAAATTACATTGATCAATTTAAACTACCTAAATACACTTTTTTTTCAATTTTATTTTACTATCAACTATTATTTAAAAACCATAAAATGTTTTTGAATTTTAAGATCCAAGACAAATATTTTTTTTTAAAAAAAGAATCTAGTTAAACAAATAAAATTAATATCAAGTAATTGATTTAAATTTAAATTGATATTTATGTAAATTTAAATCCATTTATACTTGTTACATTTAATATTTAAATTTGTTATATTCATAATCTTTAAATTTTTTATATTCATAAGATAATTACAATAATAACATAAATGTGTCATAGAATAATAACCATGGGACAAATTTGAAAATCAATTTTTATTTAAATTAGGTGTTAAATTTTATTGAATATAATATAAAACAAAAATTATAACCCTAAACAAAATCAAATAATAAAAGAACAAATATTATAATCTTAAAACAATTACAATAATATTAAGATAATAACAAACATTATAATTTTAAAATAATTATTGGTAAGGTTTGTCATTGTTGTTGCGTAGGATATCCATCATTGACTTTAGGAACTTGGAATTCCCTGTTGAAACAAAAAGAAAAGAGAATGCAAAATATGAATTAAAAAAAATATTAGAGAAAAAATGAAGAAGAAACCTTGGTCCAATTGGTAGTAAGCTGGTAGCATAGAGGAAGAAAAAATGAATATATATAGGCAACCTGAAAAGAATGATCATAGAAAAAAAAAACCTACTGCATGAAGGTGAAAAAAATTGAATATATAGGCACAATTGATAAGTGAAAGAAATAAAAGAATATAGAAGAAATAGGAAAAGAAAAAATTGAAGAAAAAAAAAGAAAATTAGAAAAGAATGTAGAAAAAGAAAAGAATAGAAGAAGAAAAACAAACTAGATGAGATGGAAGGAGAAAACATGAATATATAGACAATAGGAGAATGATGATATTTGAATTTATAACTAACTATGCTAGTAAATATAGATAAATAATGTTAAAATTATTTTAAAAATTGAATAGATTAATTTGTTAAAAATATTTTTTTATTTAACATAATTAAATGTAAAACTAATGTAGAACTATCACGTGACATCTAGCAAACGTAGCAAAACCTTCTTTTTAAAATAGATAATAGATAGATTCAGTTATGACTATTTGTGCTTATTGCTAAAACACTTCTTGAGCACGTTTTTTTTTAGATTTTAGTCATTTGAACATATTAGATAAAAAAAAAAAAACACTTTTTTTATATTGAGCAAAATAGGAATATGAAGATGGTATATGTGTGTGTATAAAATTATTTATTTAAAAAGAAAATTATGTTTTAATGACTACAGATACAAGACAAAGAAAAAAAAAATACTACTGTAATTCAAAATTAACTAAATATATTATTAATTTTACATAAATTATCCTTTTAAAGTGGAAGTCCACTTATGTTAAAGTGGAAGTCCACTTATGTATACAGTTTCGGTCTTTGGTAGGGTCCAATGGTTCGGTCTTTGATAGAGTCTCATGGTCTAGTCTTCAACCTCCTTGTATAGGCCAAGTGCCTCGAGGGTGTGACTTTGTCCCCCGATCTGGTATACAGTGGGCGTCAAAATGTTTCAGCACCAAGGGTGTGGCCCTATAAAGTGTCGAACATTCACTTCTTCTAATGCCAAAATGGCCTTCTCTACTGGCGTTGAACCTTTCTTTACTTTTCATGCCAAACAATTCTTTTTTGCATCTCGAACCTTGGTCCTTCCAATCATTTAACTCCTCCAATTAGCTGAGGATGTTGAACAAATGGGGTGATACCTGTTAGGAACTCAAGATACACAAATGTAGAATCCTTTATTCTAGGAACAACCACATTGCCCTTACAATGAAGAAAACTATGACATATATGCTTTACAAGAAAACTGAAAACTACAAACGAAAGTTTTAAAACTACTACCAACGGAAGTTTTAAAACTGCCAATAACCGTTACATAATAATACAACTACTATGACAAATACTAAACCGTTACTATAGCAAATACTAAATGAATACTAACAAATCCTCCCTTAAACTGAATTGCATCTTGCAATCAGTTTACACTTAGTATCAGAGACACTCCAATCATATTTCTTAGCTTCACGAACACTTCCAATTTCAGCAGCTAACCTCCATTTTGATTGCTTGTTTACTTCTTCAAATGAGATAGGATCTTCTATTGAACTAAACATCACAAAACTATGCATCACCTTATCATCAAATAAACCCTCACCACTCACATAATCTTGATCCCAATATGGTGGTCTTCATTTCTTCCCTAGATTTTCTTAAGATGATGGATTTTCTACTTCTTCCTTCACCACTTTCTCACATGATGGATTATTTGCTTCTTCTTCCACGACTTGCTCATTTTCTCCCTCCATAGCTTGTACATTTGTATTCTCAGTCTCGTCTTCATCACCCCATTTTAGAGCATCATCTTGTGTCTCTTCATCACTTCTTACCTAGCCTCACTTCTCATTTTCAGCAAACACAACATCTCTACTGATCACTACTTTCTTTAAGGTTGGATCATAAAGTTTGTAAGCTTTTGATTCATCACTCACACCTAAAACAACACACTTGAAACTTTTATCATCCAACTTAGTTCTTTGTTTGTCTGGAACATTGATAACCGCTTTATATACGTAAATATTGCATCATATTTTGTAGCGATTATCCAATGTTCTCAGGAATTTTAGCTTCATTTGAAATCATTTAATATAGATTTGTATAGTTTTGATAATTCTAACCCTACTAAGCTATTTTGTGAGAAATATACTTTAATTCATGTTTGCAGGCCTAGGTTCAACAATAAAGGAAGAACACAAGAATGAATATCGCACTTAGTGACAACTCTTGCTCGACGCACCTCTCGTTGAGCCCAACTTCGCACTACGTGAAACAAGCAGTCGACGAAGTGCTAAGTGCAATCTTGAGCTAAGCAAACTATTCTTTCGAACTGAAGATTCAGTTAGCGGAAGGCTCTTTCGAACTGAAGATGCGCTTAGTGGAAGTTCTCGCTTAGCAGAAGCCTTGTTTTTTATATGCATTTTGTAGTATCGCGAACCTGCGCTTAGAGAAATGTCGCGCTAAGAGAAGGTCGACTGATAGTATATAAGTTGCACTTGTAATATTTTTATGAATTCAGACCTTGATTGAGAATTTGAGCTGCTTCTTCCCTTATTCCTCCCTCTCCCATTTTGTAACCTTTTCAAAGCTTCTCATGACAATGAGAGGCTAGTACATTAGTGTTGAGGACTTGGAACTAGGTGCTGAATATGTAAACGCTTTCCTTCATATCTATTCATTGAAATATTCAGTTTAATATTCATTTCTCTATCTTTATTTTTGTTATATGATTTGATCAATTATATATGCATGTTTTAGAGTTTATCTGCCATTGACAAATGCTTTTGAACTTGGAACTGAGATTGAACTCTAATGGAATGTATTTCTAGACATAGGATAGACTCCATTAGCTTCGTAAAGATCTCTGAGCTTCATCAAACCACTCAACTAAACTTACCGAGACATCGAAAGTGAGGTTGAGCAGTTTAGGCTTGATTTGATAAGACATCACATTTTGAGCACTTTTAGATCGAAGTTAATCTAAACTATTACTTTGAATAGAGAATATATCT
Organism: Amphicarpaea edgeworthii; assembly: GCA_014843725.1. Classification (NCBI taxonomy): domain Eukaryota; kingdom Viridiplantae; phylum Streptophyta; class Magnoliopsida; order Fabales; family Fabaceae; genus Amphicarpaea; species Amphicarpaea edgeworthii. The sequence continues at coordinate 4,181,011 of CM026329.1, forward strand.
TGTATGTTTACATTGGAAGCAAATTGGTTGAACCAAATCCTCAACATATCCATCATTCCCATCTCACGCTTAAGCACGCCAACTGTTCAATCATAGTCCTGAATCACCATTATCGTTTTTATTGTTTATCTTTAATGTTAATTGTTAGTGTTTAGTTTATTTTCTGTTGTTATTATGTTCTATAACACAAACAACTTTTAAAAACCAAATTAGTGTTTAGGAACTTATTATTTTACTAATAGTCAAATACGGATAATTCTTTGTGGATTCAATATTGGGATCTTCCCTTTTAATCTACTTATGCGATATTTGGTACGCTTGCCAAAATATTTCATCAAGTTATTTGGCGTCGTTGCCAAGGAATTGTTCGTAGTATTAGGCAATTAGTATTCTCGTCAAGTCTTATTCATTAGTCCAATTTTGCTTTATTGAATAAAAATTTTGTTTTGCATAATTTTGTTTCTTTTCTGTTTTACATTTTGTTTTGCATGTATAAATTTCTACTTAAGAAGCATCTCCCCCTTCACAACATGAAACCCTTGTAAAACCACTCCATAGAAGACTTTTGGAGTGGTATGCTCACACAAGAGGATTCTTACTAACCAAATAAATATGTTGTCTGGGCATCTGGGAATCATGCAGTTGGGGGTTGGTCACCCATAACCTATCTATTGTGATTTTTGTAGAGGAGAACATTTTAATGATGATTGTTATCACTACTCCATGGAAAAATCTTATATGCCACTCAAAAGATAAAGGAGGATGTGTTCTTTTTGACTTATATGCCACCTTGATGACCTCACGGTCAGAACGGTCAAGGTAATTACGTTAAAGAAGCGCTTGCTGGGAGGCAACCCAGGTTTGTTCACTTTCATTTTATCATTTTTTTGGCAAGAATAAGTGCTTAAGTCTCTGCATCTCTCGCTAAGCACTAACCTTCGTTGTGCGAAGATTTGGCTCAAACTAATTTTGTGCTAAGTGCATATTCAAGCTTAACGAACAATCAATTCGAATTGAAGTTGCGCTAAGCGCCTATTCACGCTTAGTGAAACTTTGATTCGAATAAGCGCTATATGCGGCTTAGCGAAGTTTTGGCTCGACTTGGAATATCGCTAAGCACAAGATCGCGCTTAGCGTTTCTTTGGCTTGAATACATGATTCGCTGAGTGCAAGATCGCGCTAAGTTGGATTTGCATAATTATGCAGATCTCGCTAAGCGCGAGTCTTCGCTCAACGAAAGTTTAAAATATATATATATATATATATATATATATATATATATATATATATATTATTAATAATCAGGGGAGGGTGCGCTAAGCGTGTGTTCATAACTGGTGGGCAATTGCGAAACTGCCTACTCTCCCTCTTTCCAAAAATAATTTCTTTTCTCACTTTCTCTCTAACACTTAGCCAGACTTAATCTACTTCTTCTCTCACGCCATCCCTCTCCCATTTTCACTCACTCACACATATTGCACCCAAGCATTCCCTTTTTCCTGCTGCATCTTTTTCCCTTATCAGTCTTCTTCTTCACACTACAACCAGGTAAGTCTCACACACCCTTTTGTTGTTTTAATTTCGTTTTCGTTTCCTATTTTGGCATTGTTATTCTCTCTAGTGTGTTATTGAGTCTGGGTTGTTTGCTTATTAGATTAGGTTTAGTTTTCATTTTCGTGTTGATTTTTGTTTTGGGTCTAGCACTTTCAAGGTTTATTTGTTTGGGGATTTTGATTCCGCACTAAGCGCACCTATGCACTAAGTGAGAATATGCGTTTTGGGTTCTTTGTTCTTCATGTTCTTGAATCTGAGTTTCAGATTCAAATGTCGTTAAGTGCTCCCTCGCGCTAAGCACGTATTTGTAGTTCATGGATCTGGAAAATTTCCAGATTCAAGCGCCGCTAAGCGAGACCTCTCGCTAAGCACACATGTTGTTTTTCGGATTTGTTAAGTGCAACCTTGCGCTGAGCGAAAATTTGCTTTGAGCTGAAGCATTTGGTGTCTCGCTAAGCGCAAGTATGTGCCTAGCGAAATTTTGCCTCGAATTGAGGCATCTTGGAGGCTCGCTAAGTGCAAGTGTGTGCTTAGCGCGTGAGCCCTATTTTGCTCTGTTTTCCTTTCATTCTATGCTTTGTTTTTACTCTGTTTTTCTTTCCCCCTCTGCTCTGTTTTACTATGTATCATTCCCTTTTTGTGTTCAAATTTCCTTGTAGTGTCTTGGGTGTTCACTTAGCACGACACAGTGCTTAGCAAACACCTTTGTTTCTAATTGATTTGCTTTGTTGTTTTAATTTTCATTTTGAGTACAGATGGCTCCTAAATTTCGCAACAACTGCGGTGCATCTTCTTCTAGTGCACCACCTCCACCACCTGCACCTCCTGCACTTGATGCAACACACGACCACATCAGGGTCATCTATCCATATGACGCCAACCGTTTCTCCTCCTTCGAAGCCCAAGAGAGATTTGAGAATGAGCTCATGGGTCGAGGACTCATTCCCGAACGTCTTGTAAAAATTACGCCGGGTGACTATGATGTCTTCCGCAATGAGTTGCAGCGCCGTGGCTGGCTCAAGAAACTGTGTTCTCTGCCAGATAAATCCATTGATGAACCTTTGGTTAAGGAATTCTACGCCAACATTTATGACCCAGATGGAGAATATACGGTGGCCAATCGGCAATGCAAGGTCCAGAGGAAGACCATCCGTTGGGATGGTGTAGCTATCAATCGCTTTCTGCAAACCCCTCCGATACTAGTAGGTGACACTAGGAAGACTCAATTTGACATTTTCCTCAGCCAATACAAGGATCCTAATGTTATCATGGCGCTGTTATGCATACCGAGCAAAGGATATATCAAGAACAGGGATAAAGTCATTACAAAGATTATGCGGCCAAATATGACCACCTTGACTCAAGCGTGGTCTGCTCTCTCCTATTGTACACTAGCACCCACCTCACCCACCTCTAACATTATAGTGGAGAGGGATGAATGGATATATGCCCTCATGATGAAGATAGACATGAATGTGGATAGTTTCATATCCAATCAGATTTTCGTCATGGCTCACTCCAACGTCAGGCCGATTTGGTTTTTCAACTCTCATTTCAGCATTGTGTAACGCAAAAGGGGCCAACTCCAGCACCCCAGTCCTCCTAAAGTTGAGCCCCCCAATCACCTTCAAGTACATTTGTACTTTTTGCTACAATGAGGTTGATCCTAACAGACCTAAACTCCCTCCTAACACTAGAAAGCGACCCCGCACCAAGATAGTTTCTAGGTGTTCTTCATCTACTACTTCAACTGTCACTGAAGACATGCTTCAAATCGTGCTCAATGGTCTACAACTCACACTCAGTTAGCAAATAGAAGAGTGGACCAATGCATTATATCGAGGTCAGTGTATGCTCATTGAAAGTCTGCACCACCTCTCCCTTCAACAGTCTATCATGTCCTTAGATGCCTTCCAAGCCCATATGCAATGGCTTGCGAACAGGCCTTCTTTTTCACAAGGGGGTGGTGGTGGTCACCAAGGAGTTGAGGAAGAAAGGAATCAACAAGGTGATGAAGAGGAGAACCAGGAGGATGATGCAGGAGAGGACAATCTAGAGGACTAGCCCAAATGTGAATCATGGCCGTATACAAGAGGCCAAATGTTTTAAATGTTTTGTCATCTGAACAATTTTTACTATTTTTGTTTATTTTTACTTTACATATTTAACAATTTTATAATTTAGCATTTCTATGGTAATTAATCTTTTTGTGCAACGTTGGATGTCTTCTGAACATTTGGTTCAATTCTATGTTTGAAATATTGTTTGTTTTGAACCTTTGTCTTGAAACTGATATGACCATATCGACAGTGCCATAGGTACGTCTTATCTTTTGACATTATTTGAAAACAAGAAGTTTAAGGTAACACCATTGCAAGCACAACAAACATCCTATTGTTTGACATTTTTGTTTGCATGATCAAACCCTTCTTTTTGTGATAAATATTGCACAATCCATCTTAAATAATAATAGTCAATCCCTTCTCTTGTAATTGACCCAAACTTAGGAGATTGTTTTTCAACTTAGGTATGTAATAAACATCAATAATTATCAAACTTATCCCATTGACTTGTAGCTTAATATTCCCTTTTTCCATGACTACCATCTTCGAGTTATCTCCAAGCTTCACTGTTTGTGTGAAGTTTTCATCAAAGTTTGAAAACCATTGCTTATTGCCACACATGTGATTACTGCATCCAAAATCAAGAAACCACATGTTCTCTCTTGTTGAATTCTTTGTTTCTTCATATGACATCAGCAACATCTCTTCTTCATCAAACTCGACATAATTAGTTATTTTTTCCCATTCTGGACATTCATATTGAAAGTGTCCTAGCTTGTGACACTTGTAGCACTCTACATTGGCTTTGTTGAAAGGTTGCATGCCTCTGCCATGACCCCTTCCTATAAAACCTCCACACACTCTTCCTCATCCTTCAGTCTTATACTCATCACTTCCCCCACTTTTTTTTGTAGTAGTGACTTTCAAGGCATGTTCATCCTCTTTACGTTCTTGCATTTTTTGTTCATGTACTAGCAAACTACTTTGAAGTTCATCAATGGTTATTGTATCTAGATTACTAGATTCTTCAATTGCACAAACTACATAATTGAACCTTTAGGTCATTAATCGTATAATTTTTTCAACAATCACAATATGCTTCATCTTCTCACCATGGGCTTTCATTATGTTTGCAATAGTATGTGTTTGATGGCTTATTTTGGCAAGTGTACCAAATATCGCACAAGTAGTTTAAAAGGGAAGATCCCAGTATCGAATCCACAGGGAATTATCCGTATTGACTACTAGTAGGATTATCAGTTCCTACACACTAGTTTGGTTTTAGCATTGGTTTGTTTTGCAAAACATGAATAACAACAAAAAATAAACTAAACACTATAAAGATAAATAACAAGATAAGGAACTTGATTCAGAATAAGGATCGAGCAGTTGGAATGCGTAGATGTGGAACGATGATGATGGATATGTTAAGGCTTTGGTTCAACCGATTTGCTTCCATATAAACATACAAAATATATTCTCTATTCAAAGCAATAATTCAGATTAACTTCAATCTAGAGGTGCTCAAAACGTGATGTCTCATCAAATCAAGCCTAAACTGCTCAACCTTACTCCCGATGTCTCGGTAAGTCTAGTTGAGTGGTTTGGTGAAGCTCGGAGATCTTTACGAAGCTAATGAAATCTATCCTATGTCTAGAAATACATTTCATTAGAATCCACTCTCAGTTCTGAGTGCGAAAGCATATGTCTATGACATCCAAACCCCGCAACATGCATATATAACAGGCCAATCAGATAACATATAATAAAAATAGAGAAAGGATGAAGTTTACCCTATGTCTAGTGATATACTCTTTCCTACTCTTAGTTCCAAGTCCAAAAGCATATGTCTATGACAATCAAACTCCACAGCATGCATATATAACGGACTGAATCATATAACAAGCGATAAAATAGAGTAATGGATTTTAAACTGAATACTCAATGAATAAATATGAAGGAAAGCATTTACATGTTAGCACCTAGTTCCAAATCCTCAACATAGATGGATCAGCCTCTCATTGTCATGAGAAACTTACAAAATAGAAGGGAGGAACAGGGGATGGAAGAAGTAGCTCAATCCTATAAAGTCTAAATGCTTCAAAATTATTACAAGTGCAGCTTATATAGTCGAAGTCTCGCTTAGCTCAACCTTCCGCTAAGCGCAGGACATTGCATAATGTATCTCAAAATAGGTGTTCCACTAAGCTCAATCTTCCGCTAAGCGCATATTTAGTTCGAAAGCAACTTCCACTAAGCGTGATGTTCCTCTAAGCGAGTCTTCAATTCGAATGAAAATGTCGCTTAGCGCAATATGGCACTCAGCGCGTCATAGACCGCCTAGCTCGCGTAACTTGATGTTGCGCTCAGCGAGTGAAGCGCTGAGCGAGATGTGTCGCTTAGCGAGATCTGTCTTCTTCTTGTATTCTCCCTTTACTGTTGAATCTAAGCTTGCACACATAAATTAGAGTATATTTCTCACAAAATAACTTCCTAGGGTTAGAATTATCAAACTATACAAATCTATATTAAATGATTTCAAACTAAGCTAAAAATCCTGAGAACATTGGATAATCACTACAAAATATGATGCAATATTTACGTATATAAAGCGATTATCAACGTTCATCCAAAATACTCATCAATAGTTTCTCCTTCCTTTATTCCAAGGATCTCAAACTCTCTTCGAAGAGCTTGTAATTGAGCACGCTTAACTCTGATAGACCCTTGATACTTTTGCCTCATGGAATCCCAAATGTCTTTTGTTGTTTCCTTGTTAAGAATGGTCTCCATGATATTTCTATCTATGGCTTAAAATAGATAGTTTTTCACCTTTAAATCCTTTAACACGCATTCTTCAATGGACTTTTGTTATGCCTCGATTGGTTCTACTCCTACTGCAACTATAGGAATCTCGTTCTCCACTAAACTCCAATATTCTTTTGATCGAAGAAGATTTTCCATAAGCATGGCCCAATGGTCATAATGACCATCAAACTTAGGAATTGATGGTTGAACAAAATTGCCACTTTCTTATGCCATGTGTTTCTCTCTTTCTCTCTCTCTCTCTCTCTCTCTCTCTCTCTCTCTCTTTTACTCTATTAAGAAAACTACAATTTCTTAACTCACTTAATTAGGCCACGTGTTGGAGCTCCGATACCATTATTAAGAACTCAAGATACACAAATGTAGAATCCTTTATTTTAAGAACAACCATAAACGGAAGTTTTAAAACCACTATCAACGAAAGTTTTAAAACTACCAATAATCGTTACATAATAATACAACTACTATGACAAATATTAAACCGTTACTATAGCAAATACTAAATGAATACTAACAATACCTACAAAGGCACTCTAACGCCTAAGTAAGGTTCGGATCAAATATATGTCAGTTATATTGTTTTATCAAGAATAACTATTCACCTATTTATACAAGTTACCTTGGGTCCTGATCCATAAGCTTGGATATTCAATTACCATTACCGTAATCTCGGTTGACATCTCATTCGTACACCTGTTAGATTAGGTTAATCTCCATTAGCCTATTCATTAAGGTAATCACCTTACTCGAACTTCCTTTGTCACTTTGTGATGATGCATGGTGCCTACATTCGATCTTCAGCTAGGGTCCCATAGTCTAGTCTTCGGTAGGGTCCTATGTCTGGTCTTCAGCAGAGCCTTATGGTCCAATCTTCAACCCCCTTATACAAGTCAAGTGCCCTAAGGGTTTGACCTCGACTCTCGATCTGGTTCGATCTTATCTCTTATTTATTTTTCATCTATTTTCATTTATTCATTTATATTTTTATTTTCACCCCTTCTATTTGAATGAGCCTCTGGTTGGTAAGGTGTGGTTTTAATATTTTTTATTTCATGTTTATTAAAAGCTATACTTGATTTGCAAAAAAGAGAGATAAAGTAAAGGATTGACTATAAAGTCTATATACGTGATGTAATATGAGTATAATACATACGATACACGCATGAGAATATGGCATTTAAAAAAAAAATTAAAGATACGATACATCTGCATATTTTAATAAAAAAATATTAAGAAAAATATATAGATGAAATAAAATGCAATTGTGATGCGATTATGCATATAAACTTGAGTGCTGTGACAACACTACAAATACTATACTTATTTTGGGATGAAAGGAATTGTTATTTTAATTTCTAATACTATCAAAAGACAGTTATTTTGATACTTCAATCATTAAAAGAAATGATATTTAATATCAATAAACTGTCCTATCTCATGGTATTCTTTTAATTAGTGGTGGTCGTGTAGACTATGTTAAAAATTTTGACTTGAGGTGCAAGGTGCACCTCTAAAAAAAAAATTGAGGACTAATATTCTTATTCGTGAATTAAATTAGATGGTAAAGATTAACGTAATTATTTAAAAATTAACATATACATACTTCATTTGATTTCTATGTTTCTCTTCTTTAAGGTATTCAAAATTTAAAAAAAAAAAAAAAAGATTTACCAGATATTCAATTATAAAATATTTAAGACTGATCATCACCATCATCAAGAGTTGTCCTATCATCATGACCATTACCGCCAACATAATCACCGTCATCGCTACCAACATGGTCATTATCGTTAGGGTCACTGTCACCGCTATCATCATGGTCGTCGTCCCCGTTGTTGTCGCCGCTGTCACTACCAACGACGATGGTGGTGGCGATGGCAACAACGGGGGACGGCAACCATGATGATGACCCTGATGGTGGCAAAAACAATGGTGGTAACTATGTTAATGATGGTGGTAGTGGCGATGCTCACGGTGACGAGAGGCAATGATCATAAGTTTTTAATATTTTAGGATGTAATAACATAATTGTTTTGAATATTTAGTAATTTTTTTAATTTTGAATGCAATAAGAAAGAAAAGTAAAGAGATCAAATAAAATAAATATATGTTAATTTTTAAATAATTACTTTAATTTTTATTATCTAATATAATAAAGAATATTTATTTTCACCCAAAAAAAAATAAAAAAAAATACAATTCTGGTAAAAGAAGTATCCGAATAAAAGATCCTTTCATCGATTTGTCCTCACTTACAATGAGTTCTAATCCGGCACGTGCTTCAAAAACTTGTTGATCACATCTTCCAACAGAGCGCGTCTTCCAATTCTGCTGCAACAGTCCTGTCCGCACAATTCCAAGACTGCACCCAGCCCACTCCGCAGTCCGCCCACTTCCAAAGCCCACATGCTCACCTTACAAGTCCAGTTCAAAAACTCAATTTCTTTTTCTTTTTCTCTTTTTGTCGTATTCGAGTGGCACGTGAGTGAAGGACTCATCGTCAGACTAGAAAGTGAGTTATTTGTAATATTATTTTAAAATGTAAAATAAAATCAAATTACATAATTTTTCTTTAATTTATATAATATATATGTGATTAAATACATTTTTAATTAGTCTTTGCAACTTTTAATCTTAATAAATTATATTTTTTTTATTTTCGCTTTTAAAATAGTTTACATAACTTTTTGAACAGTAAAAAAATATATTATCAAAATTGCATTAAGAAAGAAAAATAATAAAAAAAACACTTTACAAAAACGAAAAACAAGAAAATACTAAATTGTAGAGCTAAAAATATATTTTAGACTATTTATATATGTTGCCATAATTTAGAAAAATACATTTTTGTTGCTTTAAAATACAAAAAATGTTATTCAAATAGGATAGGATAAGATTAATATGAGCCATTTAACAAGTTCAAGAGAACTCTTGCAATTCCAGAGGAATGGTCTCAAATAATGATGAAGAAAACATATGAATGGTCTCATATCCGAGTTACGTACGAGAGTTCCCTTCACATCCAAAACCAAAACCAAGTCGAAGAAAACTGCTATAATTAAATAACCAAATTTCCTCATTATTAGAGGAGTATATTTGCTAGCTTAATTGTTTTTCTATTTAACTACGGTTAGTTAGTTTACTTCAATGTAATGTTAAACACTTAGTTAGGTAAACATAACTTTATATAAAGAATGTCTTCTTTGTAATTATTTGATTTTCTAACGAATGAGAATATAATTTTTAAATCTCATTATAGTATTACAGAGTCAAACACAATTTCCTAGGATTGATAGTAAAATAATTTTTTTTTCAATTTCTTTTGATTTTCTTTGTTTCTTGTTTCTTCTTTTGTTACTGTTCGTTGATAATGACTACTCCTCTGATTAATACCACAATTCTGACTATCTAATATGGTAACGAAGGTGACGAAAACGACAACAACCTAGGTTTTCTAATAAATGAGAATAGAATTCCCAAATTTCATTACTCATCCAATATTTAAGATTAGTACATTCGTAAGACTATTAATTAAGGGGAAAGTTAGATAGTATGGAAAAAAATTGAGACTAATATGATAGATGAATTTGGCGTAGTTTATTTAGTTAATTACCAACCATTAACAAATTAGTACCATGATTTCGTATTATTTCGTACTAAATAGAACTAGTCATTAATTAAGCCTAAACTATATCAACTAACACATGCCATGTGGTAAGTTGGTAACTCAATATTTTTAAAATAAGAATATTTGAATATCTATATTTTTAAACACTTAATAGGCAATCATCATTTTTAATATCTTTATCTTCATGCATATCGATCACACGTTATGTTATGTTATCAATCATTAAAGGCCCGTCGGTGGAAGGTGGAAGATAGGATATGCAAAAACATAAAATATCAACTCAAATAATAATAATATGAAAAGTTTTAATTATATATGATAAATAACAAACATATAACATGAATTATATTTAAATTAAAAAAAACATTTTTGTTACAATTTATTTTTGATATTATAGGTATTGGTTGAAATTTATTAAAATTATCAATTTAGTATTTATTTTCATAAATTATCAATTAGAGAGAGGAAGAAATTTTTTTATCTCATGTTATTCTAATCAGCTCCCCTATGATTAAAGAATACATTACTACAACATACAAAATAAGTAATATCACTAACATATTTGGTTAGCGTATCAAACAATCAATTATTAAAGATATACTAATTGTTATCTCATGTGATGTTCATCAAACAAATCCTACGAATTTAAGAGTTAATAAACGACAATATTAAACTATTTTAGGGCATTTTTCTTACATTATCATTAACTCAATATCTCTATCTTTAATGCTTATACTTTTATTTCTTACCCGGTGTTTAATACTCCTATGTTCATTTATAACAGTCGTTTAAGGAAATCATTTACTTGATTGATTTTCTATTAAAACTATAAGCACATTTACTATTGTATGTCTAACTTCAGATTTTTCACTCTCATTAATTATAGATACTGCTATTTTTCTCTCTCTTTTATATATTCTTAGTGAGAAAAATGATATTTTTCTCTCTTTAAAAGTTGAAAACGTTAAAAACCGACACATAAATATGATTTTTTTATATCCAAAATCCGACTATTAATTACAGTAAAAAGGAACGGCAATGATTAATAACTTTCCACTGTCACTTTCAGCTCAATATAAAGACTGTTGACGGTAGCTGAATGTTTTATCCTCAGCAAGTGAATGCCATCGCCATCACCATGAAGCTCTTTCATCTCTTCTCGCTACTCTTCCTCTTTTGCTTCTTCTCCCAAGCCAAAGCAACAGTTTCCGTTGGCACTTCGCAATCGATCACACACCCACTCGACCCCTTAACAAAGCAAGAAATCACCCTCATCCAAACTACACTCCTAAAGAAATACCCCGCCCCGAACAACCGCGTCTTCTTCCACTACGTCGGCCTCGACGACCCCGACAAGGCCACAGTCCTAAAATGGGTCACCACCGCCGCAAAAAAAGCCCCATCGCGCAACGCCTTCGTCATCGCCATCATCAACTCTCAAATCCATGAAATCATCGTCAACAACGTGGGAAACTCCAACAACGTTAATATTTTGTCGGACAAAATCCATCACAACCGTGACAACGGGCTCCCCACCCTGACGGCGGACGAACAAAGCTCCGCCATAGCGCTGCCCCTCAAGTACGGACCCTTCGTGGAGTCCGTCAAGAAGAGGGGCCTAAACCTATCCGAGGTGGTGTGCTCCAGCTTCACCGTAGGTTGGTACGGCGAAGCCGAGAGCACTAGGGCTTTGAAGTTGAAGTGTTTCTTGAAAGATGGAACTGCTAATATCCACGTGAGGCCCATTAGTGGCATAACCATTCTGGCTGATCTTGATCAAATGAAGATCGTTGAGTACCATGATAAGGTTGTTGAACCTGTCCCTAAGGCGGAGAACACCGAATACCGGGCTTCGCACTTGAAACCACCCTTCGGTCCAAAGCTTCGTTCTTTTGCCTCGCACCAACCACAAGGACCAGGGTTCACCATCAAAGGACACAGTCTCAGGTATATATACTACTTCATGGCTTATATATATATAAAAGTGATGCAGAATCTATATATAAGATTGCTTCAGGGACACAGACACATTCATTCGGATCTATTGCAGAACCAAACATGCTATGCTATGAGATCACTGAGGATGTGTTTAAACGAACATTCATTTCAATGCATGTTTACGAGAAATAAGCTTCTAATTCAATTGCAAACTGTAAACTTTTACAGGCATTCAAAGTTAAACCAAACATTCACTTAATAATGACAAAACGTGGAGGGGATTGATTTGGTGATAAAATTAGAAACCATTATGGTCGATGAAAAGATAGATAGTGAGTTTAACTATTTTTACTAACAAATTAATAATTAATGTTTATAAAAAAATATCAAAACATACTCATGAGTCACGATAATTTCATTGACTAAACTGAAAGAGACACCAACATTCTTTGAAGCTGTGGTGTAAGGAGAGAAATGACATATTGATTAGAGTTGCTAATATTTATTATAGTTTTTTTATTATATGAATTATTAAAATAAAATATAAATTTTAATTTTGAAAACAACGCATAAAGTTCATTGAAACTGTATCTATATCAATCTATATTTTATACAAACCTTTGGGGATTTATATTATTTATGGGCTTTTTTTTTAATTATGTTTCTATGACATTGATATTTTATTAAACATTTTTTGTTATCTTATATTTTTCAGGTAAGTTGCAGTTTTGCTATATAAACCTAATTAATTTTGTTAGTTAATTAAATTATAACTTATCTTAGAGAAACAATACTTTATTTTTATCAATTTTATGAGAAAGTTAACAGTTAAAAAATGGTAATGATTTCCCACCAATTAATAATTCATTCTCAAACAGTCATATATTAATTCGATCTTCATTTCAGATTTTGAAATATTAGTCTTATTTTCAAATAAAATCTGTTGAATAGCTTTTACATAGCATTATAAGAAATTAAAGTATTAGTGATAATAATTTCATTATTGATGATAAGTAAATTACTTTGTGAAAACTATACCGAATACGAGATGAGAGCTCAATTGGAAAAATAAAAATAAAAATAAATGAAAACCCAATCTAGTAAAGAAAAATCAAAACTATTCAAAGGAATGTATGCCTGTTATTAGGTAAGTTACTAACTTTCACATTCTTATGATTCTTGTTACCACTTATATATTATTACTTGTGTAATTTGTTCAGCTGGGCCAATTGGAAGTTCCACATAGGTTATGATGTGCGTGCTGGTGTGATAATTTCAACTGCATCAATTTACGACTCTGAATTACATAAATCTCGTCAAGTGTTATATAGAGGGTACATTTCAGAACTGTTTGTGCCATATCAAGACCCAACCGAGGAATGGTATTACAAGACTTTCTTCGATGCTGGTGAATTTGGGTTTGGTCAATCTATGGTTTCTATGGAACCTTTGCATGATTGTCCACCACAAGCACAATTCTTAGATGTGTATTTTGCGGGAAGTGATGGTAATCCACAACACTTGGAGAATGCAATTTGTGTGTTTGAACAATATGGTGGTATTAGTTGGCGTCATACTGAAACGGGCATTCCCAATGAGGAAGTAAGTATATACTTAAAAAATTTGAAAACAATTTTATATTTAGGTCAAAGATCAGTTTTATCTTAAAAAATCAACTTTGAAAACAATTTTACCCCAACATTTAATCACAAGCTATTTGGAGCAGTAATAATTCTTTATCGTGATAGTGACACAATCTCAATCGTTAAAATGATATCTGATTATCACTTAATAGATGATTAAGATGAGTATGAATCAATAAAGACTTAAAACAAAAAATATATATATTAGAGAATCAAGACAACACAAATATTTATGATAAGAACTTAAAACAAAATTTGAATATTTATTACTACCTAAAAATTATTTAAACCAAATTTAATAGGCTATTTTACAGATAAATCTAAACATTAAAGAATTTGGCCTTGTCCATTCTTTGTTATTTTTAATTTATTCATGTAATTTTGTCGAAATTGAAACTAATAAGCATGTTTTGTTTTTTCAGATACGAGAAGTTAGATCTGATGTGAGTCTAATTGTTAGATCAGTGGTTACCGTGGGCAACTACGACAATGTAATAGATTGGGAGTTCAAGCCAAGTGGTTCTATCAAACCTGGGGTATGTTCTGTTACCTGTGTTGTGTGCCACTTTAATCATAAATCTGTAATGGAAAAAATATACTCTTATCAAACTCTGAAATTTTAAGCAACTAGTGCTTTTAGCCGTGCATTAAATGGGTTAAAATATGTTAGATAATTAATTTATATGTAGCAAAAAATATAAGTATTTTATAATTTATACATTAATAGCCTTTCAAAAAAGTAATTAATATTTTAATATGTTTTATAAAAAAATATCTTATATACTTAAATAAAATAAATATTGACTCAGCTGATCTAGACGCGAATGACGGAACCTATAACTTCCACAACTCAAGAAGTATTGGTTTAACATCTTTACCATTTATAGATTTTTTTTATTTGTTTATAATTCATTAAAGTCAATTCTAGCTAGAATGAAATGACAACAAGTAAAACACAATGTACTGATGTTTGTTAGTTTTGTTTATAGTGAATAGTGATAGTTTTGAAAAAAAAAAAAAAACTAATTTAAGACAAATTTAATATTCTAAACACTAACTTAACCAAATTTAATATAGATGAATTAGTTAATTAGGCCTTGTAATAAAAATGGAAAAGATTATTAATTATGCTTTAACTCAGGTGTCTATAAATCCTATTGTAGCTTTCATATGTTTTTCGTACAATTGATTTCTACATAGGAACTTTTGCTAATAACAGACATATAGCATAACAGTTAATTATGTAAACAATTCTTAATGAAAAGAAAATATTAATAGTGTTCAAATAGATGTTATTTGCATTACAAAATAACTATTAGTTAATTAGTTTTAAACCCAAAAAAAAGGGTTTAGAACAATTCAAAGAAGAAACTAAAATATAAATAGTTTTGGATAAAGTATAATTGTAGAGTCACGGACAATCCTTGCTTGGAAATTTTCTACAATAATCCAAAATTCTTACTCAATGCTTCTGCATGTTCCAACAATACTAGATATCACTATTGCTTGGCTTGGACATTGTCTTCAATAATTCAAATTCTAACTCAATTCTGCATGTTCCAACAGATATCACTATCAGGCATGTTGGAAATTAAAGCAGTGGACATTACTCACACAGAGCAAATAAAGAAGGATGAACACGGCACATTGGTCTCAGCAAACAGCATCGGCGTCTACCATGACCACTACTACATTTTCCATCTCGATTTCGACATCGACGGTGCACAAAACTCGTTCGTGAAGACCAATCTGAAGACCGTGCAAGTCACCGACAACAGCTCCAAGAGAAAGAGCTACTGGACAACCAGTAGCGAAGTTGTTAAGACAGAATCCGATGCAAAGACCAAACTAGGGTTCAGCCCATCGGAGATAGTGATTGTGAACCCTAACAAGAAGACTTCCACCGGAAATGAAGTAGGGTACCGTTTGGTTTCAAATGCAGCTGTTCATCCTCTTCTCACAGATGATGACTACCCTCAAATACGTGGTGCTTTCACTAATTACAATGTCTGGGTTACTCCTTACAATAAGACTGAAAAATGGGCTGGTGGACTTTATGTTGATCAGAGCCGTGGAAGTGATACTTTGGCTGTTTGGACTAAGCAGTAAGCATCTTAACCTTGGAATACCAAATATGTTTCACTTTCAACTGATCCAATTGAAAACTAACCAACTAGTATTTTTAGAAAAAAAAAAAAAATTTAATTGGGTATATTATTTCATTTTTTGGCAACCACCATAATTAGGGTTTTTGGCTTCTTGGCTTGTGACCCTTTGGGTCGGCTACGAGACTAATCCTCAGTCTGGGACTTAGTTACACTTGAAATTTTTCGTCCCAATCCAAAGATGTATTATGTGGAAATTGAACTATGATCCTCTCTCACAAACTCAGTCTGTGTGGCCAACTAAGTAACATCCATTGGATTAATTGGATATAATTATAATTGCTTAAACTATTTAATAATGTAATAATTTTAATTTATTTGAGAAGTAAATGGAGGGAACAAGTAGTGATTTAAGTTTTTAACTTCTGTGTATGAGTTCAAATTTTCTTGATGATGTATGATTAACATTTGTTTTGAAATTGAAAAAATTGCAGGAATAGGGGTATTGAGAACAAGGATATTGTGTTGTGGTATGTAGTGGGAATCCACCATGTTCCATGTCAAGAAGATTTTCCAATAATGCCCTTATTGAGCACTGGATTTGAATTAAGGCCAACAAATTTCTTTGAGAGAAATCCAGTCCTTAAGACTCTTTCTCCTGACATTGTTAAATGGCCTGGTTGCGGAAAGAAGCCTTAGATTTGCATTTGTGCTTTGTCACTTTAAGTACATTGTTGATCGATGGATCAGGAGAAAGATTGTCTTTAATGTA
Organism: Amphicarpaea edgeworthii; assembly: GCA_014843725.1. Classification (NCBI taxonomy): domain Eukaryota; kingdom Viridiplantae; phylum Streptophyta; class Magnoliopsida; order Fabales; family Fabaceae; genus Amphicarpaea; species Amphicarpaea edgeworthii. The sequence goes on from CM026329.1 coordinate 4,197,540, forward strand.
TTGGTCGTGTGTGCTATGATGAGAAACTAATGAATAAATGATTTCTCCTTTATCATTATTTTTTTATTTCTTTATTTTATTTTATTTTTATCGATAAAATGCTAGTTTTATTATAAATGCATGTTATCAGGAAGGACTTGAATTCATCACTTATCTCTCTTCTTCTTTCATGCTCAAATCCTTCGTTTTTTAATCACCAAATTAGTCTTGTATCTTTTATTTAACAAGTGTGCACATTTTTAAAAAAATAATATTTTAACTATTTTTTTAGATTTTTCAAAAAAGAAAAAAGAAAAAAAACCGCCAATAATTTTAACGAATGGAGTGGAGTGGAATTGTTTTATTTTAAATAAAAAAAAAAGTATAGATTCATCAACTATTAAAATATTATTACACATACTCTTGAACCCTAAATTCTAAACAAATCAAATATTATTTAATACTTTGTACGAGGTGGATAGATCTCATTCACTAGTGTAAATTGTTTATGGAGATGAAGCCACTCTTTTGGTAGGATGGAAATAAGACGGGGGAGAGAAAATAAAGTTACTTTGTGTTGTTTTGGTGCGAGAGAAAGTGTAAAAATATTTATTAATAGTGAAATTTATTATATTATAATCAATTTATTTAATATATCCGTGCAATTCAAGGATGGACAATAGTTATTTAAAGTAAGGAAATATACAGAAGTAAGGAAATATACAGGACGTTTTAAGTGAGAACAGCTTTTAAATTCAAAAAATAAGAACAAACAATAATAATCTTGGATTAAAATTAAAAATAATAAATACATCAGATTAAAACCTCAATTTTAAGTGCATCACCATGAGATCCTATCCCTCCTTCTCTATCAATTAGTTTTTTTCTCTCCATTTTTTTCCAACACAAGCACATAAGCAAAACACCACTCTTATCACCATGACCACCACCTTGTTGCCGCCGCCGCCACCACCACCAACAACATGGTTACTACTGCCGTTATTGCCACCGTCGTCATCACCATCATGGTTGTTGTCCCCGTTGTTGTCATCACCACCACCACAGCTGACGACGATAGTGGTGGCAACAACAACGGGAACGACGACCATAATGGTGGTGGCTATGATGGCCCTGGCGGTTGCAAGAACGACGATAGTAACCATGTTGGTGGTGGTGGTGGTGGTGACGAGGCGGTGGTCATGGTGATGAGGGTGGTGTTTGGCCTATGTGCTGTTAGGAAAAAATGCAGAAAAAAAAAAAACTAAGAGAAAGAGAGGGATAATATCTCATGGTGATGCACTTAAAATTTTAATTTTAATCTAATGGTTATTATTATTTATTCTCATTAGAAGTTGTTTTCACTTGAAACGCCCCCTCATATACTTTAACTAAAGATGCTCTCCTTTTTTTTTATTAACACTAAAGATGCTCTTTGTCGGTGAGAGCCACAGCATATTAGAATGATTTTTTTTTTTATCAACCAAATAAAAATATGTATTATAAAAGGTGTTAACTTACAATGAAAGCTGGATACAAGTATAAGCAATACCACCACCAGACCTATACTAAAAAGAAATTGTGATAGAAGTATACATATCACCCAACATTTGGTTACTAACTATTTATGCAGATGACCCCATAAATACAAATTAACCAACTACCACAAAAAGGAAAAGTCCAACACTGTTATAGAATAAATATATCAATACCACAAAAAGGAAAAGTCTAACACTGATATAGAATAAATATATCAGTATTCTATACCAATTTACACCTTCAAAACCAATCTCATGAATGTCTTCCATTCATACAGTGAGCATTTTAAAGATGATAAATTTGCCCTACTCCACTGTCATGATCTTATTATAACAAGCTCCCAAACTTTTCTCATATCACATACTTCCCCTTTAAATATCATATCATTCTGATGCATCCAAATAGACCAAATAATCGCCAACTAGACATTTAACTAAATTAATTGAGCCATCTTGCCATTAACTAAGCCTCTGAAATGGAGAAAATTTTCTTTCACATAAGGCAACAACATAGAATCAACATTACACCAGCAAAACATTTATACCATAAGCCAAAAGTAAATTTACATTGAAAAAACAAGTGTTGTGTTGATTCAACCTCAATATGACAGAAAAGGCAATTGGCACAATTATTATTGCTAATTGAATGTTTCTTCTCAAAAGATTAGCATGAGTTGGTATTCTGTTCAATGCCACTCTCCATGCTAGAGCTTGAACCTTTGAGGGTGCCTTTAGATCCCAAAGAAAACTAAAGAATACCTCTTGTTGCTGATCTATCCCCGACTGCATTTCCTGGTATGCACTATAGGCAGAAAATTCATTTATCTGACCCCCAAACCAACACCAAACATCTTCAACATCTGATACAAGAACAAAACATGAAATATCTTGCAACAACTTGAGATACATTTCGTGTTCCCATTGAAACATCTCCATTCTCCATACTAAGTTCCACTTCCAAACCCCTTCAATCTAGCACCCCATATCAAAAATACAATTTTGTTGCTATTCAAAAAGTAAAAATAATCTTGCATACCTAAAGCACAATGTTTCACCTTCTAACCAACTATCTTTCTAGAAACTTATCTTCCTCTCATCTCCCAACTTCTGCTTAACTTTACACCAAAACCAACTAGGGTCAATGTCATTGTTGCATATTGAGGCAATGTCCTTCCACCATGTTGAGCAAGATGGATTATACAATAAATCCTCATTATTTTTCGCTCTAGCTTTTATCACCCTAACCTATAATGAGTTTTCTTCATGCAAAAACCTCCACATCCATTTTACCAACAATGAGCTATTAAATAGACCCATATCTTTAATACCAAGACCACCTAAATCTTTTGGTGTACATACCATTTTCCAACTAACCCAGCATAATTTCTTTTCATCCGCTTTAGCTCCCCACAGAAAATTCCTCTGGATGCTTGTGATTTTGCTGATGATCCTAGTTGGTGCCTTAAGGAAGGATAGAAAATGCAAAGGAACAAAAGATAGTGTGGACTTAATCAACGTTATTCTGCCACCAAATGATAAAAACTTGTTCTTCCACCTAGCCAATTTTGCTTCCAGCTTATCCAGTACAAGTTTCCATGTTTCCCTACACTTGGGTTTAGCACCTACAAGCAAGCCAAGATACACAAATGTTATCCTCATACGCTTACAATTCAAGATCGCAGTTACTCTATTCAACAGCCTCTCATTCACCTCAATTCTCACTATAGAACACTTATGAAAATTAACTTTTAGTCTTGAAACAAGATGAAAGCAACGAAGCACCGCTTTTAAAGTAAATAGAGACCTCATCTCAGGTTTAAAAAAAATATAGCATCATCAGCAGCAAACTGGATTGACGAAATAGAAACCGCACCACCCACCTTATAACCTTCAAATTGATTCTTATTACATGCTTGACGCATCAACCCACCCAAATCTTTCGCCACCAATAAGAATAAGAATGGCGCTAGCGAGTCCCTTTGTCTCAGCCCTTTCTCATTCTTGAACTCAGTAGTAGGACACCCATTAACTAAAACCAACATCGTGGAAGATTTAAGGCAGCCTTTCATCCAATGTACCCATTTTTCACAAAAACCGCATATATATAGCATATAGTATAGAAACGACCATCTGACCGAATCATACACCTTTTCAAAATTAGACTTAAACACTAGACAATGTCTTTTCCTCTTTCTAGCATCACTAATCACTTCATTTGCTACCACCACGTTATCCAACATATTTCTTCCTCCCAAAAATGTTGATTGGGAATCATCGATAATCTTATGTAGGACACCTCTCAATTTGATAAATAGAAGCTTCGCAAGTATCTTATACAAGCACCCCACCAGTGAGATGGGTTTATATTCACCCAAGCATTGTGGGTTCTAAATCTTAGGTATGAGTGACACAAACACTACATTAACACCCTTTGGCAGTACCCCGTGTTGGTGAAAATCATTCATCACTCTCATGATATCCACCTTGATCACCTCCCAACTTGCCTTGATAAAATTAAAATTGAATCCATCTAGACTTGGGCATTTATTCCCTTCACAATCCCACACTACCTTCCTGACCTCTGCCTCAATGAAACAGGCACATAAAAATACATTATTAGATTCGCCAATGGTTTTAAACGGAATTTCCTCCAAAGAGATTCTCAATTCGCCTTCTTCCTTGAATTTTTTAACAAAAAATTCCTTCATCGCTTCCTTAACCCGAGCAGGTTCCGCCATCCATTCATCATCAATTCTGATACCACATATACCATTCACCCTACGTTTCCAATTAACCACATTTTGAAAATATCTGGTATTTGCATCCCCCTCTTTGAGCCATTGTAAGCACGACCTGATACAAAATAGATTCGTATTGCTTGGAAATTTTACTATATTCTTCCAGTAAATGGCCTCTATCAATTGCCTCCTCTAAAGATAATGTCCTTATCTCATCCTTTTCATCAATGGCCCCTATTTGGCTCACCAACAGTTTCTTCTTGGCTTCCAAATTTCTGAAAACTTTAACATTTTAGATCCTTAGATTCTTTTTCAGCCTCTTCAGTTTCTCCTTAAAGACAAATGCTACCCACCCCTAAATGTGTTCATCGTTATACGACTCTTGGACAAATCTGTTGAAAGATGGATGCTTCAACCACACATTTAGGAACCTAAATGGTTTGAGCCCATAATCATACTGTGACTACTTCAATAAGAGTGGGCAGTGATCCAATACCGATAGATTGAGTACATGTTGAAACGAACTGGGTCATTGACTTAACAACTCCAAAGACACCAAACATCGATCGATCCTACTAACTGTTGAGCTAGAAGAACTGAACCAAGTGAATTTATGCCCCGCTAATGGGACATCAACTAGTTGCATATCTTCAATGAATACATTAAACTCCCTTATCTCTATCATATTCTACGTAGAAGTCGTACCCACCCCTCTTCTTTCGCCACCTTCCCAAATAGCATTGTAGTCGCCAATTACACACCATTTACCAACCCCAATATCGAACTTTATCTTCCTCAATTTTGACCACAACCTTCGTTTCTCTTCCAATGCACATGGAGAGTAGAGAGTAAACGTTAACTATAATCACCTGAGATGAATCACCTAGCCAAACTCCTTTGATCCTAAGGAAACCTCCAGATGAGAAAACATCCTGGATAATAATTGAATTTTTCTTCCACATATAGAGCAAACCACCAGCGTTATTCAATGCTGGTGCTGATTTCCATTCCACATTGTCATCACCCCACACTGTTGTACACACCTTAGCCTCTATTGATTGCATCTTAGTTTCTTGAATACACACAAAATTCGGCTTCTCTAACTTGATAATATTCCTAAGTTCCCTTCATTTCACCTTTCCTCCCAACCCCCTAGTATTCTGACTTAGGATCTTCATGGAGCACTACTTCCTCCCCTCCCATTTTTCGCATCTATATCCCTTTCCTTCACCTCCTTTTCGTTTTCCTCCAATTTTACTAGTATTTTAATCGCCACATGTTCCTCTTCATCAACTTGCAGCCCCAATTTACTCCAACAATTAATCGTTCGACTTGCCTCCACCATATTATCACTGAGCCATATTGTATCCCTCTTCACTACATTGCCTTGATATGATAGAAAATCATTTGTAGAGATAACGCTGGTCTTACACGCCCCTCCACCTTTTGACTCCCATTCACGTTTATTGGTAACGTGTTCTCCCCTATCAGCTTTCCTCTAGAACTGTCTCCATCCCCTCCATATTGCCTTATCATTTGATTGTTGATCTTCCTTTAAATTTTTGTTCTTTTTGCCACCTTTGATTTTTTTTACTAAGGGCTGATTTTTTCTTTGTTAACGAGACCCTTTTTAAGGCCCTAGGTCTTTTTACAATACGACTTGAATACTTGGGAGACAAGGTCACATTGCTATCCTTTGGCTCCTTACCCACACCCTCCACCTCATTTTGAATACATCCTCTTGCACTACCTCCTACATCCCATGTTTCAACTGTTTCAACAACTAGTGAACTAGACGCTAGGCTCAATCCAATAAGGTTATTAGGCCCAATATCTTCCTGATTTTTCCTTCTACCCAAGTGAAGGTTTTCCTCATGTCTTTGTCCATCTACTCCCCCCCCCCCCCCCCCCCATATCACTGACCCCCTATAGCATTTGTGACAATTATGTCTGCCACTACAACTCTTGAGTGATTGATTCAGTTAATCTTTAACTATTGAGACCCTCCCCCCACCAAACCTTCCTTCTTGATGATTAGCTAGTTGTATAGTTTCTTGCTCCAAAAGTTCTGTGGCTTGTTTTCCTCATGTCTTTGTCCATCTACTCCCCCCCATATCACTGACCCCCTATAGCATTTGTGACAGTTATGTCTGCCACTACAACTCTTGAGTGATTGATTCAGTTAATCTTTAACTATTGAGACCCTCCCCCCACCAAACCTTCCTTCTTGATGATTAGCTAGTTGTATAGTTTCTTGCTCCAAAGGTTTGTCAAACTCATTTTCTTTGTTTTGATTGACCGCTACCACACCAACATTTGAAATTCCAATAGAATGGGCCCTCTCTCTTATTACGCCATCCCTAAACAAGCCACAGAACTTACCTTCTTCTTCCTGTTCTTCCTCCCCTTCAACCGACCATTTCTCATCAATGTTCACATTGCCTATTAATGACCCAAGCTCCTCGCTAGCCTCTATCATACTCCCTTGATCCAAACACCTATGGGCCTTATCATCTACCATTGAGCTCTCCTCCACCATGCGCAACGTTACTTCCTCCCCATTTATGTTAGCACTGATAATAACATCTAGTAGCGAACCAACTGGTACTCGAACTAGTAATCTTGTAAATTGAAGGAACTTAAGATTTATTGTCTCTAAATTAGCTTCCAAAAAAGTTCCAAATCTACCCACCAATTTTGAGAAAGCTTCCTCATTCCATAAGTGTAGAGGTAGTCCATAACACCTGTACCATACCAAACGATTTCTCGACACTGTTAGCGGATTCCATTTTTCCACTGACTCAAACGTATTAGATAACCACTCTTCCTCCCCTTCCAGGATATCAAACAAATTATCCTCTTCTTCTCCTTTGAGCAGTACCATATTATCACTAATGTATCTCATGCTAATCATCTGGAATCCTTCCATGATAAAAGCCTCCTGAATACACATAAAAAATTTTAGTTCATGAACCCTACCAACCATACACCTTTCCAACCATCCTACATTGGTTGTCTGTATTGATATTGTCAACACATCTCTCTTTCTATCCCCCAAGCGAAATTGGTTTTTCCTCTGCCATGACTTTTTAGGGAAACTTCTCCCCCTCAAAGTCACCTGAGCGTACATTACCTCAGCCCTTGTCCTTCCCTCCATATTCAAATCCTTGTTCCAGTTTCCACCTACAACACCTATACCCTTCTTCTTCTCCAACCTATACAAACCTCTCTGTTCCGCAGTATCCTTCCTATATTTGGGTATGCTTACAAAGAGTTTCTTGTTGCCAATCATGATGTTGTCCGTTCTTCCAGCTCCTTTGGGTTGCGAACATTCTTGAATCTCACAAAGCCATACCTCATTCCCTTCTTCATCCTCCTATTTGCAATAAATAAATCCATCACGGTACCCCACCGTCTACAAACCTCCCACATATAATCTTCCTTGATTCCTTCTAGTATATTCATGAAGAAGAAAGGTGTGATATCACCATCTCCTTTACGAATATGTGACCTCCTGTCCACCCTCCTATTCTCCCACATCTCACCTTCCTCTTTTCTTTTCTGTTAGTCTTATCATGATTGTATTGAAATTATTAGTATATAATAATGTTTATTTTTCCCATTAAATCATGACTAATTTCACTTAATTTAGCTCTGATGTACCGTAGTCGATCTGATATAGATCTGGTACATGGTTTTCCATATCGGAAAGATTGTGTTGTATTCATTGTGTCGTGTCGTGTGTAGACATGGCAACATGGCATGAATGGATTTGTGGTTTCTTGTTCTCATCATTGCCTATCAAAATATATTTTTATTTTTGTCCGGTATAAATTTTTATTCTCATCTTTGTTCTCGTTGGATATATATAATTCATATCTATGCTCGTTTATAATTAAAAAATAATAATTTTAAGTAATAATTTTTAAAAAAGTTCAATTCATTACAAAAAAAATTGTGTTCTAGTAACGGAAAATTAAGCATATCTATCGCTATTAAAGACAGTGATCGAAAAACTTTGTTGCAAATTCTCAAATCGTTAATCGTTAGCAATTGAAAAATAATTCAATCGTTATACAACGATCGAAAAAATCAATAGTTGAGTTTTATATTTCGATTTTCGATTACTAATTCAGTCATTATATATCATTTATACTATTTGGTCATTAATATCGGTTGCTATCAATCATCCATTAAATTCGGTCGCTATTAACCACCACTTATTTCGATCACTGAATCGCGATTTTCTAGTAATGATTTTTATAATTACTTAAAGTTATAATAAGCTAATAATAAACTAAAAGTTTCACAAAAAAAAATATCTTCATAACAAGCTAATAATATGTTAATAACAACAGTATAATTATCTATTATCTAATAAAATTATATATTTTTTGTCTAAACTATATAAAAATAAATTAAAACAACCTAAAACAATAATTTAGTAAGTATAAATTGTAAATCATAAAATAAGTATAAATGCTTAAAAATTATTAAATAAAATATATAACATAAAATAAAAATAATTTAATAAATATATATATTGGATATGAGACAGGTATGCACATTCACATCTCCGTATTCGATTTTTATAATCGAGTATTATTCATATGTGTACCCGTGCCTAATCAAAACAAAAATTACCCATCAATATCAAGACTGACCAAAGCAATATCCACTAGTCCAGATTTAATTACCATGCTTAGTTATGTGGTGGAACAAGTGTTGATCCACCAAGTACTCGTGAAGTTCTAGCTATTCTTTTTACTTAGGGTGAATAGTGAAATGAATAGTAAATCATACTCACTCATACTTTTACTTTTTACTTTTATTCAAAAATTTCATCTTATTTTATTTTATTCCTATCAACCAAATTATTCTAGAAAAAAATGAAATAAGAATTCTCTCACAATTTTTTAAAAGAAGTGAAAATTTTATAAACTAATTACTAAAGAAACTAATTTTAATTTATAAAAAGTAGATGATATAAAAAGTTAAAAACGTAAATAGCCAATGAAGAATTTTTTGTTTAGCTAATGAAGATGCTTTTAGCGCTTCGCATCTTACAAAGTGACATATGGTAAGGATTAAAAATTTAAGGGGTAATACTATATTTTTTCTACATTTTTCTAATTTTTTTTTTTTCAAAATATTGAATAGAAATAAATGTTTTTTTTTGTGCAAAGAAATAAATATGTTTAATGTCTTAAAACATTATAAAAATCATAGAAAGATATTATATATTTTATTTTATTTTATTTGTTGAATATTGTTCTAGATCTCACCTTGAATATTCATGCTCGCAATAAAGAATAAAGTCAATAAAAAGTAATAGATTGTTTGTCACACATCAAATTGGGCTTTTCTTCCTGCACTAAAAAATTTCAGTCTACACCCACTTCTCATTATGTGAAGGTTAATTCCAAATAAAATTTTTATATTCCGGATTACCTGATCTAGAATTTACAAGGTGTGTCCCTTTTTTATGGAAAGAATAATTGGGAATGAAGATTTTACATCCCAGATTATCTAATCCAAACTTTACAAGGGGTGTAGGCTGAGATTGTTGGGGTGCAGGAAGAAAGGGCTCAGATTTAGTAACACGTCGAGGTCCATTGTAGAGAAGTAAGTCTTTATTGCATCAAAAGGTTCAACATTAGTTCATGATGCAAAAAGTTTTTTTTTTTTAAACAATCTTCAATCATAACTGGTATTCATAACAAAAGGTTGAGATTAATTGATACAATGAAGTTATGAATTAGTTTGTTTAAATTTATTTAATAAAATAATCATTTATTTTAATAAATTAAGTAATTATTTATATTTTTAATGTTTGTTTAAACTATTTTGATTTAAAATAAATTATTTTTTCCTTATTTTAAGAAACAATTCTTATCAATATTTTATACTATTACTATTAGTACATTATCTTCATTATTAAAAAATTTTTTTTATCACATTGTAACATGCTACAGATTTAAATTGAATATACTAGATCATTAATAAACCACGTTTTCACAATCAAAATCCAAAAACTAAACAACGGTTTCAGGTTCCAGAATCATGCGCATGTGAATTACAATAGCTAATGCTAAGAACAAAATACAAAAAACAAAAAAGCAAAGGAACCATTTAATTTTGTAAGAAAAATAAAACGCCAAATTAATCAATAGAACTGAAAGAAACATGTTTGATAGTCTATTCTTTGATCAATCCTTCAATGCAATATCCAGCATAAAATCAATTATTACTCTTTTGAAATAAGCCAATTTTCTTAACATCTATCCTCCATAGCAATACAAAATTTGTTGCAAATAATGCATTTCAGTTGCAACAAAACAATGACAAAAAATTGAATCGCTGACTTGTGTAATGCTACTTCTTACGCAAGTATAAGAAACCTAAAACCACTGAGATACCGACGACAGTTACGGGAACAAGCCAGTATTGCTTTGCCAGCTGCATGAGCTTTTCAGAATAACATTTGGTGGAAATTGGAGATGATGTGTCAAGCTCACCAATACAATATTGCTCCATAAGTTCCCTTGCACTTTTGCTGTGGCCAGCATCTTCAAATTCATCTGTTGCATCTTTCCCTTCATGAAAGTTAAAGTACAAGGTGCATTCAGATTTTGTATTCTGATATTGGATGAATTTTACATATTTAGTTTTGCATGCAGTGCATAGAGTAAATAAAATGAAGGAAGCAAAGGAAGGTACCAATTGTGGCAAGGATTACATCATCGCCACCAGGATGATCATCCAAATATTGTGTCACATCATATACCTGCATTGGCAAATGAAAAAACAGGTCAACAAATCAAAAAGCAAAGTAGGAGAGGATTAGAAAAGACATTGGTGGAAAGCATTTGGAAGCTTCGAGCAGTGAGAACAATCACAAAGTTGATTTTTGGATTCAAAAACCTTGAAAGAGATGTCTGGATTAAAAAAAAAAAAAACAGAATCTGACTCTAAAGGGGCTTGAATAAGCTAGGTCAACAGCTTGTGGCTGGAAAAGAATATAGAAAACAATTGGAACAGATATAAACAACCAAACAATATAGCAAGAACCACACTCATTTAGGAATAACTTAATATAAGTCAGTGCCATCATTTGATAATTATAACCAAATAGGGTAACAAAAATATTACAGTAACCTACATGGGAGTAAGCAGGTCCCATTGCAGCTGCAAGGGCTACAGATTCAGCAAGAATTCTTTTTGTTTGACACAAGACGTTCAAATGTGGTGTTAGGTAGTGAATGGTTGGCTACATTGGGGAAGATTTGGGCAGATTTCAATTTTCAAGGATTCAATCTTGACAATAATGATGAGATCAGGAAAAGGGCAGGTTCTCCAAGGGGAGGCAGCAATGACATGTGAATAAGCCTCTTGGAAGACAATGGTAACAGCTTTAGACATTGAAGATAAAGGTTTTATTGTAGATTGCAAGGCAACAAAGGTGGTTCCTGAAGATATGGGGCAACAGTTCTATGATTTTGTCGATGTTTTTCAGTAGTGCGAGGTTTACCTCCCACTGGACAACGTGATAGTCCTTAGAAAAGGGGCTTATATTCCAAACTAAGGCCTTATAGATATCCCCATTATAGGAAAAATAAGATTGAAAAGCTGGTGGCTAAAATGATGAAGGCAGGAATTATATGATCTATAGCTGATGCTATTCTAGTTATTTTGGTGCATAAGAAGGATGGAGGTTGTAGATTTTGTGTGGAGTGGAGTATTATAAGAATTTAAACAACCTGACAAATCGGGATAAATTCCTGTTATTGATTAGTTGTTAGGATGAACTGAATGGCAAAGCTGTGTTCTAAAAATTATATCTCAAATCTAGATAGCACCATAATAGAATGAGTAGAGGAAGACATTCACTAGACAGCCTTACAAACCTATTAAGGTCATTACTTGTTTATGGTAATGCCCTTTAGATTGACAAACGCTCCCTCCACTTTCGAATCTCTCAAGAATCAGGTACTACATCCATTTTTACAGAAATTCGTTTTGGTCTTTTTTTTATGGCATTTCAATATCCATTTAGAATTTGGAAGAGCATTTGAATCATTTACAATTAATCCTCGAGTTGCTTTGAAAGTATAGATTGGTAGTGAAACACAAGCAATGTACTTGGGTCATATTATTTCAGTAAAGGGAGTTTCTGCCAACCCAAAGAAAATTGAACTAATGCTGAATTGGCTTTTCCTAAGGATCTGACGAGCTGAAGGGGGGTTGATTTTTGGGGCTTATTGGATATTACAGATGCATTGTAAAGCACTATGGATTGGTGGAAAACCCCCTAATTGAGTTGCTTAAGACTGGGCTTATTTGGGATCCAGAAGTGCCAGAAGCCTTTGACAAATTACACCAATTGATAGTTACTCTTCCAATATTGTCCATATCTGACATCAACAAGACTTTCACCCTCGAAAATGATGCTTCCATCAAAGGTTTAGGAGAACAATTGCATTTATAATTCAGTTGTTTTCAGCAAGGGGACAAGAGAGAATTGATGATATTGGTAATTGTCGTAGTAGTGTGAAAATGGAGGCAATACTTGTTAGGGAAACATTTCATTATCGAAAAGCAAAGGGCGACAGAGCCTTAAGTTTCTCAATGAATAGCAAATTCAATACATGTCCACATGGGAGGTTGTGAAATTTGGGTGGTTCAGAAGGATGATCTTTGCTGCTTTGTCTACTACCTTTTTTTGCTGATGTAGATAGATGACAAGAGGGAAAAAATTCTGATGTGCAGTTGCAGGGAATTCTAGAGGATCTACTAGTGAATCTTAATGCTCAATCCAGGTTATGAATTGAAGGCTGGGCATTTGTTTTATACAGGAAAACAAGTGCAGCTACACCAAGGACCAAGGACCTGTATGGATAAACTTCTTTAGAAAGACTCATAGGAGAAGAAAATAAGAAGAAAAAATAAATTGAGTTTCTCCATAAGTTAAAATTAGTTTCTGCATTAACTAATTTGTAGAAGTTGTCTCATAGAGCTTCTCTAAAAGATGAGAGAGCTTCTACAAATTTGCTAATGCAGAAACTAATTTTAACGAGGAAAAATTCATTTCAGTTTTTCTTCTTACTTTTTTCTCTTAGAAGTCTTTCTAGGGAAACTTACTCAAGCATACCCTATGACTCCGCTGTACAGGTCCATTCTGGTTATTTTCAAGCATACTAGTACATTTTGGTGTTGATATAAAGGACAGAAATGAATATTCAGAAGTACATGGCCAGATGCAAGGTGTGTTAAAATAATAAACATGTGTTCAAACTTAAAAGCACGGAAACTGACTATCACTAGAAAAACGGAAGATAGATGATTCAAAAACATAATTACATAATAAGTCAACATTGTCATACAAGTTTGACCATTGAATACCACAAGCTATTCTACATCTTAGACAAATCCCATACCTTTAGAAATTTCATCAAGCTCTAATCTACTTTATTCATCGTTGAAAACAAAAATGACATCTCCAATCCAGCAAAAAATGGTCAAAATCTCAAATTTCATACCATGGAAAAGGGAAAAGAAAATCCCAACAGCATCATAAGACAAAAAAAAAAAAAACTAGAGGTTCAAACAATCGAAAAGGGCAGGCAACAGTAGGGAAAAAAACAGCAATTATCAGAGTAGAGAGCACAAAGACAAAGTTTTTATATACTAATATAAAACAATTAGGGGAAACCCAGATGGGGAAATTGAGAGAGAAAGAAGTGATTGGTGTTAAAGGTAGTACCTTTCCATCAACGAGGATCCAGCAATCGTCTTTGGTGTTGTGGTGGGATAAATCTTCAATGGAGTAGAAATTGGTGAGGGTTGGCATGTTAGTTAGTTTGTGTTGGGATTGGGAGGGAATCTAGCTAGGATTTTGGGAAGAGAGAGAGAGGGGGGGGGTATAAAGTGGAGAGTAGAGTACCCAACACGACAAAACGTAGACCTATGAATCAAATAAGCTAAATTGTGATTTTCGTTTGTGTAAAATAGAAAAATGTTCGGTTTTGGTACTTACAAACTTCAATTCAACAAAAATATTAGAGTAAAATATAAAAATTATCGTTAATCACAATTTATTATTATAATGATTTTTAATAAATTATTATAATATATTTTTCGTAAATATAAAATAATTTTACATTAATAATATATAAATTTTTTCTCAAAATTATAATATGATTTTTGTAAATATAAAATTTGAATATTTGCTTCTTCTTTTTTCCTTTCAAAAAACAAATGATATGTTTTTGTTTCCTCCCAAGTTTGAAATGTGTCATGTTTTATCTTGGATTTAATTTTGGTTAACCAATATCTACTCAACCAAATAATATGCATTTCAAGTTTAAGAGGACTAAAAACATTGAAAAATTTGTAGATACTAAACCTGAACATTTTCTACTTTAGTGAAAGTAAAAATATATTTTAACTAATAAAATAATGAATAATATATTATCACTTAAGTTCACAAAAGTATTAAACTACGAGGAGGGATACACTTACTAGAATATTACTCTTTATATATATATTGTTATAGATATTTGAGTGACATTATGATACTTTTAAGGCTTAAAATGACAATTAAGAATACTTTCGTGCAAAAATAAAATAAAAGAAGGTGAAATGAACAATAATTGTTTCTTTCTCTTTCAAAAGAGTCATTGTGGAGCTTATGACCCTTGTGATGAAGTCTATTCAAGCCATGACCTTTTGCATTTGATCTTTCACTTTGTGTTGTCAAGTGTACTTCTTGTTTTTAAAATAAGTCTCCACGAGTATTTCTATTTTTTTTTTTATCAAAAAATGTTAATTATAAATAATTAATTTTATGTTAGTAGAAATAAGTCGAGAATGGTATCTCTCACTTCAATCAAGTGTTATTGTATGTTACATTTTAAAATAAAATTTATTTCTTTTACAGCAATTTTCTATTATACATTTATATGGCTTTGTTAAAAAATTAGTGTTTTTCACATAATATATCTAATTTTTAACTTCTTATTAGAATTTATATTAATTTATCTTAATAACATGAAATGTGACTTAACCTAATAAGCTAGTTAGGTATAAACTTGATTTATTAACAAAGTTTACTAATAGAGGATTAAAAGGAAAAAAAATACTTTAAATACAAAGATTAATCAAATAAAATGAGGTATTATAAATGAAAATATTCAATATTTAAAAAAAACATATTTTATCCTTTAATTATAAATATCATTTATGATTAAAACAATGTACATAAATACAAATAAATTCTCTTTTAAGATTGAATTTTTGAGAACACAAAGCACCGTTATAATTTTGTCAACACTAATGTTTTTCATTTGATTTTTTAGAACAGAGTACCATAGAGTAAATATCTATTAACTTGGATAAATTCTTCATTTGAAAATAAAGTCTATTTCCTTACTATATAGTAAATTTCCATTGATATTTATTTATTTACTTATTTACTTATTTTTAATTTTTTGGTATAAGGTAAAAAATAATGATTATAATTCTACCTGAATTCTATAATGTCTATAGGTAAAGACTCTTCCCTTAAAAAAAAAAGAAAAAAAAAAAAAGGTAAAGACTCGTTCAATGAATGACGAGATTTTCTTTTTGAATATTTAATTGACTGTGATCTTATTTGTTTTTCCTTTCTATCTATTTATACTCAGAAATTTTCATTTTTATGTTATCAAGTTTAAAATAAGAAAAAAGTTTCATCTGCACGCAAGCCTAAGAAAAAAACCACATCCTCGTCAAACCACATAGTGACGTGGATACTAATTCATAACAACATGTGTTAAAAATGTTTGAGAATAAATTGTAAATTTGAGTCAAGAAAATAAATGTAAGTCCACTTATAAATAAATAATAATAAATTTGGTGTCGAATTCAAAAATTTATGTTAAATTTTATTTTAAAATTAATTTTAAAATCCAAACATAATTTAAATCTCTTTAAAATTAATTCTAATCAAAATAATTCTATAAAATCATCTATTCATAATCAATTCTCTAACACTTATCTAAACATACACATCCTCATTAAATATTTTGTGAAGGCATTAATTGCATCATGATTCTTGATTATTAATTATTATTTATACTGGATAAAAATTGAACTCTTTATTACTATTAATTTTTATTCATTTATGATTAATTGATTATTACTTTAACATCTCTCTTTCTTTTCCGTTTTTTTTTTTTCTTTTCATTCAATGCTATGCATAAAATTCCGAATTGGTGCATTAATTAGTTTCTTTTTTCCCCTAATTTAAGCACTCTCTTTCATTAAATAATTAATTAATGTAGCTAGCATCCAAGCACTCATATATATATATATATAGAGAGAGAGAGAGAGAGAGTTCCATCCTGTGTAGTAGTGAAGAACTGAACTAAACTAAACATGATGTTGACATTGATTAATTATTGTGCTCTGGCTTTTGTGTTTTGTGCATTCTTTGCACTGTTGAAATGGAACAACATTAGGTACTCAAGGAAAGGAATGCCACCAGGGTCATTGGGTTGGCCTTTTGTTGGTGAGACTGTAAAATTTCTCAAACAAGGGCCAGATTTCATGAAAGGAAGCAGATCAAGGTACCCTACACAACCTTCACTTTTATAACTTTCATGTTATAACTATGTTTGTTTAGTGGTTGAATGGAACTCATACGTGTTTTAAAATGCCGTTTTATGAGAATGGCAAAATTTATAGTTTTTATTTGAAAGTTGGTTTGTGATTTTTCAACCACCAAACAAACATGCTAAAGTTAGGGATAATATTTTTGTTTTATTTCTTAGATTTGAATAGTCTTAATAGTTTTTTCCTTTATTACGTTGGTTCTCTTAATTTGGATATCTTTAACTTTTAATTTTTTTTTACAAATTTTACCCCATCAAATTAATTTGTTGTGTTTATGTAAACTTTTTAAAATTAGATAAATTTTATCGTGTTATTTGTTCATTAGTAAACATATAAGTTAAGGGTAAATTTTGGTAAAAAAGAAAAGTTAAAGATAAAATTTGTTAAAAATATACAAAAATTGAGGGTAAAATTTATCAAAAAATAAAAAAAAATGAAAAAAAATGTGTCATCATAAATAAAATTATACAAGAGGAAATTTGTCAAATTTTAAAAATTTGAAGATAAAATATCCCAAATAAATTTATTAAGGTAAATTTCACAAAAAAAAAAAAGAGATAAAAAAAATACAATTAAGTATATATTTTATATAGAAATATGAGAATGAAAATAAGATAAAATTTGGTGAGTACACATATCCACACATGAGTCTTTCTCTTTTCTACTAGAAAAATTCAATAGTAGAGAGGTCGTTCGCGTCTTGTACTCTTTTTTATGATTTTTTTAGGGAGTTTTTTTTATGGTTTGTTCTTAGCTCACTAAATCATTTTTTTCCTAAAAAAAGAAATCATTTTTCACAACATTTATTAATTCAATGTTTATGTTTTAAAAATAAGCCGTGGACACATTATTATGTATTAATGCAAAATTGTTTATGTTTACTTTTGTCTAATGTTTTTAATATTGTTGAGATTAAATATAATTATTTTATTGAATATTTTTAAGAAATTACTCTATTGGATATCATTCCTTGGTCAAAATCAGCCAACTCTTCTCTAAATTTACGTGCATCGTATTTAATTCCAGGCTAGATTAGTTATTTTTACTTTTTAGCGATTCGGCACAAAATTTGATTATAAATGGGCTTGGTGGGCTATATCTTTTTGGGGACATGAAAATCATGTAGGCTCAGCCCGCAAAATTGGACTCAAGAAAACATTAGGTAACAAAACCTGCACAGTTCAAAAAAAAAAAATAAAGACTCTTGCTATTTACCCTTTCAAGTATTTTGACTTGATTTGGGGCACTCATTTATTTGTTTTGACATCAAATTGTTTTGCCAGAACCAGAAGTGTTTTATTTATTATTTTTTATTATGAGGAACCAAAAGTGTTTTGAAGAACTGAGAAGGAGAAGAAATTAACCATGATTTGAGTATATTCTTGTTTAATGTCTAGCAACACGTGACAATAAACTGGACAGTTTTTTTTTTTAATAAAAATATAGATTATCATAAAAGTCATATTAACTATGGATTTTTTTATTATTTTTGTATTAGTTCACAATGTAAATTTTTTTACAGTAATTAATAGTCATTAAACTCTTTTTTATATGCTATCATATAATGTTTCCCCTATATGTGCCCTTGTGCTTCATGTAATGATCAAGCTAAACCTGATTGCTTATGTCTTTTTTATTTTTTAATCATGTTATTAGTATGAAATATTTGTTAATTTATGTCTCCTTAATTTGCAGATTCGGAAATCTCTTCAAAACCCACGCATTAGGATCCCCTATGGTTGTTAGCATGGATCCTGATGTCAACAGATACATACTCACGAAGGAAGCAACTGAAGGCCTAGTTCCTGGCTACCCTGACTCCATGAGGAAGATACTAGGGACTCAAAACATTTCTGAGGTTCATGGTGCCATGCACAAACGACTTAGAGGCTCATTTTTGTCTCTGGTTGGTCCATTTGCAGTTAAGGATCGTCTCGTGCCAGAAGTTGATAAGTTCATGAGGTCTTACCTTCACAATTGGGCTGGTAAAGTTATTGATCTTCAAGAAAAAACTGTTAAGGTAAGTATCAATCATATAATATAATATAAGTGTTGAGTGTTAGAAAGTCACACATCCTTTTAAGTATATGGTTGAAGCTTACAAATGTGTTAAAGAATTTCCTTTAAAGTAAATTGATTCTAAGTTAAAATTTAACATATTATCAGTATTCTAGTAAACATTTATGGAATGAGCTTTTCAGAAATATTATATCCTATATATTTGTTGAACAACTTCCCTCAAATTCAAAATAGTTTTAAGTTGAAATCTAACATTAAATTAAGTTGATTAAATGCATATTAAATTCTTTCTATTGTAAGCAAATTTGATCCTACTATAAACTATTCTTGAAAGTAAAAAATATATATTTTTTAAACAAAAAAGCTATATGTTATAAGCCTTTTTGTCCATGTGTTACATTTTTATTTTATAAAAACTAATAACTAATAACAAATAAGTTTTTGTTTTTGTTGATATTTTTTTTTTTACAAACGTTAATTGGTTAGTTTTGTTAGAAATGTAAGTAGAAATATTCAAATCTCTTTCCTTTTCTCTTCATTTTTTTATTTTATTACCCAACCTCGTTATATCTCTTGTTTTTTTTTATGATAGGCTTAGAACTTGAATTTTAGTAGCCTTACCCTTAGTTCTATCAAAGTAACAATCACAAGTTTAAAAGCATAAACCACTCACCATGTGTACATTCTTTGATTTGTTTTTTTCTTTTTCAGATGGCATTCTTCCTCTCCTTTAAAGCTGTGGTAAAAAATGAGCCAGACTCTTTCATCGAGTCCTTTAAAGCCGCATTTGATAACATGGCATTAGGAACAATTTCCCTGCCAATTAAAATTCCAGGAACCCAATATTATCGAGGACTTAAGGTATGTATGTTATGTCTAGAATACTTAAATATCAAATAATTCGAAAAAAATTACAATTGTGACTGCAATTTATATCTTATTTTTACTTTTTCTTGCATTGTACACACTAATCAACTAACAAAGCTATCCTCACATAGCTTTTACTTAGGAAAGTGTGAACTTTCGTTGGAGCACTTACACAAAACAAGCACTTTGAAGTTCATATAGAAGCACTTTTGTTGATTACAGGGTAGGGAAAAGGTGGCTACAATGCTAAGAGAGCTTTTAGCAAAGAGAAGAGCTTCTTCGACTACTCATGATGACATTCTTGATCAACTTATGAGAAATGAGGGTGGCAAACACAAACTTGATGATGATGAAAAAATAGAGCAAATCATCTCAATTATGTATTCGGGTTATGAAACGGTATCAACTACTACAATGATGGCTATCAAATACCTATGTGATAACCCAAGTGTTCTTCAGGCAGTTAGGGTGAGTTTTCTATTTAAATAGATCAAATTAGGACAACATTTTCTTAGATTTTTTGTAATTATACTAGCATTTTTTGTTTTTTAATATTCACTAATATTTTTCTGGAATGGATGTTAATGTAAGATTTGAGAGAATTTCAAAGGGGATCAGTGTAATGTTTTGACATATACAGACAGCAATGATCATAATTTCAAACTTAAATGTGTGAGTGTAAGAAAAAAAAATGAAGTTATATATAATTTGTACAGTTGAAATTTGTTCTTTTTAGTTATTTGTTTTATCTAATTAAAATATTCTACAGGATGAGCATTTTGCAATCCAACAAAAGAAAATGCCCGAGGAACTGATCAACTGGGATGACTACAAGAATATGACTCTAACTCGTGGGGTAGAATTTCAATTTAATGCATACCCTGAATTTTCGGAGGTAGAAAAATATTATTATTTATTTATTTTGTGTATATGTAGGTGCTACTTGAAACCATGAGATTGGCTAGTGTTGTTGCTGGAGTGATGAGGAAGACCACTAAAGAAACAAAATTGAATGGTACATTTTCAAATTTCAATCAAATTGATTGGAAAGAACTTAAATTAATTGCTTTTGTTACTTCCAATTTTCAGTTAGCTAACATTGACTATGCCTCTCACTTGTATTAGGATTTATCATTCCCAAAGGATGGAGAGTTTATGTTTACACAAGGGAGACAAACTTTGATCCCATCCTCTATGAAGAGCCTTTTACTTTTAATCCATCGAGATGGCTGGTCAGTTGCTTAATAATAATTAACAAACTTTATTAATCAAAATTTAATAATGATATATTGTTTAGTTGTTTAATAATAATTAACAAATTTTATTAATCAAAATTTAATAATGATATACTGTTTAAACTCTGTCAATTAATCATAACTCATTTGTATAATTTTTTTTTTATAAAAATCAATTCATTTATTATCAATATAAAACTATTTTATATTATCAATATTAATGTATCGTTAAAATTGATAATTACTATTATTTGTATAGGATGATAACACTTGATATTGAATATAAAATGTGATGAAATATAGGAGAAAGGGTTGGAGTCTCATAATCACAACATGCTGTTTGGAGCAGGAGGCAGAGTGTGTCCTGGAAAGGAATGGGGCATGCTTAAAATCACCCTTTTCCTTCATCACTTTGTGACTAGATACAGGTACAGTATTTAATTAATATAGATAGGTTTTTTTTTCTTCACCTTCTGCTATTTTTTATCCTACTTTTAATTAAATGTTGAATAAAATTGTAATTTTAAACTAGTTAGAGTAATGATATGATTCAAATTAATCAAAGAATTGGCTATTAAGGAAGTGTGTTTTTATTCATTTTGACTATAATTAAGAAACCACAATAAAAGAATAAATACACAGCTTCTAAAAGATTCAAACATTGTTAGGAGGCCAAATACTTATAGTTGCAAAATCTTAGAATTTTGTTAAAGTCAGAAGCCATGTTACTTCTCCAATGTATTATTTTTAGAGTTTGTTTGGATATAAATTATAAATATTTTTTTTTTATAATTTCTCTACTAATAAATACTCTATATTTTTAATAGAAAAACTCTAAAAAAAAAACACTATAACTTATATTTAAACATTTATTTTTCAGGTGGGAGGAAGCAGAGGGAAACAAGCAGCTTATGAAATTCCCGAGAGTGTTGGCACCAGACGGACTGAACATGAAAATCACAGAGTACTAGAGAAAACAAAAGATATTGATCTTTCAGAACTGAAATGTTTGATCAATATACATTGTCATGAACTCGAATAATTGAAACTCGAATAATAAAATCAATCAATGTTGAAATGATATCGCATCTAATCATCTATTAGTAATTCTTGACATAAGGTGTTTGCCCCAAAGAAAATGCATCTGGGTGAGTGTGTGTGTGTGTGTGGAGCTGTGGAGCTGTGAGGATATACAAAATTTATTATATTTATGTTTGGTAGGTGTTTGTTAAGTAAACTTTTCTTTGGGAGTTTCTAGCTGTTAGAATATTTTTAAAAACGCTGGCTTCTATTCTTTTTTCTTTAAAAAAAACTTTTAATTTTTTATATTTATTCATCTTTTATTCTTAAAATATTTATTAACATTTTTTAAAATAAAACGAATTTTTTTTATTTATTTGTTTTTGTTTTCATTATTTTCCTACATATTTTTTTATGTTATACATTTTATTTTAAACATTATAATATTTATATATTATTTTCCCATTATAATTCATGAAATTAAAAATAATTAGTGTTAGATTTTTTTATTTTGAATAATTTTATAGATTAGACAATTTATCTATAAATAAAAATTACAATAGTTTAAATTTTATTAAAAAAACTAAATTTATAACACCTAAAAATATACTTTTATTCATAAAATAAATTTAAAATTTATATAAAATATCATATAAATATGTCAATTTTTATCATTTTATAAAAATTCATGATGATGCAATCGTGATTGACAAATAGTAAACTAGTCTTATACCATAAACGTCTCACCATTAAACTTTGAAAACAATTATATCCATCATTTTGCCTTATTTTACATGCACCAATTGCTTCATCAATTAACTTTAGTTAGGGCACTCAAACCACACAACAAAAACTAGACGCATTTGCTCTATATATAAATATTTTGATCTCCACTTAAACAAGTCATGAATTAGGGTTGTGCACGATATATATGCGTTAGGTATACTTTGGGTTTTTGATTGAAGTAAGTATAGTATATAGAACCAAAAATGTGCATAGATTCCGATTGGGAGCTTCCCAATATCACGACCCTTAAAATAGGGGACGCAGACTCACAGCGCCGTTTAACCTTTTTTTTTTTTTTTTTCTCCTCCTTCTTTTGGCTCTTTATGCTTTTAAATCCAATTATTTTATTTTATATATTGGTATGGCCTACTTGGACTATCACTTATATGCATATGTATTGGATATGCTTAATACTTGTTAATTAAAATTAAACTAAAAAAATCACACTACCATCAATAAAATTGACTAGCGGTTAGACACTTATATTAATATATATTTAATAAACAATTTTTTATTTGATTTCTACTGAAAAAAACTTTTTGAGTTACGACATTAATTTTTAATACAGTAAGACAGGGGATATCGTCTTAGAAAAAAATTATTACTACCAACTCTATATTCAAATTTGGTACATTAAAAATTCCATGATTAACAAAAGAAGAGTTTAGTTGAGCGACACAGCATGAATAGAAAATTTAATACGATTCCCATCCTCACGTGATGTGGCCTCAAAATCTGGGATGTTGTTTTTTTCTCTTTTGTTAAAAGGCTTTATTGCTGCCACCCCACTATCTTCTTAAACAACTAGTTTCCTAAAATGTTAATTATTTTTGCCACCTTTGGCTGTATAATAATAATACTTACATCAGCTAGAGAGTCATGGTTTCATATTGCTTTTTTGTTTTGTTTCTTCATATTTTTAATATATAATATAATTTGCTCTCCCTTTTGCTTTTCTCCATCTGTCATTAATCTTTTTTTTTCTTCTTTTGATGATTATAGAATGTGGAATACGTTGATTCAAATTATGTTGTTCTGTGTGCTGTTGCTTCAAAGTCTTTTGAGTCACATGATTGCCATCTTTCTTTGCAAAATCATGCATGCATGGTAACTAGCTATGAACAAAATCTATGGCACACTAGCTATAGCTAGCTAGTTTTATTATGTATAGGGAACAATTATATATATATATATATATACTGTGAAACATATCATTCAACTTCATGTAATAAATTACCAAGTGGTGTATTGAATTGTAAACATATATAAAATGGGATTGCAAATATTAATAACGTAAAATAAAGTAATTTGTACAAGAAAACCAAATTATATATGTAACTTTGTGAGATAGAATAGATGCATATATAGCATAGATGGTGGGATTATAAGATTTCAATAGCTTTTCAATCCATTATATTACAAAATATTAAATTCTATGCGTGCGTATGGGGCCCACATTGCACCACAATCTATAAATATGGATGAATTTGTTTTATTATATATTGGTAATTAAAATATAAAAAAAAATACTCATTTAATTTTATACTTGAAGAAACTTTATCCTTTACTCCGATAAATTTTATATTCAAATTTTATGAATGAAAAAAAAAATATTGATATGGACGAAAATTAATTACCTATAAAATCGACTAATCCTTTGTACAACCAAATAGTAAAAAAATAGTATGTAAAATCATTAGGTTTCAATCGAGAGAGTAAAAAATGAAAGATAAATAAAATTGTACTTATGGGAACTATCAAATTAATTAATGGTGTATAAAGGAATATTAATTATAACTAGAAAATTGCTGTAAATTAAAATTTTCATCCTGTTGAACTTGGTGTGATATATATCAATATAATCCCTCAATAACACCACTTAAAAAACTAATTAAAATTAAATCTGCTGAATTTGATGCACATTCGAGCTCAATTATACATAAGAAATGTAAAATTCCATTGGATCCATCAACAAGCTGCACCCAATATCTCATTTCGATATAATCCTACACATTAGGGCTTCAGTGTCACGTGTACTAAGCATATGACAAAATCATTTGATTACATATAAAAACATATATTAGTTTAGAACATACGACACACAATTAACTTAACCGTGCTTTAGAGCGCGTGATGGTCTCTGCACAGTGGAAGCTTGCTGTCTCAGCAATCCATGAAAATATTGTTCTTGCGTACGTTATTTTGTTTGTATCAATCAAGTCCTGCCACAAAAAACCTAAGAATAATTTGTTTGGTACATAGAGAAATAGAATAGAGATAATTTGAAAAAAGAATAGAGTTGAAATAAAGTTATATGTTTTATTGTTTGGCTGAAGAAAAATAAGTGAGAAATATATATGATAGAAATAATATTGTAAAGTAATAAAGTTGTTTAATAGGGAGGAGTTTGATAAAGTATCTCCCACTACTCTATATTTTTTAACAAAAAAACAAAATTCAAAAATAGTGAAAAAAATCATAATTTCACCCCAAAACCTAATCAAATGGAGTATTTTGGGATTTTTTTAAAACTATAATGGTCCCTTAATTTTTGTAATTCAATCTACATATAGATATTCATAAAAAAAAATTACATCTTTGTATTTTTTAACAAAAAAAATTGAAAAAACCATAGTTTAACCCAAAAACCTAATCAAGTGAGATACTTTGTGATTTTTTTTTAAAACGTTAATGGGTCCTTTAAATTTTTGTAATTCAATTTGCAGATAAGTATTCATAAAAAATTACACCTCTGTATTTTAAAAAAAAAAAACTAAAAAAAATCATAGTTTCAGCTCAAAACCTCATTAAATGGGGTACTTTGGTTTTTTTTGGTTTTTTTTTTTTTTAAAACTTTAATGGTCCCTTAATTTTTGTAATTTAATCTATAAATAAGTATTCATAAAAAAAAAACTACACCTTTGTATTTTTTTAACAAAAATAAATAAATAAAATTGAAAAAACCCTAGTTTCAGTCCAAAACCACATCAAATGGGGTACTTTGGGATTTTTATTAAAATGTTAATGGATCCCTTAATTTTTGTAATTCAATCTACAAATAGGTATTTATAGAAAATTGCACTTATGTTTTTTTTAAAATAAAACAAAACTAATGAAAATCATAGTTTCAACGCATTCCTTGGTGAGAGGCATTTAACCATCAAATTCCTTCCAGTGCCACATCAGCAAAAACGACTCTCAAAGACGTTTGACTCTGAAGTACTATCCAATGATAATTTATTTTAATATAGACCTAAATAAATATTTTTCTTAAGAAAACACCTATTTTGATCATTGTGCCCAAATGCTACACCGAAGCAGTCGAAAACTTGTGCACGGAATTAGCATAGTACATCAAAGAGTGTTCACACAAACAAATGCTAATGATGCATTAGCATGCATATCATTTTGCCTGGAAAAAAAAAAAGAAAAAAGAAAATTAAGTTCACCACGTTGATAATTTTCTTTCTTTCGTTTGTATTTTTTTTAATTCAAAATATTTTTCTAGTAGAAAGTTGAAGATAGTATTGAGATAAGATTTATTTAGAGGGTTTTAATAGCTCTTTAACATATGCTCTTTTATAAACATGAACCCAATAATTAAATTTGTATTATATATTTTTTTTCAGAATAAGAGTGATAAGAATTGAATCTTAGTTAATTTTACTTATATAGAAATTATGTTTCAAGACATCTCACAAAGTTAAATTGTCTTGTGACAGTCACCAACGACACGTGTCTTTAGAAGCCAAGACTCCTTATTGCTGGTTAACAAATAGACAACAGATGCACGCATCACTTCTAGTTTGGATTTTGATTTAGAAGTCATAATCCAAAGAATATACTACTATATGTAAAACAATCCTAACCATGTTAATTTTCTTTTAGTCGTATCCATGCAGGGGTGTGCAAAATCGAAAATCGAACCAAATCAATTTTTTGAACTAGTTAAATCAGTTTAAAAAAAAATCAATTTGGAAATCAGTTTGGGACTGAAGTAATTTTAAAAATTAGTTTGAAATCGAATTGATTTAAAATCAATTCAAACTGATTTTTAGAACCCGATCAATTTCAAATTAATTTTTTAATTTAACTAATTTTGAAAATCAATTTGATTAATCGAACCATTTAAAAAAAATTAATTTCATCTTTAAAATCGATTCAAATAAAAATCAATTTAATTTCAATTTGAACCAATCTAGTTCAACCCAAACCGAGTTTTTTATCCACTTATAATCGTATAGTAGTATGTAATTTCTTTGGATTCATATGTAAGAAAAATAATTAACTTTACATAATAATTAAAAAAGTTAGTTTACATTATATGATTTGCCCGATATGTCATTTCGCTTCCTCCAATTTCTCACCTCTCCTCGTATTCCTAACTCTCACTCACTTAACAAAAAAATTATAAAGCTAAATAGACAAAAATAGAACCTAAACATATCAAAGGATTAGTTGGCATATAATTTCAAAGGACGTATAATATATAAATTTTGAGCTTCCTCCAATTCCTCACCTCTTCTCAATTTCCCAAATATCACTCAATGAACAAAAAAACAAATTAAAAGCCAAATAGACAAAATTAGAAACAAAATGTTGAAAGGATTAAATTGCTTAATTTCAAACAACATATATTTAAATTATGATCATATCTTTAATATTGTCATATGTTTTGTTAATGTGTCACTTGTCTCTTCCAATTAATAATTTATTCTTTAATTCCCAACTCTCAAGTCTCACCCACTTAAGAAAATAAATTAAAAGCTAAACAAAAGTATAGTATGAAAGTATCAAAGGATCAAATGACTTAATTTGTTTTTATTCAGAAAAAAAAAAAGACTTAATTTTAAACAATACAATGTTCACCAATGGGTCTAACTTAGTTAGTTGATCAGGTGTATGAGTATTGTAAATTTCTTATAATATCATGTTCGATTCTTATGAATAAAAAAAAATAAGAAGAAATTACAACAACACCTTTAAGATTTGTTTCAATTACACATGCATCCCTCTTTTTTTTACCATTAATTTGGTATCCTGTTTTAATGGTGTTAAGTTGCTGTTAACTTTTTAAATGAATTTATATTTAATTTTAAATGATTTATTTAAAATTTCATAATTATCCTTGTACTTAAGTGATTCAAAAAATTTTCTTCCTCAGTTTCATGATAATGTTTTTTTAAAGGGGAGATAACTGTTTCTCTTCCTCCATTTCATGCTATTCTTCAAAAGGGGAAAGAATTGTTCTCTTTCTCTATTTCATGCTACTGTTCGTCCAACCGTTCATCTTCCTCTATTTTGTGTTATTCTTCTAAAGGGAAGTGAATTATTCTCTTCTTCTATTTCGTGCTACTGCTTCCAAAGGGAAAAACTATTCTCTCTTCCTGTGTTTCGTGCTACTATTCTTTCAAAGAAGGGATGTTTTTCTTGTATGCAAGTTTTCTGTTTCGTGCTTAATGACCACGTCCGTCATTATAACTTTTGACCTTGACGACCCCATCGATGACCCTGTCCGTGGCAACGACGACCCCATATATTCCCCAACCTTTTTAAATTCATCATTCATGTATCTTCTAGCCTTTTAAATGCATCACACACATGTACTCCTTAATTTTTAAATGCATCACACATGTACTCTTTAAGTTTTAAAATCATCACATGTACCCCTTGAACTTTTTAATACATTACACACGCACCCCTTATGTTTAAATAAAGAAGATAAGAACATTTTTGAGAAAAAAAATATATTATAAAAGTTATGTATTACTCACATGATATAAAAAGTTAACGGAATTAACTTCATTTTCAGTAAAGGAGATGCAAGTGTAATGAGATATCAAAAGTTAGGAATTTTAAGAGTAAAAAAAGGAGGGGATACATGTATAATTTTAAGAGCAAACCTTAGGAAGTGTTAGTATAATTTACTCAAAAAATAATACAACATTCATATATTAATTATCGTTATTTATTGTTAATTATTAACATTAATTATTATACCTTACAGAATTACATACAATTAATATGTGCATGGTCACTCACAACCCAATCCTTAACCCTTTCAATCATATCTTTCACCATGTCATATGTTTTGCTGATATGTCATCTCATCTCTTCCCATTCCTCACCTATTTAATACTCAATTCTTATCCCTTTAACAATACCAAATTTGATTTGAACATACAAGAGTATAAAATTCAAACCCTAAGAATCTGAAGTTTGGTTGAGAAAGCAATGACAACCCAATTAGGATGTGAATAGTACCATTAATTGAAGCTGTTCAATCTCCACGCCCGCGGTGTAGGCAAGAATTGAGGCAAGCCCACCCTCCATGAGCTCGCCCATGGATGACAAGTCCCACCCATTTGTGTTCATGATGGCTTGATAGCACTTCCCCACACTCCTTGTGGTGGAGTTGCAATACTATCAGGCCAGAGTGAGCACAACACAATTGAGTGGGACTTGTCATTCATGGGCCAACCCATGTAGGGTGAGCTTGCCTCAATTTTTGCCTACATCGTCGACGTGGAGATTGAGTAACTTCAACTAATGGTACTTTTCATGTACATCCTGATTGGGTCGCCATTGCTTTCTCCACCAAACATCAGATTTATATGGTTTGAATTTTATAGTTTAAACCAAATTGGGATATTTTATTATTCCTATAACTGGGTTGGAGAAGGAAGAAAGGCACCAAAGGGAATGTAGGGAGTGTATATCCAACACCACCACCTTGACGACTATCCATGATGATGGTGGCCATGTATCTTCGATCTTGCTTGTTACACCCAAGCCACACCACCAAAGGCATGTCCAAATTGGAGCTCTCATAGATGATGGTGGAGTGCTCCTTGTTGTGAAGATCAAAAACACTAAGGGCCTATTTGGTGGGCAGGATTAGTGAAACATGATAGGATAATTAATCTTATAATTTGATAATATGTTGTGCTTGGTGTGCAACCAAGATATGATAGCGATATCCTATCGCTTATCTGCCGCATTGTATTTTTTATCTGAGGGGCTAAGTTAGAATCGGCAGGATAGAAAATGTTCTCCCTCTATCCTCTCTCATTAGTGTTTTTTTTCAAAGAAATAATAAATTGATTGATTTCACCTCTTATTTAAGAATTTTCTTTCCGATTTAGCATATATCCATCAAAATTGATAATTTTGAATAAATTTTAACCATTCATTAAAGTATCAGAAATAGAAATAGATTATGTTGTAAAGAGTTTCAACCAATTACATAGAGTCTTATCGAATATTGATAATTCTTTTATTTATATATATATATATATATATATATATATATATAAATATATTTATAATATACATTTGATATTAGTTTGTTATTTAGTGCCCATCAACATCAAATATTATTTAAGTTTATAATATTATTATCATATCTTATCATGTTTGCATATCATATCATATTCTATCCACCAAATGGATCTTAATAAATTTTTGATTTATTATCTTTCTATTCTCATTATAAATAGAAATATTAAATATTAAATACCTAAAATATATTTTTAGTTAATAAAAAAATGTTTTCCTGATTCTCAAAATTGGAAAATATTTTTTTTAGTTTCTTTCATAATAAGTTTCAAACAAAGAATAATAGATTTGCAATTTGTAGTAATTTTTAACTGTCAAAATTTAATTTGTGGTATTTTTATATATTTATTAAGTTAAAAATCATCACAAATTACAAATTTATTATTCATTGTTTAAAACTTATTACTAAAGAGACTAAAAAAATATTTTCACATTTTGAATTACTAAAGAAAATAACTTTTCATTTAGCTGATAAAAAAAAAATGACCTACAGAGGCTAAAAACATACTTATTTAGGCCAATATTGAATTCAAAGTCTTTACATGATAGTGTAAACTTTCCACATTAAGTGAATTTAAGTATAATCCACATTATTTCAAGTCCAAAGAGCGTTAGTTATATGAGAATCATCAAAGTCCTGTTAGGATTCAGCAAATTTGATTTTTCTTCCAAATTACTAAGTATATTTTCACTTAATCCAAACTAACATTGTGTAATATAGTTCGCAGATAATCCTGAAATACATAATAATGTGTGATGACACAGCAAGGAGACATATTATTGTTGATTAAAAATTTTCACAACTTTTCTTCTTTAAAACTTTTCATTAAAAAAAAGAGTGAGAGAGTATGAGCAAAGCACAGTGTGTAAGAAAGTACTACCATGACTCAGAAGCTGAGCAATAAACAAATAGCATAATTCAGATATATGTGCAGTGCAGCCAAGCTCCAGAGAGGTATATATATAATAAGATGCCTGTGTTCATTGCAAGAAACACCCATTATTCTAATGCTTTTTGCTTAGACACAAAGAAAGAAGCATCTTAGGTGTGGTGTCGTGCTACTTCTGCAGATTTTCTGATCTCTAGGCATTAAATTTTTATGTTATTTTATTATTCTCCCTATGGTTTTGTGTCAAAACTGGTCCTTTCCTTTTAGCTTTTAGCACTCTGAGTTTGAGTTCAAAGCAAGAAATATCCACACAGGTTGAGTGAAAGAAAGAGTGCAAAACAAAACCCAATGACTCAAACCCAAGGAGAAGAAAAAAAGTTTGGAATTTGAGGCAAATGTTTCATTGTTTTCAATGCTCAACTCGAGGAAATCCCTGTACATCTCTTCTTCCTCTTCTTATTCTTCATTGTTTTGTATCATTCTCCTCCAACTTACACTTCTCTATGGCCTTGCTTTCTCTGCAAACCATGAAGCCTCAACACTCTTCACATGGCTCCATAGTTCTTCTTCTGCATCACTACCACCTCCTTTTTTCTCCAACTGGAACCTCCATGATCCCAATCCATGCAACTGGACATCCATAACATGCTCCACACTATCCTTTGTCACAGAAATCAACATTCAATCCATCCCTCTAGAGCTTCCAGCACCCTCCAACCTCTCTTCATTCCACTCTCTTCAAAAGCTTGTGATATCAGATGCCAATCTCACAGGAACCATCCCTTCAGACATTGGTGACTGCCCTTTCCTCACTTCCATTGACCTCAGCTCCAACAACCTTGTTGGCTCTATCCCTGCAAGCATTGGCAAACTCAAAGGCCTTCAAAATCTGTCCTTGAACTCCAACCAGCTCACTGGGAAAATCCCTGTGGAGTTGAGCAACTGCATTGGCCTAAAAAGTTTGCAACTTTTTGATAACCAGATAAGTGGGACTATCCCACATGAGCTGGGGAAGTTGTCACAGCTTGAGTCTCTAAGAGCTGGAGGGAACAAAGACATTGTTGGGGAGATTCCTCAAGAGCTTGGAGAATGCAGCAATTTGACTGTGTTGGGACTGGCTGATACAAGAATTTCAGGTTCTTTGCCTGCTTCTTTGGGGAAACTCACAAAGCTTCAGACACTGTCAATTT
This sequence comes from Amphicarpaea edgeworthii, assembly GCA_014843725.1. Taxonomy (NCBI): domain Eukaryota; kingdom Viridiplantae; phylum Streptophyta; class Magnoliopsida; order Fabales; family Fabaceae; genus Amphicarpaea; species Amphicarpaea edgeworthii. The sequence continues at coordinate 4,229,791 of CM026329.1, forward strand.
ATACCACCATGCTGTCTGGTGAGATTCCACCTGAATTAGGTAACTGTTCTGAGCTTGTTGACTTGTTCTTATATGAAAACAGCTTGTCAGGGTCTGTTCCATCTGAGCTTGGCAAGCTCAAGAAGCTGGAACAGTTGTTTCTGTGGCAGAATGGTCTTGTTGGGGCAATTCCAGAAGAGATTGGTAACTGCACAAGCTTGAGAAAGATTGATTTCTCTTTGAATTCTTTATCTGGGACTATACCTGTGTCTCTGGGGGGGCTTTTGGAGCTTGAAGAGTTTATGATCAGTGATAACAATGTGTCTGGCTCAATCCCTTCTAGTCTCTCAAATGCTAAGAATCTTCAGCAGTTGCAAGTTGACACAAACCAGCTCTCAGGGTTAATTCCACCAGAGCTTGGGAAGTTGTCAAGCCTCATGGTGTTCTTTGCTTGGCAGAATCAGCTTGAGGGAAGCATTCCCTCCTCTTTGGGGAACTGTAGTAGCCTCCAAGCACTTGACTTGTCGCGAAACGCGCTCACTGGTGGCATTCCTGTTGGTCTATTCCAGCTCCAGAACCTCACAAAACTGCTTCTGATATCCAATGACATATCAGGTTTCATACCAACTGAGATAGGAAGCTGCAGCTCTCTGATAAGGTTGAGGCTTGGAAACAACAGGATTACTGGTAGCATTCCCAAGACAATAGGCAGCCTCAAGAGCTTGAACTTCTTAGACCTCTCTGGGAACCGGCTCTCCGGGTCAGTGCCTGATGAGATTGGAAGCTGCACTGAGCTGCAAATGATAGACTTGAGTATCAACAACTTAGAAGGCCCTTTACCTAATTCCTTGTCTTCACTATCTTCAGTTCAGGTATTGGATGCATCCTCCAACAAGTTTTCAGGTCCTCTACCAGCGAGTTTAGGCCGTCTTGTTTCTCTTAGTAAGCTAATCCTTGGCAATAACTTGTTTTCTGGACCTATTCCTGCATCACTGAGCCTATGTTCAAATCTCCAACTGCTTGATCTTAGCAGCAACAAGATCAGTGGAAGCATACCAGCCGAGCTAGGCCGAATCGAGACACTAGAAATTGCTCTTAATCTCAGTTGCAATTCACTCAGTGGAGTAATCCCACCTCAGATGGCTTCTCTTAACAAGCTTTCAATATTGGATATCTCATACAACCAGTTGGAAGGAGATTTGCAGCCTCTTGCTGAGTTAGACAACCTTGTCTCCCTCAATGTTTCTTACAACAAATTTTCTGGCTGTCTTCCAAATAACAAGCTTTTCAGGCAATTGGCATCAAAAGACTTCACCGCAAATCAAGGGCTATCATGCTTTATGAAGGATTCTGGCAGTGAGGCATTGAATGGAAATGATGCAAGGAAGTCGCGAAGGCTTAAGCTCGCCATTGGATTGTTGATAGCCTTGACAGTAATAATGATTCTTATGGGGATAACTGCTGTGATCAAAGCAAGAAGAGCCATCAGAGATGATGATTCAGAATTAGGGGACTCATGGCCATGGCAATTCATACCATTCCAGAAGCTAAGCTTTTCAGTGGAACATGTACTGAGATGTTTGATCGACAGAAACATAATTGGGAAGGGGTGTTCTGGTGTTGTTTATAAAGCTGAAATGGACAATGGTGAAGTCATTGCTGTGAAGAAACTGTGGCCAACAACAATTGATGAAGAAGGAGAGGCGTTTAAGGAAGAGAAAAGTGGAGTTCGTGACTCATTCTCGGCTGAGGTCAAGACCCTTGGCTCAATCCGTCATAAGAACATTGTCAAATTCTTGGGGTGCTGTTGGAACAGAAAAACAAGACTGCTTATTTTCGATTACATGGCGAATGGAAGTTTGAGTAGTATACTTCATGAGAGGACTGGAAACTCTCTGGAATGGGAACTTAGATACAGAATCTTGTTAGGTGCTGCAGAAGGCCTTGCATATCTTCATCATGACTGTGTTCCTCCTATAGTTCACAGAGATATTAAAGCCAATAACATCCTCATTGGCCTTGAATTTGAGCCTTACATTGCTGACTTTGGCTTGGCTAAACTTGTCGATGATGGCGATTTCGGTCGTTCTTCCAATACAGTTGCTGGTTCCTATGGATATATTGCTCCAGGTTAGTGAACCTTTCACACCAACTTGATGATATTCTTGTTTTGGTTCTTAACTTGTTTTTTACTTGCAAAAAAAAATCTTCTGTTTTTCTGCATAATTAACTCCTATCAACTTGATGATATTCTTCTTTTGGTTTTTAACTTGTTTGTTACTTGCAAAAAATAATTTTTTTCTGTTTTTCTGCATAATTAACTCCTGTCTATATCAAATACAGTTGGTATGTGAATTGAATGAAAACAAATGTGAAGACACTATACCTATCAATTTGTTTTAGAAAGCTTCACATAGTTGTTTGCACTTGATTGAAACCCTTCATATTTTGCATCTTTTAACATATTCTAGATAATTTGCTTAGCTAGTTGAAGTTGACTTTGAATTTGTTTCAGAATATGGCTACATGATGAAGATCACAGAGAAGAGTGATGTTTACAGCTATGGTGTGGTTCTATTAGAAGTCTTGACAGGCAAGCAACCGATTGATCCAACCATACCAGAAGGTCTACATGTTGTTGATTGGGTGAGACAGAGAAAAGGCATTGAAGTGCTTGATCCTAGCTTACTCTCTAGACCAGAATCAGAAGTAGAGGAAATGATGCAGGCATTGGGAATAGCCTTGTTGTGTGTGAACTCGTCTCCAGACGAAAGACCAACGATGAGAGATGTGGTGGCAATGCTCAAGGAGATCAAGCATGAGAGGGAGGAGTATGCAAAATTTGATGTGCTTATAAAAGGGTCTCCATGTGGGAATAAAAGCATTGGTGGGGTTCTTCTGCCAACATCTTCTTCATCAGTACCACCAGTGATGCAAAGTTTGAAAACTAAAAGCAATAACTCAAGCTTCTCTGTGTCTTCTCTGCTTCATTCATCCTCAAGTGTCAACCTTGGTTCCAAATGATGAATCTAAGGAGAGTTTAACCATGTTGATGATGTTCTTATCACTTTCTTTCTAAATGATCCTTCCCTTGTTCTTTTTTATATGATTGTAAATTATGTTATAGCCGAATTAAAATCAACAAATAGATCCAGAAACTACATGTGTGGCTTTTGGAGTATCATTGATGTGTCTCCAAATCAAAATAGCTTGTACTTACTCATATCCATTTTGGAATTCAGATCATGCCAGAACAGCAATAAAATCCAGCCAGTGTTAGAACTGAATATTGTGAACATTTTTATTTATTTCAATGAGACATTGAATAAGCGTTTTATAAAACAGTAGGGAAGAACTTTTGTTTCATCATTGATAACCTTCTACTCTAATAAGTCTTATAGACAATGAAAACGTGGTCAAATTAAACTACTAATTCATCTTTCCATTATATAATAGTTAACTTTAACTTGTTTTTTAGTTATCATAGATAAATACATGCATTCATTTGTGTTGACTTGTCTGATATGAACTATGGTAAGATTTTCTTCAAACAGCATGCCGTGTTTTTTTTTTTTTTTTTTTTCAATCAATCTAATATATCTGCATATTACAATTTATTGATACCCCCTTTTGTCTTTCTTAAACGGTTTTAGAATATGGTTTATTATCGTAGATTTCCAGCGCATAAACTGTTCAATTGAAGTGGTCTTGACTCTTGTGTTTGAATCTGAAACTTTGTTTGACCTTTTTTCTTTGGCTTAAACTTGAAATTGAAAATTATGAAACCAATATCTACTTGAACTCTTATCTTTATTTTGAATTTCGCTAAATTTTGGTTTTCCTAACAATCACAATGCATGGCCATGAAGTCGGCAACTGGTCTTTAATTTTTTATTTGTCAACAAACTAGCCTTAATCCAAATTGTTATGGAGAGACAACAACAAACAAAGCACACATACATGACCCAAGAAACATTTAAAATTGACTAGATAAAAAAATCCTTCGTCATCAAACATCTCCTTAAAAATCAACAAGATGTGATATAGTTGATAAATAACCTTGTCTCTTAAACATGTACTCAGAGATTCAATCTCTGACTGGTGCACATGAAAAAAAAATTATTAAAAAAAATCAATCTATTATATGAATCTTCTTACTTTGAAGATTAGTTTTTAACTTTCGATCGAAAATTCTCAATTCAAAAAAAAATAAAAATCACCTCCTTCAAAGTATACACCAAATCAGGGACGATAATGTTTCCTAGCCTACTAGATGGTGCAACACTCATCACCTCCAAACACACACCCCACTCTTCTTGAAACTTGTGGTGATCCTTGATCACTATCGGAAATAGAATAAAATAAAAATATTAAAGAAAACGCCAATAAGAAAATGGGGGTAATGATGAAAAATAAAATTGAAGTAAACAGAAATTTATGAAGTCTGAACCGGCCCAATCCAATTTAAGTTAATTTTAATGGACTGAGTATTTAATATGATCCATATTGTGTAACCCGCTTAAGGTTGTGAAACTCAATTTATGCATACGGATCTTAAGTGGAAACCCGAAAGAAAAACCAGTTTGATATTTGATAATTTTTTCTTCATTTATATTGGATGAACATATATCATAGATTTTATGTGGCAGTTGCTATTTAACCCCCAGTATTTGCGAAGTATACCCCGTCTCTTATATTTCCTATTAGTTTACAATAATACCATTTTCAAATGTTATTTTACACGTAGGTGGGTCTATCATTCTTAAACTATTACACTCCTTCTTAACCCCACTCCCTTTTTTTCTGTTCTTTGTAAACCATTCTCTTCTTTTGTAAACCCCTCTGGTTCATCTGAGGTTGTGATGCTTAGTCTTTTGTGTTCCCATCATAAGTCATTTTCATTCCTCAACTTCACTTCTTCCATACCCCTATTGAAAATATGTTTTCGAATAACATATATATATCGAAAATATATTTCTGAAATAATATCTACATACTAAAAATTTATTTTCAGAATATGTATATTTTATTCCAAAAACACATTTTTAATAGTAATAAAACATATCTCTTGACGCACTTGAGTTGCTACAACCTCTAATCCTTGCACTTAAAATGGTTGTAGTTTTCAATTGTTGACATTGTAGACATATTGGATAATGAACGCATTTAAAGAAGAGAAATCATTATCATTGACATTGTATACCTTGATTAGAGTGCTTATTTGAACTCATTTAAAAAAGAGAAAGTGCCAACAATACCTATATACCTTGAAACATAGTGTCATAATAAAGAAAATGCAAATATTCATGTAATATTTATGAAAAACATAAAATTATATAATCAAGATGGGTTCAAAATTATGGATTTAAACAACAATAAAAATAGGATTTTAGATGAGATTCAAAATTAAGAAATAAGATTTTAGATAAAATTCAAAATTAAGAAGTAAGATTTTTAATAGGATTCAAAATTAGAGTTTAAATAACTATAAAGATAGAATGAAAATAAAACTAACAAAACATGGGGTGTAAGACAAGGGTTTAAAAGGATAAATCTAGTACAAAAATATTAAAATGAACAATGGGAGTGCATAAAAAAGGGCTGTAAATAGCATTTACCTTTTATGTACAGTTATTATTTTTTGTTGGATCATATCGATTGTATAAGTCCAGTTTGGTTTCCACAAAACTTATGGATAAGTTTGTTTAAATGTAAAAAAAAAGTATTTTTTTTTAAATCAAACAGATAGGATTTTTTTCTTAAAGGCATAAAATTGCTTTTTTTTTTTTAAAGAGATAGTTTAGTTAAGCATAAAAATTTTAAAAAATGCTTATTTTATTTTTAAAAAAAAGCTTCTAAAAATTTAAACATAAACAAACATGCCTATTTGTGTCAAAAAATTTAGATAGGAGTGAATCTTGTACAATGCAATGAAAATCTATGCAACAATAGCTGCAATATATACAAAAGTAAAAGTAAAACTTATCAATAATTGTAATACAAATAGTAATGCTACAGGCAATCAAGCCTCAAAAGACACTGAAGAATTCATGAACTCACAATACATTATATATATAACAGTTGATTCAAAACGTGACAACCAGAAAGCAGCATAACAATAAACTATGTAACTTAATAATAATTTGTTAAGGATAACATAATTAAAAAATGCATTAGTTGTAGTAGCTGCATAGCTGGTTCTTGCAGCAGATCGATATATCTACCACTTTTCAAATAGTAAAGTGATTATGTAACGTAGCTGGGCCAACGTGGTTCGTATAGCATATTTTTATATTTTATTTATTTATTATATGAATACAAGATCTATGTGCTTTTGAACGTGAAAACTACGTGCAAAAATGTGATACCAAAAAGTGTCTAATCTATATATCATATCATGCAATGTTTCAATATTCAAATGCCAATTAAGAAGCATATTCGCATAACTCGTTTATATGTATTTGTTTTTTTTTTATTCCATAAATCTACTCCGGCATGGCGTGCCACGACTTTTCAGCCATGCCAGCAAATCTCCTAACATGTTTGATATGTAATAAAACTCATAATAATAATAATAAAAAATAAATAATAATATATAGTTTAACTTATTATGGAGCCCATTACCCTAGTGGGACACATCCACCTTCAATCATTAAATTAAAAAATTACTATAGCTTCTTCTTTCTCCACTTTATTATTATTAATCAATCACTTTCCCCATGTGTTTTGCTTCTTTCTTATTGATTTTTCAGCTCAAATATTAATTTATTCAAACTGTGTTTTTATTTATTTATTTTAATTTCTTTAAATATATATAGTAACGATTATGATAATTTACAGCTGTCAATATATAATTAATGAAATCAGCAATCAAAGATAGTAAATAAATGATACAATAAATAAATACTATAAATATATATATATAAAGACTGAAAACTTAAATATATATATAGTGTGTTAATGATTCTTTCTCTCTTATTTTGGTTTTGGGTTTCCATTTGAAAACAGATTACAAAATCTCATACTTGTCACATATGTAGAAAATTATTAAGTCAAGAATCGTACGGGATCGACATAATATTTCCCTTTTTTTCGTATTGAAAGCGAAATCATAAGAGGTTTTGTAATAATATTTTGAGAGCTATTCTTTTATTATACTACGTGAATTTAAATTAATGCTTATATGAGTTATTTATTTTAGTTTTTGTGAGTTTTGTAATTTTAGGTAAATATAAATATTTTTTTAGAAATTTATTTCAATAATAAAAGTTGTTAAGAGGAGTATTTAATTTAATTTTATAAATCATGTAATAATTAAAAATTATTAGTTATAATAATAATTTTTAAATAATTGTTGCTTGTATAAATAACTCAATATCATTTATTACAATAATAAAAAATATTTAGACAACACTACTTAAAATGAAATAATTCATTTAGTATTCTCTTAAAGATATATTACAAATAAATAATAACAAATAATAGATCGAAATACAGGGAGTTCTAATATTGGTTGGTGTGAAATCTTTAATTATTAAAAATGTTTAAAGCTTAATACATGTGGCGTGACCACTCTTTAAGAAAAAAAACACTAAGAATGTATATTTTTTTAGAATAAAAACACAATAATGTATGATTCAATGGAAATGATATTTATACAAAAACAAAAACCATGCAAATAGTTGAAAGTGTCCGGTTAACAACCATGTTAACTAAAAGATTTTGCTGTTTTTTCTTCTACACTGCCCATGGAAATAAAAAGAACAAAAAATGTCTAACATAGATAGTTGAACAGAATGTTTAATTATTGTGAATTTTTTTGTTATGGTCTTTGATTCCTATCTTATTCCATGAAAAAAAAAAAACAGATAAATCAAAGTGAATATTTTTAATAGTAAATTGTAAAATTTGAAGCATGAACAATATTATCATTAAAAAGATAAAAAATAAAAACTCAAATTCTTTCTAAAAACATTAACATAAAAAAAATAAATCCTAAAAGTATTTTCATTTTCATTTAAAATAACTATTCCAACTCATCTATTTTTATCAATAATTTTTTTTCCCTAAAATATTGCTATTATTATGGTTCAGACTTCAGAATCAAAACTCAAATTAAAAAGATATAATAAAAAATCAGAAAGAGTGTTCAGTTATAGTAATAATAATCAACAATCACTGAATTAACTCCAATGACGACGCGCAAGATCCCTGTGCAGTGTGCTGTGTTGCGTTGTTTTTTTCTTCCCCTTTTCCCCTTATTTTCAAATAAACAAACAAACACCACCGCGTTAAAACAGGAGGGGATCCCCTACGCTCCTTAAACCACTCCAATCTCCTGCAGCCTCAAAAGCAACCGTTGATTTTTAAATTTTTTTATTTCATAATAAAAGCATCACATTAAAAAATAAATGTAAGGCCAAGATCTTCTACAATAAAAATGTCCATTCATTCACGCGTAAACACACACCACAACACTCTCTATATCAACTCACTCACAATTAGACAAAACAAACAAACACACACACCTTCCGCGTTGAAAAGAAGAAAAACAGAGCAAACACAAACCCAAACCCCAATTCTTGTTCTTCTTCTTCTTCCAATGGCGTCGTCGGTGCCTTCGGTTCCTCTCCTGAAGGACGAGCTCGACATCGTGATCCCGACGATCCGGAACCTCGACTTCCTCGAGATGTGGCGGCCGTTCTTCGAGGCGTACCACCTCATCATCGTGCAGGACGGGGACCCGAACAGGACAATCAGCGTCCCGAAGGGGTTCGACTACGAGCTCTACAACCGCAACGACATCAACCGCATCCTCGGCCCCAAGGCCTCCTGCATCTCCTTCAAGGACTCCGCTTGCCGCTGCTTTGGCTACATGGTCTCCAAGAAGAAGTACATCTACACCATCGACGACGACTGCTTCGTAATTATCCTTCCAATGCTTACCCTTCCTTGCCCCATCGGGGGCTTTTCTTTGTTTTTCTGTGTTTTTTCATGGATTAATCGTGGGTTTGGTTCAAAGTTGCGAGCTTGCTTCTGGATTCTATGATGGGTCGCTGAATTTTACTTGCTATAGAGCTTTATTTTTATTTTTATTTTTTTTAATGTGACCTGATTTCGATTGATTTGTTGTTTTTTTGGGACTTTTTTGGTGGGCGATTGTGGGTTTGGGGTAAAGTTGCGAGCTTGGTTCTGGATTCTCTGATGGATCGGAGGATTTTACTTGCTTTTGATGCGACCTAATTTTGATTTTTTTTTTTTGTGTGTGTGAGGTCTTTGGGGGCTAGATCTAAGTTGGGGATTACTTCGTTGACTAAATGGTTGATGGTTTTGGATTTGGTATGTGTAGTAGCCTTTGACGGATTTTGACACATTTTCGTGATTTGTTATGTATGTGCATGTATGAATGTTCATGATCTCTGTTGATGTTGTTTATGTGAGGTTGCTTGATTTCTTTCTTTTGTTTAAGATTGGAGTGTATTTGGATTGGGATGGCTGGTTTTGGGATTGTTTATTTGGAAATGGTCGAGTTGAATTTGGTTTGATTTTCCTTTTAATCATTTGTATTAAACTATTAATGAGTGGTCTTTTTTTATTTGTTTATTTATACCCATTTTTACCTATTTTAATTCTTTTTATTAAAGTGATATTATTAGATCAATGTGAATTCCACTTAAGAAGTTTTTCGAACTTATTGTTGGATCTATTTCAAATCGAACCCAACTGGATCTCCAGACTGTTGACATTGGTTTGTGTTTTTTTAACCTTTGCTGAATAATTTTTCTTTTTGGTGATATACGAGGAAAATAATAATGAGAACAAATGTTGAAGATTTTTTTGTCTAATATTTTTAAATCTATTCAACCTTAGTCATCCGTTCTTTTCTCTCTTTTTTTGGCTTTCAGGGACACAATGATTGCCATTCAAATTGAAAGTGGATTTTCTTGTCTTATTGTCTCTGTTTCCTTTTTCTTATGTATATGCATTTCAAATAAGGATTGAAATATTGACTCTGGCATGATTAGTGGTATTGAAAACAACATGTTGATTCATCTGACATAAAGTTCAAAGAATGTACCATGTTCAATACAAATTGCATACATGATTTTCTCAACATCTCCTGTTTTCATGTGCAGGTTGCTAAGGACCCTACTGGGAAGGATATCAATGCACTTGAGCAGCATATTAAGAATCTCCTATGTCCATCCACTCCATTTTTCTTCAACACCCTTTATGATCCTTACAGAGAAGGTGCTGATTTTGTCCGTGGATACCCTTTCAGCCTTCGCGAGGGTGCCCCCACTGCTGTTTCTCACGGCCTTTGGCTCAACATACCTGATTATGATGCTCCAACTCAGCTCGTCAAACCCCGTGAGAGGAACACCAGGTATATACTATGTAACTCCTTCATTGTGGCCCCTAATACAAGTTTGAGTTCACATTGTTAATGAAATTCCAATTAAATTCAGACTTTTTAGATGTTCATGGCCTGGTTTTGTTTACTAACTTATTGGTGTGAATTTTCCAGGTTTGTTGATGCTGTTCTTACCATTCCCAAAGGAACATTGTTCCCCATGTGTGGTATGAATCTGGCATTTGACCGTCAGCTGATTGGACCTGCAATGTACTTTGGACTCATGGGTGATGGTCAACCTATTGGACGATACGATGACATGTGGGCTGGATGGTGTGTTAAGGTATACATACTAATCATGTGTCCCTTTTCTGTTAACAAATCCTCGATGTGTCAAGTACTACTTCTTGATCTATTTGGTCTAGTTTTATTTTCATTTTTAGCCCATATGCTTTTACTAATCACTGCAAAAGCTTCACATTGTTTAATGACTTCAATTGGAATACACTGATAGTATAACAAGTCATATCTGAGTTGATTTCTAATTGATTTGACTTTCCTTTATTTTCACAATTGAAAATTGTTGCCATTTTAAAATAATTATTTTAGAAGTCATATCTGGGGCCATATCTACTTGGTCAACACAATAAAAATCTTCATACTAACAGTGTATCAAAATTAGATTCTTGCTTTATTTCTTATTTTCAAGAATTTGCCAAGTGATGATATCTAAGTGCGTGTTTGGATTAGCATCTGTTATCCGCGTTTAATCAAATTTTCACATCAAGATGCACCAAAAACAACTAAAAGTTGCTTCTTCTGTGATCCCCATTTGAGTTGTGTGGATGTGAATCCAAACATGCACTAAGCATATCATCCACATTGCTAGTTAAAATTTTGTCTTACTACTTTTCAAGAAGCTACTTCCCTTATCATGATAGACACAACACCCCAACAACTCTTGTATGAATTTGCAGGTTATCTGTGACCATTTGGGCTTGGGAGTGAAGACTGGCCTTCCCTACATCTGGCACAGCAAAGCAAGCAACCCTTTTGTGAATCTCAAAAAGGAGTACAAGGGCATCTTCTGGCAAGAAGAGATCATTCCATTCTTCCAAAGTGCCACCCTCTCAAAAGAGAGCACCTCTGTCCAAAAATGCTACATTGAACTCTCCAAGCAAGTGAAGGAGAAGCTTGGAGCTGTTGATCCCTACTTCATCAAGCTTGCTGATGCCATGGTCACTTGGATTGAAGCTTGGGATGAGCTTAACAACACCACCACCACATCTGAAGAAGCTTCTTCAAACCCAACCAATGGTGCTCCTGCTGCTAAGTGAAGTGAAAGTTAACCTTCTTTTAAGGTTGTTGCGGGACTTTATTAGTTTTCAATTGGAGTAGTTTCTTTTTTGTCCGTTTTTAATTTCTCATCATCATATTGGTTATCATTAATATTTTTTCTTATAATGCAAGATTATATAGACCAATTTTATTGATATTGATGTCGTCATTATTACTATTTATATTAATTTTGTTATAAATGTCCTTAATGTATTTCAGGATAATTTTTTTCCATATTGTGGGTGGGATGAATTTTCCTAATTTAGTGATGAGACCTTAAGGATAGAGATTTTGTCTTAATTGTGTGATTTGGTTGTTAGAAGATGATGCATTATTTGTTGAATTTTCTCTCTTTTTATAGTTATGCAGATGTTACGGGTTACTTGTTTTTAGTATTATTATTTTTTATACTATTCGTTAAATTTCTTGAATTTTCAAAGACTATTGAGCATGTGTTACAGCTTTGTGGACTGCCGACAGATCTAATGTGTCAATGTGTGATGCCGATCTGTTTATAAAAAAATCAAATTATTGAGTTTAATGTCAGTGAACAGATTTTACACTTTAAGTTAAATAGGGGTTGTGATTGATTGAGTTTCAAACTGTAAGTTAAACACGGAAGGGTGATTGATTGATAAATTATTTGTTTTAATTATATATTTTACAGTTAAACTTTTATTTTGTGAATTTTACCCTTTGACCTATATTTGATAGCATCATCATTAAATTTATATTTTATTTCTATCCTGATTTGTTTAGCTTATTTAAAATGGTGGGTTGACTTGGAATAAAAAAAATGAAGTATGAAAAAAAGTTGTTGGGCTTTTAAGAAATTTCAATGTGATATATAGGTTGTTCTAGACAAAAATGAATAAAATCGATTAGTAAAACAAATTAAACAAGTTAAAATAAATGTTTTCAAACCTAAATACCCTTTATGTGTGGGACCCACACGCCCTCCTCTATTGTTTCCCTCTGAGCTTTATGGTTGGCAATTTCATGATGCCGTATTTTTCTAACCTTGAATATTGTGAAAGCTTTGAATTCAAAATTAAGTTTCCATTTAAAGAAATTTTCACACTTTAATTTAATGTGTCGGTGTGGTGTTCTCCATTTTTTGCTTATGTTTCATTGAATTTTGCATCTTGTGATTTGTGAATGTTTTGAATTCAAAATTAATGAAAGAGAAAGAAACATAAGGGCGAGAGGTTTTTTTGAGAAAGTGGTCACGCTCATAATGAAGACAATGGAGTAGTAACTGTTTGAATTTGGAATAAACACTACCTTTTTAGAAGCTACGAGTAATTTTCTGCTTGATTCTAGTAAGACTATTATTGACGGATTTTTTTTTATCTAAATATTTAACCTAATTACATACTAAAAAAAACTTATCATTAATTAAACTGAAATAATATCATGTCAATTGGTCTTTAAGTTTGGAGTTAGACTGTCTCCTTAAGATTCATTCAAACATTCCTTCAAAATATGATTACTGTTACCATAAAATATGCTACATCGCAACCACTTGAATCCAAATCACTTTTCTCAGGTTAGATTTTAATTATATCTGAACAAAAAAGAAAAGAAAAAGCACTATGATTGTAGGTTACACTAGTCAATTATTTGTAACTGGCATTGATTCAGATGGATTGTCTATGCACAACACAACATCCATAATTTTTCTCAAAGTATTATTATATGTTCCAACAGAAGTGGTCATGCACTAAGATACCAACTTCAGTTGGTTAAACATGATACTACGTCAATATTGTATATTTCTAACATTATTTTTGATTTTTACCGATAAAAAGAAAAAGAATTGGTCATGCCACGAAATCTGGACAGCTAGAACAATAGTCCAAAAGAGTGTTATGAAAGCAAGCAAGTCCATCAATTCAATCTCCATCAACATTCCATAATCAGCACAGAGCAAAGGAAATGAGAAATACTGTCAATCACACCAGAACAACATGATATTCATTTGACAGGTCCAGTTCATATATTCATTTGTCCATGGCTACTATTAGTTTGCTTTCATATGCACAAAGTGTTAAAGTTAATAGTACACATCCAAATTCTCCCCCAGAAGAAAAGCAAGAATAAGAAGGACTGAGAGAAACCAATAACAACAACAACACTCATTAACAGTGAAAAATGCCATTTGTTTAAATCAAACACAGACACTAGCACATAATGTTTGTTAGGAATTTGGACAAACCAACATCAAACACTGCAGAGAAAACAGCACACTACCATGCTACTACTACTAGCCTCAATGAGAAACTTGGTTTATCATAGTCCATTAAACCAAAGTGAAAACTATAGCTTTAAATCATCAATTTGAATAAGCCTTTACAGTTATTTTTATGAAAATTTCAAACACTTAGTACAATTAAGTGGAATATCTAAGCCAAAAAGTAGGAGATGGATCAAAATGAACAAAAAATAATAAAATTTGCAGTTGCCGGGGATCGAACCTGGGTCCTCCACATGACTTGTAGAAATACTGATCATTGGACCGGGTTATCGGACCATCTGTAGATTTTAAATATTGCAAACTTCACGTTCGAGATGTTTAGTCCATTAATAATGAGACTAAAATAGTGTACATATGTGATGTGCAACCCTCACCTTATTATAAGTCAATTTTGTAAGGTTGAGTTAGATTCATAACTTACTTTCTAAGAAAGCATGCAAGTCCATCAATTCAATCTCCATCAACACTCCATATTCAGAACAGAGCAAAGAAAAGAATGAGAACTATATAATACTGTCAGTCGCATCAGAACTATATGATATTCATCTATCAGGTCCAGTTCATATATTCATTTGTCTGTGGCTACTATTAATTTGCTTTCATATGCAAAGTGTAAAGTTAATAATAGTACACATCCAAATTCTCCCCCAGAAGAAAAGCAATAAAAGGACAGAGAGAAACCAACAATAGCAAATTAGCAAACCGTCATGCTTTTCTAAATTTCACAACGACAGTACTGAAGTGGATGCTTGACACAACATAGTGAGCTTGCACGCCATTGTTGAAATCAAACTCAGAGTAATTCCATTATCCAAGTAACGTTTTTGTTTGCATAAAGAAGAAATTCCATAATTCCATGTTGTTTTTTTTTGTTAGATTAGACAAACCAACATCAAAGAGTGAATGGAAGAGTAAAAGAACACACTACCATGCTACTACCCTCCTCAATAGCATTATGAAATTCTAACCAATCTAAGTCACCAAAACATGCATTACAAACATTTATAAAGTACTTCAATCATACCTTTCATTTATAGTGAACTAGATAAATACCTACCAATACGCGAATAAATGAATAAATTATTTAAATAAAGAATTATGTAATATAAGTTATTATTTTAATTTGTTGTCTTTTCTTTGAATTATACAATATTAGTTATTATTGTAATTTGTTAGTCTTTTACATTAAAGCAATATCTATTTATCTATATCTATCTATATATAATGTAAATTCTAAGATACAAAGTCATATGTCATCATGTCAGTTTACTTGGTTAAGTGTTATTTCATCGTTCAATTTCATACTTTCATTTAATTTTTAAACATTCACTCATCACTTTAAAACACATCTTAGAAAATTTATGTTACAACCGTCATTCTCCAAATTAATAAATTAGTTATTAAATTATTAAATTGACATTAAAATTTGTTCATTCGTTTGGATTTCTACTTTAATGATTTATCATATCAGTGAGATATATTTTTTGGTAGTTCATGAAAGTTTCTCATGTAATTAACAATAACATATTCAAAAGTAAAGTGTAGTTAAATTCTATTTGTTAGTTAGAATGATTAATATCCTTGAGAAAAATTTTACAAAATTTCTTTCTTGATAATGTAATAAAATAGATTAAGGTTAGTATTTTATTATTTATAACAAGTATGGTAAGAAAAATAACGGGATAGAGAAAACATAGTAATTATGTTTCTATGAATTATGTATTAGCATGTGATTTTAATTGATTTTAATATTCTTGATATTTTAATTTATGGTCTCTTTATCAACGTTTTTATTTTATTTTTGAGTTTCAAGTGAGTTTAATATTTTTTATTTGAATTTATAATTTTGAAAATATAAACCCTATACCCTAAAAACTAAATACTAAAACATTGAACCTTAAAACTCTAAATCTTAAAACCCTAAAACTTTACACACTAAATACAAATGTAAAATTTTGTTTATGAAATAAACTCTTAGGATTTCATGGTTTAAGACAGGGTTTTGTAAATTAAAGCTTAAGGAATAAGGGTGATATAAATGAAACCTTAAGGATTTAGGGTTTCTTAATAAAACATTAAGGATTTAGGGTATCATAAATGAAAACCTAAGGATTTAAGGTTTCGTAAATGAAAAACTAAGTATTTAAGTTTTGTAAATGAAACCCAAATGATTTACAATCATGTGAATGAAACCTTAAGGATTTAGCTTTTCGTGGATGAAACCCTAAAGGCTTAAGGTTTTATGGATAAATCCCTATGAATTAAGGCTTTCATGGATGAAACCCTAAGGATTTAGTATTTCGTGGATGTAATCCTAAAAATTTAGGATATTGTGGATAAAATCATAGGGATTTAGGGTATCGTGGAGAAAATCCTAAGGATTTAGAGTTTCGTCAATTAAATCTTAAGAATTTGAGGTTTCATGCATAAAATCCAAAGGATTTAAGGTTTCGTGAATGTAACATTAAGGATATAAGGTTTTATTGATGCAATAGTAAGGATTTAGGGTTTCGTGGACAAAACCCTAAGGAGTTAGGATTTATGTTTCGTGGATAAAACCCTAAGGATTTAAGATTTAGAAGATTAAATCCTAAGAGTTTAGGGTTTCGTGCATAAAATCCAAAGGATTTAGGGTTTTAAGAATGTAATCTTAAATATTTAAGGTTTTATGGATGCAACATTAAGGACTTAGGGTTTTGTGGATAAAATCATAAGGATGTAGGGTTTCGTAAATGCATCCCTAAGGATTTAGTGTTTTGTGGATGAAACTATAAGGATTTAGGATTTAGGGTTTCGTGAATAAAACCCTAAGAATTTCGGATTCAATAGATGAAAGCCCAAAGATTTAAGATTTCGTGGATACAACCCTAAGTATTTAGGGTTTTATGGATGCAACCCAAAGTATTTAAGGTTTTGTGGAGGCAACCATAAGAATTTAATGTTTCGTGGATTTAACCTTAAGGATTTAGGGTTTTATGGATGCAACCCTCAAGATTTAGCATTTCGTGGATGCAACTTTAAGGATATACGATTTCGTGGATGAAACATTAGGGATTTAGGATTTACTAGATGAAATCCTAAGAATTTAGCATTTCGTGCATGCAATCCAAATGATTAAGGATATTGTGGATGCAACCCTAAACATGTTGAGTTTCATGGATGCAACCCAAAATATTTAATATTTTATGGATGTAACCCTAAGGATTTAAGTTTCCTGAATAAAACCCTAATGATTTGGGATTTATGGTTTTGTGGATGAAACCTTAATGATTTAGGATTTAAAGGATGAAAACCTAAGGATTTAATGTTTCATGCATGTATGCCTAAGTATTCATGATTTCATGGGTGAAACATTAAGGATTTAGAGTTTTGTTAATGCAACCCTAAGTATTTTGGGTTTTGTGGATGCAACCCTAAGAATCTAGGGTTTCGTGGATGAAACCCTTAAGATTTAGGGTTCTGTGAGTGCAACCTTTAGCATTTAGGATTTCATAAATAAAAATTTACATTACGATATATGATTTATGCCTTATGGTTTAATATGTATAGTTTTAGAGTTAAATATTAAAGGATTTAATGTTTAGGTTCTAGGGTTTCGTGCTGCATTGTTTATGATTTTATGGTTTAGGGTTCGGGGTTTCATTCCATAATTTAGGATTTCATGGTTTAAAATTCAAGGTTTCATTTCATGATTTAGGATTTAAGGTTTCATTTGAGATATATGTTGGGATTTTATGGTTTGTGATTTAAGGTTTCATTTCATGTTTTTGGATTTAAGCTTTCATAGATGAAACCTATATTATTAAAGTTTTATTCACGAAACCCTAAATCCTTAGGGTTACATCAACGAAACCTTAAAGACTAAGGGTTTCATCCATAAAACCCTAAATCATTAGGGTTGCATCAATGAAACTTTAAAATCCTTAGGACTATATCCATGAAATCCTAAATTCTTAGGGTTGCATCCAAAAAACCTTAAATCCTTAGAGTTGTATCCACAAAATCCCAAATTCATAGGGTTGCATCCATTAAACCCTAAATACTTAGGGTTGCATCCATGAAACCTTAAACTCTTAGGATTATATCAATGAAACCCCAAATCTTTAGGGTTGCATTCACGAAACCTCAAACCTTGAGGGTTTCATTAATGAAACTTTAAATCTTTAAGGTTGTATCAACAAAATCCTAAATCCTAAGAGTTTCATCCACGAAACCCTAAATCTTTAGGGTTGCATCCACAAAACCCTAAATTCTTAGGGTTGAATCAATGAATCCCTAAATCCTAAGGTTTTCATTCAACAAAATCCTAAAATCCTTAGGGTTGTATCCACAAAACCCTAAATCCTTAAGTTCTTTTTTATGTAGTAAATTAAACTACGGAAAAAAAAACATTTACAATTAAACACAACGAAAATAAAATTAATTCATGAGAGAAGATAAAATCAATAACTCATTTTCGACTCTACGTAGTTCTTTAGCCTATACTTGTAGTTTAGTATATTATAAGTTAATATTTGGTTCCTCTGATGAGAACATAGTATCCAATCACAATAATATTTATCAATTTACTACACATAATTTGTAACATTAAGACTAATTTTTAAATAAAAATGTCACAACAATAATATCTCGGACAAACATTACTACATATTTTTCTAGAGTGGCTTTGTTTGAAAAATATATCTCTTTACATGGTTTATTTAATAAAGTATAAGATAAGCTTAACTCGTGAAATTAATTAAAAATAATACATCCTTCTTGAATGAATGAATTTATTTTAAGTAACTATTTTTTTCCCATCATTTTACATGTTTGATTTTAAATTAACTTAAATTGAATTTATAGCCCGTGGAACTTAGGCTACATAACAACTACACTTTGCTTGGGACAAATTGTATAAAATACTTATATTTTAGCTAGTGATTCGGACAAACGGTTAGGATTAATATCTTATTTATTATTAAAGATTTATGATTTTACTAACTATTTAATCATAGTCAATATTTTAAAAACTAATTAAGTCTAATTTCAAATTATCAACTACTAATTAGTAATTACTAATTAAAGTTTTCGGCAATGAAACTATTTTTTTTTATAACCAATAACAATTATATAATATTTATTATTTTTCTATATCCTTCTCTTAATATTAGTCTCTTAATTATGAATTAATACAATTATTAATATACATAACTACTAATTAAATAAAATTTTAAATTATGAGCTATTCAAGAAAAAAAAAGAATAAAAAAAAATAAGAAATACAAAAGTAAGAGTAGAAAGATTCATAAAAATAAAATAAGGAGCATGTGAAACATAGAAATTTAATCAAAATATTGAATATGATCAATTAATTATTCTTTTAATCCAACAATGATAGTCAATAACTATGTAACGAATAAAATGATGAAATTCACATATTTCAAGAAGCTTTTATATTGATAAACTAATCAATAAAGTATCATTCAATTTTTTATACCCTAGCCAAGAATTCTAACACCCTTGTTATAGAAAAAAATAGTATCATAGGCCCAAGAACAAACAAATACGATGACAAATGAAATATTATAATTTACCTTTCATTCATCGGTTAATCTTCCATTTAAAATTCAAGTAAAAATAGGTAATTAGTATATTGATTAAATTAAATACTCATAGAAAACAAATATATAAAATACTATAAGTCATTTGACTGATAGTCTACAATAGAAAGAGAGAGTTTAAAATTTAATAGAATTTAAAGTTTTCAATATTTACATAGATATTTTTTATTTTTCTTGCAACTACATAGCGAAGACAACATGATGAAGTTCATTAGAAAACCAAAGTTATTCCTTGTTGTTCTCACTTGTCTCCAAGTTTAATACATGTTAATGCAAGTTTAGAAAAAAAAATGTTCATTCTTCATATCCAAAGAGAATAAAGTTGATTTGAAAATATAACACCAATTCTCAAATATAAGATCCTAACCATGATTATCAATCAAGGCAATAAATTTTAATATATTTGAAAATATTTTATAAGAGACTAAATATTAAAGTACAAAACTAAACACATATAATAAACAAGAGTTGAGAAAAAAAATTCAAAAAATAAATCACAAAATTTAGAATCAGTTGTATAAAGAGTGAAAGTTTTTCATAATACATATTTTTAGTCATTAATAGTCCAAATGTAATTTGACAAAAATTTTAATAGAGAAACTCAAAACAAAATAGATAAAATGAGATCGAAGTGTGTGTATTGATTAAGAAATGCAATAAAATGTCTCACTTAAAAAGAACGTATTGATTCAATAACACAAAAATATATTTTAGTGAATTTTATTTTCATATAGTTACAAAAAATAACATAATATTTGTGTAATTTACTTATTCTTTGATGTAATGTAAAACAAAAATGAACAATAATTTACTTAAAATTGATTATAAATATTAATTTTATTCATATAAAAAATTATTTAATTATAGCAAAGATATAAGACAATAAGGTCTTTCATTCATGGTTAAATCTTGAATGAGTTTTTTTTGAACTTAATTGTACTAAAGAAAAATAATATGAATAAGTCATAAATTAATTGAAATTCATGTCTAATTGTAAATATAATCAAATGTTTTCCAAAGTCATAGGTCTTTTTACTTTTTAATATTTTATTTTTTGAATTTATCAAAAAATATTATTTAAATTAAATAATTTTAGATTAACTTAAAAGTATGTTACAGCGTAATCTTGATAAAGTTATTTAATGTGATATATATAAATTTGATTTATTTATTTATAAGATAATATTTATTTATAATATATAATATTTATTTATATATTTTGTTAGTTTAAAAAATTGATTTGTATTATAATTCAAAAAAAATATTCTTTATTAGATACAAGATTTATTTATATATTTTGGACTTAAAGATAGAATAATAAAATTAGTATATAAGAATAAGAATAAGAATGGTGAAAATAAATTAAAAATATAAATAATAATAAAAAAATGAAAAGAAATGATTGTTCATTTTTTTATTTGATAGAAATTATATAACCGTGAAAAATATAAGTATGATATCAATCACAATATTGTTAAGATTATGTGGTATAAAATTAGACTCGTATCTTCAATTATTATAGAGTAAGTTAATTATTTTCTATGTTTTTATTTTTTAAATGTTAATAAATATAAAATATATAATTTTATAAGAAAATATTTGATAAGTTATTTTAATACACTATAACATTTGATATATTTTATTTTTTTAACGATAACCTCTCGATGAAAAAATTAATAATTAACATCTATCTATATCTATCTCTCTTTTAATAATATTTGATATCTTATATATTAATGTATAAGATATAAGATTTATCTTGCGCCAAAAAAAAAATATAAGATTTATCAACCAAATTTTAATATGTAAGATTAAACACTATTTTTTTTTTTTTTGAATTTATCAACCAGATTTTAATATATAAAATTTTTGAATTTATCACAAAATATTATTTAAATTAAATGATTTTAGATTAGATTAATAGTATAATTAGTTTATATCTTATATTTTAATTTTAATCATTATCAACCAAATTTGATTATATATTGAATTCAAGTTTATAATTCAAAAATAAAATAATTCAATCTAAAATTATAAGTTTTTAAAATATTCTTAACATGTGTAAAACTAGATTTTAAAAATCATATATAAACAATAAATTTTCATTCACAAACAATCTAAAATTATTTTACGTTATCATTTGGATATCATCGATAAACTCTTAGTATATCATACACTAAAACTTGTTAAAATCGTCCAAGAGATTAAACCTTGGTCATTCACGTGACACATAAAAATACTTGCCAGCAACGACTTAGTCGATCTTACAACTTTACATTATAAATAAATAATGAGTATATATGCTTTATTAAGTTGAAAACATCAGATTATTCATCAAATCATTATTTAATAGAAGAGAATCATGATTAATTAACCACTATAATCTATCATAATTAGTAATATGATTAGTCCTGATACACTCAATTTGGGTGCACTAATTTTATACACGTATTCTTGTGGACTTTATGACTTTCAGTCTGCAACTGCATTAACTGTATACTATCACCTAACTATGAAAGTTGATTGTAATCTAAACCCGTATGCTAGGTTTTAAAAAAAATAAAAATAAAATTGTTAAGCAAATATGAAAAGTCATTAAATAGGAAATAGATCATATTTTATTTAAATTCATAATATGGACTGTATTTGTTTCGATTAAATTTGAGTTTTTTTTTTTTTTGGATGTAGATAATTTTAGAGAGAGGAGATGGTATCTCTCATATTTTAGTTACATTTATGTTTCTTAATCGATGTTGAAACAAACTTGAGAAATCAAAAAATTGAAAAGAAAAAACTATATATTAAAATTTGTGAAGTACCAAAAAAGCAAAAGATTTTTTAGCTCCCATAGTTGGATTACTTAAATTAGCTTATTATTTACTTCTTTTTTTTTTTTCTTTGGAGTGTATATATGTTGTATTAATAAATGAGCTACAGTTTTTAATAGTGTCTATTAATCTTACGGATAAAAAAAAATCGATGAACTACCAGGTAACTTTTTTAGTTTTTATTTAATTAAATTTATTTTACTCACTAAATAATTTATGAAATTTTCTTAATCTTTTGACAAGCACCACCACTCAACTTTTATTAATGTAATAATTGGTTTTTTCACATTTTAAAAATTAAAAACGTATATTCATACATTCATATCACGATAGCCAGAATAAAAAATACCACCAAAGTTATCCTTATGGACTCTCACTAAAAAATGTTTCTTAAATATAAAAAAGTAAAAATATACAATTTCATCCATAAGATAAGATATGATATGAGAATAAAAAAACAATATAAAACAAAGCAGGATATACTTAAGAGATTAAGCTACCTAGGTTAACGTTGAATACATGCATCTAAATTCTAATGCAAATATATACATTATATTTCTTACATAAGAGTTTTTGCTTTTTACAACTATGTTTATTTATTCTTTCTGGACTCATATAAACAAAATTTTCCTTATTCTTGATTTTTTCTGTTCTCTCGATTTTCACATTAAATACTTTTTCCTGTTAGTAAACTTTAACAAATAATTGCGAAACCATTTCTAAAATGCTACTAATAACATTCCAAATTACCCTTATTTAAAAATAATAAAAAATTATTAATTTATCACTCCACCACTTTAATTATCTTTTTAATATATATCATTAATTTTTATATATTAGAAAACTGTTGATATGATTCATTGGTCTTAGAAAAGTTGAAAAACATATAGGAAAGTTACTGATAGAAAAATATAGGAAAGTGTAGAGTAATTAAATATGATGTAATTATTTGATTAAGTAAATATGATGTACTTAGAGATTAAGAGTAGATTTAAAATAAATAAATAAAATTTAGGGCCGGTTTGTTTTCAATTTTTGAAAACAATTTTTTAGTTTTTAAAAATTATAAAACTATAAAATTTATTTGGTTAATCAATTTTTTAAAAACAGTTATTAAAAATTATTTTCTATTTTAGTTTTTAAAATTAAAAAAAACTAAAACAATTTTTATGTGTTTTTTTTTTTTTTATCTTTGCATAAAGTCTTACATCTTTTAGTTCAAAAATAAAATATAAGATATTAATAATTTTACATACAAATTTCACATCTTTCATTTTATTTTTTTTTATCTAAGTCTTATATCTTTTTCAAACACAAATAAATATTAATTAATTACTATATTTTAAAATCTTAAAATATATGATTAAATACCCCCATACCGAAGAGTATACACTATACATGATACAATACATATATGCATGAAGGAAATTCAAACACCAACAAACACTTTACATTAGACATGATCATGATGATTGATTACAGTGATGGACAGTAATTAAATGGCCACAATTTAAACACGTCTCATTACTGCAAACCAAAACAATCAATAATAACCTAATTAATATGTAATATTTTTGTGCACTACATTAATAATCATAATCATATTTTTCTGAGAACCAGAACAAAAGAGATTGGTCTAATGTCCTCCTTAACCATTTCTTCATCTACCAATCTTGCATAATTCTGAAACAAACTGTCCAAGATTTGTTCTCCAAAGTGGTGTGAGATCATTGATTCTTGAATGGCCCTAACTGCCACAGCAACCTGTGTGCCATAGCTCTCACTACTATCATGATCATGATTCTTGTCCATCTCAAACATCTCTAGCCTCTCCAATTTCAATGACAACCCTTCTTTCCTTATCTCTTCTTCTATCTCTTCCCTTGATGGTGCATAGAAATGTACATCATATGAATCTAACTTCTCTTGCTCTATTTCTCCCTAAAAGAGACAAATCAAAAAAAAAAAGAAGACTAAGAAAAAAGGTGACGAGAATTAATTCATACTTATCCATATACCCCTTTTAGGAGTACTTGCCTGGTCAGAATTTGAAGCAGAAAAGAAAGAGTAAAGGTGCATTCATACTTATCCATATGGTTTTATTTTTGTCAAAAGCAAAACATATCCTAGGTATATATAGACTATAGAGTTAATAATATATCCACATATCTTGATGTATATGGGTCAAAAGTATTAGTTTCTTTACTAAATTTATCTTATCAGATTAATTAGTACTAACTCATAAGCAATTTTATGTTAGAGGATTAAATTGTATAAAAATTATAAAATAACACCAATTACCACTTTTCAAGACTGAATATTAACTTTAGTTTTATACTATATATATTCCATGGACTTTTAACTCTCTTCTTTAATAGAGAGCTTATGATAAAGCTGGCAACTTGATATATAATGCGAATTCACCTACAAAAATCCAACCAAAATCTCTTCATTGACATTAATGTTAAGCTAGCTAACCCTGGTTAGCTGAAGTTAGGCATTTATTACAAAATAGAGCATTCAATAAATGATTGAAAGATCATTTCAATTGTCAAATATGCAGGTAAAATTAGCAAAGGGTAACATTACAGGTTTTTCACATAAGTAGTTATCTAAATCATTTTTCACCTATAGAGACGGTAGTTTCGTTTCTACTTTCAATGATTAAGAAGGAAGTTACATATTTTCAATTTTGTGTCAGTTATATACAGCAACTACTAATAATAATAATAATAATAATAATAATAATAATAATGTTGTGGTGTATCTCTATATATGAATGTACCTGTGAGACTAGAATAGCAAATGAACGGGAAAGAATCTCCCAGAAGAAAGAATTGCCTCTGTCAACATGTTCTGGAGCCCTTCTCCCCAAAAATATCAGCACCATTCTTCCACCTACTACTAGCTCTTCTGACCTAGACCTAAGGAACAAGGAAAAATCTTCTTGGAATTGATGATAGTATGCTTGAGACACCACTTCAGGGCTTGATTCACAAATGTAAACACACCCTTTGTTCAATGGTCTCTTGTGCTCATCATAGAGCCCTGGAGGAACCTGCATGACACAAATTAAACCACCAATAATTTTTTTTTTGAGCAAAACCACCAATAATTAACTACACCTAAGTATCACAACAATGATACATGGACACTTCGTGAGTGTATATATGTACATTTTATTTTTAAATGATACGTATAATTTATCAAAATTAATAATTTTAATTAAATTTTAACCAGTCATTAAAAAAAAAAATTGTGACAAAGAGAGTATACAGTGTCGATAGCATTTTTCAACATTAATTATTATTCTAGATATGACTAAAACAGTAGGAAGATGATGATGAGCATGACAAGAAAGGGGGAAAGTGTATTATTATACCCTTGAAAGCCAGTGAAGACTGTAGGAGGAATGGACAAAGTGCAAGTAACTGTTTGGGAATAGTCTTCCATAAAATGAGCCAGGGTAGCCTCCCATGAAAATGGAAGAAGCAGGGAAGCCATTTTTCCTGTCTTGCCTTAGCAAATTGTGGAACTCTGGCAAGGCCTTAAAGATAGAATTGAAGTCATTTGTTGGAAGATCATTGAAGTAGACCCTGAACTCTGTTGTTGAGTGGTGCATGATCCTGTGGCTTATGCCTTGGATGGCCTGAAAGATGTCTTTGATGATTGATAGGGTGTTTGGTCCAGATGAGCACCCCAAATCAGCAATGCCTATGCTCTTTGGAGTGGTTGCAAGGTAAAGCTCCTCAACTGTCTGAATGATTATGTGCTTCACCTTATCAGATTCTTTCTTCTGTTAGATAGCATCAGATTAAAGCATGTGAGTATAATTAATAACAAATAAGAGGTGTCTTTGACATTCTCTAGAGAGACTCTCCCTTGATTGATTCCTTGATTAATTTGTTGAAATTTATTAAAAATTATTAATTTTGATTGATGTTATATATCTTTAACGATTTTATTTTTTAGTTTAACCAATTTCAATTAAAATTTATGATTTTTAATAAATTTTAACCAATTATAAAAGAATTTCTGAAAGAAAATATCACAAAAAAAAAAAAAGGACAGAAATAAAGGAAGAAACAAAAACAGAAGAAAGAACCTGCAGTGAGGAATTCTTGGCATAGCTAGTTTTGCCAACTCCTCCAGTCATGTGGAAGGCTTTCTCAACATCCATTTTTTTTTCTCAGCTGGATTAGGCAGCTTCTAGCTTGTTAGTGAAGTTGTGGCTATCTTTTAAAGGGAGATTTCAATGATGTGGGCATTTACTTTTCTTTTTTGTTTTTGTTTTTGTTTTTCCTTTTTTAATTTTTGTTTAGCCCCTCTTCCAAAAAATATGGCACATTACTAATCATGGGAGTTCAGAATTAATCATCACCTTTAGAGTGTCACTCCTCACAAAACTCACAAGTGACAATAATTGTTGCTGCTGATGATGCTCCTTGAGAAACAAGCCTAACCAGACAATGTGGTCAAGGGAGAGTTATATTAAATCCTTGTGAAACCAATTTGATTAAATTTTTATTAAAGTCCAAAAATCTTGTCTGTGGGAGAGTACTCAGAGAGCAGGACTTAACGTATAGAGGGGTTTTATGCTTTTTTTTTTGTTATCTTTTCTTTGTTGACACTAATGATTCAAGCTGTCAAAAAGTTTGATGTTAGGCATCATTCAAGTGAAAGTCCTATAGTGGATATTCACTATTATGTCCCCGCAAAAGTTTGATCATTTGGTTAGAAGAAGGGCTTGTGATTGAATAGGAGTTGAACCAACTTGTGATGGTGCTGCTCACTGCCACTGTGTCTGGATCAACAACTTTGAGTCCATCAAATCAGTATAGCTTTAGATGGGTAATTAGATATTATATTTTATTGCACACAATCCATTCAATTAGAAATCACTCATTTCAATTTCAGCTACATCTATCTGAATTTGAGTTCTGAACATACAATAGTATTTTATCTGATTCGAGCATATTGTTGTCTTTAGTGTATCCCATAGGGCCTAGAATCCCTACCAAAACTATACAATCGAACAAATACTCGGCCATCTAGGACTATTCGGCCTCAACCAGTTAAGCAGTTATATCAATAAGAGTATAATCATCATGTAAACAAGGATCAGCGTTGTATTAGCTACAAGATAAAGTTCATGGATCCTAAGACCCATTAATATATTATATAATGGAAGAGATGTCCGAGATAAACAAATTGTTTATTCTCGTTTATTCCACTCATTTACTGTATTGGGTGATATCTGACTTGATCGTCGGAATATATTCATAGGTATCAGTAAAAGAACGAATAGGGCTCGGCACAGAGAAGCAAGATTACTAGTGTACCATCTTACAGATACATATGGTACGGGATAACTTTGGAGCCATTTACACGAATGGATTTAAAAAACTGAATTTCAAGGTTTTGAATTAAAGTGTGTGTTTTATTCACTTATACAGTAAATTCCAACCTTATTGATAAAATCTTGGGATTGTTTAACCTTATCGGAGTCACATAACAAAAGATTTATTGAAATTGTAAAAAGAAGCAATGGGCAATCGACACCTATAGGCAATGGGGATGACACATGACCCAGTAGCTGATCTAGTTGTGGCAAAATGTGAGTGCTTAGTGGAGGCTGTGCTGCCATGGACATGAAATGATTAATTCATTCCCACATGCACTGGCAAGGGACACATGAAATTTTATTCAAACAGGACCATAATTTGTCCCACGCCAGCAGTGGAAGAAGCATGAAAGGAGGAAGGTACAGTTTTGGAGGCACTCGTTACCAATTGAGCACTCTGGGAATGGGGGATGAGGGGTGCATGTTCTTTAGATTAGACTGACCACAAATTGACGAAACCAACGGTTGTTGTCATTTGTCAAGTACTACTACAAAGTGGCAAAGTTGTGTGTGTGTGTTCAACCCGAACAAGCAAAAATTACCATAAAAAGGTGTCCAAGCGTGATTGGGTTGAAAACTTTGTGAATGAGGAGGGCCCATCAATTGTTATTATCATTATTATTAGAATTTAACAATCATAGGATGATTCATCCGATTTTTATTTTTTTAATAGAAATAGAAGAAAGTATTATCGAGATATTATTTGTTTAGATTCTATAATTTTATTTTTTTACTCAGCTGGGTATAAAAAATAAATAGCAAACCTAATTGAGTAGACAAATTACATCATGACTTAATTTTGTTTTATGGAGAAATAGTACTTAATTTTTTTTCTGGAGACATAGTAATTAATTAAGTATAGAAAATAAATAATATAACTTAATTGATTAGATAAATAATATTAAAACAATTTTTTATGATTTATCAAGATTTAATTGAATACAAACCACACGAGCTCAAGGAATTAACTAACAAAGAAAATAATACCACTTCTGCTATGTGTTTTCAAAAAGAAGATGAAGAGCAAGGAAAATCACATGAGATTTACCGCAATTTTAGTCTCTCCAAGTTCATGAAATTGATGAGAGAAAAGGGAATTTTGTGATGATGATTAAAATACTTTTACTTTAATGTTTTTGTAATGCTATAATTAGGGTAGCAAGTACAAATATTTATGGTATAGATTAAAGGCTAAAATATAATTTACTTATAGTGTGACATAAGTGACAAATAGCTTAGACCCTTTGAATACATGTCCGAGACTAAAATTAAATTTTGATTTGTCTTGTCAAATTCACAATTTGAGTTTATATATCACAAAGACATTTAGTTTTATAGTTTTCAAAAATCAACAATTTTGTTCCAAAATTCTACATTTATTTAACTATTTTTGGTTTGCTTGTTTTCTTTAATTTTTCACCTCCTCTCACGGCTAAAGATAAGAAAGAGTGTTAAATCACTAAAGAGCAAAGTCTAATCAAGCTTTACTCAACCTTTAAAGATGTACTCACTCTCATTCGTCTTCAACTCATCAATTTTAGCTTGCCTCGTACTTGTTCAGAGATAAACAAAGGTTGAATTGAAAGCATGAGTAGCCAATATAGTGGATAAATATTAAAAAAAAAAAAAAGTCACATAAACATAAATGCATGTAGATGTAGACTTCATCATAAGAGTTCAGTTTATTAATTATTAGTAGTGAGCTACCTAACTCAATTTATTTTTTAAGTGACTTTTTCTTTCTTGACCAAGTTTGTGTGGATAAATTACAACCATGACATAAGGTAATTATCCTATAAGCGTGGATGAATTAGAACCACAAGTATTTAACCCCAATGGAAGGCAAACTCTTAAAATAGTTGAAAATAATTTTAGTACCCTTGATGGGAAAGGTGTATAAGACAAGTAATGAGGATCTCTTAAGTTGGGCGAGGAAAATCATTAAAAAGGATATTAGTCAATTTAAACTTTTCATACACTTATCAATGTACTAACCTAATTGGAATAAAAGGATGTTAGGGTAGGTGAAGTGGGGTTGGGATAGCATGTTACATGTTATTATCTTCGTTGAGGAGTGTGTGACATTTCCTGTCTAGTGTCTAGAGTATTAAGTTTTTTATGTCCTAATTTTTCTCTTGAGGAAGACTTGTATCTTCTTTTTTTTTTTATCCAAAATTGATTCCTATTTTTTTTTTAGTCCAATTCAATAATGTTGGTGCTTCCAATTCTCTTTGCCTCCTAGGTTAAGTAATTTTGCTCGTTTTTCTTGAAATTGATACAACTTGATTTAGGTTGAAGAGATTTTGACTCGAATTAAAAAAGTAAAAATAAGGGTTGTTGGACTTGACTCTATATAAGAAGATATATAATTTTCAGACCTCTAATCTGAAAGATAAAGAGACTTAAAATATTTGAATTGTTCAAATCGATCCAACCTAGAAAGTTATTTATGAAGTTATAGATTCGAATTTCAATACAATTATTATACCAAACAAATGTAGTGAAATAGTTAAAACATTAATTTAAAATTAATATATTTTAAAAAATATAAGTAAATAGTTTATATATTCGATATTATGTTAATATGAGTGAAATTGTATTTCAATTTTTTAAACAAAGTATTAAGATCGAATTTTACGTGTGAAAAAAATATAATTGGAATAAAAGATTTAATAAAGATGGTCAGCTAATTATTTATCAACAAAGTCAATTGAAAAGAATTTTTATTATGTTATTCAATTATAAATTATTATTTTTATTACATATGGTAAATTTGTTAATTTTTACATTAATTATTCACATCACAAATTATGTCAATTATCTGATTAATTTCATTTTATACTAAAAATACATGGAAATTAAGTTTATATATTATAAAAAGAGAAAATAGATTATATATTGATAATTTTACATTATCATTCCATCACACAGTCTATTGTATAAAAATTTTGTGTTGAACTTTATAATAATTAATTTAAAAATCATCAATAATTTGAATGAACGCGTAAAACTGATTTATATTATAAGTGCATATATTATTATATTCTTATACAAACTTGTTATTTCTCAAATTGGAAACATTTAGTGGGATAAAAGTTTGTCTTTCATTTTAGCTTTTTGTTGAAACCACACAAATATAGAATAGTAAATAGTAACTAAAATCCAATAACAATAATGCAGTATTATTCACTTCCAAGAAAGAGTGTGGCAATGTGCCTTATCCTGAGAAACCTTTGTGCATGTTTTTCAGAAAGTTCCACAAAAGAAGAAAGCAAGGCGTGGTTTATTAACAGAAAAAATGTGAAGGAATTTGATTAGATACGTAACGTAACGTGATGAAACTGCAGAGGCTTTTTCATATATATAGCTGTTTTGTTTGTTTGCTTGTGTTGGTTTTTCTGTCAGATTCCATTACCCGTGGGAATATTCCCTTCCCCCTTGACCAAGGAAGTGTATAAGGTTTTGTTTGGTACGTGCTCAATTTCACGATTACAAAAAATACTTAAGAAAAATATTTATAATTATTAATTAAAATTTGTTATGACTCATTATAATGTACATGAAATGTTCATTTTAATAATAAATAATGAGAATGAATACACTTAATTATTTTTCCTTTCTATCATTCAAAATTACTTAAAAATCTATTAGTAAAATGAATAACTAATGTTAACCGTGCAATTTAACCTAAAATTTATATTAGAATCTGATGGGCATATATTAATAAAGAGAGACTCATTCACTACAAAAAATAACATGATCCCTCCTCATTAATAAAAAAAAAAAAAGTTTATTACGGTGAATCAATAAAAGATAATATATAATATTACTTTTTAAGTAAATATTATAAAAATGAATAAATTTATTATATCAATACACATTATTTATTATTTATATTACTGTAATAACTAAGTCAAGTTGGATATTTAATTGCTAGAATTAAAATATTTGTTGACTAATCTAAACTTTAAAACTAGAGCAAAAAGAGAACCAAGTCGATTCATTAATTTGGGTTGGATTTTGAACCGCCGTAAGTGTAGGTCACTGTTCAAAAGACAAGCCTTTTTAAACTTGTATTTAACTAAATAAATTAATGTATTAATTTGATGCATCCAAAATAAGATTATATATTAACAATTATTATTATTATTATTATTATTATTATTATTATTATTATAGTCTTATTAATTAAAAATACTTAACTAAATGTATTTGATGCATCTATTTAACTTTGATCGGATTTTTGAGGTCACATTTCTTTGAATCACATAAAGAAATTATTTATCCTATATTAGTTTATACTTTTGTTATGTGTATCCAAACATTATTAATTGTCCATATTATAAATAAATAGAGCTGACAAAAAAGCAAAATCATTGAAGAGATAGGAGGCAAAAGCAGACATACAAAACAAAATGATGACAAGTGAGACCCGTTCGTCACCGTGTCTTTTCTTGCTTATTTTGTACCTTTATTTATCTCTTTTTTTTTTTTCCACACATTGCGTTTATCTTGTTTCTCATCATCTCATCATCTTCTTCTAGGTCATATCCCTCTCTCAAGGGAATTGTTATACTAAGTAGTGTAATTAAAATGAAATGTTACATTGTATTTCATATAGGAGAAAACGATTTATTTAAACAAAAAATTATATTCAATTTTGATAGTGTATAATTTTTTTGAGTTAATTACTGTTATGTATTGAAAATAAGATTAATATTTGACCTACTGAATTAAGAAAATTGTATTCTTTTAACATAAGACAAAAAAAAAAAACTATTTAAGTGTTCTTTCAAATTATTGATCTTAAATCATATATTTTAAATATACTTTAATTGTTATTTTGTAATTAATTAATTCTAAAGTCTAACTATATACAATGCTAAAAATTTAATATATTATATAAATAATTAGGAATAATCTTATTATATATAAGTTTTAATCTGGACGGTTTGTTTTGAATATAAAAAGACATGACTCCTATTTTATATCATTGTTAATTATTCATGTAACATTGCTTTACAATGTAATTCAACTTATGATGATCGTGTTTCCTCCACTGATAAATCAAACATCGACATATAATTAGTTTAGATATAATATATGGAATTGCCACATGCTTAAAGCATACATTAAAACTTAGAATGAGTTAGCTTTCATTCAACAAAAAAGAAAAGAAAAAATGAACGAGTTAACATTCATCTCATAAACTTTATATAAGTTAAAAGTAATCATAATATTCAACTGAAAAGTAGTTCATTCATATAGAATTTTCCAGCAAGAACACCTGAACATGTGGTTGAGAATCACATGAAGTATAGTACTTATAGCACTATTCACAGTTCACCTTTAGAATATATTTATTTTGTAATTTAAGAATTTGGCATTTCAGTTAAACCATACGTGCTTACACGTTAGGAAGACAATCTATTTAATAAAAAATCTTATATTTAACTTTTATTATATGTAAAAAAATTTCGAGTGAGCGACATTACTCACGATATTGTGAAAGATATTAGTTTTTTTTTTTTTTTATCAATAAATGGAAATTAAAAATAAATTAATAGAACAAAAAAAAAAATGATTTTGAGATGAACGATAGAACATTCAATTTGATAATAATATATATCACCTGCATATGCATTCATGCACTAACTATGGGGGAATTGGTGTCCGTAGTATCCCACTACTTGAAGGGTTGTAAGGACCCACAGTTTATTCGACCAAGTGCTCTCTTGACTTTACTTCAATTATTCTTTTGTTTATTTTTGTAAACAAAAAAAAAACAAAAAAAAAAATAATTGTGGGTTTTTTCAATCCGTTCCTTAAACATATTTTATATTTTGACTTGCATAAAGACAAGAAACTCACTAGTTTCATGTTTAAAGTATGAGTTTAACGCAAGTGATATGTTCTATTATAAAAGTATATATAAATAAATCTTCTGACCTAATATTTTATAAGTTTAATGATAATATATTTAATAATAATATATTGATAATATAAAATAGTTTTATATCGTCATTTCATTATAATATTTTATTAATAGAAAATTAATTAATATTATAATAGAAAATTAATTAATTTTATAAAATACTTGATGATCGTTAAAATATTAAGTCATGGAATTTATTTATTTATATATACTTTTATAGTAGAACACATTGCAAGGGGTAATAATAATGTTGAATATCAAGTGAGTGTTGACAATTGGTGTTAGTGGGGACTTTGAACTTAGCCGAATAGCTTGAAAGAGGGGCATGCGCACTTAATTGGTGCCCCAATGTGTGCCCTACACAAAGTCAACAGGGCAACACACTTGATTGATTCATAAACAACCTTCTCAATCATGGTATTCTGTAAAGGACCAAGGTGGTTGGTCTTTACGTTGGTACTATTAAATAAAATTTATAATTAAGAATTGACCGATATATAAAATAAAATGTCCCATAGACAATTTTGTCTTTTAAACATGTTATCATATTAAGAAGTATTAGTCCTTTAAACGAATTTTAGTGGGTGTAAAATAATTTTATATAATTAGTCAATTATAATTTTTTATTTATGATAAATCAGATAATTTTTATAAAATTATTTTAAAAATTATTCAAATAATATATTATGATTAGTGGTGATGTAAAATTATTTTACAAAATGAATATGTGAATTAGCATTAAATTTTTTAATAAGAACAAATGAAAGATATATGTTTAAATTGTATAAAAGTACATGAATGTCAAGTACATAAATGGTGGAAGAATTAGGCCCAAGTCTAATTTTAAGAATAAGAGAAAATAGAAATTAAACTATTTTCAAAACCTTTAAATTTTATGAAAATTAAAATTAAAAATTTATTTTTTAGAAAACGAAAACCAAATTTAAGTAAACTAAAACATAAACTTATATATATTATATTGGACTATTAACGTGATTATCTCTACATCTCTGAACAATTCAAATTCAATTTATCTATCATTTTGTTATAGTTTAAATTCAAGCTTAATTTATAATTTAGTAGATAATTTAGAGTTTTGTTACTATTTATATCTCTTGTAAATTACACACTGTTTAATTAATAAAACCCTAATTCTATCTTTCTCTATATATGTTATAATATATAGGCATGGCCCATATAGGTGAGCAGGAATTAATCATTCGAATTAGAACCTAATTCCATTCATTTAAAGAGCAGAACATATAATATTACATATAATTTATCTTCAGGAGATGTACCTGTAAACTGAACACACTTCCTTATGAAATTCCCCATGCTTGTTGGATGCGACATTATGATGTTTTGTTAGTTATATATATTATCATTGAGATAAACAATTAGACACTATCGAGCTAGATTAATTATTACAATAGTTGAATAAGAAATAGACGTATAAATTAAGAGATTAATGTATAAAATTACTTTCAACTTTAATGATCTATTTAAAGCTATGATTACTTTAAATTAAACTAATATTAAATATATATATATATATATATATATATATATATATATATATAAAATTTATTTTAGACTTTTAACATATTTTTAAGGCTGGCTTGTATAACATGCATGTTTGGTTCGGATTCATGTTCCAATCATCATTGATGTGATCTAACTTAGAACCTAGCACGTAAAGAGAAAACATAATTCATTTTAAGGACACATTGCGAATAGGAATGTGGAATACATACACACACGACTTCATGCATGGAAGCTTATGCTTGCCACCTTTGATTTGACAATTTGAAGTGTAAATTACAAAAAAAAAATAAAAAAAAATCATACAATAAAGTCGTATAATTTTTATGATAAAAAAAAAAAAGATAATGTTGCAAAATAGTAACTCGTAGAATTAAAAATTGAATTTTTTTTTTATTAAGTCGCATCATCAATAAAAATTATAAAAAAATACTCTTGCAAAGTAGTAAAAGATAAGTT
Organism: Amphicarpaea edgeworthii; assembly: GCA_014843725.1. NCBI lineage: Eukaryota > Viridiplantae > Streptophyta > Magnoliopsida > Fabales > Fabaceae > Amphicarpaea > Amphicarpaea edgeworthii. Next base: position 4,265,490 of record CM026329.1, read on the forward strand.
CATTTGTTAAAATAAAATAAAAATAAAAAACAAAAAACTTTAATTGTACAGCATCCAATACTTTTTGAGGGGCTGAATGACTACGGTTTGTTTGGTCGGTCATCTACCGAAAAGGATAAGAAAGCGCGTTCATGCGGTTTATCTAAAGTACAGCGTACATGGTCCAAGGAATGGAGGGGATAAGATAATTAACCTCTAGCAATTTAAACTTTTTAAAAAAAATAAATTAATATATTTTCCTATTCTTCTAACTTTCTCAGCATCTTGCCATGATGAATGAAATGAAATAATGTTTAAAATTAGTATCTAAACTCTAAAGAGGGGCTAACTAGGCATAAGAAAGAGTTTCCTAGAGAGACAAACAAATTATGTGGTTTATAATTTGGATGAACCTTTATTGTATCTTGAATTCTATTAGGAATGAAATGTATACGTGACTTTTCCCAAAAAAAAAGTAAAAAAAATAAAAATTTAATTTAGCTTTTTTCTTTAAATATATAATAGATTATTTTTTTGTCTTAATACAGATACCATTCCATTTAATATGTCAAATTAATCTCATTCACAATATTAGTTATGAGTATGAATTGAATTTCGTTGATCCGAAAGTGTCTAATCATTAAATTATATATAATAGATTATGTTTTACCTATTTCAGTGCACCTTTGCTAACCTTGTGCATGTTACCAACATCATAATTGTTGTTCTTTTTTATAAGTTGGATTGAAGGGAAGAAAGTGAACCTTTTCAATTCCTACTGATACATTAAAAAAAATGATGAAAAGTTTTTCTAGATTTGTACAATTATAGTATATATAATGTAGGGTAGGTTTTTTTTCTTAGCGAATAGATACAGCTAGCATAGAAATATACCAAATTGATAAATATTCTAGAATTCACTTCAAAAGAAAATGACGAAATTTTTTGCATTGATAATTAATCTAGTAAGAGTATTTCTAAAGTGGGTAGTTAATCGAGTTGTTTATATTAAAATATTGTTGCTTAACTTTTTTTATTACTGGAAACAATTTAGGTGTCAGTTAGGTTTTCTAATTTTAAGTTTTCATTGCTTATATAAATAATCATTATTTCACTACAAGACATTAAAGTATTAGTGATCATAATTTTGTTATCCATATCAATTTTTGTTACTAATATTTGTGTCATTGAAATTTTAGTGACAAATTTTAAAAAATTATGTATAAATTGCTTTGTTATTATTGGTAATTTTTTTTGTAGTGTTTACAAGTAAAAGAAATATTTTCTTTCTATTTAACATTTAAGAATTAGTTAAAATTATATTACCGGAACAAAATGCGTATTAGTTATTTAACAATGATGTGATACTGGGAGAGACAATTAGCATATAGCATATTGATGCTATATGAGGCATCTTAATTTGAACTTGTACCTCCTTTGGTATGACAACATTGAAACAATTGGGACAATCAATTGCATCTTAATTCTGTGGCCTTAATTGAAGCCCTAGCTGCCATAAGTACAACCATATTCTTGTCAATACGTTTTGCAAAAACTTGTCAAATGTTGGTAGTTGTCAAGCAAAAAAGGAAGAGTTAACAATTTGGAGCATTCATGCAAAAAAATACATATAGACAAATATATACACATCAAATGCGTGCACATACACATCTGTTTTCATATGCAAAATTAAAAGATTCCATGTGAAATAGATTTTTTTCAAGACTTTTTATGATAAAAGGCAATTAGTTGCTGCTTGTCAATTATTAATATATTGGCCATCATTTTCGTATGATATGCCATTATTCATGAAAGTGAGATGTTTCTTAAAGAAAATGACTACTCTTGTTTTAGAGATAGATATATACAGAGGTGATGTCAATTGAATGTGTTTCAATGTGACATGACATTCTGATTAATTAATACCTATGACTAAACTTTATGAATTTAAAGGTGATATTCGCTATCAAATAATCATAATATTTTATTTATAATAAATTAATTAATTTTTATAAAAAAATATTTTAAAATTATACAAATTAATATTATGATTCTCTGACAGAGTATTATATTTAAACTCTAAATTTATATCTAGTTAACCACTTGTTATGTTCAATTTATTGTAGGTATAACTAAGACCTCAATCATGTCCTTGTCCACTATAAGTCTGTTAAGAGTTGTAATTATTGTGATTGATTTGTTACTACATAAGACATTGAAATGTTGGAATCAATGTACTAAGCATGCAATGCAAACATGCTGAAACTAACTAGTGTGAAGTGTGAACAGAATGGAAAAAGATATGATGCAGCTTAAAGTAGAGAATGAAAACAAAAGAGTATTGATATTTAATGCCACTAAAATATACATGATTAGTACGTGTATGAATATGATTAATCTTGTGTTACAAATACTTACCAGTACTAATGAATGTAAATTACTATATACAAATATTGATATGGTTAATAGTTTTAAGAGGTTATTCAAATATTACTCTACCGTATATATATCTATAATAATTAGTTAACTTCCAAGTCAACTAAATGTACGATTAACCATATATCATCATATTTATTTAATTTGAATAATTTTATACAACAAAGTTAATTTATTTATATATACATATAATTAATCACTTTTCAGGTCTCTAAAAAAATATTTGTATAATAGATTAATAGTCAATATATTGTATATACAATAAATTATTAAGTATTCGAGTTTCTTAGGTGTTTTCTTCCGCATATGTCTAACGTTTCTTACTGTTTTTTATTATTATATTTTGTCAAATTATAAAGAAAGTGGGTGATGTAGAGACTCACAGTATTACATATAGAATAATATTTTTGAATCCAAACATGTGTAACTACTTTGCGTTTTTTTTTCGTAGTTTAGAAAAATCAATAAATAGTTCAATTAATATATATGGTATGTCTTAATCCAATTCTTTACCCTAAATTGAATCAGTAGTAATGGATAATCATAAAGTTCAATGACATAATGGGCTTGACAATTGCTTCTTGCACTTCATTAATTACGTTTGCACCCCATAATTTTAAATATCTCTAAATTGCTCCTCCCTTATTATAACTTCCTTTCGTCTTTCTTTCTCCTTTGTTGATGCACTCTTTGAGATGCAGAAGGCGTGGTTTGCATATATTTCTGACAAAGTGTTTTTTTTTATTATTTTATTTCAAAATTATGTTAGCATTAATTTCAGAAAATGCAAAATTATGTCAGCATAACTTTGTAAATTTTTTTATGAAATTATTCTAACATAATTCTGGAAAGGTTTTTTCTGAAAGAGATTTTTTTTTTTTTTGTATTTTACGAATTCAACTATAATAAAATATATGCAAATCAGAAGAAAAAGAATACTCACTTCGCCATATATATATATATGTGAACCACAGTTCTACACCTTAACAGTGAGGAAGATCTCAACATACAAAGGGGAATGAAGAAGGTGGAGGAGGGTATATGAAACACTCAAGAAATTTTCTGTCTATTCAACTTGTTTTAAAATTCCCATAGGGTGAAGGAAGTAAATTTTATAGGTGCAAGAAGCAATTGTCCATTTGTTTTACATTACTCCCAACACAGAAGTGAAAAGAGAGTTCATGGTTTAACATAATACGCTAATGTTGTAAATTTATTGTACGGTGATGAACTGCTGCTCGGTTTGTTCTCTAATAACACCTTTTACTTAAGCAGGTTTAATTATTTGTTTTAAAATCAAAATATTAGATAATATTTACAAAAAAATAAAAGATAAAGAAAATAAATTAAGTTAATCAATAGAAAAGGAAAGATGATATTCTTGTTGTCTAAAATGATTAAGACAAAACCTACATTGCGAGTATTTTATTAACACTTTTCTTTGTCTATTTCAAATCAGTAATGTGCATGGATCTTCATAGAGTACTTTGCCCTTGGAATATTACAATGTCATGTTCATATATAGGCCTATGATTTCATTTGAGGCATTTTCAGCCCAAGAAAATTCAAACAAAGTTTTAATATTATATATCAAGTTTCTTCAGACTACGTGGCTATATGATATTGCTCGAACCTAAATGTAAAAAATAATTATGACCAAATGAAAAGGCCTCCTTACAAAACTATATATCCATTAATTTATGATATATATATATATATATATATGGCGTAAGATTAATTTATATAGATTAACAAAGTAAAAAACACGTCAAATATTTCAATTAAAAAGTAAATACAATGTGATTGAATCTATTTTTTATTCTATTGATTTTATTTAAATATTCATACAATTTGCATTGTCATATATACAAATTAATCTCACTTTAAATCTTTATTATATTCTCATTGAAAATGGATAAAATTTGAGGTCAATGACTTAATTTTAATAATTAAAAAGAGTATAAAATTGAATACAAGCAATTTAAATAGGTGATATATAGTAAGATCACTCATAAAAAAAACATGTATGAGGACTAAAAATACAATTATATCTTAATAAAACACATTTAATAATGTATTTGGACAGGCTTTGATAATTGAACCAATTATTATTTAATAAATTTGATCAAAATCAACTCTGAACTTCAAAACCATGATTTTAATAAGCAACATTTTGTTGATTTTGCGGTGGAAAAAACTAGTTGCCTATGTAATATTATAATATTATATATGTTAATGACATTTTAAGGATTTTATTGACTATATATTACACAAACTGATTTTTTTAATATATCCAAACAACATTATTACTCACTCGGTCATTAATTTGAATGATAACTATATTTGATTACCTTAATAAGATCTCGAATTCAGATATTGTAAATTAAAAAAAATACTAAAAGAGGAGAATTAAAAAAAAAAATTAATCAATTTTTTTGATAATGATTAATTATCGCATAATAAGTAGACAATCGATACCAATAGTATAATTAAAAAAAAATACTACTTTGACTAAAATCTCTTCTCTGCAAACTCACTTTAATCAAGTTGATGCAGAAACAAACACATTCACTAATCAAGCATGTCAGAAGAAATCCCTTCAAAACAGATATTATGCACTATGACATACAATTAGACACAATGAAATAATTTGATGAATGATAGCTAGCATTATTACTTTATAAATTCGGCCACGTTTTGTGGATCAGTGTCGAATTGTCTCATTGACCCTTCTTGTTCTTGAGATGATTATTATGTGGCTAATGAAAGTAAGAGACAAAAGCTACGTCAGTGTAAAAAGTGTAAACGATGGATTTTACTTTTGAGAAGGTGCATGTATAAATGTGTTGTCCGAATGAATTTCCCGATATGGATAACAAGTTTGGGTAACAATAGATCAAATGATTGTGTCCAAATAAGTTAATGAACAGAACTAAACGTAGGAACATGATGTGAAAGGAAGTGGTGTGTCATCTCATAGTCTTAAGGATATCATCATCAATTCTAAAAAGACAAAGGAATCTCTGCCCCAAATACTATATATATAATTATACGCATTAATTTTTTTTAGTTTCATTTCAGTGTACTTTAAATATTTTTATATATACTATCAACTATCAACTATTATTTTTAATTATAGATCTTTTAATTTAACGTAACTATAATTATAAAACTCAATAATCGATCTTATTATTCATAACAATAATTTTTCCATACAAAAAAAAAATCTTATCTTATTTATTGTGAATAAAGGATGAATATCATGAAAATTTTATCAATAAATCTCAAACAACCACACAAATGAATATGATATCATATTTTAATTCAAAATCTTAACATTTATAATTAAATTTTATTTCATTTATATATTATTTATTTTTATCTTACGTAAGATGTCATTTAAACTACTCTTGTACTCAACAAAACTCATGCTTAATACTATTTATTAAACTAAAATAACTATGTGTACGGTTAATCCATATGAAATTGAATTTGAATTTGTTAAATAAAATCTAGTATTTGAGTCTCGTAAATAAATAAAAAATAATAATTATGAGATGAGATTATACTAAGAACAATCAGTCAAATTTTCTCATAAACATTAATCATCAGTAAATTTGATAAATACTTTAGTAGCAACGTATCATATGATATAACCTAAAAAGATATAATAATTATAAAGTATATATTTATTTATGTGATATCCCCCATGAGCATAGTGTGTAGTTTGAGTTGAATAGTCCTGGTTGAATTTATGTGGCAGCAGGAGAGAGAGACAGACAGAGAGGGGTTGAAGTTGAATGACTGGCCTAGTTTGATTCATCGGACTAGAGAGAAAAAGGAGAGAGGGGCTAGGTAGGTGAATAAGTGAGTGAGGTTGCCCTAGCTAGCTAGGGTTAGGGTTAGGGTTAGGACTATTATATATACAAGCATAGAAAGGTAGGGGCCTGATGGTAAGAAGATAGATTTGTTTCCTTGTTTAGGAAATTGTGGAATCGTCCCATCACAAAAGGACACCACACAACACCCATCTCCTGCTACTCTCTCTGCCATCACCTTCACATGTGACTCTACCACAAGTCACTCTCACATTTCCTCTTCAAGCGCTGCACCCACAAAAAGAGGCTTTCGATAACAGGTCCCTTTCTCTTCACTATCTTTTCTCACTTCTTCCCATTTTCTCTCTATATTCAACCCTCTCCCAACTCATCATCTCGTGCCTCAACTACATCGCCATTGCTTCCTTTTACACACATATATTGCCTTAGGACATAGGAAAAGACTTAGCTATTGTGGTTCAGATACGTGTTTTTTATTTAATATTAGGTTAAATGAACACGTGTTTTAATATATGTTTTGTAAGAAATAAATAAACATACACGTTACTCATGTAATTTTGGAGTTAGTCTTTAATTAAGATTGGAGTGTCTACACTTTAGCATTTAATAGTCACATTTATTATGTGACTAAATATTCTTTCTAGTTAAGAAGCAATCGTACTCCAACTAGAGAGACATTATGGGTAATAAAATTCTTTTTTAAAGTATTTAACAAACTATGTATAATCAAGACCTGAACCAATTGATTTATGTGTTTAGTGATTGACTAAATATATTGAAAAATTACATCGATCTCAATGTTTAAATAAATATTAGTTAAGGAAGACTAAATATATATTATTAAATATTTGTAATATTGTTACATGATTTTGCGTTTTTTTTATATATAGTAAATAAGTTATTTTTTCAAATAAAAACTTTCTATTTTTTATTTCTAATAAATATTTGTAATAATAGCATTTGTCCTTCGATCAGCATGTGCATGTCCAAGTTTTATACTTTTAATTACTTTAAGTTGGTTTTTGGTGTGTATCAATTACTAGAAACTGTGATTCATGTGCCTATTTCATAAGCATGTATGGTATATATATCTCACATGCACGTATAGCCAGGGACCGGAACAAATAACCTAAAAGGTTCGTAATTTTTTTTTTTTCTAATTCTGTTATTAATCAAGATGGGTAAAGAATTAAAGAAATATCCAATGGTTTTGTAATCAAATTTTCAAAGTATCTTGAATTCTGGCTCTGATTCGTATATAGAATATAGTAATTATTGGTGTTTTGGAAGTTCAATTCTTTCTAACACTTTTTTTCATCTTTTGTTGATTTAATAATTAATAGAGCTTCTTCTTCCCATATTTACAGGGTGGGCTTCTAATTCCAATGAGGTTGAATTCATTACCATCCTCTTTTAATTCAATAGCTAGCTGGTGCAATCACTGCATCTGAGACATGAATGGGTGGGATCTGGGAAACAATTACTCGAATAAGCAATAATTAATGCATTTATAATAATGGGACAGTCCCTATACTTTAATTATTTTCCTTATTTGAGATATAGAAGCATTATGGGTTGCAATTTGAGGGGAAAATAATGAATAAAGTTATTTTGGAACGGTTGAAAACTAGGGTTACTTAAGAAGTGAGTAGTGATGAAAAAGAGGTTAGGGGAGGTTAGCTTCTAAAGTCATGATATGATGAAGTAGACTTTATGATGTGAGAAGAGTTTTAAGTGCATGTAACCAAAATATGCTAAATTAATGCTTACTGCGATTCAGTTATGTGAGTTACTTAGGTCCTCTACCTTCAATCACATTTTATGAATGCTGTTATTAATTTCATCTTTAATGTTGTGTCCTATGCTTTAATCACATTTTTAGTGTTATATGCAAGATAACTCAATATATGACTAGTATGGAACACACGTACACATCTGTGAGGGTTAGGTTTAGGATGAGTGGGATTTCTTACAATATGACATACCAAAAATTTTAGAATATATGTTGTGAAATTTAGAATGTGTTTAAAAATCTGTTGTAAAATTACATTTGAGATAAAAATAATAAGTTTGTCAACAAATAATGATCTTTACTTTTACACTTATTTTGTTTTTATCAGTTTAATTTATGTTTAAATCAAATATGTAATTAATGTTAATGTCATGTCACGTAAGATTGCTTTTGAAAGATAATATGTGAGGAAAAAAACACACAAATAAAAAGGCTAAATTACATATTGTCAAAATTTGATTGTCCTATTCTTTTGCACAAATTTGGTTTGATTCTCCTATTATTTTAGTTGTGCAATTTTGATTTATCTATTAACTTGTCATACAATATTTAACATAAATATTAATGTTGACATGACATTGTAGGAGAGTGAATGTGTTGATTTGGGAAGTACAAGAGAGTGTCATATCAATATTTGCATTAATGTTATATGTAAAGTTGACATGTAGCTCAAATTATGTAATTAAAATTGTTGGAAACCAAATTAGGACAGACAAAATAATTAAAGAGATCAAAATAAATTTTAACAATGGCAGAGGATTAAAAATGCAATTAAGAAAAAAAAGAAGAAGTAAAGTCTTGCAATAAATTAATACTGTATTCTTTTAATTATGATAAATTATTCCAGAGATATATAGCTAGTGGATGTTTGGAGTGGTGCAATTCCTCAAAGGAATGTTGAAGGACCGAACACATGCATGGCTTTAGTCTTTTTTTTTTTTTTTTTTTATGTGTTTGGTTGAAACAATTTAAAATCAAGTTTGTTCTTAAATACATTTGAGTCAACCGCAAAAAAAAAATTGTAGCTTTTCCATTAGAATGAAAAAAATATATTAAGTTTCAGATAAATGTCAATTAGTGTCCTAAATAGAGTATGGTTAAGTAATAAAAAAATAGTTTTCATTATTAATATATTCCCATGACATCATGATTTCTCATATACTAACCCTAATGTGATTTCTACAAAACTATTTTTACATAAGATATGATGAAGCAAACAAGCCACCATTTTCTCTCTAAATTTTCCATTACAATTGTACACGATACAACACACACACACACACACATATATAACTTCTTAAACTGATGAAGATTTTTTGAATCATTCAACTGCTGTTAACCTAATAAAATATAAATTTAAACTAATACTGTATTAAAGCATACCAACAAAACAAGTCTGCGATTAACAGAATCAAATTTTGAAAATAGGGTTTTATATATATCTCACTCTCAATTCATGTTTACTGGTATTTATCGACTTTATAGTTGATTAATACTCATAAAAAAAAATTGACTCATTTTTAATAAAATATTTTCTTTCTAAACATGAATTCGAAACTTTATCTAAAAGAACGAGAGTTGAATAGTATTATTCAAACCAATAATTGTTATTACATATGTGTGATGATAAAGTAAGGAACGATATATTTTGATGGTTAATTAGTGTCAGTGCGTTGGTGCAGGTTGATGTCTGCAAAGAAAGCGTGCAATATAATGCTGCAGCAAATTGTACTACAAGAAGACCAAGTGGTAAAACAAATTAAACTACTCTTCTTCTTTTTGACACTACCCCACAACACAACATCACCAACAACAGCTCCTATATATCACTCACTGACCCTTTCAAATTGCTATCTTAAACCCTACAACTGCAACATTTTCCTCCCTCTGCTTAACCCTATTACTCTCTTACTCTCTTTCACCCTTCAAAATTCTCTTCCTCCTAACCCTTTTGCTTCTTCTTCATTCCTTCCTTCGAAATATGAACCACGAAGACAAACTCACCATGGACCTGGTTCCACCATCTGAACACCTCTGCTACGTTCGTTGCAACTTCTGCAACACTGTCCTCGCGGTAAAACCTTCCTCTTTAAATACTACCAAATAGTAATATACCTAGCTAGCTACTAATCACTCATGTTATTTATTTACTTATACTATAGTATCATCATAACATAGGGTTACATATATATATATATATATATATATTGAACTTCTATGTATGATACAAATATATATCATCATAAGGTTGCATCGTCAAGGTTTTTAGAGTATAAAAACACATCATGAAACTGTGACCTTGACAATGACCATAATTTAGAAAAACTTTATATAAACCTACGGCAAAATGGTTAACAGTTTTTTTTTTTCTATAAGCAAAACTGAATTTGTTAAATTGATGAGTACAAGTTGAAATAATGTTACCATTTTATAATGTTGTTACCTAAAATGGTTGATTTTTTTTTTTTTTTTGTGTGTGTAGGTTGGTATCCCATGCAAGAGGCTGTTGGACACTGTGACAGTGAAGTGTGGTCACTGCAGCAATCTCTCTTTTCTGAGCACCAGACCCCCAAATTCTCAAAGCCAAAGCATTGATCACACCCACCTCAGTCTCCAGGTTTTGTGTACCCCTCAAAATAAAATAAAAAACATTTATTAACATTCTTTGAACATGACACATATCTCTATATTCTATATTCTATATACTCTCTAATGCTTCTGTTTTATAAGTTTTCTTCTTCTTGGTATGCTTTGAGATCAATAGTATTGTGGTGTATTTGAAAACCAGTTGAATCTAACATTAATGAAAAAATCATGTTTTTAAACAAAAATTCAAAAATTATGAGATGAAAACTTATTTTTTTAAGCTGGTTACGTTTTTTTTCTAACTGGTATCCAAATATGCACACAGTGATGTATGGTTGGTTAGAAAAGTAGTAAGAGTATATCTCTATATATATAAATATAAGGTTCTATTTTTTTTGTTTCGGGCAGGGGTTTTACAGTAATGCCAAAAAGGGACAAGCATCATCTTCATCTTCCTCACCAACAACATCCAATGAGTCAGTGTCCCCAAAAGCAGCATCATTTGTTGTGAAACGTACGTAGTAGTTACCACAGATGCAAAAAAAAAAAAAACCTTTTTCAGGACCAATATATGATCTCCAAACAATTATATAACATGAGAGTTACACAATCATATGATATGTGTTTTTTTCTCAACTATGTGTCCTTATTATTGTTTTGTTTGATTTCTTTTTTTTCATCAGCACCTGAGAAAAAGCACCGTCTCCCTTCTGCTTACAACCGTTTCATGAAGTAAGTGCAAAAGAGATAGATGTGTACTTCTTTTTTGTCTTTTGCCCTCACAACACCACATTCTTCTCTCATATACCCTAAACAGTTTAACTGAATAAATACTTATTCAATAGAGTTTTTCATCATCAAATCAAAGTTTGATTATTTTAGTAGTTTCTTGAAAGAAAAAAAAAGGTTATTGAAATAAATTAAAAAATATCATAATTAAGTTGCTTACTACTTGGTTGATGTTGTTGTGCATGTCAGAGAGGAGATACAGCGCATCAAAGCAGCGAACCCTGAGATCCCACATCGAGAAGCTTTCAGTGCTGCAGCGAAAAATGTAATTATTTTTTTTTAATTTTTGTTTGTCTAACCCTTAGTTTTTAGGCTCTAGGGTTAGCACTGCACACACTTGTAACTAGGTTAACGTTTTCTTGAAAAACACAAAATATTTATATATATGTTACTAACTTTTCATTACTAATTCACAGTGGGCTAGGTTCATTCCAAATTCACCAACCAGTTCAGTTTCTGCAACTAAAGTTAATGTAAGAATTTCTGATCATTAATAATTAATTATTATTATTATTATTATTATTATTATTATATATTATTTCCATGCTATTCTCCAAGATTATTAATTAATGGTTAATTTTGATTAACTTGTGTGTGCAGACTGATTGAGAGAGGTGTGGCATGATGATGGTTTGGAGAGAATTTGGAGCAATTAAGTTAACTTAATTAGGTGTCACTTAGTTATATTAAACTATCATGTGTTGTTTAATTTCACTATCTATATCTTTTAATTTCCTTCAGTATGATCGAGATACTAGACCTTATGCATGGCTGTATGTAGATCTGAAACTTGTTTAATTAATGAAGGCATGACTTCGGTGCCTAGATATATGTATTTAATGTTTAGTACTAAAATAGTAATGCGAAAGCACGTATTCTGATCCCGTTTTTAGTGCATGTTTTTATAAGTTTAATTGCTAAGTTTAAAAGTAATGTTAGATTTGATTTCATTTAATTAATATCAATTTGTTACATTAGTAAATAATAAATTGCCATCATTCCAATGAGTTTGGTGTCATGTCTATTGACAACCTAAACACTTCATATCCTACGCTACAAGAAAAATTATTATTTGTAATTGATTTTTTTCAGTAACAATTAAATTGTTGATAAAAATAAACATTTGACAACATAATTTTATTATTATTGGAATAAGTATATTTATTCCAGTGACAAATTTATAGTTACGAAAAGTGTTGGTTTATATCAATAACATTGGTTGTCGTTATTAAAAGTGATAATTAATGGTAACAATATTCAATTATCACTGCAAAATGTATTATTTAATGTCTACAATAATGTTTTCTATGTTAATGATATATTGTCGCTGGAAAAAGTGTTTTTTTTATTACCAACATTTTCATAGTTGAGAAAGTATTTTTTTTTTTATAAAAAATATTAACCAATTCAAATTATATTTCATTAACATGATTTATTCCAAGAAATACTAAAATACATTGTTAATTATTACGACAGATAAACTTAATTCAGTATTTTTTTTATCTACATGAATATCAATATTCCATCTTTTATATTCTTTACATCAACAATTTTTTTTAAGTGCACAACTATTTTTTAAAAATCTAAATAAAATATCTATATAATCACTTGCTATCTTAATGTGATAGTGATAGCGTGTTTGTTGTCTATTAGCAAATTATAAGAGGTTAAAACAACTTGTATCTTGAATAATTTATTTGTTTTTTTGCATAATAAAAAAGGTAAAAGTAATTATTAGTTATTTTAGCTAAGCATAATTATTGATAACAATTTCACAAGTTTGTAGAACAATATTTTAGTTGTGGTAGAATAATAGATGCTGTGTACAACTCGATCGCATGGAACTTTTTAATATTGGATTTAAATATTCTCTTATTATTATATTAATTAATAGGATATGATTATTTTAGACAGAGAAAATATAATTTATCAAATAGAATTAACGAATTTTACAATAATCATAATAGTCATTATTTTATATATAAAAAAAATCTCTCAAATATAACTATATCTCTCTAAATTATTAATTGTTTTGTTAGACCACATATACAGTCTCCATACATGCACGTGCGTGTTACTTCAGTTCAGAATTAAAAACCCAAAAATTGTATCTCAATTTAATTTATCTCATTTTGAAAGGAGACTCAACGTAATAGCTGATGCCAAGGCAAAGCTTAATTGCTTTTATCCACAAAAATAATGTTTTGGTTTGATGATTATTCGCTCACATTTGAACATATCACAAGATGTAATTTATTCTGAGCCATAAAAAAAATATTACATCTTCATTAATTTTAAGGAGAAAAAAAAAACTATTTAGTGATTGTCTTACATGTCTTGACATTAACGTTGGATATTATATTTCTTGCATTTAATGTAATGTCATATTATGAAACGCTATTTAAAACCACCAAGTATACACAATTCAATATTCCAATACGCTATTCTTTTCTTGTGCCTCGATTGGCATAAGCATCAGAGTATGTCAAGAGAACCACACCACTAACGTGGTTTAGGAATATTTGAATGTTTATCAGAGAACAAAACCAATGTTTTACAAGAGTTTCGTTATAATAAGAAGGATTAGTAACGTGATAAAGAAGGTGAAAAGGGTTAATACGTATATGATTATAACATTCAATCATGTGCTACATGATTAATTGTTATAGAATGCTTCTAAGCTGATTCACATGTATTATTGATCTTTCTTCCTAATTAATTTGTTATCACGTGAGAGATGATAGGAAAGGACGAAATAGAAAGAAAATGGAGTACAAATGAAATGAAAGTGAGTGTATTTTATAATAACCTAACTAAAATACTTTATCCTTTCAATGTGTACATTCCATTCTAGCAAAAATACCAATATTTATACATTTGAGACCCCATCACAAAAATCTATATATAAGCCTTTGTTGTACTTTTTTTTTTTGTATCTCATTGTATATCACATTTACATACATTATATATTTTAACTCTTTTCTATAACAGCCTTTAACTTCTCTACTACTGTTAAAAGAGAGGAATTTCCCTCACAAGCCTCAACCAAAATTTTTAATCTGGACTCAAACCAACTCTTTTCAGAAAGTACACCATTCCCCATCACAGAAGTTGGTGGCTTGTTATGGTGGATGAGGTTCAGTAACATTCCCTGCGACAAAAGTTCCATTAGTAATGTAAAATACAGATGCAACAATGCAAATTAAATTATGAAGTGAAAGATAAGACAAAATTTTATCTTATACTTCAACCATGTCCTCAAACTCTTGGTCATAAAAATAATGCAACTAGGATTTACCTAAACAGTGATGTCTCACTGCACACTCTTAAAATTTTATTTTGTAGGCCCACATGTGCACATACATATTCACATATAACATTAGATTTCCATAATCAGATAGGATAAAACTAATCCAATAATGAATGGCAACACAAGTTCTGAATGTAGAGATTTGCCTAAACTATCATGTGTCCAACAGGGTAAAAGCTTTTAAAACTTTGGTTACCTCGTGTTGCTGTTTCCCAGCATAATCTCGTAGCAGAGACCTAGCAAGTCTGTTTCGCAGCAATAACTTATCCGTTGGACAGGCAAGAAATATAAAGGAGGAAAGATGATGGACAGCAAGAGTATATGCAACTGATCCTCGAATTGCAGCCCTGTCAAGGGCATCAGAAACCCACGACTTTGTATAAGCCTCCAAAATTGCTTCATTATCCTGCAGTGATACACAGTACACCATTAATGTTGATTGAAATATCTTGTATTCTGAGTCAATGATTAGTATGAATTGCTGGTGCAACCACAGGTGGCAAGTGCACCCCTCCACAGAATAGTAGGAAATAATTGTCCCACCAACCCATTAAGTTCCAATTGTTGCTATTCACAGAAGTTATAGATAGATAATATTAACAAAGAATGGAAAATAAAATCTTTAGAATAGGAAACTTGATGAACAATCCTCATTCCTCGCAGGAGTAACTTATATGACAAAGCCATTGTGCTAATTTCAAACTTCAAAGTATCAAATATATACAAGCTTACATTTCTTCCCTACTAAAGACAAGCTTTAAAAGAAGCTATTGTAAAAGATATGTGCATGTTTGGTGCAAAGTGACCCTAAATTCCAACTTCACTTTATTGTTTATGTATCATAAAAAAAATAAAAGGACCCAATATGGCTTAGTTTGGTATTTCCTGTGCTCTCAAAAGCTTCCTCAAAATTCATGCAGAGGCTACAATACAACCAATAAATGTCAAAGATATTGTAAATTATGTAACATTTAAATTCTGCAAAATTTGCTGTACTTTGTAGCATATGCTTTTAAGCACATTTTAAACCACCACTTTTTGAAAATTTACAAAATTATAATAAAATATTAAAATATATAAGTGAAATTTATGTATTCAACCCAACATTTTCAACATAGAAAGAAAAGTATCAAAAGAACAAGTACTTAAACAGTATCCTCTGCAGAAAATGCTCAATAGTAAAATAGCTGGTGGTAGTTAATGATTATGTTTTTTTTTTTACCTCAGCAGGTTCAAGGTATCCTTCAGCACCTGAGAAGCATTTTTCTAAAGGTGGCAAAAGCTCAAGAACACGAGCATTGGACAGTGTATTCCAGGCAGCGAGTCGAATGGAAGTTTCAACACAACGGTGTAAATAAAGTGAAACTTGACGGCCAAAAATCACATCACCATAAGAAATAGCAGAAAACTGTTCCACAAGTTCTTCAAGAAAAGTTGAGTAACTTTCATGAACCTCAGATTGGAACCTCAGAAACTCAAGATGCTTTTTATCATCTGAAATAACTTCTTTACTTTGGTTTAACCTTGCCTTATCAAGAAGCTCACCATAAAGATCCTGCAAAGCTTCAAAAGTATCCCTGCTACGATCTTGTTCAACTATTTCCATTCCAACAATGAAATTGACAGATAAGGAGTGTAACTTCCATGTCAATGATACTTGTTGAACAGGAGAACAAATGTCAGTGCCTTGAAAATTGGACATTGCTTCAACACCTAGAACAAAGAAAAGTCCACATTTGGCGACTTCAAGCAAATTAGAGGGATCATGTAGCATATTAGAGGGGTCAACTTTTTTAGAACCAGCCCGCTTGCTATGGAAAATTGTTGAGATTGGACTAAGGTAAAAGTGAACCGGAAGTGGTAGTTTCTGGTGAGCCCATTCTATCATTAAAGAATTACAGCACGGACTTGTCATGGAAGACATGTCAGAATCCTCATATATGGTTTCCAAACAAGCACCAACCTCTGGAGAGGTCTTAATGCCAGAGGAACTCTTTCCATCCACAGATTTAGACTTCACCTTTACAGACAACCATCTGCTCCTGAAATGAGATGATAACATTCTGCTTAAGTGCATGTAATCCTCTTCATCATGTTGCCAGCTAAAGGTTTTACCCCTCCTGTTGTAGAGAAAATTCTGTATACAGAAATCAAGGTGCTTCAAGAAAGAGACACGGAACAAGAGGTCCAACGTCTTTTCTACAACAACCTTATCTCTAGGCCCTGCAGTTAAACACAATCCCAAGCAAGCATTAACCCTTTGCATGGTGAAGGTTGTTTCTTCAGTCACAGGAACATCTTTAGATGCATTTTCAAAAATTTCCAGCAAATAGATGAGAAATCTTGAATCTATTTGTGCCAATAAAACTGATGCTGACCAAAATCCTCCACCGGCGGCTCCCCATCCAATTCCTCCTCCTGGAACCGGTCCACCTCTGCCAAATGACTCAATGGACTGTATGTGGTGCCACCCTGAAGAAACTGAATTCATGAAAACACCAAGCATATACCTTAACTCAACCAAACACCCATTAACAATGCCATTCTCAAGCACTTTTCCTTCTTCTGAGAGACTTTGTTCTTGGCGTGGGAGACTGCAGATGCCAGTCTTGGCAGACTGTATCAAATTATCAATAGTAGTAATAATCTTAACCATTCCATTTAAACAACAGGTGGAAGCTAAAGACATTTCAATATCATTCTTCTGCCTCAAATAAATTAGTTCCTTCATAAAAGATTCACCTTCAGAATCTCTTCCACATTTTGCCCCAAAGGATGCAGAAAAGCCCAAAAGCCAATATTTGATCAACTCAAGTCCAATCTTAGGTACAAATTCTGGAAGCCATGGCACATGCCCTTCAGTTTCAATAGGGCTGTTAGTATCCCCCCATGTCATCCTTTCAAGCACTCTAAAAAGCATGTGAGTCACAGCAGCATACACCCACAACAAAGGAGTTGCAGAAAGATCTCGGAAAGTAAAGTCATGTCTCCCTTCTTCCTGACCCTCAAAGAACTTAGATACTTCTGGATCACTTCTGCTTGTTATCCACTTTATCGCTAAGTCAACCATTGGACCAACATAACTCCAAGACCATACCTCTGTGTCACCAGTGGCCTCTGAAAGTTGACTGTTTAGACACTGCTTTGAAAATAGATTTGGAAGTCTTCCAGCCAAAGACTCCAGAACAAGGTATGCCTCCCTAGAGATGGAAATAGATTCATCCAAAACATTGTTTTCAACAAGTTTTTCAAATGAAGGTGGATTCAACCAAAAACACAAGGCAGGGAACATTGCCGAGAAGTAAGACACACAATATCCATATTGAATGCAGACCCTCCAGAAACGCATTTGTTCAACAATCAGAGCAGACGTGTGTTTACATTTTTCCTTCCCTAACCTTAGCCAGTGGTCAACAGAGGAAGGACTTTGATATAAATTCCAAGTCATAGCCTGAAAACACCCTTTCTTTATCAACTCTAAACAAGTTTTGCAGTCCGATCGTGCTAACACCTTTTCCAAAATCAAATGAAACATCAGGAATGAATCTCTAGCTGCTGATGCAGAAATAACTTTACATAAGTAGCAAAGAAAAATGTAGAAATCTATAAAATAAATGGAAAATTACCACCCACCTTCAAGAGTCTTACAGATCTAATCATAGAAGACCGAATTTCAAAATTGTAAGCAGTAAATCTATTCACAATTGTCTGAACAAGTCTTTCACATTTCAGCACCGCATTAGCACATGTGGGTGAATGCCTCGCTATAGCAATCAGTATAGAAATGATACATTCTTCTAAAGCTGTTGTAGGATCTGTCTGCAACCATTAGAGAGAATAATTAATTTGATATGGGAGTTAAAACATTGTAAAACAAAAATATCATTAATCTTTGTAGCCAGAATCTCATGACATCAAATGTTTCAGCATGATGAATGATTAATTATGTTTTACCTCCAAAAGATAACGAAGTCTAGGAAGGATTCCCATGCGAACTAGACCTACAGTAAAATCTTGCCCAGCAACCACTACATCGTCTTGAATAGTATGTTTTCCTTCAGTTTCATTATCCATTGAATCCTCGCCAAAAGGAAGAGTATTAGAAGGTTTGGCACTGTACTTCCAGAAACCCCCTTGAAGGAATCCATCATTAATATCTGGTCTGCTCCTAAAAACTGGAGCCGTGCAAATATCCATGTCACAAGTTGCTATCTTCTGGAATTAAAATAAAAAAATCAGATGAATCAAATTTTCAACGCAATAATATTGTCAAATTAAAAGATAATAAGAGAAATCCAGTTACCTCTGAGACATCACAGTAGTTCTCATTTGCATCACAACTCAACACACATTGAACAACTTTTGCACAGGCCAGAACTACAGAATTGTGGTTATCATCAAGACATATCCTACAAAAAATCAGAGCACAACTGCTGTCAAAAGATGCCCATAATATAATGGGGAAAATGTGTGTGTGTATATATATATATGCATCTTCACTCAGTCATAACATGTAGTTGATAAACCCAACAGCATGGAGCAAAAAATACCTAAGTGACAACACAAGCTCAGGTTCTGGACCCAGTGCAAAAGCCCAAACAGCCTCCCAGTCAATTGATTTGTCAACTTCGTTCTCACTTTTTGTCATATGCCCTGCTCTGTCTTTGCAAATATAGTGTAATGCCTTATCAAGCACAGATGAAACAAGATGCAATGCAAGGGCCCTTTGTCCAGGAATCTAAAAAACAAAACATTTGGCAGATGCTTTGTTAATAAAGGGGAAATATAATAATTTTTCTTCATTATATATTCATAATTGTGAACCATCCAAACTGTTCCAGGTCCAGGCATCCAATGTAATGCTCCATCTAATTGAAATATACATAAGTTACAACAAATAACATACCACACTTCTAGTGAGTGCCACGGCTTCTTTAATAGTATAACCATAAGCACCAGGATCTCCCTCAGTCCGCAGATAGTCGCGTTCAGTGACATTATCTGTATCATGACAAAGAATTGTCATATATCAAAAATTTATGTTTAAACACCCATCCTATTTCCAAAATAAACAGGATATCAATGAATATAGTAATATACAAAAAATGCTAAGATTTGATGAATATGCCAACAGAAATACAGAATAATCAGGATATCAATGGATATACATGAATATTCAAATCTATATTCGCACCTCCATTCTGTTTTATGAAAATGCTAACATAGAACAGTAACCATCTAAATCAAGTCTATGAACTTGGAAACATTTGGAAGCAAAGGAAACCATAAGGAAATTCAGTCTAGACAAAAACCAGAACAATGCACAGGGGATAATCTGCTCAATGCTCTCTCAGACAGGCCATGATTTAGCAACACCATTGATCTTAACCTTTCCTGTATATGTATTTACCAGCAATATATTGCTGACACAATACACACTGAAATGCTAACAGGATTGATAAAGATTAAATTTGGTTAAATAATTGATATGCAGAAGAACCTATATATTGTAAGGATTCATTGAGCAGAAAGAGAGCATTGAGATATTCATAGAGAGAGATTAATGATAGAATGCTCATTCATTGATTGAAAATAGAAGAGGTATGTCTGATACATATAGAGATAAACTAATCTGCTAGTTGCAACTCACCAATAACAGAATTCTTAGCTGGCATGTTAGTTAACTACAGAATCCAGAATGGTACAAGGAGATACTCTAATATATATACACATGCAAGGATCATACAAGAATCATCTTCATATTAGAACTCAAAAGATAGTAAAAAGCATAAGAATAGTAAGGCATACCATAGACTGCTACCCGTTCAGAATCAACAACATCCCCAGCCAAGGAAAACCGTAGCTCCCTAGCAGCCTCAACTCTATTGCTCCAAGCATTCCATGTGCTACTACTAGCAGTGGTTGAAATCTTTGTGCTAATTTTTTCATCATCTAACTTTTCTTTGGATGGCGGTGTCATCACTGTATGAGACATGCCATCTTCTGTGCGCTGATGTTTTGCATCCTGAGTACTCTGACTGTGTCCATTCTCTGATTCTGAACTAGTACCCACTTCTGATTTTAGTTTCTTCAATTTATCCCGCCCCCTCTTCTGTAGTACTTTTAGTAATGCAGGGTTCATCTTCTCCATTATCTCAGCCTGAGCTTCTGCAATCTCCTCGGCTGACATTTGCTGGATCCGAGCTTGATTCTCAGCATCAATTTCACTCTCAACAGACACGGACTTTTGTTCACTTCTAATACTATTGGAACTAGAACAAGACAGCATGCTTGAGGTAAAGTCAGTTTTCCCTGGCCTATGCACATCTAGGGATTCATTTTGCTCCTTGTCATCATTAATTCTATCATATTTAACTTTTTCCTGATGATCTACCTTATTTGATGTATCTATTTCCATAGTCATGGTTGAATTGATAAACCCACCATCTGAGTTATCTAACAGTGGTTTAGTATCCACTTTCATTGGAGAAATAACATTGTCATCAGAAGATGAGGTTTCCTTGTATGTACTCTTAGTACCCTTTTCATTATTCTTTTTCCCAGTAGTTCGGCTGAAGCTTGACACATCCTCCTCTGATTCCTTCCTCAAGGAAGAACTATCATCCAGAGTGATCTCTTTCCATTTTCTAACCTCCAAACCCTTTTTCCTCCTCCTTTGTACCGGCTTGGCAAAGGCTGAAACTTTTTCAGACTCCTGGAAATTTTTATCTTCCTCACCCTCAACATTATTGCCACAATCATCACCCACACCATCAACATCCCCTTTACTACTCAGTGGACGCCAATGCTGTAAAATCACCACAACCTAACTATCAGTCCACAAAGTTTACTACCCATTACACAAACTACATTCACAATAAACCAAAATGAGTAAATGTAAGCATACATATGTCATTTTTCATAGCCACCTAAGATCTTTGAGGCTCAACAAGCCTGATGAACAATTCAGTGGTTACTCCTAACAGATCTTTTCATGCAAAACCAATTAATAATAACTCATTTAGTCCCATATTTATTTATTTTTTATCAGCAAAAGCAGATACATTAAACAAGAGGTACCTCAACCCTTTTACATAGACTGAAGCAAACAAACTGAATTCAACTCAAAATATCCCAGCTATTGTAACTTTTCAAACATGAAAATCCCCTCATCTACACATACTAACACATGGGAAGACCACTTATATCACTACTCAGAAAAAATATTATGACTATTTCAATTTTCAATTGTGTGATCCTTCATAAATTATAAAACATACACACTATTGAAAACCACCTGGGCCAGCAACCATCCATATGTTATATATTCTGCATAATTTGTAATACAGCACCGCACAGTACAACCGAATCAAAATATTGACAACTTACCACAGTACTAAAATTTAGTCTCACTATTGTAACAACCCACCTTCTTTACATAACTAACACAACAAAGGTCTGATTTTTTGTTTAATTTAGAAACTCTTTCATTAGTTTGTTTGTGAAATTACTGTCTCAACTTTTTGCGATTCCAAAACCAACAAGTAAAGCTCGAAACTACGATACAAAACCATGCATTCAAATTACATGTCTAAATCAAATATGCTACCTCGTGGATAAATAAAACTTTGATTACTTAAAAAAGAAAAAAAAAAAAAAAAAAACTCTGTCCTATTTGTTGTGTACAGCCTAGAACTTTGTGCATATCTCCCATTAACACTCACTAAATCATAATTCAGAATTTGCCAACATACCCTCCTATGTTTTACATTAAAAGACTGTTTTTTTTTCACAAGACATCATCATTCCCATTAAATTCGAGCATGACACAACACACTAGAAGAAGATGAAAGCTTTAAAAGTAAAAGGGGTAGCTAAAAGTGTAGTTGAGGGAGAACACGAGGCACTTACAGGGCCATGTGAGCGATGGCGCGCAACGGGGAAAGGAAGAAGAGTGGGTTTAGGGAAAAAGTGGAAGGGTGGTGTGGGGTTGTTGTTGTGTGAATCAGAGATACCCTTTTCGACGATGGAACCAACCAAGTAGGAGGTGGCGTCGTTTTGTTTTGTTTGGAGAGAGCTTGTTGTTGTGTTCAAAACCTTCACCACCTTCTTGGGTCGTTGTTCTCTTCCTTTGCCCTTTTGATTCTCCATTGCACACACTTCACCAACGCTAAGAAGAAGAAGTGAAAAAAGAAGAGAGAATTAGAGAGAGGGAAGAAAAGAGTGAAACTTTGAAGGGGTTGGTTGACTCTGGGCTTAGTTGCTTCCCGGTATGTTTTACTTGGGCCTCTGCCCATGTGAGCCCACAATAAGCCCAACAAAGGGTAAAACTAGTAATTACTTCCTGCACCCTCCATTTAGCTTCCTATGCCCCTAACTAATAACTATTTTGGTGGGTGCAGAAAGTAAGAAAGTAAAATGGGAGGTGCAGGAACTAAATACCGGTAAAACTTCATCTTCCTCTCAAAACTGTTTCCTGCACCTCTACTGCATGCATTCTGGAATGTAAATTACATTTCAGAATGGACTTTTCAGACATTCTTGAATGGGATGCAGTAGAGTTACATTCCAAAATGGGCTTACCAAAATGCAGTAAAGGGGCAGGAAGCAAGTTTGGGCCTCTACTACATTCTGGAAAGTCCATTTCGTAATGTAAATGCATTCAAGGAAGCTCATTCTTGAATGTAAATTACATTCCAGACGTACAGTAGAGGTGCAGGAGGCAGTTTTGGGAGGTGCAGGAAGCAATACTCCCAACACGAACAGTGATAGTGAACCTAGGAACACCCCAAAGGAAATTACTTCTTGCACCTCTTGTGTTCTTCCTGCACCCCCATTTTAAACTAATCAACCCATTAAAAAAACTCTAATAAGCTATGTAACTTTGATTTCTTCACAACATTCACCCTGGTCAAAAATAAACAAAAGAGTTCACCCTTGTCGAGTTAAAAAAAAGCAATAAAATTTTCTTATTTTAAAAAGGTTAAATAAGTTTTGTATCCTTATAAAATATATATATATATATATATATATATATATATATATATATATATATTTTTACTTTGGGTCCCTATAAATTTTTTATTATGTTTTGGACCCTATAATATTTTTTTTGTATTAGATCCCTATCGATACATGGAATCATCTCAACCGTTAATATATGTTGAGATAGTGTCACGTATTTAACTAATGATTTAAATTATGTCGCATTATCAATAGGAACCCAAAATCAAAAAATAAATATTATAGGGACAAAAAACATAACAAAAAAATATATTTTATAAGGACTCAAAACTTATTTAAGCCTTCTTAAAAATGATAAAATTATTTTTAATAATGAAGATGATCACATGGTAAATACATATATTAAAAAAAATTAATGATAATTTTTAAAGAAGTGTATCTAAAATAAAGTTATCTCACTAAAAAGATATTTATGAAAAAAAATTAGAATTTTTAAAGAAATGATGTATCTAGGAAAGTTTTATCAAAACCAAAAATTATAATTTTTAATTATCAGAAAATATAAACATTGCTATAGATATTTATGGTTTAAGTATTATAAAAAAAAAATCATGATAGTATTTAGGAATCATGATTTCCAAAAGTCATTATTTCTAAGTAAGAAAAAAACTTTCCCTTCACCAAATGCTCGCTAAAAGACAAATAGTATGAGATTAAAATAAAAACAATAAAAAAAATCAACATATTGATGAATGAGGATTGTATATAGACTTTTTTATAACAAATTGATGAGTGTACATAGTTTTTTATTTTGCTTTTTTTGTTTTATTCTATGATGAAGGAGAGGCAACAACAGCAGCAGCATATATAGTTTTTATATTGATGATTGTATAGAGTTTTTATTTTGCATATATAGTTTCAAACCCTAGCTACTAGCCATTATCAATTATAAGATGATAAGAGAGGCAACAACAACAACAACAGCAGCAGCAGCAGCATATTTATATGAAGGCTATTCACACACGTGAACTGTGATGCTCAGAATATTTTACGACTATGATTCTATCTTGCAACCAATATGTGCTTTGTAATGATGGAATCCATTACATGAAGTGCAACTTGGCATTTCATGCAAATTTTAAAATAATGAAGAGTTGCTTCTGGGAATTTGCATAGTTACTTTATTCATTCATGCTAGTTTTTTTTTTTTAATTTGCGTGGCTGCTCTGAGCAAATTTATTATGGCACAAGTGCTGAGGCTGTAAAGGGGATTCCCTTAGTGCAAAAGGTTGCAACCACAAATAGCTTATGCCTAATATGGAACAATCATTCTAATTATAGCCATTCCATTTTTATATTTGAAGTTTGGTCTGGTCAAGAAGCCCCCCTTAAATTAATCTTTCTAGACCAAAAAGTTAAGGTGAAATTTACAAAAGGTGACACCATCCTAAAAGAGGATACTAACACTTTAATTTTTATTTTAAGTCAAAAATTAATGATGTTGTTTTAATTCATTAGGTTAATGATTAATTTCGTTTGACTACTGTTAATCTAAAGAAAATTTATATCACAAGAAATCACTAAAAAATCATTAATCACATGTAAATACAGTATAACCTTACATAATTAGGTAAATCTTACATTTTATACTAACACTCTATGGAGTATATTCTTCATAAACAAATCAATTTAAAACTACTCCAATCTTTAAACATCATTATCTTTGTTATTTGGACCACCGAAGAGCCAACTACCTGAATTAATAAGAGCCTTAAATTAATTAATAAATAAATTATAAAGTAGAGACCTCAATTATATATCTACTTTTGCTGTTCAGATTCCATTTTGCATCTTCTCTTTGAATGTACCCCTGAAGTCAGAACCTAACCAAGAGCTTTATAGGATTAATAATTATTTGGAACTATCTCGTAGCGCATAATCTAGCTTAGTGGCATATATGCTGAAATGAAAATCCTAGGAATACATATAATGGGATAGAATTAATTCACACCATGTATTAAACTTTTGCATTTGTAGCACAAAATACAAATTTTAATCAATCCAACGGTTGGATCATTTGATATTGTATGATTTAGACACTACTATCAAATGATCCAACCGTTGCATAGACACTACTATTGTTGTTGTCCATAGACACGGCTGAATGTAATATTGTAATCTAGACTACACAAAAGACATGTTCAAAGACATGAACGTGAGTGTCACTGTCAAATAACAACAGTCCAAGGCCAATAAATTACTACTGTTAATGCAACTCAACCCAAATGACTCAGTTCCTTTTCTTTTTATCCTTTTGAAATGCTCAAGTGGTATCTGTGCTATACAGTTGGATTTTCTTGACTTTCCTTTTTCTCTTCAATACAAACACTCCACTACCATGATTAGTTAATATAAGATATTCTTTTCCTCAACCAAGGGATCTAGTTCGGTTGATTGAATAAAATGCATAAGTTTTGTAAATCCCCTAATACCATATTCGATTCCTACAAATTAAAAAAAAAAAGATATTCCTCCCCTACCCATTAATGATCCCATACTACACCCCAAATGAATCAATTCACCATTCACAAAGAACAGTGCCACTAGGCCACTATTGTAGCATCACAAACATAGGTATCAATAAAAATGGACATGTTAATGACACTTTTTGAGGCTTTAAGCAATAAACAGCCTTTCACACAGTTGGGAAACAGTAGTCCTCATTTTCCCACTTCACCAAAACAGAATTTCTCTGCTGCTCCACCCTCTGAAGATGTGAGGACAACTGGAACAGATCAACAGTGGCAGCTCCATGTTCCAAGGAAAGACGGCTTTTGGCGTCGAACGACTCTGATGGTTGGCTAATATCATCTCCATGAGTATTACTACATGGAAAGGACTCATTTGGTGCATATTCATCGGCAGCGTTTATCCTCAGAGGCGTTTCAGAAACTTGGCCATCTCTGTCAGGCATGCGGATGCCATGAAAGGCTTGGGGACTGGCTAACGGATTGCCTGCTGCGTGGCGCGATGGATACTGTGACTGATCATCTGACAGAAGAGAGAGAGCACAGCTTGATAATTCCTGATCAAGTGTGACAGGTGCAGCAAGTTGGGAACTGTAAATCGAGTCCTCTTCCAGTTTGATGTGTCCACTCTGAGAGATTTGAGCATGCTTTCCGGGGAAAAGGATTCCGCTTTGAAATATGTCTTGAAAGGGAAACTGGGGTTTGTTCTGTAATGAAGACCCCAGATACTTTGCACCTGATAACACAATCAATGTAAGAGAAGTTCTCAGACTTGGTGTAACTGCAGATATCCTTCCTATTGGGAAGGTTTGTTGGAAAAAGGTAAGATGTTGACAGGAATACCAAACATCAAACAAAGAAAACAAAAGAGTTTAACGGTGATGCACTAATAGTGTAAAATAGCTTTCCATTGTCGTTGGATCACAATCCTTCATTTGCATAACTTTTAAGATAGTTTTATAAAAGTCAAAAGACCTACCATTAATGGAGGGTTATGAATGACTGGGCATCGCCCTTTTTCTCATCATTAAATAACTAGGGAATTGCAAAATATACAAGTCCTACTATGATAAAGAAAAAACATGCTTTAATACTAGTATGCTTTGCTTGAACTTTGTGCATAACTGCATAAAAAATTCTAACAAATACATGCCAACATTTGTTAAATGGTTCACATCATTCCTTGGGACCACGATATAAGGAGATAGAGTGATAACATAATTAAAGAGCCTGTAAGTGATTCTTTTGTCTGAAATGTTTAAAAAATTCATGGCAGGAGTTGTATCATTATCCTTTGAAAACTCCTCCGGTGTTGTCAAAAAGTCATTGGACAGGGAGAGCATAAAAGAAGCTTTCAGTGCAGCTAACATAGCCACCTTAACTTGAGTTGACCCAAATATCCTATGGTATTGGCATCTTTCTGTTAAAAGAAGTCATTTTTCTTTAAATGACTTCACTCCCGTGATAGATATTTGATAGAATAGAACATTTGAAGAATAAATTATAACAGAACCAAACAAACATTGTTTAGTTATACACTATCGGACAAAGTTCGTGACATATTTGCTCTTATAGTGACCAAAAAAGCATGATATATATAGTATATGTCTAGAGGGCAACTACTAGAAAATGCCAAAACTTGCTTATATTTTGTCCCTTGAGGATTGAGTAAAGAGATTTCTGCTATACAATGATTTTCAGTATCCATTTTTCTTCCTATTCTTTCTTATTGAGTGCTATAACTTTCTCTGATTCTTTTTCCAACATACAACTTATGAAGCCTCTAACTCTTCATACTAGAGAATTATGTCTAAGCACTATGAATATCTTAACTTCCATGAATGAGTTTTCTTTTTCTTTAATCAAAACTATCACAACCTTATATCTGACATCTATATCCCTTTACCCTCATTCTATTGCATACCCCGTTATTTATTTAAATTGTGTTTCTGCTAAAGAAGTTAAACATGGAAAATTTTGAACTACAAAAAGTGCTTAACAAACTGGACATGAAATGCATCCACCAGAGCTGCTAAATGACAAGACACACACCAAGAAATTACCAATACAAAAAATTGCACTCAGACCACAAAATGGAAGTTGTAAAAGTCGAAACTTTAAATGATAATTCTGTATTATGATATTATCTAATGCCAATGAAGGTACTAACAGAATGAATTTTTCATACCTTGATATGACTGAAGAATCTTGTGTTGTTTACCAGCCATGTAATCAAATTGGGGTTTCCTTCGGCGTTCATTGTGTCCTGCTAGACGCCTGCGACAACTGCGCTTACCATCATCGAACTCAGCTAGCAAATGGAACCTAATTCAAAAACAAAAAGAATGGTGTAATTCAATGTAACAATTAGGTTCAATTTGCAAACACTAAAATCAAAATCAAGAAGATATGTCACCTAAAATACAATAGTCAATCTTTGCTTATATAAATTGATTGATTGGAATTTAATCAATAATGTATTATCAT
Organism: Amphicarpaea edgeworthii; assembly: GCA_014843725.1. Lineage (NCBI taxonomy): Eukaryota > Viridiplantae > Streptophyta > Magnoliopsida > Fabales > Fabaceae > Amphicarpaea > Amphicarpaea edgeworthii. The sequence continues at coordinate 4,294,200 of CM026329.1, forward strand.
TTGTCACATCCATTTGAACTACATTTGTTGTAGGAAATGAAAACTCTTAAATTATTGTATTAATACGATCCACTAGAAGAACCATATGAAAGTAAAATTAAGAGAAGTACTGCAAATAGAAAAGGTCCTGTTTTTATTTTCTTTTTTACTAATCAATATAAAAAAAAAAAAAAAAAAGTACCTTGTTGGTTTCATTTTGTTTCTTGCTCTTTACCTTGGTTATGTTTTCAATAACAAAATTTCAAGGACAAATTTGTTAAAGCAAGAAACAAAGTGAAACCAAAGTAGCATTTTAAATTATCAGGAAAACAAAAAATGGAAACAAAAGATAGCTCTTGACCAAACAAGTCCTAATATTTTTAGTTGAGTTTTTTTATAGCAAATAATTTGCTCAAATTTTATTTGTTTCTAACCAACAGGATTGGTGTACCTCACCAACTAAACAAATACAAGGAGCTTACATAAATTTCATGAGTTGACCACCTGATTGTATGAAAAGTAACAAAACATCAACAAAACCATCTATCAAAGAAACCAAATTTACCTGCTGCACTGCTGACAAAACCTTTGTTCAATGCCATTTACAATAACTTTGGCTGTTTTGGAGTGAGCATCACAAACTTTATGCCTCTTGTGGTAATCTTTTGAGGAGCTAAGATCCATGTTACAACCATAAACTTGACATACAGGAGCCTGTACAGGCAAGTTGGAAGTGCGAGCTCTCTTTGAAAGCACGGTGGTTGGATGTATAGATGTTAAAGTGAACCTTTCTTTTGCACCTTTACAATCTGCTAATCTCCCTAGCTTCAGATCAATCAGTGAAGAATCATGAGTCTTGGATTCAACTAGAGAACTCCAATGCTTGGAATCAGATTCTTCTTCCCCCATAGAAGAAGAATTCAAAGCAATGACATGTGTAGAGGAATTCCCTCTTTTACTAGAATTATTACTATCTAGTTCATAGCTAGATGTCTCTAAAGACTTTTGCAACAAGTCAGGGAATCCTAAATCCACAAATTCCATGTTTTTAACCACCTCTCTGTCGGAATTATTGAATCCATCTCTCTCAAAGTTGGATTTGTTGTCCCATTCAACCAATGGTTTTCTACTTCTCATGAAAGCATCAAGTGAAAAATCCATTTCATCAGAAAACAAATAGCCTTTCTCTTCAGGAACATAACTCCAAGATTCCATTAGAAGTCACAGATGCTGTGAAATAGTGAGGAAGCCTACCACAATCCAAAAGAAATATACATTACTCCCCTAACCAAAATCAAAAGTTTTACCAAATTCAAGCATATAAATAGTATAAATACTGCACAAGACATAACTAAAGCTGTAGACAAATAAAGTACATGTAGACAACCATGTCAAAATATAACAAATTCCCACAAGCTTGTGGAAGCAAAATTTTCACTAAAAGAAGAAAAAAGCAAAAGAAAAAGAAAATCAGATCCCCACTTTGTTTTGGACAGAAAACTCATAAGTCATAACCCCTGATCAGCTACCAGCCAAAAATAGCATCCAAAAATCTCAACTTTTTTTGACAGGGACATTGACACTGAGTTAAACCAAGCAACCAGAAACAATTTTTTTAAAAGGGTAAACAAATCAAATGAAATCAAACCAAGTCCCAACTCTCACAACATTCAACCCCTCATTGGACAAAGTAAAAATGTTGGTAGCTCAAACTGTGCTGAAGCAGAATAAAGGTGGAAAAAGGAAGATGCCCATGAAAGAAGAAGCTGAAAGGACTCATTTTTCTGAATAAGAAAAAGGAGACAAACCGCTAGAAGAAGAATGCAAAACAGGGGTGCTGAGTGCTGACACAGATTGAAGAAAAAATTGAAATGAATTTGGCCTTCTTCTACTGTTCCATGATTCTATATTCTAAACAGTTTCTCGGGAACCAAACACTAGAAAAAAAAAATGGTATCTTGAAATAACCTGACAGATTAGTGGCACCTTGTGATGAGTGGTTCTGGTTTTGGCACACAGCAGAGTGAACAGTGGTGAGAGAGAGAGAGAAAGAGAAACAAAAACTCAACAAGTGTTTTTTTTTTTTCTTTTTTGTTCAGAGTAGTGGTAACGTTGAAGCAGATAGAGCGTGAGTCAACATGATTTCTTCCTCTACTACTACCAAACCAAAAGCATGTTGAGGTCTTTTGTAGCTTTTGAGACAGCATTGCAATTCCATTCTAGTACATTTGATTTGGTTCTATTTACAGAAACATGCCAAAGGCTAGTGTTGAATATTATATTGGACAAAAACGTGTTTTGAAATAAGTTGTTTTGTTTGTGTTTATGATAAAAATAAAACTTTGAGTGAAAGTTAAAATTGGTTAGTGTAGTAGTAAAAGTTTAAACAACATGGTTGATCATGATTATTATGATTTTTCTCACCGTAAAGGGATGAATCTCGCTTCTCAAGGCACTTTTTGCCAAAGTAGAAAATTGCCCTTTTAACAAATTTAGTTTGGTGGTTCTCTTACCTTAGGAACTATTAAGTTATTACAAATGTTAGTTTATGGATTATGAAAATTATTTTTTATAGGGTGTCCGGGTTAATTGGAAAGGCGTCTCATAGTTTAAAAAAATAGGTAATATATAATTTTTTATTGAATTTAATTTTTAAGTGATGTAAAACTATCTCATATAATAGAATAATTTTTATTCATAATGTGAATCAATTGGGTTATTATTTAGGAAAATGTTGTTCAACACCACACCTCATGTGTTTATTCGATACCTAATAAAAGGAAATAAAAATAGAGAAAATTATAAATATAATAAATAATATGATATGATAGAAAAAGAAAGATAAAGAATAATAAATAATGATAAAAAAAATATATATTCTATATCATTACAAATAATAAATATGTGTAAACCAAATTTAACTGCACACCTGTGATGAATTTTTAAGTAGTGTAAGGGAATTTGAAAAAATAAATTATTGAAATAACATATTACCTATTTATCTTTTTGTTTTTAGGTAGACCTATTTACCTATTAATGATCACGAGTTTAACTATTTAGTATGCAATTGCATGCTAATATATATCATTATATATCTTTTTGTTCTGAAGTAGACCTATTTACCATGATCATGAGTTTAACTATTTAGTATGCAATTGCATGCTAATATTAGTAATATATATCATTCTTCACAAATATTTTTTCATTCATAAATTTACATATCTTAGTTAAAAATTACATGTTTAAGCGATAATATTATTTTGAAAAAATTGATAGTATAATAACCGTATAAAATAGTTTTATAATATTATTCAATCATAATTTTTTTAATAAATAGTTGATTGTTATAAAATTATTTAAAAAATTATATAAATAATAAATTGTTATGTAACCAAAATATAATACTTCTACATATCGTCTTTAAACTCTATTATTTTTCAACTATTCCATATATTTCATGGGTCCAACTTGAACAGCCTACACTCACCAAATATTCATTTTTCTTGAGGAGTTGCCGACTATCTAGTAACATTCACACCACATATATAGCCAAAATATTAGTAATATTAATATTAATGTCACGTCATGAGGAATGCTTCCCCAACATGGTTATATGGAGGTATTTAATGAAACACGTTTTTTTTTTGTCATACACGTGGCGCTTAACATGTTACACCAATTTTAGTTTAATTCAGTTATCGAAAAAATAAAACTTTAGTTTAATTTAATGAAGGAAAGGTATGTAAACCAAGAAACTAATTTGTTATGAACTTTAAAATTTTTGAAGTAATAACTTGTAGATATAAATTAATTGTTTTACCATAATATAGTTCGAAAAATAACTTTGTTTTTAAGTATATATGATTAGGGATGGCAATGGGTAGGGTACTATAGTACCCGTCCCCATACCCGTGTTTGAAAAAAGTACCCGTCCCCGGCCCCATACCCGTGCGGGTAACAATTTCAATCCCCATCCCCATACCCTCTGGGTACCTATATACCCATACCCGCACCCGCGACCCGCACTTTTCATATATATAAAATTAAAAATTATATAAAAAAAAAAACAAAAACTTAGGAGATGTATTGGATTAGGATTGTTTAAGATTTGAATAATTTTTTTTTTTTTGTAAAAATGTCTTGGGTATTCAATCAAGATTGTTAAATGATAAAAAATAATCTAATAGTATTCAATCAAGATTATCAAGATTTTTTTTTTCAAAGGGCAACCGAAATCTTGTGGTATTCAATTGGGATTTTGAATAACGCAAAAAAAAAAAAAATCATCTGTTATTCAAAATTATAAAGATTTTATGAATTTTTTTTAATTGGATTTTGGTAGATTTTATAGACTTTTTAGTTGATCATATAAATACCAAACCCTACAAACAATCACATTCAACTATGAGAGACTTTTCTTTTTCTTTCTCATCTCAAACTTTTTTATTTATTTCATTATTTTTGCTTTGAAGGCAAGTGACATAATCTCTCACCCACACATTTTTTTTTTTTTCAAGATGAGACTTTTCATATGATTTTAATAGTAATGTGTTCATACATCAAAATCACTATGAATCAATTTACAAGCCTACAATGTAGTCCACTGTCTCATTCATTTTAAGTTCATAAATTTTTAATGAAATGAAAATTTTCATAAAAGAAATAGATCCGAGTCTAGAAGAAGTTTTAACTCGGGATAAACAATCAAGTTAAAGTTTTAAAAGACCTTTCTAAACTATTGCAATCAATTTTGAAAAAATATACAATTTAACGTAGGAAACAAAGAGCAATGTTTGGGATGTTATAAAACATAGACAACTTTGGATATTCTTCAAGTTAAGCGGATGATTAATGTTTTGATCATCATATATTTTTTTGTTGAATTATTTGATTTATATTTTGATGACATTATTGATTTTATGAGTTAAATGAAACATTTTATATTTTTTTACTAATATTTTGTTATTATTTTTCACTATTACTTTATGAAAATTTGTGAAAAATATATCTCAAAATGAGTTCATGTACATTAGGTGAGATGATTCAGTTTATGATAATTTATGATTAGTGATCTTGTTGCACCGGCAATAAACATGCATGAACCATTTCACGAAGTATGTGTCCTGGATAATCCAAAGTCTCGATAATTAGCTCGCGGTCTTCCGATCGAAAAACAACGTCGATGAAGACGTATAGGTGCACTATTACGCGGTAGTGATTCTAATTTTCCATGCATTTCCCATTTATCACTTAACGACGGAACTTTGCTTATTTCTTTTTTTTTGAGGATCGGCGAATCAAATTATATTTCTGTTCCAATTTTTGTCTCTTCTTCTCCCTCCGAATCACACTTTTCCTTGCCATAATGGTTCATTTCCTATGTTCAATAATATTTCCAAGCACACTCTTGTTGGTTTGTGTTTAATAGTTTTGAATTTTTTTTTTTTTTAGAAATCCATAAAATCTTTTCAAATCTTATCTTATAAATATGTGAAATCCTATATTCTAAATCCATTAAATCCAAATTATAAAATCCTAATCACAAAAGTCATCTTAAAAAAATCTTAACAGTTTTTAGTTTCTACAAAATCTTAAAAATCTTTAAGACTTTTTTATGCCAAAAAAAGTATTTTAAAATCCTAATCCAATACACCCTTATATAATATTAAAATCAAACGAATATTGATTTATATAAATAAATAACATTACAAAAATAATCATTCAACATAAATTTAAACAAAAACTCTAATTAAACAGGAAAAACTAATATATTTTTAAAACTAATTAGTTTATAATTATATATTAAAAATAAAACATAAATAGATATAATATTTTAACTTCATCATCCGAATTAATTTCTCCATATTTTGTAAATGCTTATTTCCATAGTTTCTATATTGCTTTAAACTACTAATACAAATAAAAATTAAATCATAATAGAATATCAAAATTAACATATAAAAAGAATAATTAAAATAATAAATAGATAATTGAATAATTTAAATAATAAAATTATAATATATTAATTAATATGTATATACATAAGGTGCGGGGCGGGGCGGGGTGGGTACTACAGTACCCGTACCCGCACCCATCCCCATGAGATTTTGCGGGTAAATACCCGCCCCATCCCCATCCCCAAATATGCGGGTTATTACCCTACCCGCGTATGGGTATTTTTGCGGGTGCCCGTAGGGTCTGGGTCCATATTGCCATCCCTATATATGATTAGAGATTTTATGCTATTTTTCTAGATATGTGTGATGAGATAAAAAAAAAAATGTTAGTTGAAAAAGTCAACCCTTTATATGTTATTGTGTTCTATGAATAGAAGACTTGTTTTCATATTATTAAAATGTCTTATCTCAAAAACTACTATTAAAATAAGAAATATTAATAAATAATAAGTAATATGATGTAAGATAAATATTATATATATATATAAAAGAATAAATTCATGTTACGTTCTCTTTTATTAACATACATTAAATTTTAATTTTAATTTTAAGTATATCATTATTATAAGATCTTATAATTTTTTTCTTAATTAATATTTTTTATTTGTATTTTTATCCAATTATTTGATGGCACAACATATAAAAAGAGTTGTCCTCATCACCATGATCACTGCCACCGTCATTACCAACATGATTATCATCGTCGGTAGTGATAATGACAACAACGGAGACAACAAACATAATGGTGGCGGTGACGATGGCCTTGACGACAATAACCATATTGATGGTGGTGGTAGTGGTGGTCATAGTAATGGTGGCAATTCTTGACAGTGATGATAACCTTGACGGAAGCAAGAACGACGTTAATCTTAGTGATGAGGGCAACTCTTGTTGCCTTGGTGTGTTGTGCTGTCAATAATTGGGCAAAAAGACAGAGAGAAAACGTAATTGAGAGAGAGAGGAGGGGGTAGAATCTCATTATGATGTACTTAAAATTGGGATTTTAATCTTTATTATTTTTTTTCAAAGCGTCGTAAATATTGCGTGAATAGTATTACACTTTTGCAAAGCTGTTATTCATCATTGCCGACCAATCTTTTTTTTAAATGATTTATTTGCATGTTTTTATATTAAAAAGTTATTCTTGAAATGCTATATATATTCAAATTCAAGTGAGAATAACTTTTAATATTAAAATTAAAAATAATAAACATATAAGATTAAAATCTCAATTTTAAGTGTATCACCATGGATCTACCCATCCCTCTCTTTTAGTTAGTTTTTTTTTTCTACGTTTTTTTCCCAAACCACCATCATGAAATTTTACTCAAGAGTTGTCATCATTATTATAACCAGTACCACCACAATCAACATGGTCATCATCATCAACATGGTTACCATTACCGTTCTTGCCGCTACTAAGACCATCGTCATTGTCACCATCATAGTCGTCATTCATGTTGTTGCCACCACCCTGGCAGCGGCAAGAATGGTAGTGATAACCATATTAGTGGTGGTGATGGCAATGATAAACATATCTGCAATTGTGAAAAGAAATTGAATAAAGATTCAATTGTGATTGTTTTATTTCTGTGTTTGTGTTGTTGAAAAAAAAAAAAACAAAGAAATAAAGCGTAATTGAGAAAGAGAGATAGAGAGAGATAAGATCTCATGATAATTTATTTAAAATTGAAATTTTAATCTAATATGTTTATTATTTTTAATTTTAATTTAAGAGTTATTATTATTTATTTTATATTCTCATATAAAAACTATTATAATCCAAATAAATAAATAAATATATATATATATATAAAAGTGTAGGTGAATCAACATATACCACCTACCACCTGTTTCAAGACTCAAAAAGTATTTTAAAAAGCCTTAAATTTATTATGCATAAATTTTAAAATAAAATTCAATTGTATAATAAAAAATAAACGCAAAAGAAATGGTAAGAATGTTTTTGCAAAATTTTGTTTTAACTCAACCTATTTATAGAATATGAATATGATTCTTACCCACATGTCTTATTAATTAAAAGTATGTTGTACAATGGTTGAATGCTTGCACCAAAAAAAAACAATGGTTGAATGCTAAGTGAGCTAGTATTTATAATTAGTAAGAATAATTAAGAATAAATAAACAGAATAAAAAGTTGCACAGCATGTGTGATTCTTTTACTGTTGGAAAGCATGCCTTGCCTTTCCCATTTCCACGACCACACGGATAACAATTAAAAGACTTTTTCCAACTATGCCTACTTTTTGTTTTTTTCAAAAAGCTACACACACACACTTGACACTCTAGTGAAAAGTGGGTGAATAAACAGTATATGGTACGCTTGCTTTTACGCCTAGTTTGTTAATTGAAAATTTATGATAAATAATTAAATTTTGTAGTTGAAAATGTATGTATTGACAAATTCATCTTAAAATATGATAAATATTTAAAATTTAGTCTTTAAATGCATGAAAATTGTAATATATTAATTTTATTATTGTGTATGTTATCATTCGAGATATATAATGATATTAATAGATATTGTTCATAAAATTAGTTGTTAATAAATTATAAATTTTTTAAACATCAAATTTATTTAATTATATTTTACGTGAATCAACAATTTAAAAGATACTATTTTATGTGATAAATAGATAAAACTTGATGACATGACTAATGACTAATATGTCATACTTTTTATATATTCATGAATTAAATTTTAATTATTTTTTTAGAAACAAATTTGTTAGTGTATTACATTTTTAAAAATGAATTTGACTATTTATTATTATTTATTGAATAAATAATTTTAAAAAACATAAAATATTGATTCAATTTAATAAAAAAAAATTAAGAAGCTTGTTATAAAAGAAAAATAGTTACATATTTTAGAGGAAAAAAAAAAGAGGGGATTTAACTCTATATTAATCGTTAGACTTGTTTTCATGAATATAAATTTAATTTGTTTAACTCTACACTAACGTAGATATATTTATATCCATAACAAATTTTACTGACTAATTCTTTTGTTAATATTTTATATTAAATATGGTTTAAGAAGACCAAATTGAGTGTATGCTTGCTTGTGGAGGTTCACAATATAAAAAAAAAAAAAAAAAGTTAATAAATATTGTGGAGGTTAGTTGCTTTGTTGCAGCTATATTAACTAAGATCCTACACGTGGAGACCTATTGTGGAGGCCACACATCCCTTCAAGTGTGCATAATGAATGACATTGGTTTTGTCATGGCTTAATTAGGTTAAATATTATTGGTACCCATTTTCTTTTTGCCAAGATAATTGGGTGGGAACCTCCAACCTTTATGTTTTTTCATCTCTCAAAGTTTTGTACTTAATTTGCACTCTTGATTTATTTTCATACTCAGAATTAGACTGCTAACTAGAAGATGAAGAAAATTAACATAAATACAAGTTTGTTGATAAGCAATTGACTAAAGTTGTTCCATATTTCTCAACAACAATTGATATATACTTGTCCAAGCTATTACTTATAACTCATAATCTTATATATATTGTTTTTTTTTGTAATTAAAAGTTTGAGCTAGGTTATAGGATTCAACAACATCAAGACAAGTATCAAGATTCAATAAATGTTTACAAAGGTATTTATAAATTACCTTTCAACATAGTTACCACATGGATAACGATAATCAAATGCATATCCTTAATTGTATGATATGAGTCTATTTCTTACTAGTTAGACCAACCTTTCTTGATTAATGTTATATATTGTTATAATTTAAAAGTTCTTTTTGTCAATAAAAAAGATAAATTTTAAAGTTTTTACTTGAAATAGAAATATATTGACAAGTAATTATGATGTGATCATGTAAAACATATTTTTCCACTGTCTTAAAAGACATGACAATTGCGAATATGTTTGGATTTATTGTGAAAATTGCAAACTAAGTTTGGAAAAGTATTTTAACCCTTATTTTTGCTTTTCATCTATGATGAGTGATTAAATGTATCTTAAAATTTGTGCAAACTTGAGTTTAGAATTTTCAAATAAAAATCCAAACATGCACTACTATGTTCATTGCTATTCTTACCAAACATATTAATAATTTTTGTTACCCGATTACAGAAATAATGGCACTTGCAAAGAAGATTGTAAAATTGTTGGCCACCTTGAATTGAAAATTTTAAGACAATCGTGTGACACTTTCTTGTGACATGTTGATTAATGATCTAATTTGACCATTTTTTAATGCTTTCAAAACTATGATATGATTTTGTCGTTGTTAGAATGTCTTTGATTGTCCAAAATCATATTACAAATAAAACTCATGTCATTTAATATAAGATTATGAGAGTCTTTAACCTAGCAATATAATTACATGGAAAATAAATAAATATATATATTGATAAAAAAAAACATATATAAAAAAATAAAACAAAGACACTCATTATTTGTACTCTATCCAGTTACATATATAATGTACAACAATAAAACTTTCATTATATAATTTTTTAAGTTTAATAATAAAATATTAATGATGTAAAATAATTTTATATAATTAAATAATTATATATTTTAGTTTGTATAATTTTAAAAATAATTTTATAAAAATAAATTAACTTATCATGAATTAAAAAATTAAGTTGTGATTACATGATGTGTCAAGTTTGAGTGAATCCTTTTTATAATTTTTTTTTTATCTATTTTACAAGTGGTGTGTGACACAGAGACAATCTTTAAAGTATCATTTATGTGTTTAATTGATGACCCTACTATTTGTCAAATCAAAGGGGTGATGAAGATGAAGACTCTAGAGGGTGGACTTGAGTGGAGAAAATGGAAAATTCCAACCTTGTCGTGTGTTGAGATGACACTATGCATATTGCATAGCTTGATTTTTTTATTTTTTTTTTCAATTTTAAATTTTCAAAGCAGACAATAAGCCATTTATGCCATAATAGAATTTTGCCCACTAGATAACAATGCTCCAAAAGTAAAGTCTTTCATGGCATCATGGGATATTTTCGTCACACAATGAGAAACACACCACAGGTTTTTTATTTTTGCAATATTTCCTCTTCTCTTTTGTACATCTTTGTTTTCTCATTTAAATTGTGAATAAAATTATGAGAAAAATATGATACATTAGCAGTGTAAAATTATTTTACACCATCAGTCAAGCATAATTCTTTATTTATAATAAATTAGTTAATTTTTATAAAATCATTTTAAAAGTCATTAAAATAGTGATTATAATAAATTGAGAATAATGCATGGACATAAATTCTAAAGTTATTCCTTTTTATGTGCTTCATTTTCGTCATTTAAATTTCTATAAGAACTTCCACAATATAATTTATCTAAAAACATAAGACTTATATAAATTAATTATTAAAAAAATTCTTTTCCATAACTTCTCTAAAATAAAATAAGTGAAACTTCAACAAATTAATTATTGAATAAATCAATTTTAGTTTGTGAAAATTCATTGTATTTTTTCATTATATTTTTTCTCAATAGAATTCTTCGATTGCAATTACAATCATGCAATATAGAGGAATGAACATTCCTAAATGCATTAGAGGTGCATGAAGTAGTTTTTTAAGGTGTATGAAGTTTTAACACTTGTCAGGTATGGGCTCCAAAATCCAAATGAGAGAAATAGGATAAAACTTTGGCACTGCTACTTCCTGCACATCCAATATACCATCTCCACCTCCTTTTAATTTTATAATAAATATAATTTGTAAGCCCTAAATTATCCTTCTTATTCCCTTGTTCTCACACCCATCACACCCTTCTAAAACCCTAAGTCCATGGTGCTTCCACACCACCGTTGTATCATCTTATTCAAGAATTGATGATATGGTAAGATTAGCCGAAAGAAAAAAAAAGAAGGATACTTTTAAGATTTTGAAAATTGTAAAATTTAAAGGAGGTGCAGGATGATATATATTAGGTGTAGAAAGTAAGAGCCTAACTTTGATGGCTATACAGTGTAATGGGCTTTCTAGTCCTACTTACGAAAATGAAGATAACCTAACCCTTTCTAGAATGTTCCATCTTGCACCTCTAACTTGCTTTCTGTGTCCTTTCTGGATTTTTTTTTTTTTTTCATAATGGTCATTTTGGAAGCTAAAATTTGCAACAATTCTTGAATATAATTTAATTTTACATTTCGGAAGCCAAAAATTTAAATCAACATACAGGTCAATGAAATATGTGGATAGTAGACCATAAAAAAAGAGAGAGAAATATATGGATACTTTTTTGGTAGATAGAGAGAAATATGTGGATTAAAAAAAAAGAATAATACAAAAAAAGAATGGAAAAAAAGAGAGAAAATCTATCAAGATAAGCTTTAGAATATGCTAGCAATGGGTCTAAAAGTAAAAAAATACTGCATTTGATTTTGGGATATATTTTTTATTTATATTTTTTGAAAATAGTTTTGATTTTCAGATTTTAAAATACTAAAAAACTTATATATAAAAGTGAAAACTTTGAAAATAAAGCAGTTTTAAATGATGAATACATTTAATTATAAAAGTAAAAATATTAAAAACGCCCTATCTTTATTTTCAATTTTCAACTATTTAAAAAAAATATTTTTCTTGAATTTTTTTTTTTTTAAATTAAAACAAACGCATTTTTAACTGTATTTTATTTTTTACTTTTTTATGAAAATAAAAACAGAAAATAGCAAAAATAACGTATAATTCCTAAAGCTATTGAGCAAAAAAAAAGAGAGTCCATCTTCGTCTTTATTGAATTCATTTACACTTTGTTCCCAAAAGCAGAGTAATTTGTTGTATCGGACCAACATGCACCACGCATGGCTTTAGTAAAAATCAATAAAAAAAAAAATCTGTCTATGAGAGACATGCAGTTTATTATTCATATCTCAACAAATAGATAAGCCTATGCTAATAATTACTATATATGAGTATTTTATCATATTATGCGTATTGTATTAATTTTTAGATGAGAAGTTTCATTCATCCTTCATCTTATATTTTTCTTTAATGTGAAGTTTAGAAAACCCTTGAGATATATCAAAGAAAAAGTTTAAAAGAATATATAAATTTGTTCTTTTACTAAAAACAATGGTAATCAGTTGATCGATATTCAAATAGTTATTTAAGTGATTGATGGATGGTTGATTTATATGACACACACTTAATTAATTTTCTCATAAGGTTTCGATTCCACTTTTGTATATGAAAGAAAAAGATAGGTTAAGGATTGCATTCTCTAGAGAATACTAGTTGTTGTCTAAAAAAATATACTATTTAAGTGATAAATTGTTTTTAAATGGACAAAATAACTATTTTTTGTTTTCAAGTGACCAAATCGATTATGAAAATACTGATTTGACTAAAGGAAGAAATGTATTAAAAACTACATTATATTTGCCTTTATTTAATTTATTGTTTCTAATCTTAAACTCTTTTTACAGTCACTAATCACTCCTAACACGCTTTTTTGTCTATAATATGTTTTGGTATTCGCAAAATCTTTCAGTGGATTAATTAATTGGTAAAATTGGACTTTTCTCTAAAACACTCATCCTATATATATATATATATATATATTCACCAAGAATGGAAAAAGGCTAAGGACGATATAGGGGGCTTAATAAGGTATAGAAATAATTGAATTTCATGTGAAGACAAATCATGACCACGGGTACAAATAATAAAAAAAAAAAGCACAATTGGCTCTTTATAAATCCAATATCATGAAAAGATTACATAAGAAATTGGTAAATTTAAGAGTTTAACGATGATAAAATTACGCTATAATTAAATGATAATTTTTCATTTATAATAATGAAAAGTTGATTTATAACAATGAAGGACCGTGTGATTAAATGACAATGAAAATGAATCAATGTATCACCATTAAATTCTAAATTTAAAGTTAATCAACATGACATGTGTTGAAAACCAAACATTTAGTGAAGTGATTGGTACCTTAATTGTTTTAGTTACACTCATTAGTTTAACTTTTGCTAAGAAAAACAAAAAAGAAAAAGAAAAAGGAAGATTCGATTGCCCATAAGAAAAGATGAGCATGATTCTCTCTTATTCTGTATCACATTCTGTGTCCCTATAAGCCTATAATTTCAATGCATCATGGCCTCAGAGAGGATACGTAGTAAAGTTTGCAAATGCAGCATTTCAACTTGATTAATTATAACAACGTTTTTGGCCCCTCCACCCCAACATTGAATAGTTACACTGACCCCTTTGGTTCCCCATGCATCATTTGTTAATTTTGCATGATTGTTTCAAATTAAAGTCTATATACATCCAATTAGACCATCATTTAACTCCACCTGTAAACCATATTAATTAGTCCATTAAAAAAATCTGTCTCTATGATAAATTTTTATAATGTTCGATTTTTATGAATAAAAAAAATATTAATTAAAAATAATGCAATTGATAGATAGATTATACCCCACCCAACCCTGCCACAAATTGTGTATTCCCACATTCTCGGTTTGCAAGCTAGCAACTTAGATACTTGTATAGTTATCAAATCTATTTGTTTGTTAATGTTGAAAAATAAAAGAAAAATTTAAATTCACATCTTTTTTATATGGCATTGCTGTTTATGTTTTTTTTTTTTTTATATAGACGTTGTTTTTGTATATATTTTAAGTAGATTGATATAGATGGCATTTAGTAGATTTTATTTAAGTTTGTGAAAATAGTTTTTTATTTGTAAAACTTGATTGGTCATTTAAAATTGATATTTAAGGGTTGATTAAATCGATATCATATGCAAAAAAAAAAATTTGTTTATTAATAGAATTTATGTTAAATTTCATTTCGATATAAAATTTTCTTCGATCAGCTACAGTTACATAATATTCATGAGATTAACTAGTCTTTTAACTAGTGATTTTCATCATGCCCCAAATTCACAACTAGATAACTTGTTCTGACTTGTTCGTCTTTCATGTTGGTTATGTGCCAAATGAAGATGAAAATTGGTTAAGAAATCGAGCTAAGTGTGAACCCATTTTTTTTCACATTTCAAAAGATGTGCGTTATACTTTGCATGGTAAAAAATTTGATGTTAATTTGTCTTCATTCTGTCTCCAACACCATGAAAACATATTAGATTAACATGATTTGCATGACTTTCCTTGGTTGATCATTTGATTTGATTGAACACATATTCGTTACAAGGTTGATGGAAACTATTAAATAAAAATCAAGGATTGTACGGAACACATTTTTTTTTTCACTGGGGCTCTCAATTGATCCACCATTAGTGGAACACAGCTTAACATGTAATTAGTAATACTAATTATGTCACATCATCCATATTTAATTAGTTTAGAGAAATAAGAGATTACTAGATCCACGTTTGGTTACTTTTTTCAATTTCGCAATCCCCTAATTAATCAATAACCACCTTCCATTGCATGGACACCTCAATATATTCAATATATGTGACAAAGGAATAATTAAACATAGATATTGTCTTTCCCTGAGATATTCATATCCCCCGTGCAACTTTTAAATTACAAAACCAAACCCTTCTCGATATACTCACTTTCAACATTTTTCTATAGTTCATGTTCTACCGTTTCAAATCAATAAATTTGAATTTGAATTGACGTTATAAAAATTAATTTTTATGTTGAATTTAAAATTTTATATTAAATTTTATTTTAAATTTAGTTTTACATTACAAATATTCAAACATAAATCATATCAATATAAAATTAATTTTAACCAAATCAATTTTGTGAAGTTAAACCAAACATATACATTAACTTTTCTATTAATCCTCTTATTATTAAATGAAAAAAAATCAAAATCATTTTATATTTTTAAGATATTAAATATATGACAACAGATGAAATTTTATCAAATTATATGTAATTTCATTTTTTTTCTTCTATATTGACATTCATTAAATTTAAAATCATTACACTAAATTCTTGTATGTTCCAAAATATTTTATTGACACTTTCAAAAACTCTATCAAATCTTATACTAATAGCATAAGGGAAAGTGTTTATATAATTACAGAAAAATTTAGGAGATGATGTTATAATTTACTCTAAATATATTTACTAATTCTTTTTTATATATATAAAATAATAAGAGGATTAATGAGAAAATATTATAAGAAGATATGGAAAACAAACTATAACACGTTGACACACACACAAAAAATAAAATAAAATTGACATATAACCAACATAGATCATGTACGATATATAGTTGTATAGTATTATTAGTTATTCTTCAAATTATTATTAGAAAACTCTCTTTAAAATGAATTAAGGTATTTGACTACTTTAAAATGAACAATCATAAAGTAAGAAATTCCAGTCTTAATGAGAAAACTAATAGATGATATATATTCAAATAAATTTGTTATCCAAGTGCACTCAATATCAATCATTAACTTACTTTATTCTCTAAAGAATTACTTCTTATGAATCAGGTCCTAAATTTGGTATGCACAAGCACAACAACACAAGATGATGAAAATTTGGTACGGGGGGACACACGTCATGATTGTTTAGAAAAATTTGATAACTATGCTCTTGATTATTACATGCTTAATTAACCTAAAATCACGGCTAAAAAAACTTGATGAAGCCATTAATGGAGGGCATTAACTTTTGTACTATTTGTTTTTGCACTCTAAATTACAAAGGGTGTCCAAAAGCAAAGGACATTGGATCATGAAATTCAGATAAGACAAGCCAACATTCCAATCTGTACACACAGAGAAAGAAAAAACAAGCAAAATCTAATAGATTTTTTTCCTTTTTCATAGCTTCAATTCAACCTTAACCAATTGACAAAGGAAGAAAAAAAAAATAATAATCGTATTGTACAGCATTTAATGTATCATCACAGAGTGCCATTGGAAATTGGTGCTCCTCTCTTGATGCTATCCATGTTGGTAGTTTCATAGACAGGTAAACCACTTGAATAGTATCCCAAGTCATAGTTTTGCAATTCAAAAAGATCAGAACTTGAATCACTTTCTGCACCATCATCAATTATTACCTCATTGAAGCTCTTGATTTCATCAGTAGTTTCCTTCTCTTCTGATGAGTACTTGTTGTTGTTCCTTTGTTTCTCTGATAATCCATTAGTACTATGTTTGTGTTTGTGGTTGCTATTTTCATCCAACAAGGTTGTTGTTGTTGTTGGTTCCCTCTTTTTCTTCTCATCACACAATAACTCATTTTGCAAAGTGGTGTTTGTTGTTGATGATGATCTTACATGTTGATGTTGTTGTTGTCCATTGTTGTTGTTGTTGTTGTACTTTGATGAAAAGGACAGTGCATGTTTGTGGTCAGAGAAGGTTCTGAATTCCTTGCAGCTCTTGGTAGGTGTTTGAACATAAGGAGGAGTTCTGAACCCTGAACTCAAAGAGGAGTACAAGCTTGAAGACTTAGAATATTGTGAAGAAGAAGAATCTGCAGCAGTGCTTGAGCTTCTGAAGTGGCTAATGCTGCTCCTTCTCCTCCTTTGATCCTCATCCTTCATCATGGACTGTGAGCTTGACTTTGATGATGACTTCTTCTTCTTTGATGATGCTGATTGGCTGAATAGAGAGTTCAAGAAGCTTGCAAGCCTCCCACCTGGAGAGCTAGGTTGCTTGTGTTTCTTCTCCTTCATGATCATTTGCTTCTCCATGCCATGGAACTGTTGTGGGAGCAAGCTTCTCATTGGCATGTCTAAGCTGATTCTTCCTCTGTGTCCATGATGATGATTATGATGGTGGTTTCTCTCTTCTCTCATGATCTTTTGAGTGTAGATGGCGGTGGTGTTGGAGCCAACAACTTCACTGTACCCTGAGAAGTACCTTGCTGCCTCAAACACGTCGAGCTCGCCGGAGCCGTTCCGCCGGTGGAAGGACTTGTGATTCATTTCTGGGTCTATAAGGCCTGCTGCAATGGACATGGTGCAAGTTTTATGAAGTTATGTAGCAAGAGGTGGATGGATATAATGGTGTGTGACCAACAGGGTCTAGTTAGTTCACTTGGCTGAGTAGGATGTTTAAGTGTTGTAAATCTTTTGATATTGTATTCTATTATTACGGATCAAAAATATGGATAGCAATATGTAACAAGAAGAAAGGCTATGTTTGAGAGATGAGGGGAGGGGTTTGGAATAATTGAGAGTAGTGTGGGAGCTAGGGTCAGTTTAGGATAATCAACAAGTCTCTAGGCATAATTTTATATGATGAGGGAGGTTTTGGAGGTTTTTGTGTGAGGTCCACACATGATGTGCATTAGCAATAAAGAGTGGGGAACAGTGCTTTTTATCCTTCCTTCATGCTGTTAAAAAAACCAGAGGTTTATGTTAGCGATTGTGGGGAGCAAAGAGCTGTGTTTCCTTGGATTCTATATGGGTTTGGTGTTCAAGTGGTTGTTGGCTATGGACATATATGATATAAAGATATATATATATATATATATCTATACAATGGCCATGAGCATGTGCATAACACACTATCTTTCTAACTAACCCTTCTTTTCTTTGCTCAGATGGGGCAATAATTATTATAGAGATCCCACCATCATTTTGAGGGCTTCAAAATCACTCCATATTCCTATAACAAAATTTTAAAAAAGTAGTAATTGCTTGCCAAGTAATTTCTTTTGACTATGATAGATTTACTATGGCCCATTAATATCACACTGCCTCCTCTTTTGTCAAGGACTTTTTTCATCACAGTAATTAAGTAAGTCTAGTCCATATTAGGTGGTTAATATTATTTCAATTTCCAACCACTGGTAGGTTCAAATAGAGGATCTATATATGGTAGTAGGAACAAGAGGTAAAATAGTAAAAATACTATTCAGATTAGAACATACAAACTAAGAAACTTACAAAACTTTTATAGTAATTTTATACAACTGAATTGAAGAGTGCTAGCCATACTTTTTTTTAAAAACTCTTTAATGTAATTGTTTGAAATTTATTAAAAATCATCAATTAATACAGGAAGAGTAATCATCAGTTAGCACTGGAAGAGTCTGTAAAGAAGAATATCCAAAAGATCGCTAGCACTTGTCTGATACCATATCATATGGAAGGTGATATATCAAAGAAGTCCCACCAAAGGAGCAAAGAATAATAAACAGTGGATATTAAGGCCTTTTCCACTGCAAAGAAAGAACTTTAGGAACTCCACACACACACACAACACATGCATACTTAGTATAATCTGAACTTTACTTTGATCCTCTCTAGATACTGATGTTAGTCAATAGAAGATGATGATGATTTTGGGCCATGAAAGCCAATGCCCCATTTCTTAGTGTCGGATAGTAGTAGTGGTCAAACAGTGCTTGTGTGTGGGCACAATCACATGACATATATGAACCAAAAGAGACACACCAATGGATATATATGCATTAAAGCCACATATGAACTACTAAATATTGTTGTTTTTGTACGTATAAACGTTTCACTAATTAGTCAAGGGCACTCGAGGGAGGAGATGACTCTGACAGTTCCATTAAGATGGCTTGTAGTCTAGTCAATTTTTTTGTGTAGCCACCACAACACAACTGTGGAGGTGCCTACAAAAGTGATTTTTTTTTTTTTCTTTTCTTTTCGTCCATTTGACAATATCAGCATCAAGATATGGAAAACTGATAATGCCACACCACTTGTGTTATGTGAGAGAGATCAGTCCTTGGTGACCACTAGTTTTGAATTAGAAAGAAACATATTTTTGTTACACACATTTTTAATTTCTGTTAAATCGCAAAATTGAGAAATGACAACTACATTTTGATAATTCTATTGACACTCTCTTTCAGGTTTTATCTCTCTCTTATTTATTAAAATTTATTGAAAATTATTAATTTTATGGATCACATATCAATTTAAGTTTAATATTCATTTTAATCTATAAATTATAAATTAATGTTCATTTCAATCTCAGAATTTTTAAAAGTCTGAATTTGTTTCTTAAATTATGTAAAAGGTGGTAATATGGTCATTTTTTTGAGATTTTACTATATACAGCTTACTTTTAAATACCCTATTTAAAAAAAAAAAAAAGATGTACTTAGTAAAATGAGGTGTAAATAACAAAATTGATGCATTTTAAATTTTTTTTATCAAATTAATTTTTTTTATAATATGGAAACTAAATCAAGCGTTTAATTATAACTTAATAACTTAAAACTAAAATGAGTATTAAACCTTAATGATTTTCTCCTGATTTAGTTATAAAATCCATCAAAATTGGTGATTTTTAATAAATTTTAATTAATCATGAAAATATTTATCTAAAAGAGGGTGTCAAAGAGTCTCGGTAGCACTAATGAAAATATTCATGCTAGCTAAGGGCTAGTTAGAAAACCAGTGGTCTGGTTCTTGCAAGCACTAGATTTTGATAGATCAAGTCAAGTAACTATCACAATCCTTGGCTGGTTTTGCTTGAGATTTGATCATTAGGACAACCCTTGAGAACAAGTCTCACAGAAAGGACATAGAAAGCTATAAAATTTAACATTTGTGTGTGCATTGGATGCCTCTAGTAGCGGGCATTTTGGAATGTGTTTGGGCTATTTTCTTTGCTTTAAGCATAAAAAACATATGAGGGCAATTAAGGCTATAATAGTATTTAGATTTTGACACTCTATTATTGGAGAAGCTCAATGCAAGCTAGGCCACAAAACACACATAAGGAGAAAGAAAATCATATATGTACATGTTCAATTAACTAACTAGATTTATATTCTGTGCCTCATATCTGAGTTTTTGATGAGTGAGTGGCCTACAATATCAAATTAAAAACTTGAACCTAATTGGACAATGATCCCACATATGTGGTCTAATCATATCAAATCCAACGCCAGTAGGAAATATAAGAAATATAAGGTGATGGGGGGTCGAACAAAAGTAAAGAAAGAAAGTGGAAGTGTTTCTACTGACATTTTTAACAAAAATTAATAAATTAATATTTGATGATAAAAGAAAAAAAAAAAAATCCAATGCCAAATGGCAATAGTAAGAAGTGTGTGGAGTGTGGTGATGTTGCCACACTCTCTGATTAATTAGTATCATAATCATCATCCTCATCTTGAACAGAAAAATATTTCTACAATCTTGGAAGATACACATGTTTGGTTGCTTTCTTTTAATGTGCACCATGCAATCCTAAAGTAATGTTTAATGGACATGGTTGCCCCAAGATAGAGTCTCTCTCACTCTCATCTTTTTAATGCTATGTTTGATTTCTAGTGACCTTTTTCACTACATTGGATATCATTTATCATCATTGAAGAGGGGGAGTTCTTGATGGGTTTGAGATTTATTGTAGACCCAGTGAAAGTCCCGGTTCAGATGCTATCAAGGCTTTTTAGAGTGATCCAATACACATTATGTGAATTCCTACTACTTTTAGGCCCATCAAGGGCTTTTCAAGTGCCACACACATGACCCTACAAATATAAACCTTGCTATTGAATTAAGGAACATGGTGGGGCTAGAAAAAAAAAAACTTGAATTGCTATCAAGAACCTATGTTTGGTTTTCAGGTAAAAATATATGTTTGAGGTAAAATACTTTTATCAACAGGTCAAGATTATTATTTTTGTTTTTATCTATTAGGTTTATGTTGAAATCTGTGTATAATATTTATAATTTTAAACCAAACATGCACTTAAATTTTAGTTAAGTGTAATATTCCATTTCTCATTGCTGGCATGTGTGTACTCTCCAATGGGATGCCCCCAATATAAACACCCTTCAATAATGATAAGAATAATAAGGGAATAAAGAGGATAAGATAAGGATTGAATTGAAAGAGGTTTGCATATTTGGGTACAAGAGAATGTGCAAATAACCTGAAACATAACAATCTCCAATAAATCTAAACCATAGAGCATTGTATAAATGAGTGTCACATAGTTGGATTTATAATGTAATGTTCTTAGTTAGGACATTGTTTTTTTCTTCTTCTTCTTTCTTTCTTTTCCAACTTTAAAGATGTGCAATACACGTAATACGTGGCCACACTAAGCTTCGTACATAGTGCCTTTTTCACACTTGGTCCTTGACGCTTTAGCTTTAGAATCATTGCTAATATTAAAATATCTATTTTTCTTTCTATCTCCAAAAAGTTATGCAAAAATATTTATAAGCTTGGCATGCCCCAATCCACATGTATGCTCCTCTTCATTCCTTGAGAAATATAATTTTTGGGTGTTTCAAAATGGATGAGCATAAAGCAGTTTTTTTTTTTTGGAAAAAGTAGAAAAATATCTCACAAAAGCATAAATCATAAATCATAATAGCTTAATTTTGATTGATATAACATTATTTCCTTGGGTAAAAAAAGTAAAAACATTATTTCCTGAAAAATATTTTAATTAGTTAATTGTGGAAAAAATATTTAGGGTATGACAATTAAATGTTTAAAAAAATCATACATATCTCTCTAATTTTTATATAAGAACCAACATATAATATTCTTAAAAATAACAGAAAAAAACAAGGAAAAAATGGTTGGGATAACTTTTTAGAGAAAATTGGTAATGTACTGGCTGTGTAAAATTATCAATCAATCATAATCATTTATTTATGATAAATCAATTAATTTTTATAATTTTTTTTAAAAATCATTAAAACCATAACAATGAAATATGATTTATTGATAATATAAAACTATTTTATCCTAACAATATATGAATATTAAACTCATTTTTTAAATAAAAATATAATTAACACTAATTTTCTAAGGGATACATGTCCATGTATTTTTTTTATTTTTTTGTTAAATTATAATATTAGTACAAAGTAGCCACTCAGCGTAATCCGCCGTAAGGACTAATCTTCCCACGTACACATCACAATGTCATTGTCTTCATTAGGTTGATCACAAAATTAGCGTAGTCTTTATATTTATTTTGATCCAGATCCATAATGTCGATAGTAAGAGACCCAATGGGTCAACTGGGCCTTAGCACCAATTTGCTGAGAAACTCATCATGAGTTTGCTTTCTCCATTCAAACTTGGGCTATTGCTTTCTACACCTCCATATTTCGGTTTCTGCACCCATTATAGTATGGGGAATAGGTTTTCATTAATGCAATGGGTGCATGACACAATATATATGGAGTTATAGGAAGTTTCACACTCTCAAATTTAAAAAGTTTTGACCTTTTATAGTAATAATACTAAAATAGTTAAATTCACAAAAAACAATAAAAATTATTCGAATTAAAATGACGAAGCAACCATGCATGTGCTTATTTGCCACATTTGGATTTGAGTTCCTTCTACTCGAAAAGCAGCTTCTCTAGAAAGACAGAATAAGTAATTTTATCCAAAATCAGTGGAATATCTACAAAGCTTTTCAAGCTTTCTTTTTTTTATTAGGTATTCTGCTCCCAATGGTAAATGAAGCCTAGCATTGATTCCTATAACTCCTAGCCATGTGATGTTTATTCTCTTATCCTTAGTGTCAATGGAATAGCCCAACTGCTTGATGAACAATAATGTTCGATCAGAAGTGGGAATGATGAATGATGATTCTGTTTTTTTTTTTTTAATGAAATAAACATTAAGTGTAAAACCAAAAAGACGAAGAAGACTAGATGTTATTTACTACAAATGTTATACAAGTAATAAAAGTTTGTGTACTTTAATCATCTTATATATGAAATAAATTATATTAAAAAAAAATATTCATAGTATGTGTATCCATATATAACACGAAAATTAATAATTGTTTCGAGAAATTACTTCATTTCAATATCATAATAAAAAAAATGTTTCTTGCATCACAATTATTACTAATTGAATCTTAACTAAATTTTAATTTTGTTTTCAAATCCTCTAACTTGATGATGTCTTGCAATTAAATTTACAAATTTCATATAATAAATTCATAAAATATTTATAAATATGTCTGAAATTAATTATTTCAAAATAATATTTTCTAGAAAATGGTACTCACTTCAAAATCTTACTTGTTAATAAAATATTATCTATTCTTATATGCAACAAACTTTAATTTGACACACTAATATATATTAGAATACTTTGTTTTGGAATTTGCTCATGAACAAGAAGAATTGTTTTTTTTTTTTATCGGTAAATGTTAATTTATAAATTTTTATTAAAAATATCAGCTAGGAAATTCAAACCTATGATCTATTCATTTCCCTCCACTATTTATTTTACCACTCAACCCACCTTATATCATATAAAAATGACTTGACCTAAGATTTATATATACCTTGTGTGTGTGGCATGCAATATCTCTACATAAACTAGGTCAACAACACGGCATAATAATGAAAACAAAGAAGAATTGCACAAACTTTGGACGTATACACTTTTCTCTTGGAGTTTGTTTACAGAAGTGACAGCCACTTTCGTCCACTTTGCCCTAGTGCTGTCATGATCATTTAACATTGTTTTTTTTTTTAAGATGTTGGGTTCAAAATGAATTTTGTTAATTAGTATATATAAATGAGGAAAATGTTTATGCTTAACACTGTTAATAGTGACACTGTAATGCAAACATAAGAGTGCCGTGAGCTTCAATGACATGTAATCTACTTACAAGAAAAGAATTTGTTAAAGGTTCTCTTAGGTACTTAGTTGATCACATGTGATCTGATCTTAAGTTGAATGATTGATATTTTCACAAATACTTATTTAGTCAAACTATTTTTGAATTGTTCAACGATGATAGATGAGACCACACATGATCAATCGAGTGAGAGACCAAAGATTCACACATTCTTAAATGTTTATCATCACCGATATGGTCATTAGATAAGTATCTATCTCTTACCACTTTATTTGGTCTAGAAAAGAATTGTAAAGGAAAAAAAGAGAGTAGAAAGTGAGAAAATTAATTTTTTAGGTTGCTTGGTTGAATAAAAAATGCAACGAAATAAATAAATAAATAAAATATATATAGAAAAACTCGTACAAGAACTGCGTTTTTATGTGAAAATGAGAACAGACATTTTCATTCATTGAATCAAATTAGACGATAAGGATTAATGAAGTCTTTTAAAAATTAACATGCACCTACTTTATTTGATGTATCTCCTTTCCATCTTCATTGCATCCAAAGTTAAAAATAAAAAAGATTTACCAAATATTCAAAAAAGAATTATTTTATCACATCCTAAAATATTAAAGACTTATTATCATCGTCACCAAGAGTTGTCCCCATCACCATGGTTGCCACCACCACTATCACCATCACCGCTACTATCATGATCATTGTCCACATTATTGCCGTTAGGGTCACTACCACCGCCACCAACATGGTTATCGCTATTAGGGCCACCGTCACCGTTACCATCATGGTCATCGTCCCCGTTGTTGCCACTGCCACCACCGCGCGGTGGTGATAGCAATAACAATGGAGATGACGACCATGATGATGGCGGTGACAGTGACTCTAGTGGCGGCAAGAACCGCGTTGGTAACCATGTTGGTGGTGGTAACGATGACCCTGACGGCAACAACAAGGACAATAACCATAATGGTAGTAGTGATGATGATAGTGGTGGTAGTGGTGGTGGTCATGGTGATGGGGCAACTCTTGGTGGCAGTGATGATAAGTCTTTAATATTTTAGGATATGATAAAATAATTTTTTTTTGAATATTTGGTAAATTTTTTTATTTTTAATTTTGGATGCAATGAAGATGGGAAAGAGATAGATCAAATAAAGTAGGTGCATGTTAATTTTTAAAAGATTGCATTAATCATTACCGTCTAATTTAATCCAATAAATAAGAATGTTTCACATAAAAATATAATTCTTGTATAAGTTGTCATATATATATATATATATATATATATATATATATATATATATATATATATATAATCATAATGGTTTATAATACTCACGAATCTTACTAAATTAACTGTACTAAACTCCATGATAATTAATAAATATAATTGTCTTAATACTATATAAACCTTTTCTTTCCAATTTGAAAAAGAAAAAATTTCCGAATGAGTCTCGTAACATATTTTCTTTCCTCCCATGTTTTCTTCTCCATCAAATAATAGAAAACCTTTTGAAAAACGTGTTTCTCTCATTTTTCTCTCGTTGTGTTTTTTTTTTCAAACAAAGATTACTCTCTTCTATTCTAACATGTATCCATCTTTTTATATATAGGCAGTGTTTTAGGTGAAAATAATTTTTAAATGAGAACAAACAATAGTAATTATTGGTTAAAATTAAAAATAATAAACATATCACATTAAAAGTTCAATTATAAGTGTATCATCATAAAATTCTATCCCCCTCTCTCTCAATTACACTTTTTTCCAATATGAAATAATGTTTAATTTTATTAATAACTTGAATTTAAGTCTTGAATATGTGTCAAATATTTAAGTCGTCATTTTATTCACAATCCGAATGAAATGCAGGTTTGTTTTAGCATTATAATCCTAAAACATGGAAATTTAATTTGAAATAACGTAGATAGATGTAGAGACTTAAAATAAAAAATAGAGGTAGTGGGTACTTGTAATTAAGTTATTAGAACTTTGCAAATGGGTCCCCTCAATTAGTCTACTTTACCATTTGCAATTTTTCAGGCAAACATGACTGAGAAAAGAATCAAATACTGCGTAACACCACCATTACACTTGGTCCTGTTAATTATGGCAAGGAAGAAAACATCGACGTCTCCTAATTTTGTTTTCTTTTATTTTTTCAGAATTACTAAACACAGTAGTTCTGAATTTTAAAACATAATCGACAAATAAATTTGACTTTAATGAAAACAATTATGACTCAAGTTGAGTAATTAATTCTATCCATCAATAATCAATTAATAATATATATACAAAATTGTTAAAATTTATATGCCTAACAATAATCTAAATTATTAGTTCCCTACTTGCAAGAATATAAGGAGAAGATTCACGTGATGTCAGTATATAATTAATATCTTGTGGATAGCAATTCAAACTTTATAATTTTCAATTTAAGTGGGGAGGATTATACAATTCATATAATTTTTAAGTGTGGTTTAAATTTGAGTCTTATGTTTAGAATTAAGACTCAATTTGACTTTTTTTAGTCTTATGCTATTTTTCCTATTTATTGGAGCTCTCCCTAAGAAATTTCTTAATATTTAAGAGTTTGTTCAAAAATCAAAGTTAAATAAAACCATTCTTCCATCTTGTCTAATAATCTGTTAGGTAAATATCCATTTTGGTTATAAAAAGATTCTAAAAAGATATGAAGCAATTATATATTGGTTTCCGAAAGATAAGATGTAAAATAAATTTTTTATTAACAAATATCTAAAAAATGTGATATATTTATTTTTTCCTAAAAATCATTTTGTTACCTCCAACATCCTAATTTATGTAGGATCTCAAGACTAATTTATTATTTAAAATTAGGGATAAAATGAGTCAACCTGTTAAAAATGAGTCGAGATGAGTTGAACCTAAAAAAAATGGAGGGGGATGGACAGATTTGTCTATGATCGGTGTGGGTCAGAAGGGTCAACCCATCCCGCCATCAAGTTGATGGGTTGACCCATCAACTTTAAGTTTTATTTTTAATTTATTTTTTGTAAAAAAAATACTTATATTTATATATTTTTTATTTTTAATTATTCAATTATAAATTATTATAACAAGAGAAATTAAATAATAAATACAAAAGTAATTTTTTTTTTGTTAAAAGAGTATGTCAGTTTTTGATTTTCACTTTTTTTTAATTAATTATTTTTTTTTTTATAAAAAAAATTATTAATATATTTATTTTTTAGACGATTTTTTATTATATTATTATTTGATTTATTATTCATACGTAACATCAACTTCTACATGATAATTTATTATTTATTATTTATTAACACTCTTAATTAAATAATTATAAATATAATATAATAAAAAAATAATTTTAATAATTAGGTGAGACGGATTAAACAAATTAACAGATTATAAACAATCCTCTGCTTTACTATTTTTTAACGGATTGAGACCTAACTTTTTATCACCCCTATACAAAAACACCAACCAGACTAATTTATCAACAATTCATTGAATAATTTGAGAGTTTACGCTATCAGACAATTATGAATATAATCCAATAAAACAGTAAAAATAAAATAAAATTGGGTTTGAGTGAGAACGCATGAAAAAGTTGCAGCACAGCGTAGATAAGCGTAGCACTATTGTCTAAAAAGAAAATTGGAAGTGAAAGGAAACCAATGAAAAATCGACAAATAGCTCCTGCAACCTATCACACCATGCTCCTTTTAGTATTTGTGTCTGACGTTGTCACTCACAAATGTCACTCACCCAAATTGATTTAATGTGCCCTACGTGTAAGTGTGTAACCGTCCATTCTCTTAACTTTTTCTTACTGTCATAACTATTTTCAGAACTTTTACTCTTCTCTTTTTAAGGTTTTGGAGTTTGCATTTTTAATAAATGGAGTTGTTGTCATTTATGTGTCAATGTGTTTTTTTTTTTTTTTTTTGAGTTTTGTTGATGAGGGTTTTGAAAATATTAGCTAAGAATTTAACAAATAAAAAAAATATTATAAATAGTCATCCAATA
The DNA here is from genome assembly GCA_014843725.1 of Amphicarpaea edgeworthii. NCBI lineage: Eukaryota > Viridiplantae > Streptophyta > Magnoliopsida > Fabales > Fabaceae > Amphicarpaea > Amphicarpaea edgeworthii. The sequence goes on from CM026329.1 coordinate 4,322,711, forward strand.
TTGTAATGCTGACACTTTTGCATAACATTTTTTTTAATTAGTATTCTCCTTATTTTTTTTAGTAGTTTAATTTTTTTAATAAGATATATTTAATAGAAATAAAAAAAATTCCAAATGTATAAAAAGATTTTTTTTTAGACCAAATAAAAAGCATTTATTACTCATTGTAATATTTCAAAAGCATGGGGAGTTAAGTATTATGGGTTATATTTGGATTCTATAAACTTAGTGCATAATATTTTTAAAGAGAAAACATAAAAGTAAAATATTAAACTTGTCTTTTATTTTTATAAATTTTACTAGTTAAGTTGAAATAATTTTGTGCCAAATAATCAATGCACAAATAAGGTTTTTCACAAGTTATAACAATTTAGAAACTTTAATTTTTAATGAGTTTCTCATGCAACTTTTCCTAAATAAAATATTTATGGAGAAACTCATCTAATTTTTTTTTATAGTTAGTTTGTGATGAAATTTTAAAACAAACTTCAATTAATTAATCTAAGTGTACTTTTTTTCATATATAAATTTTCTATTATATAACAAATAATGAAATTCATATAATTTATTTTTTATTTATATAGGAATTGAGTTTAACTCAAACCCAAATTGAGCTAGTTTTTAAGATTGATTAATTGAGTTAAATAACTCATGAGATAGGAATTATTTTTCATTTATATATACTATATATATTGATCTTATCATTAATCAATATGAGATCTCTTAACAATATTGCAACCATTAGAAATGAACAATAACATTGCATTTGGGTTGAAGAGAATCATCTATGGAACCCACCTAGTGATGCTAACGTACACTAAAATGGTGGTGGTATTTAGGGAACATCATGGAGAGTGTGTATAGTAATTGTTGCAACAAAAAAGCATGTGAAAACTTTGATTGATTTGAAGACTATGGAAAGCTCTAGCTAGCTTTATTTTATGTTGTGAGTATAACTGTTGCTCTACTACTTTTAGGAGGTTATTTTTTAGATTGTCAGTTTTGTCTTAACATGCTTAGTAAAAAAATTAAGAGATTTATTTTAGATAGGGTTACAAATAGGCTTATATCACTTGTTGGAAGCCTAAGACCTAGTCCATTTAAGGCTTAACTTGACTCATTTAACAAAAAAATACTAAACCTATACTTTTTAAGAAGCCTATCTAATTAAGTAGGTTAGACTATAAGTTTTTAGAAAAGCTTAATGACCTATTTATAGATATTATTTTAATAAAATATTAATATTTAATATATAGTATATATAGTATTACATTATTATATCGTTATTTTATCAAACTAAAGCACTATGTTTTTCTTTTAGTAAAGTCAATTTTACTAGCTATAAAATTTAATATATTCTTGTGGTTTTAATCGTGTTTTACTACTAAGACCAGTGTTAGTGTTTTTCGGTGCGATCGCCGGGACCCATAATTAAGGATAAAAAAAAAAATAGTTGAACTTTAGGTTTACAAATAGGCTATATCACTTGTTGGAAGCCTAAGACCTAGTCCATATATTTAAGGCTTGACTTAACTTATTTAACAGAAAATACCAGACCTATACTTTTTAAAAAGCCTTTCTAATTAAATAGGTTAGACTATAAGTTTTTAGAAAAGCTTAATAACCTATTTATAGATGATATTTTAATAAAGTATTAAAATTTATTTTATATATATATATATATATATATATATATATAATTATATCATCATTTTACCAACTAATGCATTATGTTTTTCTTTTACTAAAGTTGATTTTACTAGCTATAAAATTTAATATATCACTGTTAACTTGCAAGTTTATTGGATTGGTTAGTGATAATCTCTTGTTAGCCTATAATATATTTTTTTGAATTATAGGTCTATCAGTCCATAAACCTATTGATTTTTTTATCTGAAGGAATCAAACACAGTATCATAAAGAATTTATAATACTCATAGATCATGTTCAATCAATTGAACTATACCTCATTTGTATCTATTGACTTATTTATGAATAAAACTATTTATCTATTTAAAGTCTCAATATAAAATAAGTCTTCAAATAAGTTAAGAAGCCGAGCTATACTTATATAAAGACCATTCCAGTTAGATACAAATTAAAGATAGACAAAATTATCTACGTGTGTGAAAAAACACAACCAACTTTTTTTTAAGAAAAACTTTATTCACGTCGCTTTTGAATTCTTGTTTTAGGATGCCTAATTTTATTTTTTTTGGTGTTGAATTGAACCGATTTTCAAACACACTCATAATAGCTATACTTAAACCATGAATTTTAAATTAGGGTAGCACAAACTAATTTCACATTTTGAGTACAAATGTCTCAAGTTATTGGAAATTTTATGTTGTGGACCATTTGGCAAATACTATTTATTTTTTCTTTGAATCATTTAATTTGGGTTGAAGAGATACACAACTTATGTTTCCTCCATACTTGCGATAAATAATGTAATGACTAATGACTGTTGCTAATTTCCATCATTAATAAATTCTGCGCATATGTCAATTTTAAAAATAGTATATGTACTATTTCCTTAAAAAAATGTACTACTTTCAAAATAAAATAAAAGATTATGTACTACTTTCAAAATAATGTACTACTTTTAAAATAAAATAAATAAAAATATTACACGTGTATTTTAACGTAAATCTAATAGATAAAAATACAAACATTTTAATATGTTGTTTGGCTCAAACTTACTTTTCTAATCAAACTTGCTCTAAACTTAAACTTGTTGAGACGTGAACTCAAAGATTACAAGTTTATTGTTTAAATCAATATTTACATTATTGGGAAAAAAAGTTTGGCAATGATCCCGTAAATATTAATGTATTTGTACTATATGCCTTCATTTGATTTGATAGGCAACTTTTATTTATTACTTAATTAATATTGTTTACATTACTGCAACACACTTCACGCTTGTAATTAAGTAATTGAAAATTTCTGGAAAAAAATGAGATTAAACTTGTTTTTCACTTTAATTTCAAACTCTATTTAAGCTATTAAAGTTAAGGTTATGCTAGTTGTTGACCATATTTTTACATCGAAAAAATACATCCTTTTAACCTAAAACCCTATCCCTAAATCATAAACTAACTAAAATTAAAATTAAATATTTTAATTAACCAAAAAGAATACAATGCAAAATTGGGTAGTCTTTGGGACCAAAACCGACTTTCCTATATATGGATAAAAAGAGAAGTAGGCTTTTGGGGTGGATGTTCACTTGATACAAAAAAACGTATATTGGTAAATAATTTGTGCTGTTTTGGCAATTATTTTCTTTATAATTATATTGAAATATAAAATAGAAACATTATACAATTTCTAAAGTTGAATTTAAAGTTTCAAATAAATCACAAAGAGGGTTTTACTAGCATTGTAGTCACCGTATTCGTAGAGTAATACCAGAATGACTTTTTTCAAAGGTAGCAAATAGATAATACAAAAAAAATGTATTGTTATTATTATTTATTTAAGAGGCTAGAGGACATGCAAGAGGTATTTGGATTTTGTCAGAAAGACTGGATGTCAACTTTAATCTTCTACACTCCACGAATCAATGTATTACCTTCAGGTTAGAAAAGGTAAATAGTAGGTGGAACTGCTCTGCGCTATATGCCTCCCTCATTCCTACGGTGAGGGCTGTTCTTTGGGACCACTTGATCAAGATTGACAATAACATGGAAGGACCGTGACTAGTCATTGGCGATTGGAATGAGATTACTTAACCATCGAAGGTTACAAGGGGAGCCTTCCACCAAGCCAGGGCCAATGCTCTTTACGACGTTCTCACCCAGTGTGGCCTTATTGATATGGAAACCACAGGAAGCTTCTTCACGTGGCATAAGAATATTCAAGCAAGTGGGTTCATACAAAAAAAACTTGATAGGTGCATGGCTAACGCTGACTAGTGTCTTGCCTACCCTAATGCGTTGTTGGAAACTTTTTTCCCCCACAACTCGGACCACAATCCTCTCCTTCTTTCTTGCCGAAAAGCTGACTCCCGCATAAACCATTCCTTTCATTTTCAAGCAGCTTGGCTTTCCCACTCGGAGTATGCAAATATTGTGACACAAGCATGGGGTCAAACTATCGGAGACACTTTCCATAAGCTTAATAAGGTTCGTGACAACTCTATCATCTTTAACAAAGAGGTCTTTGGGAATATTTTTCAGGACAAAAAGAAGTTGGAATTTCATATCAAAGGAGTCCACCGAGAACTAGAGATTTAGGCTACTTTCGACTTGATTCAGTTCGAGAAAGCCTTGTAGGACTAGTACAACCATATCATTTTTTGCGAAGAAATGTGATGGTTCCAGGAGTCCTGTGAGAATTGGGTGAGATTTGGCAATAAGAATACTAAATTCTTTCATACTCAAACGATTATCAGAAGACGCAAGAATAACATTTCTGACCTGTTTATCGATAATATTTGGTGCACTGAAGCATCCCTTATTCAGAAGGAAGCTCAATCATTCTACCAAGGTCTCTTCCAATCTACTGCTAGATGTCTTCCCAATTGCTTATAGCTAGTGCATGTTCCTCGATTGGAGGATCATGTCTCCCTCGGCCTAGCCGTTATCGTCACGTTGTGGGAAGTGAAGGATGCCCTCTTTAGCATGAACCCTTACAAAGCCCCTGGGCTAGACAGATTTCAACCTATATTTTTCAAAACCTTCTGGCCACATATCAAGGATGATATTACGCGCATGGTAGCTGAGATTTTTGCCACAATTATTGTCCCATCCCAAATGACTAAAACTTTGATAGTTTCCATTCCTAAGTCGGAGAATCCCACGTCCATCAGGGACTTTAGATCAATTAGTGTTTGTAATGTTTTATTCAAATTGGTCTCCAAGGTCCTAGTGAATCGCCTTCGACCATACCTAGATTCCATCATTGGTCCCCTTTAAAGTAGCTTCATCCCTAAGAGGGGAACTTGTGATAATGCCATCATCGCCCAAGAGATTGTTCATAGTATGCATAAGAAGACTGGAAAGACTGGATATGTTATGTTTAAGATCGATTTTGAAAAAGCCTATGATAGGGTTGATTGAAGCTTCTTGAGATTGACTCTGAAGGAATTTGGGTTTTCGGACAGTATAATAGACTTGGTTATGAACTGCACTACTACTACGTCCTTATCCTTAAAATGGAACAATGAGAGATTGCCATTTTTCTCACCGAGACGTGGTCTTCATCAGGGAGACCCAATGTCACCTTATCTCTTTCTTTTATGCATGGAGAAGCTAACGCTTCTCATTCAGGAGAAAGTAAGTAGTGGGGATTAGTAACCAGTTACGGTCTCTAGAGGTGGCCTTAAAATATCACATTTATTCTTTGTCGATGATTGTCTGTTGTTTATTAAGGCGTCGACAAATCAAGTGCAGTTGGTCCAGGATGTTATCTGGCTATTTTGTCTTGCTTTTGGCTTGAAAGCCAATAGTCAGAAATCTACGTTCTTCGTTTCTAAGAATGTTCTACGTAGTAAAATCCGTAATTCGCTACTATATTAGAGTTCCAACACACTCATAATCCAGGCAAATACTTGGGGTTCCCTCTCTTGGTAGGTAGGACCACTAAGGTGGATTTTGCCTCCCTCACAGACCGTATCAATAGCCGCATTGTAGGTTGGAAGGACCAACTCCTTAGCTGTGCTAGAAGAGTAACTTTGGCTATGTCAGTTATATCTGCTATCCCCTCTTACTCTATGCAAAACCTATGGATCCCGGAGGGAATTTGTAATAAAATTGACTCTAGGTTAAGGTGCTTCATCTGGGGAGGGAATCACAATCATTGGGTAGATTGGTCTATGATCTCTAAAACTTGTGCCAAAGGAGGTTTGGGCATTCGTCAATGCCGCCAAGCTAACATTTCCCTACTTGGCAAACATGTGTGGGATCTTTTACACGGCAAGGATAAGTTATAGGTTCGCTTGCTATATGTGAAATATATTTGGCCAAAAGAATATACTTCACCTTAAGAATTCCACAAGCAGCTTGATGTGGACATCAAAGCCCAAGCCCATGACTAGATGGAAGCCCAAGACCCAATACAAGGCATAGGAGGGCCCATGACAAGAGCAAGAGCTAAAAAGGCCCAAGAAGCTTTGGAACATATGGCAACAAGGGAGAGTTGCTAGTCCTGTCTGTTGATTGCTTGGAATAAAGGCCCACTTACAGACTTAGTTATTTAATTAAAAAAATAATAATGTTAAAGTGCTTGCAGCCAATTTTGAGCCGTTGACCTCAAACTAAACTTTGCCTCGCCTTAACCACTAAGACATATTAGCTATGCTTGTAATGTTGGGATTTTACATTTCTCTTATTTTGTTGAGAACAAATTTGTATAAATCATTTGGAATTGAATGAAAATGCAGATGCTGATTGTTTTGTCAAAAGAGAGAATTGTCTCTGCTAGGGTTCTTCCTTGAACCAGTTGATCTTATCAAGAATTCCTTAAATTCTTGTGGCGATCCCTAGGCTTATCAAACATCATTGTTTGTGGTGCCTATCTTGTTTTTCGTTCTTCCCCAATTCGTATTATTCTTCGTTTTCGCATTTCTCGTTTGTGCCTTCAGCCCCATTTTTCCCAGGTTCATTCTGTACATTTTACGTATCCCTTTCGAGTGTTTCTTGACCCTAAATTGCAATTCAGAACGTCATCTTTCTCCTCGATTTGAAATCGTTCAAATCCGAGTTCTGTAGGCTGAGATACGATCAAGAATTAATATTCATTTCTGGGTTGCTCTTGGTGCGCGAATTCCATCCTAGAAGATCCAATTCGAACTAAGCATGTGATTTTCCCATCACAGCTCGTATGTTTGGTCCTCTATTATGAAAGCCTTATCTCATCTCAAGCAAGGTTTCACGTTCAAGATTGGGGACGAGGATTGCTCTTTTTAGTTTGATCCTTGGTTAGAGGAGGGACCATTGTATGACATGGTGAATGAGGTCCATGAGAGGGACATGCAATTACGCGTTAAGGGTGTCTATTTTGATGGCTATTGGTACTTTGATGTCCTTACTACAACCTTGCCCCAAGGCATTCAGAACACTTTTCTGTACTTGTTTCTTAATCCTTTTATGCCGGATACTATTAGGTGGAGTGCATCTAGCTCGAGAAGATATGATATGTCCACCTATGCATGGTTGAGCTGAGAGCTTGCTTTCATCTTACCTGTGCTGAGTTCTGGTTGTGGGTGTGGAAGTTCAAGCTACCTGAGAATGTTAAACACTTTATTTGGCTCACCTATAGAGGGAGTCTTCCTACTAACTCTTTCCGCTTCATACGGCATATTACTACTGATTCTTCTTGTTGTAGGTGTGGAGATGCCAATGAAACATGGATTCACATCCTTCGCGATTGTCCCTATGCATGTAAGGTGTGACAATACATCCAATTGCAGTATGGTCTTGATTTCTTCGTTGATGATGCTGCATATTGGCTCAGAAGTAACATTTAAGAAAATTTTCAATTCTTATTTGGAACCACTTGCTAGATGATCTGGCGCGCGAGGAATGGGTGGTTTTTAACGATATAGTTTGGCCAGACTAGTATATGCATAACTAGATAAGTTCTCTTCTACATCTAGCCAAAGGAACCAGCTCGACCAGCTCATCCCCAACAGATAGGATACTGGTTAATTGGGAACCTCCTCCACAAAATTACATCAAGATCAATATGGACGGTAGTTCCTTTGGTAATCCTAGCTTGTCAAGTTTTGGTGGCATTCTACAAGATTTTGCAAGCAATTGGATCACGGGTTATATGGGCAGTTGTGATTTTACTTTTAACACCACCGCTGAGTTGTATGCCATTTTCCATGGCATTAAATTTGCTCACACAAAAGGTTTCTCTAATGTTATTTATGAAACGGATTTCACCACTTCTCTTAAATTCATCATTGAGGGCATTGACGCTGTTCATCCTCATGCAGGTATGGTTTCGGTCATTCGTAGTTACGTACAACTACCTTGGAATATTAGCTTCAAGCATACGCTTAGGTAAAGAAATGCTGTGGCAAACATTTTTGCAAGTCAGGAGCCAAATCCTCTCCTCGTTTATTTTATTAAATTCTTGTCCAGCTTCAACTTCGAATTACTTAGTTGCTGATGCCTCAGTCACTCTCTTTTGTAGGCCTTAGTACCATTTTTTAATTTCTTCATTCATCAAAAAAATTATTATTTATTAATCTATGCTTAAACTTTAACTTTGAACTAATGTTTAATTATATTTAACTATATTTTTTTCTTTATTATTTCCATATTAATTGTTTTTCCACACGCTTTTTATCTCTGCTTTTTTATATAAATATTTCTATACATTTATAATATATTTCTAAATTATATTTATAAGCATCGTACCTAGGCTGGAGCTCATTACTAAGGGTAAGCATCCTACTTCTTGTTTAGTTCATTTATAACTTAATCATATTTTATTTTAAAAAAATATAAAATTAATTTTTAAATTTACTATTTAATAAAACATTTTAGTATTATAAGAATCTACAAATAAAAATGTGTTAAACATATGGTATGATATTGTGAAATTTATATATATGAATTATTGACGAAGTTATTAATGTTGAAATGGTAAAATTTGGGTTTGATTTATTTAACAATTGAATTCAATCTCAAATTAATATTTCATGACAAATAGTTGGATAGCTTTGACACTGTACCTAATCTAATAAAAACATGACACGTGAATTGAGTAACCAATGTCTCATTTAATTTAATTTATCTTAAATAAGTATTTTTTATACCGTATACGCATATAGTTAGGGTTACAATCAATCAAGTCTATCACTGAGTATGATAGGGCATTTTAATAATTTATAAATTACTTTGAACAGCTTAACGTTTATATATATATATATATATATATATATATATATATATATATATATATATATAGAAAGTTTTAAATATTATTTATAATTTTTTCTTTTCATTTGCTCTTCAATCAAATAAAAGAAAATATAGGAGTAATAAGTGGTCTGAAAGAAAAAAATAATAGGGGAAGGACAGGTCGTGGTTTGACTTTTTTTTTGTTAATAAAAATTAATAATTAATAAAATAAAAAATATTATCAATATCTGTTCTCTTTTCATTTGAAAAAGGGGATAAACTTTGATAAAGACCTAAGCAATAATGTAATGATGCATTGGTAATGAGTATGTGCCACACAAAGATTGTCGTAAAATTAACCACTAAATATGTTGCACATATATATATATATATATATATATATATATATATATATCTTCGAAAAGTTTCGAAAGCAAATTATGCTAACGCATGCAGAACACTTGGAGCTAATGAAAGTTACATCGTGAGTGTTTATTTTAGCAATTCATTTAAACGGGGTTATGATTAAATCAATTGTTGGTAGTCATAATCCTAATAATGCATGCAAATAGGTCCATGCCAGCCATTTTCCACACACTTTATTAGCACACTGATCAATTCTTGTTTAGCTTAAAAAAGATAAGTTTGAGTGCTTAATTGACCACTTTCTTGAATCTTTGTGTATGATTAAGCATTGCAGCATGCAAGTCACATTACCTCAAATTACAAAAGGGAAAGTTGAGAAAAATGAGGAAATTTATTATGAAAAGCAATTTGAGAAGAAAAAAGCAAAAGATCAAATTGAAGATATATTGGGGGAACTCTCTATGTCCACACGGTTTAATTTACACTCCATCTTTTAAAGAATTTAATGATAATATACTTAAGTCTTATGGTTTAAAATCAATTAATTATAAAAGTTAACTTATTATTAATAAATGATTGTGATTGATTTACACTATATATTATCATTAAAATTTTTGTTAATACAATAGCACTAGAAGGAGGAAAGTATTATTGGACATTGGCAAAGTCTTAATTGTCTGACTTTTATTGGAAATTTGAGTTTGACTTACTTTGACAATATATAATATATTTAGAGTTTTTAATTCTTATAATTAATATCGCATATTTATCCTTGTTTTGTTTTGTTTAATACTGTATAAGTAGTTTTTTTTGTTAGGCTCACTAGTAATCATAGAAATCAGTATAAAAGAAATACGTATGGCGGTGGGGCGGGGGTGGGATTAACCTCCCCAACTCCCGTCCCAGACATCCTAAATTATCCATTTTATTTTTTGTCAGAATTTAAAAATTTGATCCATCCCCATCCCCGTCGAGAATCGGGTTTCCCAACCCCATCCCATCCCCCATATACATGATAGTCTCAAATCATAAAATAATTTACATGATCATTTCAAATATTACTTGGGACAACCTTGTATAACACACTTTTATTTTTCATAATAATCCAAAATGTTTCATTTATTTTATCAATATAAATATTATTTAACAATTTTTTTTATATATAAAGTTATTATACAATGAGTTAAAAATATTATTTTATAATAAATATAATTAAATTAATGTTTAATATAAATTTTTAAACTTATGATTTATGTAATAAATAAATAGATTACTCTAAGGTATTTATATAATTTACTATATTAATAGTGGGGACATGTGGGTGCGGGTGTGGGGTAGGGATCACAATTCCCAACCCCAACCTCGTCCCTGACTTTCTTAAGCGGAGAAAACCCAAATCCACACCCGTATCCGGTCAATTCAGAATTTTTCCGTCAAAATCGAGATGGGAATAGGGATATCCCACGAGTCTGGATTCAATTGACATGCCTAAAAAGAAATTAGCAATTAATACATCTAAAAATTGTAATATATTTCTTATAATTAAGACAAAAAATACTACTATTTTTAAGACCGAAGATACTATGTACAAATCAGGGAGAACAATTAGCAATTAATACATCTAAAAATTGTAATATATTTCTTATAATTAAGACAAAAAATACTACTATTTTTAAGACCGAAGATACTATCTACAAATCAGGGAGAACAATTTGATATATAGTGATCAGTGAATATAATGACATGAGATATTTTTTATAATAATTATGTGAAACAAAAGAAAAGGTCAACTTAAGAGAAGGGAATATATATTGGGATAATTTGTTTAAAATTATAATAAGTATTTATAAAATAAGTGATTATCATATAATTGATTATTTAATAAGTAGATAGAATTTATTTATTTAAATAAACAGAAAATAATTAATTTTAAGAAAAAATAGTTTAAACACATACTAAAAATATAAATAATTATTTATTTTATTAAAATAAATTATTATTTTATCAAATAAGTTTAACAAACCAATTCAAATATCTTGTTGCGCCTAAGGAAGTGTAGACTCTACAATAATTAGATTTTATGATAAATCAAAGAAGAGTGCTAGAGATGGGAACCGATGTAGAAATGAATTAATGGGGACTTATTTTACTTAATTTCTAATAAATAATGAGTTTTATAAAAATATTTATTATGAATTTTATGTATAAAATTAAAGACACAGTTGATGATTGAATAAAATGTGTAAATATTGTAAATCCCTATATAACGGTGTTCAATTTTTATAGATAAAAAAAGAGATATGATTAGAAAGAAATTAAGTAAACATTAAACTAAGTATCCTATTTTTTATTTATTTATTTTCTTCTATTATAATTATTTAAAATGTTATTTTTTTTCCTCACATGTATAAAGAGTCTTGAGGGTTGTCTCTCCTTAGATCTGTTCCTGACTAAAATTACATTTTTAATATAATATTTTTTATTGATTAAAATTTATTAAAAAAATAAAAAAATCATTTATGAGATATATTAAATAAGGAGTTAGACGCAAATAAATATGGAAGTTTTAACAATTTTAGAAAAATATATTTAAGAGTATATTAGCAACACTTTTCTAAGTCAAATTTGAACGAAGTTAATATAAATATATCAATTGCTCAAAATTTTAATTATATTAAAGTGGAATCGAGGCTTACACAGAACATATATAAGGCATTTAAAGTGTCCTCTAAATTAAGGAGAGTTTTAAAATTCTGTGCCTATTCTATTCCTTTATCATATGAACGAGGTTGCACAGCAGTGATGCTTATAATATCACAAGGTACAACTAATATAGTACGGGAAAAAAATGGCAGTACTATCTTAATTACATGTTCTACATATGAATTAAGTGCATCAGTTATAGTTAATAATTAATGAGGTATAACTCAATTATTTGAATAAGATGCATAATTCTGTTATAAATTCTTTGTACCGATAATTTTATTTATATAATTTTTAAGATAATTTTATAAAAATTAATATACTTATAATTAATAAATAAAATGAATTTTGATTTATGAATATCAAACGTGTTTGAACAACCATTAAACCTTGTTATGCATGAATTTTAATAGCAAGAATACTTTTACAAAAATCTTTTTGTTATGAAGTCATTTTTCAATTATTATCCATATATATATATATATATATGATTCTTTTTCTTATAATAAACTCATATTTAAAGATAAATATTATTTTCTTAAAAACATTAAATTATACACAAAACATGGTTCTTAAAAACATTAAATTATATATATGATGTCAGTTCAGCTATCAACAAACTTACAGTACTTATAGACATGATTGATAGGATGTTTTTTTGTACATAACATAACACTGATTTTATGATGTTTTAAAAAAAATGATGTCTTCATATCGTAGGGTAGTACCCCTTCCCAATCCCATATCTCACTTCTACACTACAAGCAAGAAACGTGGCCTTCTTGACACCTAGTAACTGTAAATTTCTTTTCGTTTGGCATTACTTTTGACACTGCTAGCAGCATGGTTATTAGAAGGACGCTTTAGAATTCTAGTTCAGACATTCTTATATTGAATCCCATGATGAAAAAATGTTTATTGCACGATCTTATATATCTACTTGCACTTTTTCACATTTGTATTATTGTATATGCAATTAAAATTAAATTTGATATATCAAGGATATACATTTGGTAAATGCATGGCTTGACTCTTTAAAAATGTTGTCAAGACTTCATTCTTGGTCATGTATATGTAGATGCATGATTTTCTTAAGACAAAATCCATTTTAATGATCTTTTATGTTTGGAAAGTAATTAATTAGTCTTTGATTATCGGTTGAAAAATATTTTGTTGAAAATATTATATAAAAATAAGGAACTTAATTAAATAATAAAATATATACACAATGAACCTCAATTTTATAAGTTTTTTAACATATATATATATATATATATATATGGATAATAATTGAAAAATGACTTCAGAACAAAAAGATTTTTGTAAAAGTATTCTTGCTATTAAAATTCATGCATAACATATTATATGTTAAAAAACTTATAAAATTGAGGTTCATTGTGTATATATTTTATTATTTAATTAAGTTCCTTATTTTTATATAATATTTTCAACAAAATATTTTTATGAAATTTATTATAATAATAATAATAATAATATTGAACTCATACAAATAAAATGTTACATATTCCATTACACTTTTTTGCTTATTACTTTTTTTTTTTTTTTTTTTATCTTTCCCTATTAGTTAAATCACTTAATAATTACATTATTTCTTCTCTCTACCTCATCTATCCCTTGGTGTAAAAAAAATAAAATTCATCGATATCCCTATAAATTATTTTTCATATAAGAAAAGTTCTTCCAAATATGAAGTTAAAATCCAAGACATGTAGCAGTCTATCGTTGACCAGCTTTTGTGAAGCTGAAATAGTACATATATACCTGCACGCCCTTAGACCATAGAGAAGGGGTATCGTATAGTTGTACATTACATTATTACACTTTTTATTTTCTATATCATTTATAAATTAGACCATAGAAAAAGGGTTATTGGTTGTATTGCTTTTGTACATTACATTATTACACTATTTTTTTATATATCATTTATAAGAAAAACAAAAAAAATATTTTAGTCATTTAACTTTTAAATTAGTTCAAAATGATTTCTTAAATTTTACACTGTGAATAACATTAAAATATTAGCGGCTAAAAGTCACTGCAAAATGATAAGTAAAATAATTTCATCATTCACAAATCCTAATGTTATTGTCTACAGGGATGTAGAGACCGTCTTCCTCGTCAAAGGTGACATAATTGAAAAGATGATTAGGGTTTGTAGAAGGAGAAGGGGATATGGAAAGTAGAGATCTGAGATACATATTTTGTAACCATTTTTAGTCATCAAAATATTGAAATTATTAACGACATCAATTTTAAATGGACAAAGTGATAATTTTGAATCCGTTTTAAAAAATAAATGATTAAATGATTTTTTTAAAGAATAAATGATCAAATTAAAAAGATTAAACAGGATAAAGAACTAAAATGATCTTTTAACCTAAAAATTGTGTTTATATATGATTATCACATACAGTGTTATAAACTCTCGGGTCGATTCTTAGAAATAAAAATAAATAAGTTTAAAATCCAAATTAAGAAAATAAGATTTAGAACTACCTAGTTACTGTAGCATTAGATGCGAGATCTAGGAACTGCGTTGTAATCAATGCTGTGGTTACTTTTGTAGTTCTAGTTGTTGTTAGCTTTACAAAAGGGCTGTTGTTATATATTCTAAATAATATCTTCCAGCATTACGCATCCATCATAGGTATACCATACCTACTCAAACTCAGCGACAGATCATATCATATATCATGTGATGATAGATAAGCTTAGCTTATATTGTTATATATACACACACAAACAAGAGGGTGTAGAAGGCAAAAAAATTTGCAGAAAATATATAGCTGCAGAAAAATATACAATTATGCTTTTTCTATCTGGTATTCTGAAAAAGCAGGTTTAGTTTTATTTGTGGAAAGAGATATTATAAAGCATAGAAAAAAATTGTATAAGATGGGTAGGGGAAAGGTGGAGCTGAAGAGGATTGAGAACAAGATAAATCGTCAAGTGACATTTGCAAAGAGGAGGAATGGTTTGCTCAAGAAGGCTTATGAACTCTCTGTGCTGTGTGATGCTGAGGTTGCCCTCATTATCTTCTCCAACCGTGGCAAGCTCTATGAGTTCTGCAGTGGCCATAGGTATGTTGATATATGAATCTCTCTCTCTTATTACCCCATCAAGCTTTTTTGTGTAAAATAAGAGTTGATTTGTTCTAGTTTTGACTTTTGAGGGAGTTTTGTCTTCTGGGGGTGCTTAAAGTTTGCATCTTGCTGCTGCTAAAGTGGTTTGTGCTTGTGTTTTTGCATTAGGGGTTTGTGTCTCACATGAGGCTTTTTTTTTTTTGGTTTCTTCGCTTTGTCTCTGGTTTTTTTGTGTCTGATTTGTAGGGCTTGATGAGTGCTGTGTTGTTTTTTTTTTCTTCTGCTTTCTCTTACTTTTTTTTTTTTTTTTTTTTTATGTTCATGTCTTTGAAGAATTGTTATATGAAAGAAGCTACAGCTTCCAGATCGCTTTGATTCAAAATTTTAGCTTGATGATTCAAGTTCATACATATAATGAATCTTCTCTAGTTATATATTTCTTATCATGGTTCAATTTCAGTTTATGGTTTAGTTTAAAGTTCATATATATTACTCATCTAAAACCACTCCTTTTTGATTTGTTCAAAATCCAAACTGTGGTATATGGTTTTGCTACAAGTGTCTCTTCTTGCAGTTGAAATTAAGTGGAACTTTCTCTTCTTAAAGAGTTTTGTTGAAAAATTAAAGAAGGTTGCAAAAATTTCTGTTGGTGTGTGGTCTCAGTTCTGGAGCTGCAATAATTTCTTGCAAATGAGTTGTTAGAATTATAAATATTATGATAATAATTTTTCATGTATTTGCACGTACTAGCCCTTTTTGGATTCAGGTCCTCTACAGTTTTGAAAACACTGATCTCAGGTGTTCTTTAGTTTTAATATTTGATAATTTAATATATAAAGAAGAGATACACTTGTATCTGAATAGTGAAATTATTAACTGTACCAGCAGTGTTCTTTTTAAAACCGCATGAGACATTAGATTCACTTTCCTTTGAAAATGGATGGTTCATAACTTTATGATCAAGTTCTATAGAGCTTAATTAGTCCTTAACATCTTCATTTTTACAATAAAACAGTTTAAGATGCATTTTTTTTCTCAGCTTTTTAGATGTGTTTTCATTTAACATTTACAGCAATTGCGAAAAATTATAGTCATGAGTATCTAAATTTCATTATGCAATACTTCAATTTGAAGTTTTTACCTTCCTGCAAAATGGCATCAAGAAAGTGTTTTTTGCCTTGATAGTTGTGTAAAGTTCCGAGTTTCTTATCTTATAGTACTGCATATAAAACAAACAAAGCTTAGTTGATTTTTACACCTATGCGACAGCAATGAAAATGTAATGTTATAACGTCCAATCTTCATTTTTAGGAGCCTTAAACCGTTGTCTGGTTATGAAAAGAAACACTAACATGTATACTTGATTCTGATTAGACATTCACCCATATGTCTCGGAACACATCAAAAGAAAAGAAAAGGAAAAGAAAAGAAAAGAAATTATGCATTTGCATTCAATCTAAAAGATAGGACTTGGGTGCAATGCATACTTTAGATCCGTTCAATTGGATAAAGAAAAAAAAAATGAATGAATTGAAATAAAAAAAATTGAATTAAAATAGAATGTAAAAGCGTGAGTCTCATATAATTTATTTAACTTATTTTATGCTCTCCTTAAATACAACACGAACAGACCTAGAGGGTGCATTGCACCCAACTACTATCTTTTAGAGCATGGAAATGGAAAGTTAAATTCATATATATTTTATTATATGATTTTGTACTGAAGACCTATGTATGATGTTTTGTAAGTATGCATTATTACTTTTTGAGGTGTCATCACGTAACTTTTCTTTTAGATTTGATAGGCTTCTTTACTGTTATATATAATAGGTTAATTTCTCTCTCCTTTTGGTGATTTTATAAGACCAACCATGTTAATTTGATCAACATTCCAGTTATTGTGTTATACTCTTTGGCATGCAACCACATATAAGTATGTTAATTACTGCATTATGTACTAGTAATTCACTAGAGAAGCTATGTACGGTAATTACTGCATGATTGATTCTGTGAAGTAGAGTAGTTAATTCTAAAAGTGAATCATAAAGATTAAAAAGTTGTGTAGACTTTGCTGCATAAGACAAATTATCTTCTATACATCATATATCTTCATTCCCCTGTGTTAAACTTTAGTATTAGAGACGATTAGTGGCCATGTATGATGTATATATATGGAGACATGCAAGAGATTTCCTTGGTTTTACTTTCTTTATAAGAGGCATGCTTAGTTATCCAAATATATCAGCTTGAAACTTTGATGAGTAAGCTAATGGTGGAAAAAGAAAGCTAAATAAACTTTCATTCTATAGTCTCTCAAATTATGTGCCATGTATTGAATGACACTTTTTATTACATTCTTGATGCTAATATTAATGCTTCATCCGTTTTAAAATAAGGGTCTTAGGTTATTTTAGGTTTTTTTTTTTTTATTCATGGGAATCAAACATGATATTATGGGAGGTTTACAATATTCATTATCTTGTTCAACCAATTGAGTAGACCCTCTTATTTTACTAGGTTGTTTGAGCAAGAAAAACTAATAAATAGATGAAAAAGAGTGAAATTTTACACAACTAACCTTAAAATTAGTAATACATTAAAAATTTAAAGTGACACTTATTAGAAATATTAATGAAAAAATTTAATATCACATGCAACACTTATTTTGGGACGTAGGGTTGCATATTTCAGAAGATTTATATCCATTTCCTTTTTTAAAAAAAGATTTATATTCATTTTATAGTAATAAATTGCGAACACTTCTCATCTTTAATTTATAAGAAAAATGATAGATGTAGTATGTACTCCTTTTGTTCCCTATTATAAGTAAAATATATATACATTTTTTATTCTCATATTTTTTTTTTTTGTTTTATTTAATGATGCTCTTCCTACAATACATTTTCACATTTTCTTTGTGAGCAAGTTTTAAGGAGTTTCAAAGAACTTGACATTTTTTTTCAAGAATAATTTAGGAGAAATATTTGAAATTTAATACATTCAAGTGACTTCCTTAATATGTGTGAAATGCATTTTTTTTTTTCTTATAATAGAAATCAAATGGAGTACTTTTTTATTCATCAATATTAGTTGTTAATTGATCAATAAGAGAGATTCGAACTCCAACTTCTCTCTTCCCTCCTCCTTCAATCACAAGTCAACCTAATAACTTTTAGATGTAATAAGTATTTGATGTGATAAGAATTGAGAAAAGATAAATGAAGTTAACTTTAAGTTTCATATTGTTTGACAAAGAGTTTAATATAGATGATATAAGAAAGTAAACTCATATCAATTATCAAATGATATAAGATTTTGGGTAAATACATAGTATTATGTGCACTCTTATAGCCTCATGCAGCTTGCAGATGGTTAGTGTGGCTCCATGTTAATATGTTGTGAGTACTTTGACTCTTTATTGAGAACCTCGTTAACCCATTTGTACTCAAAGATGATTCCCTTAAAGGGATAGAATAGATAATTGTGACTCCCACTTAATTGAGGAAAAAAGGTTAAATTTTTTAGTTTAATTGTACTGCATAATTTTATATTTTCGTTCCAACAATTCTTCATTTATAATAAGTTATTTAATATGATTTCAAAGTTTTATTTGGGTTGGGTAAAGATAAGGAAAATGCTTTTTTATTTATGATCTAATGTTTTACCTTACCCCTGCAAATTTCCTTTTAAATCTTGAATTAAAATAATTAAGTAGATATATAATCATATCCTGGCTATTTGTTTCAGCATGGCCAAATCACTTGAACGTTATCACAGATGCAGTTATGGAGCCTTGGAAGTACAACACCAACCTGAAATAGAGACACAGGTTCATTTTCCTCCTTTTGACTTGAATAAGTTTCAAGTGGATAAAGAAGATAGAAAATGTAAAAAGTATAGGATATGTTTGGTTTGACAGAATATTTTTTATTATAAATAATTATAAAAAATTTATTTTATTTCTTACATTTAAAGATTTGTATAAAAATGACAAATGCTATTTTTATTATTATTTGTACAATTTTTTTAAAAAAGAAACTAAAATAAAAATAATGTTCATTTTGTTATTTTCTGAATAAATATTTTAAAATAAAAAAAGTAAAACTATAAGTGATATTTTGGTTTTATTTTTTATTTTTTTTATAAAAACAGAATATTTTCACAAATAACTAGATATTACTTTGAAACCCTTATGTGTGAGTGAGGGGTTGGAGTGTTCTTTGTATTTTTTTTTTATAACAAGTTAAAAATTGAACACACTTAATAAACATTTTTTTACTAATTAAAAAGCGTCCTTAGAGCTTTACATTGATTTTGTTTTATTACAAAAAAAAAAGGTTGATTCTTCAAACTTCAGTTTTCTAGTGTTCTAGTATATATACTCATTTTTATTTCCTTTTCTGAGTGTATATTTGAATTTTTTGTATGCTAGTAAATGCAATAATCTGTCAAAGTCCAATAACATGGATTAATAACTTTTGTTGCCAAAGTCTAACATAACATATATCAACCTTCCCTTGTGTTGTGCAGAGGCGTTACCAAGAATACCTGAAGCTAAAATCTAGAGTTGAGTCACTACAGCAAACACAAAGGTAGAATATTTAGATGTTTTAATAATAATATTGTGATCTCCAATTAGAATTGAAGTTCTATCTAATGCTAACTTTAATGTTAACCTTCATTGTGCAAGTTATTCAGATCAAATTTCAGTTCTGAATGAAGAATAACACACAAAAAAAAAAAACACTTATGAAATTGTATGTAAGTGTTGTCTTTATGGAAGTTCTTTACACAGAGAACCTTTTTGCTTGAATAAGTGTTTTATACTTTCATTCATTTGACTATTATTGCACAGAAAATAGTAACAAAAAACACAGTAATATTGTTTTCATGGTTTATGTACAAATTTAAAAGTGAAAAATAAAGTGATGAATAGCATATATTGGTTCTATTGAATTACTGTGTAGAAACCTCCTTGGGGAAGAATTGGAGCAGTTAGATATTAAGGACCTTGAGCAGCTTGAACGTCAACTGGACTCTTCCTTGAAGCAAATCAGGTCTAACAAGGTATGCTTGCAAATTAATTTGTTTATCTTATTTGAGTATGATGATATGTCATGTTATAAGATAAGTGCTAACTACATAATTTTTTAATATACTAGGTTAAGATTTATTATAAATTAAAAATAAATTGTAGATCTTACTTGCTATTTAATGATTCTATCTTATAATCAGTAACGGATTTAAGGGAGGACAAGACTTTCCCTTCAATACACTCTTCGTCCTACTTATATAATATTACAGTTTTTAATAAATTTTAACTAGAATGTGTGCTAGCACTTATTGTGATAATTATGAATATATTTTATATTTCATTTTCTGTTGTATGAATTAATATGATTATATTGTTGATGGGAAGATGAAAATGGGACAAGGGTTTGATTTTGATCATAGAAAATATTTCTGGAGTGCCTATTGCCTACCATGCTGTCCATGCATGATAATATAAGTTTGATTATTTAATATACAAGAAAGTAAAAGGAAAGAAAAGTACAAGTTTGTTTATACAATAATATAAATATATAAACACTCTTAAAAAGTATGCACATATGGTATTATTAAGAATACTTTACTTTTCTTTTTTTAATTTAAAATGCTATTCTCTCTACCTTTCCTCCCAAATAAGAAGGAAATATATTTAATGTGAAACTCATAAAACTAATCATTTTTTACACTTCTTTCTCTTTTGTCCTTTCCTTAGTCTTTCCTCTCTTTTGTGTAAAACAGCGGAGGGCGTGGTAACTGGTAAAAGAACATTCTGTGTTTGATTTGTGTAAATCTCTTGGCCCTCAAATTAATTAATGTCTACCTATCCTACTGTGTTTAAACTTTAAACAAGATTTTTCAGCCGTACACAGAAAACACTTTGGTCAGAGCAATAGCGACAATCACAAGTCATATCATATATGAAATTAATCTTTTAAGGTGAAAACCTAAGGTTGTATTTGGTGAGAATGAATAAAATAGATAAAAATAAAAAAAGGAAAAGTAGAAATTGATAGAAATAAAATGAAATATAAAGTTGTTTTGAATAGAGAGAAATAGAGAAGAGATGAGGAGAGAAATAGATAAATAAATAGAAATAAGTAATTAAAAGTACATATGGATGAATAAATTGTTGATTTTAATAATTATTGAATTCAATTCTTTTAAATAAAGTTTCAAATTTTAAACGTGTAATAGAAAAAGTATGATGGAAGAAAAAAAAAAAAATACCAATATCATGGTCAGAAGAATTTCATCATTTTAATAGATACTCACGGTAGCATAAAAACAAAAAACAAGATTTTCCTAAGGGTCATCAATATTTTAAGTTTTTAATAATAGGTACCCTTTTGTCTTTGGTGGCTTTCAAGCTCATCTGCTCATGCATGGAAATTAAATGTACTTATATGTGATGCTTTGTGAACTGTTTAACAGTTTTCGTACCTGTATCAGTCTGCCACATAGTCCCATGTTGAAAAGAAAAAACATAAGATTGTGCAGTGCACTAATTTGACCATTAATTTTATAATTTTTTTATTTTATAATAAATAATGGAATATATTTTATTAACAAAAAAAATTAAGATCAAAATCACTCATTGAGTGAAAATGTCACCGAATCCTTTCTTGTATAACACCAAGTTTAATTTATTATTATATATAATTATAACTATTTTATTTTGTTAACTAGAGATAAAGATACGTTATACTATGATATCTACATGCAAGGTCTAATTCTGTCCTCACATCATGTTATTAGCTACTAGTGGTGTAAAACTTTGTCAGACTTGAACAGTTTTTGACATGACAACTTAAGGTTAAATTCAGACTTGAACATAAATTGTCTTAGTCTTGTCAAAATATTAGTTGTCCCATATGCCAGTTGGCCATATTTGTTTTTGATTATTTTCAAATTTTTATCTTTATAGGTGTTTGGAGTTTGGACCCTGATTCATTGAACTAAACTGAGATATTGGGAATATTCAATGAACTAAACTGATACTGGGAATATACATGATAAAATATAAGCTTAGAATGCTAAATTAAGTCTTTTTATTTTTGAAAGTTTTAATTTGGTTCTTTATTTTTAAAAATGTCTTAGTGTGATTCTTTTGGTTGGAATTTACATAACTTAACATGATCAATCTAACTAAGAAAATTAAGCATGGATAGAGAGAGTTTACAACTAATAATGAACATTTGATACACCGTACACGCATTATAATTTTTTTATGGATCACTTGGTACTTAGCAAAGTATTGTGTGAAAAGCTTAGAGTGAATATTCCAAGCACAACATATAAAGTTGCTATAAATGCTTGAGATTATAATTAATCATAGCATTATAAACTATGATTAGGATACTTCTAACAACAATTTCTAATTATGTATCTGTTCCTTGTCTTCAGACACAACAGATGCTTGATCAACTCTCTGATTTGCATAGAAAGGTAACAACACTTTGTTCTTGCTCTTTTCTATCATTCTCAAATATATTATATCATTTACTCATAGGTTTGTTGCCACCAACTCTGTTTTTTATGGGACACACAGGAAGAGATGCTACTGGAAACTAATAATGTCCTGAGGAACAAGGTACCAAAATAATCATTTTTCTTCAAATGTATACTATATATGGCAAAATCAAATATGTTTTTTATTCATAAAGTATTATGTTTTTCATCCTTTTTTTAAAGTTTAGTTTGATTAGTTTCTAATGTATTTTTGTTTTGTTTTGTCTTTCATTTTTTTTAGTGAGATTTATTAATGATGTGATGTTTATTTTGATCGATTTTAATTTATGTCACATGTCATTTTGATGATGTATTTTTTTTAATTAAAAAAATTAATTTTAGAAAATAATTTTTAAAAAAGTGACCTCATCAAAATGTTATATACATAAATTGAAAAAGACAAGTCAAAGTGAACATCACCTTATCAACTAACAAAGAAAAAGTAAGAAATTAAATAAAAAAATACATTAAGATGAATAACAATCAAACTAAAAAGATTATAAACGAAAATTCTGACTACTTCGTACACATGTAAAACATATTTTGCATGTACAGTATATATTATTTATTGTTTAAAAGAAGAATTCAAATTATATTATTATTCACATTAGATCATCAAGAAACTGATTGTGATTATTTTGTTGTAGACAGTGGCACTAGGCATTACTGTTCAATTGCATATGTTTAATTATTGTCATAACCAAATTGGCAATTAAATAAATCACATTGATAATACTATGTTAAATTTTAGTACCTAGTTGAACACTTAGAGTCTTGAACTTTACCTTTCACAACCCTGTTGATTAGTAATGATCGTGGTACTTAAAAACCTGCATGCTTCTTCAGTACTGTGTTACCTAGCTTGTACAGAACTTATGAAACTGGACCTAGTATCTCCTTAGTCGTTACTTGTCAGAACATCTATGAATTCTAGTTCAGTTTTTTCAAAATGTTAAATGTGCACCTTATTTTTGGAGTATATGGGTGGAAGAAAGAGAGAATATAAAAAAGAAATCAAGAAAGAAAAATTGATAGATATAACAATGATCTGATGAAAAATAAAGAGAAATTGAATGTTTGATAATAATAACTTATTTATTTTAGAGACTCTTATGTACATATATAATATTTGATGAATAAAAAACATTTATTTGAATGTTAACCAGATAGAGTGTTAGGCAAATGATATACCTTTTGTTTGTTATGGGTGCAAGAGAATTAAAAATAAATGAAATAAACAGTAAAATGAAATAGGAATCATACTTTCAAAATATTCTATTTTAATTCAATTTGTTTCATTTCATTCTATTTGATTCTACTCCTTAGAGACTTGTGAAAATGCGCATCTTAGTATCTTACACTTCAGACTATATAAATTTGCTGCGGCCAAAGGTTTTTTCTGTGCTTGGTCCTTTCTTGATGAAGTGCCACATCCTTAAAAATTTAAGCTTCTGAAGTGGGTGAGAAACTAAATCACTGCAGTACACATAGTTTAAGCATCTTTTTCAGTTTAGGCCACAGTATTCTTAACTAACTTTTTTCTCTTCTTGATGAGAGGACATATCAGAAAAGATAGCATCCAAATATTCAACCCTACCACCATCATATCATGTTATATCTTTGTCAACTTCAAAAGCATAATCTTCTAGAGCCTGTAGTAACTTTGATCCACTATACATGGCATCAATCACATGATCAAAATTGGTTATCTTTGTTCACTGTTCAGATGTTTCTGTTTTCATTTTGTGCCACTCCATTTGATTAAAATTTCCAAATTGTCCATGTTTCATAGTTGGAGGAAATTAATGTAGCCCTTCAACCAACATGGGAAGATGCTAGGGAGCAAAATGCTCCCTACAATTGCCACCATCCCCAATCAGAGGGATATTATGAGACAGCACATTGCAACAGTACATTGAGAATTGGGTAATGTTAATGTTTCTCCCTCGATGCATCACAAAGAATTGCTATCAACTCTCAGACTCTATCTATCTCACATTCTCTTTCCGATGTTATTTACGTGATTGATTGAAATTTATTTAAAATTATCAATTTACGTAGATATTAGCTAAATAAAAAAAAAATATCTTTAAATACATGAAATCTATCAAAATTGATGATTTTAAATTTTAATTCAATTTTAATCAATCACGGAGAGTGTCACTTAGTATTTCTCATGGATAAAATGTAAAGTAGATTGTGTATTATGTTAATTTGCATGAAGCTAGCTAATTGCTCATTCTTTATTTTTTGCAGCTATGATTCTTCAGGGCTAAATGAAGCAGTAGGAGCTGCAGGAACCTCAGCTCAAAATGCTAGTGATTTCATGCATGGATGGATGAACTGAATTTGTTTCCTATTTAGTTTTTAATTCATGATTATCAGAAGAAAAAAACGCTGCTTTTGTAGAGATCTTCTGGCCTACAAGAACAGGCTGTAATAATAATAGGTGTCATGATGCAGCATAAAATCTACTATGCTATTCTATTCTTAATATTCCAATAAGACATGTTTTGATGAAGAATATTTGATAATTAACATCTTCCCAAGCTCAATCCATCCTAACAATCTGTGATTGATCCAACTGGGGTTCTTTGATACTTAATGACATGTGTTAGTGTATGCTCCTATATAAGTGTCCATGCTTAGTTTTTACTTTGCTTGTAAGCAAAATTTTTCCTTTGCTGTAAATGAATGCATATTAGTTACTATTTTTTTTATTCATAAAAATTGAACTCAGGTACGAAGGAGTGTCATTCAATCAATTGAATTAGACTATTTTGATTGTTTGTTGCTATTTTGTCTATAATTGCAAGAATATAAAGGTTGTCACTCTAACTCTCTAGTTAGGTGTTTGTGTAAGGGTTGAAATCAATGTAGAATTTTGTGACATATCATTTTCTCATCTAGTTTTTTCTTGTAAATATAAATTTTAGATTGGGTGGTAGATGAGGACATACATTTTGCTAAAAAGAAAGGGACGTCGTTAATTGGTGGAGTGTATAATTTTTCAAGTATACTCTGAAAATACAAATTGGGTGAATTGGAGTTTTCTAAACTATATGATGGTGGTGCTATAAGATTTTATGGTGAAGGTTTGTAATTTTTTTGTTTTTTCTGAATTCTAATTCTTGTATATGATATTCATAAACGTACTATATAAGAGTTGTATACCCAGCTAGCTTTCTCTACAAACACTTCAATCACATCTAAAAATTGAGCATGAAATTGGATCTAGGACACTTGTATATGGGTTGGGGTATTCCTAGTACCTCATTAAATACGAGTTAGGGCACTCTTTTTTTTTTTTTTTTCTGAACTAAAAAAAGAAGCTAAATGCTTTAACCCTTCTTTTGTTGGGAATTACTATTATTGCAAATGCTATAGTCCGTTTTTTGTTTTTTTTTTTCTTTTCTAAAAACACTTAGTTTCGTTGAAGAGAACTTGATTTAGTAAATGTTTGAATTAAAAATATGTTTCAAACTCAAGTTTGATAAAAATAAGTTTAACGTAATATGATTTATGTTTGGATTTTTTTTTATTATCAAAAGTACGTTAATAAAATGAATTTTATTTAGAAATTTAATAAAAAATACTTTTACTTTAAAAACATCAAATTATTAATTCTAATTTAAATCTAAATTTACCTTAAACTAAGTCACAAAAATAATTTTTAAAACATTCAAACATAATGACAAGTGAATTTGTGACACCAACATACGTTTGCATACCCAAATCCAAACACACTTTTAACCACAATTGTACTCCAATGAGATTTAAGGGTCCACTTATTATTATTATTTTGAAAAAAAACAAGTTTTGATAGAATTAATTTGAAAAGATTTTTAACCATTGATTCACACGGTTACGGGGAAGGAAACAAAATCACATGTAGATTGTTAGGTCTAGACTCTAGTCTAGAGGTTGTTAGGTTAGGTCTACATATGCTTGTCTAACACTCTTACAAACGTCTTATTCATCGATCCGAAGGCATAACGAAAGCCGAAAAGAGGAAAAGAAAAAAAAAGAAAAAAAAAAGAAGAAGAAGAAAGAAGTTGGCAGGTGTATACATATGGATCATGTGATGATACGGAAAGCAGGACTTGTTCCTTTATATGATCCCTTCTTAATGATTTATTATATATCTTAATCAAGAAACTAGTTGTACAACAACATAGTTTCATAGAGTTAATTTTGACTTCCCCCAATAAATTAAATATCCTTTATAATTCTACATGAAACAAAGTGTATGTTGACTAAATTAGACATGTGTTGTATACTTTATACTTTATATATATTTGTTAACTTTGGTCTGTGTCTTCAAAAAAGTTTATCTTTTATGTTTCTAAAATAATTTAAAATTTTCTCTAAGTCAAGATACTTTATGAAATAAAGGTATATTTTAATCGTGACACAGTTTTGAATTAGTTTTTAAAATTAGAGAATTAAATATTACGTTAAAAATTTATGGAATCAAAATTTTCAATTTTTATAATTAGGAGGACAGAAATTATAATTTAACCTAATTATTATCATGCATATAACAATAATGAGATAAATATTAAAATCAAGTGTATAGTGAGCTGAAAAAAATGAACTGTCCAATCGAATAAAAGCTACAAGTATCTAGTAAGCTGAAAAGGAAATACAATATAAGAAATATATCAGTCAATAAATAACAAAATTTGAAAATACCTAAAAAATTGAAACAAGAGGTTTAAATTATAAAATAAGGGGTTCAAAAATTAACAACAGACTATATATACATGCATTTTTAATATTTTATAGAAACATATACCCTACCAGTGAGTTACCAGGGACTAATTGACCAAATACGTACATAAATATATTGGAAGATTTATTATCTAGCTACCAATTAATAGTAAATGAAGGATTTTACTATTTTCCTGTCTATAATTAGATGAATTAATGGGTGAATGGATTGAATTGTCACTCCTTCAAGATATACGATCTTCCCTTCAACATAGTATCCTTTAAAACATTATCATTTACTTTAGAAAAATGTTTGCTGATAAAAAGAAAAATAAAAGTTTAGAAAAAATGACATATTTAACATTGGTCTGTTGTCATATGTCAACATAAATGGATATATTTCTTATATACTATACTATACTTGAAAATCAATAGGAAATACTGTAATAATGATGCTTACACAAAAATATCGAAGATGTTTACATATTTCATTACTACTATATGTGTCACCACCAAACCCTGCTCATCAATTTTATTTTATTTTTTTGTATGTGTCTGAACAAAATTAATGTTTTGCACATGTGTATATAATTGTTATAACAAGTCTCAGCTGACTAGGGTAGTAGTTGCTTAAAGACACACAGAAAACTTTCAGGATAATGGTGGAGAGAGAGAGAGAGTGTTCAAGTTTCATCCATAATTTGAGTAGTTGCATCTTCTTTTTTTTTTTTTTCTAGCAAATGTTAACCAGTGGGACACTGCCCAGGGTATGGGTTAAAGAATTTAAAGTAAAAATATTTTTATTAGAATACGAAAAATTACACTGTTCATTATCTTTTTGTGCATTTCTATGATTTACACAGTGATTTTTCTTATTTCATTTTAATTCCTTAACCAATGTCCTACACTGGTTAGCAAGACAATTTTTTCATGCTATGTATTTCTTAATTAGCTGAAAATTAAGGACTGATTTTAAAAGATTTATTTTTTTTATTGCATATTTAGTTTCATGTTAGATTATTCATATTTCATAATTACGTTGAAATACAAGTTTGTGTGTTTGGATATTTTCTAGAATTACCTTTAAGCCTCAAAATCACGATGAAAAGTTGATTTTAGTAGAATTGGAAACTAATCCGAAACACACACTTTAAATACATAATCACATGTTTGGTTTCATAGAAGAACCAATTGATTCTATTTTTTTATTTTTTTTTATGAATAATTGATTCTATTTTGAATTGAAACAACTTCAAATAAATCTTATGTCAGGTAAAAAAAATTATATTAAATTCTACTACTTAACTTATTTTTAGAATATAAATATCCAAACAAAAATCACATAAATTTAAAATTAACTTTATTCAAAACCAATTTAACAACCTTCACTCAAACACACACTTAATTAAAAAATCCCTATCCATAATATACACAAATTTAGATATTCACAATATGATTATCAATCAACAATACACAAAATTTCGATCATCTCAAACATGTTTGCATATAAGACAAAACAAACACATTGGAGGCAGAAGTATAAATTCACATTGAATCGTATGGATAATATTTTCAATTTCATACCAAACAACCCTTAAAAAAGACCCTCATGGCCTCATCCATGAATGCTATTCCTATTCCTCCTACCCTCCTATGCCTTCTCACTAGGGATAGAGGGAGCCATATTCTTCCAAAAGCTAGCCCTTAACAAAACACAACACAACACATGGGTCCCACCCTCCATTGTGAAAAACTAAAATTAAATATCATGATGCACTGTGTGCCCATAAAGGGCTATACGACACAAAACAGTACACAGTACACTGCCCGACCAATCACACCTCGACAGCACAACGTTCCCAAACTACCTCACTTTTCCCAAACCAGAAACCAAAACCACTTGTCACCAAACCCCAGCCCCAGATAGCTTCTTTCATTCATCACTTCCATATAAACATAACACAACACAACATTAGCACACTTTCACTCACTGTGCTTTCCCATGACACCACTCTATACTTGTCCAGAAGAAGAAACATCCATGAACTAACATTCCCACACGCTCGCTTCACCATTTAGGGTTTCTTTTTTTTTTTTTCCTCCTTTTTTTCCTTGTTTGGGAATAGGGTTTGGTTTCAATTTCTTTTTTTTTCTTGGTTGAAAAAGGGAAGATCTAGATAGAAGATCAAGAACTAATATAAGAGACTATCTTTATATCTCTAGCTAGGTATATATATATCTATAATATTATATATTATTATTACATAACTTATTATTATTAAAGGAAAGAAAGAAAGAAAGAAAAAAAAAAACTAAGATCGATGGGAAGGGGTAGGGTACAGCTGAAGAGGATAGAGAACAAGATCAATCGGCAGGTAACTTTCTCGAAAAGGAGAGGTGGGTTGCTCAAGAAAGCTCATGAGATCTCTGTACTCTGTGATGCTGAGGTAGCTTTGATTGTCTTCTCTCACAAAGGAAAGCTCTTTGAGTATGCTACTGATTCATGGTAATATACTAATTATATTATGCCCTATTTTATATTATATTATTATTATTATTATTATTATACTATAATTCATATGTACATATATGGATCTATATTATGTGTGTTGGTTGTTTAGGTGATATAATTAATATATGTAGGATGTGCATTAATTGGGTTTTCCTTTAAGTCTGTAACTCTTTAACTACTGTTTTATTCTTAATTTTCTTTTTTTTCTTTTTCTTGCTCTTGCTCTCATGAGAAGGGTTTTGGTTTCAGGTTGAAAAACGTACAAGAAATTTCTCATTCCTCTTGTTTGTTTTCTTTGTACTTAATTTTGTTCATTTTAAGAAAACTGATGGATCTACATTTTTGTTTTTGAAAAGGAGATATTGTTGTGCAGAAGATGATTTTCTCAAATATAACAAGCAAAATATACAGTTACACTTCTCTATGATTTTGTTTTCAATTTTGGAGGTACACCACGCCTAAATGATTTAGTAGGGATATATATACTCTTTTATGCATGTATTATTTCTTTCATCAGAAGGAACAAAAATATTACCCGAATGAGAGATCATTGTACCTGTGTCCTAGCTAGAAAATCATAGAGCCCTAACATTTTTGTTATATATATATTTTTTTGCTTTCATTTTGTTGAAACTCAAGAGAGGGTGAATCTCTTGCAAACCGTGATGAAGGAGGCTATGACAGTCTTTGCTTACTTCATACTTTGTCTTGTTTGTTTTTTTCTATCTCAAGTCCTTTCAGTTTATCAGCACCTCAAGCAAGATTTGCTAGACCTTCTTTTGTGTTAGAGTTCTGTGGTACCTTTTTTCTTCTTGTTCTTCTTTTGAATTTACCAAAACTCATCAAAAGTAGCACGATTTGACATTCTTGTTATTAAAGGGTACTACTTTTCTTTGATGGGTGCAGCCTCCTAGATAAATCTGCATGTTTACTGTTAAATTGAAGAAATTCGTTAATTTCACAGATTCTTATGTACTTATATAATAAAGTATATGATGTAGTACTGCTATTAAATAGAGCCACTGTTAGTTAACAAGAACTTTTAACTTGAAGAAGATTAAAAATTAGTAATCAAATATGGCATCCAATTAAGAAGAGTTATCATACAGCTTTATAAATAACAATTTCATCATTTGATTCAGCAACACACACACACATATACGTTGTTATTCAAAAGTAGTAATTTACTTAATCATTAAACAGCATGGAGAAGATACTGGAACGCCATGAAAGGTATGCTTATGCAGAGAGGCAGCTAGTAGCAAATGATTCTGAGACACAGGTTTGTCATGAATTATATATACACACATTATAAATACAAGCATATATATTATTTCTCTCTTGCATCACTATTTTGCTTCAAAGTTGGGTCTAAAATTGTAGGAGCTAGCTAATTAATTATATGTGGTGCAATCAAAACCCATATTTAAATATCAGAAACATGACAATAATATTGAACTGAGCACTAGCTTTGTACAATTGTACATGAACATTATTGTGCAGGGAAACTGGACCATTGAATACACTAGACTCAAGGCAAAGATTGACCTTTTACAGAGAAACCACAGGTATATAGATAAGGACCTATATCTATATCTACATGCATGCTTTTAATTTCCAGTTATTGTTTGATTTGATCATTCACTTACACGTGTCACTGTATCACTGAGTTTTTAATTTCATATATATAATAATAATACTGAAGTACTATAACCTTTTCCCAGGAACTATATGGGAGAAGATTTGGCTTCAATGAGCCTCAAAGAGCTTCAGAGTTTGGAGCAACAGTTGGATACTGCTATCAAAAACATTCGCACAAGGAGGGTATACATTCGATATAACACATTATGTTAATTTCATTCTTTCACCTAAGTGTGTGCTACTTTGGCACTTATCATTGAAATTTGTTATGTTTTAATAGAATGATCTCATGTACGAGTCCATCTCTGAGCTTCAGAAAAAGGTATGTCTTTAACTCCAAGTTTATCTAACTAGGCTTTATTTTTAGCTTTCTCTCTCTGAAAGTGAAAGACAATTATATATAATATTACTGGAAACATAAAATGGTTAAAGAAACTGATATATATGGAGATTTGTGCTCTCATTATTCTTCTCAATGCATGACAGGAGAAAAGGATACAAGACCAGAATAACATCCTTGCAAAGAAGGTGACCAAATAAACTTCATTTTACCACAATAATCAATTTTTAACTTAATGCAGTTGAATGCTTGATAACACTATTATAAGAGTGGGACATTAATTGGTTTGATTATCTATTAATGTTGTTGCCAGATTCTTTATTGTGCTTGTTAATTTTTAACCTAATAGACTTAACAGTTAAGAACTTGAGTTGAATAGTGAAACTATAATTATATCCCTTTCTCTAATGCTAATTTAAAATATAATTACTCATGAGTGATACTTGTTTGAGTAAATTATATAAATTTTCAATGCGTCATATGTTGGAAAATGCAATTTTTCTTTCGGTCTTACAAACTACATACATACATACACCTTGCTATATATATGTAACAGAATAATTAATTGTCGATGTTTGAACATTTGATTTGCCCGATTTAATCCTAGGGGTATTCTTCAAATCGTATTTATTATTATTTTCTCATATCACCATTCACCACAAAACCATGTTTCATGATCTCATTCAAATTTTAAAAATTGAAGAGTTAACTGAATTTAAATAGAAATTCTCTAATATTTTCATGCCCCAGCTAGCAGCTACCACACTACATTCATTTTATTTTTAAAGAAAGTTTTAAATTTAGAATCATATTTTATATCTGTATAAACTCACATATCATGGTGCAGTTGCTAGTGAAACTAACACAAGCTTATTCATATGGCCATGGCCTCAATATTTTACATTTTGAGTAGCAATTGCCAATTTGTAGCTGACTGGAAGTGATTTTTATTTAAGTTAGTATTATGGAATGGGATCTCTATATATGAATAATGTAGTTTAGCCATATTCTATCATATTTTAATGCTTTATTGATAGCCATACATATATGTATATCTCTTAATAATATCACAATATGTCTGATATATATGAAATTAGATAAAGGAGAAAGAGCAGGTTGTAGCACAGCAGGCTGCACAATGGGAGCAGCCAAACTACAGGGTTGACACATCTTTCATACCACACCAGCAACCTCTTCCCAATTTGACCATAGGGTAGGGTAACCTTTCCATTATATGATATGATATTCTAACTGAGTTCAATGGTGATAGTCTAATAATGAAAAATAATTTTACATTAATCATAATATTTTATTTAAATGACTTTTAAGATAATTTTATAAAAATTAAATATTTTATCATAAATTATCATAAATTAAAGGTTGTGATTGATTAATAATATAAAATTATTTTATACTGTATCACCGTTAGACTTAATATAATTTCTCATCTTCATTTTCCTTCTTTTTTTTAATTTTTAAGGAATTTTTCTTTGGTAATATAACGACAACCCTTTCACTGTGTGTAATTTTGTCTGTGCAGTGGCAATAGTTACAACCAGCAGGAACCTACACCAGAACTAGGACGGAATGGTCTTGACCTGACCCTGGAACCACTGTATTCATGCCACCTTGGATGCTTCTGATGAAAACTTTGTTTCCTCCTTTCTGAGGCATGGATAATATTATATATATAACTGCTGCCATATATATATATATATATATATATATATGAACAACTATAAGTAGTGATCTGTTTGGATGTTTTATATTGTATTTTGGTCTATGGCTTTTAATTCCCTACTTTGAAGACATTAATTTTGAATTGATAGCTCCTCCCCTTTTTATTATCTATCTTGGTCACACTAACTTGTGCTAAGTGTGAGTAGTTTTAATGAATTTAATTTTGCTTATAAAAAAAATGATGAATTGCTTCTGTTGTAAACATTTTGAATTTGAAAATCCTAATTGTGTATTTATGAAATGTGTTAATAATACGGCTTTCCTTAATTACTTTGAAGATCACATAAAAAATGATTTTTTTAATACATTAATTTGAAAGGTTTAAACTCAATATATATATATATATATATATATTTTTTTCCTTTTTTTAATTTTTGGTACTAAAATTTTGATAGTATTAATTGTACTGTGTATAACTAAAATATTTTTAAATTAAATTAAATATCAGATTTGATTTGAATTGAATTTCAATCTAAAACATTTATTTACTCATTCTCGCCACCTAAAATTAGAAAAGTGAAAAAAAATATTTTTGAATCAAAACTTTACTGTTTTATAGCCTAGGACTCTATGTATAGTATAGTAATGATTTTTTACATTCTTGCTAACTTTGACTGGAGGTCCTACTTCTCCTACACCACAAATAGCTGTCTAGTTGCTTGTTTTTTGTAACAAATTCAAAGGTTCACAAATCACAATCA
The DNA here is from genome assembly GCA_014843725.1 of Amphicarpaea edgeworthii. Classification (NCBI taxonomy): domain Eukaryota; kingdom Viridiplantae; phylum Streptophyta; class Magnoliopsida; order Fabales; family Fabaceae; genus Amphicarpaea; species Amphicarpaea edgeworthii. The sequence goes on from CM026329.1 coordinate 4,356,949, forward strand.
CAACCCTTAATGCTCTTTTTGGCCTTTTGCAGAGCTATGATGGTGAAAAAAAAAAGAAGAAAATAACGTAAAACAATTACACTGTTTGGTTAAGATAAATGAAAATAAAATATAGTTTAAAACAAACGAAAAATCTAAAAAAAATCTCTCTTCATTTTCTCTACATCCTTCTATTTTTTTCCCCCAAATTAACAAAGAAAGAAACAATTAAAAGAGACCCATATCACAGTCACAATGCAACCTCAAGGTGATAGAGAGCAACAACTAAAACCAAGAAATTAAGTAACCACAAGGCTATTTCAAAAATATTTTACCAATAAAGTAGTACACGTGTTAATGTTTAAAAAGGCTGTACTAAACTTTGAGTAATTAATTTATAGTTAAGCAAGAGTCTTCATTCTTGTGTCATGCTTCTTCAGAAAATTCAATCACCTGCAAATCCAGAGAGAGACAAAAGTGCACTGTCAGTATTAAAATAAAGTAACTGCTGTCATAAACACAAAACTTTTAACATAAGGTCAGAAATAATCAAGGGCATTTAATGCACACTTTATTTTATATATTTTCTTGGATGTTTGAATAACACACTGATAATGCTGAGAAAAATGTTATTCTCGCTGGTGTAAAGTAATAACAATTTTCGTTATAAAATATTTTAAATTTTTTTTAAATAATAAATTAGGATTATAATGATATAAAATTATTTTAGACTGATTTTTATACATGTATTAAACTCTAAATTATTATCAATTATTTGGAAGAACATATATACAAGAAATTTGCCAAAGACGCTTATTTGGATGACCATATTGGTAAAATTAATTTTGAATGAAGTTAATTTTGTAAAATTGAGTTGGTTAAAATTAATTTTGTATTGATGTAATTTAAGTGTGGATGTAAAATTTAGTATAAAATTTTAGATATAATGTAAAAATTACTTTTAATAACATTAAAGTATGATGGTAACAATAACGGGGACAATGATCATGATTGTGACGGCGATGGTAGTCCTGGTGGTTGCAAGAACAATGATAGTAATCATATTAGTAGTGATGGCGGTGATGACGAAGTAGTTGTCATGATGATAAAAATAATGTTTTACCTATGAATTTATGCTCTTGAGAAAAAATATAGAGAAAAAATTAATTGAGAGAGAAGGAGAAATAGGATCTTAGGATGTGTTTATTATTTTTAATTTTAATTTAAGAGTTATTATTATTTATTCTGTTGTACTCACTTGAAATATGATATATATATATATAAAATTCAAAGTAAAGGAGAAAGAGCAACTTCATCATCTTCAAGAGTTTCTTCTTTAGGAAGCGATCACATCTTGCCTTCAACAGTGTAATTTTTAATTTTTACCCATAACCATAGGAATTTATAATATTCAATTACTGTGACAGACCTCCTTTTATAACAGAGTATAATTTGAAATGAGATAAATATAGAGAGAAAAAAACCAATATTATCTCAAACTTTAAAAATAAAATAAAATAAAAATGTATATATATATATATATATTAAATTTAAATTTCAAACTAGCTAAATCCCTTTTTTATCTTTTAATTATCAATGTTTTTAAAATTGACTTAGTCTTGTTATTGCCGTTGAAAACTTTGATTCAAGGTTCAATAAAAATAATAATAACGAGAATAAAACGTCTTTTTTATAAGTTCTTAACATTTTTTTTTATAATTTTCTATATTTAAAAGTTCAAACAAATAACAGTTATATTTAAATTTTGATAATTTTGTTATTGTTAAATAAAGAAGTATCCGAAACTAACAAATTATGTGAGTGAGAAATTAAGGGAAAGGTATTTTGAAAGCATGAATAAAGTGTTATGAAACTAATCTAAACAGTTGTTACTATATTGTACATTTGGACTATGATAAATATTTTTGGATCCAATATTGTGTTTAACAGAGTATGATTTTAATTGGTATATATAGATACAAAGCAAAAGAGTTTTTTTTTTTCTTTTTCCATTATTTCCAACATAAAACAAAATTATAATATTAGATTATTGGTCAGTAAGGTGGGCTTTCCTTACCATGGTACTGGTCAAGTTTTTTCTTAAGGAAATGCCATTTTTATATAATAAAACAAAAACAAAAACAGATCTTGGGCCTTTACTGTGGGCTTACCTTTTCATGTTTCCTTTTTCAAATTATTCCTCTTAATTTGTCCAAGGTAATGATCTCAGCATTCCTAAATTAGACAACCAGGCAAATAATTACTTTTCAAATTGACTTACCCTGCTTGTTTAGAACAAAAGCAAAACATTACTAAAATTTAAAATAAGATAAAGATTTTTCATGAATGTGACACCATAACTACAATGATAATTAAAAAATAGTTGAAGTCTCCAGGTTTTACTCAATCGCCTAGTAATTTTACCATTCCAATCAAGACGGTGTTATCTTGTTTAAGATGGGAGAATCTTCTTTTTTTTTCCTTCAAATCAATTGAAGATTCCCAATTTTTGGTGGAGGGTCAAACTTAGAAGTTAGAATGTAACTTTCATGTTACTCCTTTTCTCTTTAATGTTGGTGTTTAAAGGAGCAGGGCCAGCATTAATTGTCGAATTTAGTGGCATTAATTTGCATGGACCAAAAATACGCTTAATTAGGAGACTCTGCATGTGCATCACATGTAATTTGCTCATTTGCTTATGGTTGCTTCTAATATATTATTTGAGAAAATTACGAATTACAGCTGCAGCTTAAAAAGTTTATCAAATTACATGTGTTTCCATTTTATTTCTGATAAATTTTAAAATATTACACTGACATTCCTTAAATGAGATGGAAATAATAGTTAAAAAATATAAATGCTTATATAATTATATAAAGTCTCAGAAATATTATTGTAATTTAATCTTATTATTTTTGTCCTACCAGGATATCTCTAGTCTATTGGGTCGATAATTAATTTTACTCACAGTTTTGTGACTTTAACTACGACTCTCTCCACATTTCTTTTAAATTTATCACCAAAGGAAACATTTTAACCTTGGATGCCAAAACTTTGCTCTAGAAAATTTTACAAGTCATAATTAGAGACGCAGGACCACAGAATCAAAATCTTAGAACTATACCTAGTTAAAGATTGGGAATCAACTTTGGTAATGCTTAAGTTGTGTGAGAGTACTTCGACTGGCAAATGTTAGGTGCATGCCACAGTTTGTAATTTTGGTCAGTATAAGAAAATATGAAATGTCATTCTCAGAATTTGTGACCTTTATACACGATTCAGGAAAAATGAGACTAAAAATATTGGATAAGGCCAATATAGAGTTAATGGAAGAATTTGATTTGATTTGATTTTTCTTAGATGTCACAGAACTTTGAAGCTCTCTTTTTTGGAAAGAGAAGTCATTGACATTATTTGAAGCCGAGCCTTTACCATATTAATAATTAATCATTCTTTTATCTTTTCCTTATGGGGAACATCATTGTATTATTAGTATCATCAAAATGAAGAGAGCATGTAGCGTAGGAAGAAAGTCACTTGATATTATAAAATGCAATGCTAAAAGAACTGATAAGTGATAACTGGTTAGTCATCATCATAGTCACAACAATTTAGTATTTTACAATGTTTTTGACAAGAATTTCTACAAGAACAATTAACCATAGTTTCCTCAATGTTGCACCAAAAAATCTGTCATTAGACATGTTTTTGGATGACAAGTGTGTAATGGCCAAAAGCTGAATCATTAAAAAACTATACCTAGAGTGAAGGGTACAACACTGTTGGTCTTTCACAACCATGACATGTTAAAGCTGAAAGCATATCCTTTATATTTTTTTATTTTTTTCCAGTTAGATGCTAGCAAAACAGCAAACAACTTTATTTAATTGTTAATTCATTTTGGTTCACATGCTTTTTGTGGTTGTGAACCTAACAGTCCTTCCTTCATACTTAACTAAGAAAACAAAAAAAGTTAGAAAAGCAAAAGGGAAAGAGAAACATCCTGTAAATATGTAATGATATGAAAATGGGGCTTCGCAAATTGCAATCAGCCACAGAACAAGCCTCTCCAATGAGTTGTTACAAGGAGAAACAAAGTGGTCTAATAATGAGATGAGTTTAACGGTAATGTATTGATAATGTAAAATAATTTTACATTATATTATAATTGTTTATATGATTTAGATAATTTTATAAAAGTGAATAAATTTATTATAATTAAAGGATTGTGATACAATGTTAATATAGAACTATTTTATACTATCAAATCAAATTTTCAGTGTATTATTATTTTTCTCTAATAAGATTAATGTTTTTTTATTAAACCATGTTTGGAAGGGGCCTACTACATACACCTTGATGACAAGCACGTTCATGTGGAGCACAATTCAAGGCCCCTCCACAAAGGGGAAAAGAGAAACGAAGAACTAAGAAAAAATGATAATTAGGAAAAGTAAAAGAGAAAGCAAAGCAGAAAAAATGAGCTATGTCCCAGGCCAACATTTTGCAAAAACAATTCCCAGCCCCAGCAGGTATTATTATTGTTGCTCTTTCTCTATTGTTCTATTCATTCATTCATTACCACTTATAATATAATTTGGTGTCTTTCTCAAACTACATTGCAACAAGACATCATGGGAAAGAGAGGAACAAGGTTACCAGGCTTCTGCCTCAACAGGATTAGGCCTCATGCTAGGGTGCGTTCACCACCTGCACAAGCCAACAACAAGCATGACACTGTCACCGCTGCCGCCACCACCAAAATTGATGATCAGAAAACTGAGAATTCTTGCATTGCATGTGAGGAGAAGCCCGACGACGGGGTGAAGCCGGGGTCGGTGATTGCTAGGAAGATCATGATTGTGGTTGATTCTAGCCTTGAGGCCAAGGGTGCTGTGCAATGGGCACTCACTCACACAGTTCAGAACCAGGACACTATAGTTCTTCTTCATGTCATGAAGCCTTCTAATAAACCAGGTTTAAAAACTTATTATAGCATTGTTTTGGTTTTCATTCAGTTTTGACTTATTTGTTATGAATGGAAGTGTGATTGAGTATGGTTAATAAATAACTCAATACAATGTGGCAGCCACTGATGAAGAGTCCAGCAATGAAATAGCTCCAAGGGCTTATGAACTTGCTTCCTCCTTCAAGAACATGTGCCATGTGAAAAGGCCTGAGGTGAGTTTAATTAGTTCCTTTAGACTTTGTTGTATAAAGTATACGAAGAGTATCAGTAACATTCTCTTTCTTATATTTTTTTATTTTGTTAAAATTTATTGAAAATTATTAATTTTAATATGTATAAGTTAAATAAGGAAATGTAAAATCTAATCAAATTAATAATTTTGATTAAATTTCAACTAATTATTCAGAGTATCTAAAAGAGAGTTTTAAAGATTATCGTTAACATTTATCTGATTATTTGAAATGTGGAGTATATACCACTATTTATAATATTCAACATTCTTAGTCCTATTAACTCTTTGTTTCTAATGAGACTCAAAATGTTGCAATTAATCAAAAGTAGGTGAAAATCCATGTAAATTTGTTGAATTGAATTTCTTCCTTGGATTATAATTCCATTGAATCATGATGTTGGAAAACCATCAATGCTAATAAGTGAGGCATGCATAAGTACTACTACTAAGTGAACCAAAATCAATGAAAGTACTATAACATGATGCAAATGTGATGATTCAAAAGGTTGAAGTTAATCACATGACTCTGATAGGTACAAATTGAGATTGCAGTAACAGAGGGAAATGAAAAGGGACCAAAAATAGTGGAGGAGGCAAAAAAGCAAGGTGTGGCACTCCTAGTTCTGGGGCAGAAGAAGAAGAGGTCCACAACATGGCGTCTTCTGATGATGTGGGCAGGGCGCAGAGTCAGTGGTGGGGTGGTAGAGTACTGCATTCAGAATGCACATTGCATGGCAATTGCTGTGAGGAGAAAGGGTAAGAAGAGTGGTGGCTACATGATTACCACTAAACGACACAAAGATTTCTGGCTCTTGGCTTAATCTCAAGGGTGGTGGTGTTGCTTCAAGATTATACAAAGTATAAATCATCATTGATTGATCATGTTTATTGTGTTTGTAACCCACAATGTTTGTACATAATAAAGTGTGCAGAGAATGATAAAAGAAAAAATATAAAAAAATCTAATTATTACGTTTTAATACTCAAAGTTATAATCAATGTCAAATTTGATCTCCAAATCTTAAAAATTCCAATTTAGTTTATAAATTATATTTTTGTTAAATTTATCACATATTTTATTATTTACATAATGCATTTTTAACAATATAAAAATTTAATTAAAATTTGAGATTAAAACGAGTATTAACTAAATTATTAATGGAATGTGACAAATGACATTATGTGGGCCATTAACCATAATGGCTACATAGTGGTCTTGGGAACTTTAAGTTCCTCAAGAATGGTACTGGGGAAGAATCAGAGCATGTGATTGATGATGTACTTGGGATGGGAAAAAAGGGCTTAACGACAAAGACGTGAACATTTATGGCTGTGAGTAGCTTATTATTTTTTTAATTACAAAGCATTGATCAATTTGGTTCATAATATTGCAAAAGTGAAGTTAGTACTTACTTTGATAATAGTTAAATACTTTAGTCCTTAAAATTGAAACAATTAGACAGTTATAATGATTTATTCTTTGGATTTAACCATCATCATATATATTAGTCTCTCAATTTGATAGACATTAGTTGACTTGGTCTATGGAACAAATTCATCCACATATAATAAATTTAGAGATTCAATGGGCTGATATCAAAATCAAAGACCAAATGACTCAGCTGTCAAAGTCGGTGATTAAATTGGCAAACCATTTAATACAAGGACTGAAATGTTTCGCAATTATTAATTTCAAACACAGATTTCTTTTTCATATTTTAGACTAAAATAATCAGTATTTATAATTTCAAGACTAGCTTATTATTTATATATTTGGAAATTTAATTTTCAAAATCAAACTCGGAACGTGTTAAAAGTTTAATATTTTCAAATCTAATTACGTCCAACTTTCATATTAAAGCCAAAATTATTTTGTATTACTTCATATTTTCACATGCTATTTTCACATTCTGAATTCACGCTTTTGCAGTTTGGATGTAAATCCAAACCCCAACTGAATTGACAAAATTTTAACACATTTTTGAGAACCTGAAAAGGAAATTTTAACACTCCACTTAATACATGTTTAGTCTTGTGATAGAAAATGATTTTTGAGATAAAAATCATTTTATAAAAAAAAATCTTACTCTTCCTTTTATGTTTATTTTTTGTTAGATCATTAGATTTTATTTTAAAATTCATGTACACAAAAATAAAAGAGTATCTTACTCTTTGAACCTCCTAACCTGTATCTCCAACACTCTCGGTGCCATTGGATTGGAGCACTTCTTGACATTTTTTCCCCTCTAATATTGAACCATCTTACTTTTCTTCTGATTGAAAATTCTTTGCCGACACACGACAGCACAATTTGCTGCATTTTGTAACTATTATATTGTAATGTTTAATAGTTATTTTCTTTTTGTTCTTTTCGGCATTCCTTCCTTCACACTAGTCAATGACATTGGACAAGATTTCTACGAACTGATCCATTTTCCGGGGAAACAAACAGAATATAAATTTTTCTCTTACTGATGGAAAGAAACGCGTTTCAAGGCTTTTGAAGTGTGATCCCCTTGACACTGGTTGAACCTCCACCATCGGCTAATAGCTTGGATCTATAAATATTAAAAAGCGTGAAGTCAACAAAATCAGATGTACGTTAACTGATGTCAATGTTATGTTAAACTTTTCTATATCATAGGAAGGAAGAATCTGTCTTCACTCTTCAAAGCTGGTTGTCTCCAGCTACAAGACATATATAGTTGACCATTCAATATAAAAGTTAAACCACACATAACTGATAACATAATGTGAATACCTTAGCTATAAAGATAACATGATTCTTCTATGGATAAACTAAGTCTTCACCCCCATATTCTTCCTCTGCTCACTATGATGAAATCCCATGTAATAGAGTCATCTAGGTGTGCCATTAGCTTGGTACTGCACTTATTTCTGTTAATGTTGCTATTCTTCAACTTAACCACTTGTAATCCAATTAAAATCCTCCTAAACTGTGGTTCTAATGAAACATCACCATTCAATGGAGAAAACTGGATTGGAGATGTTGGATCTAATTTCTTGCCTCCAGAGTATGACAAGAGTTCATCTACACTCTTGATCTCAAACATCTCTAAAGCGCCAAAAGTTCCATACTCAAAAGCAAGAATAACTCATTTTCCATTGACCTACTCATTCCCTTCCTCCCCTGCCCTTATGTTCATTCGTATTTACTTTCTCTCATCTTCATATCTGATGATGAACCCCTCCAAGGCTTATTTCTCTGTCAAAGCTGGTCCTTACACTCTAGTGAGTGATTTTAATCCATCTGTTTTTGCAGAAGAACTCAACTTGGTGTTTTTCACCAAGGGTTTCTTAGTCAATGTTAGGGAAGAGAAACTAAACATTACATTCACTCCATCTCCTTTAATTTCCAATGCCTTTGCCTTTGTAAATGGCATTGAGATATTCCCAGTTCCCCACAGTATATACTTTCGTGGTTCCAATGTTCCTGTTCCTTACCTTGGGCATCAGCAACCTTTATTTATAAATGATGAATACGCTCTAGAGATGCTTTACCAGGTTAGCATTGCTTCTAAGTATAGTCCTGATGTTGAAAATGCTTTTGGAACATGGTTGGATGATTCTAGATACATACATGGTTCGCAATATGGAAGTGTCATTGGTATAAGGTATCGTGCCGTTAGCATGAATTACACCGGTTCGGCTTCAAAGGATTACCATTATTCAGCACCAGAAGAGCTGTATTGGACTGCGAGGACTATGAGTCGCAATGAAGATGCTAACATGAAGTACAATTTAACATGGTCTTTCCCTGTTGATTCTGGATTCAATTACCTTGTTAGGCTTCATTTCTGTGAGATCTCTATGGTGGTAACTGAGGCTCATCAAAGGGTGTTCAAGGTGTACATAAACAACCAAACAGCAGAGGAGAAGATGGACGTAGTTGCTTTGGGTGGTGGACCACTTATTCCATTACACAGGGACTATGTTGTTACGGTTCCCACGGAAAGTGGAAGAAGGAAAGATTTGTGGATCGCACTTCACCCTAACTTGGAGTCAAAACCAAAATATGCTGATGCCATACTGAATGGAATTGAGATCATCAAGTTAAGTGATAGCAATCATAGTCTTGCAACAATATTCCAATTGAGAAGGGAACAATGGAAGAAGAAAGTCCCCCATGTCATTATTGTGGCTGGTGCTACTTTAGGTACCATTTTGGGCCTGTTTACAATTTTCATTCTGATCCGCAGAGCATGCAAAAAACTGAACTGGGGAACTTCTCAGATGCTCCCATCAAATTCTACTAGTAGAAGCCACAAAAACATTCAACAAACAGTGACCTCAGGTCATTGTCATCAATTCGCATTAGCAGAGATCAGCACAGCCACCAGCAACTTCAGTGAAGCACTTGTCATTGGAGAAGGAGGCTTTGGAAAGGTGTACAAAGGCATCATGCATGATGGAGTTACTCCAGTGGCAGTAAAGCGCTCTAATCCTAGTTCTCGCCAAGGATTTAAAGAGTTTCAAAATGAGATCAATGTTTTCTCATTTTGTCACATGAATTTAGTGTCACTGCTGGGATACTGCCAAGAGGGAAATGAACTGATACTTGTCTATGAATACATGGCTCAAGGCACTCTGAGTGATCATTTGTACAAGAAACAAAAACAGCCACTGCCTTGGATTCAGAGACTAAGTATTTGTGTTGGTGCAGCTCGAGGACTACATTACCTCCACACTGGCACGAGCCACCCAGTGATTCATCGTGATGTCAAGTCAGCTAACATATTATTGGATCAGAATTGGGTAGCCAAGATTGCAGATTTTGGGTTGTGTAGAACAGTTCCCTCACTGTACCACTCACATGTTAGCACTGAGGTTAAAGGTACTTTGGGATATTTAGATCCTGAGTACTACAAAAGAAGAAAACTAACCCAAAAATCTGATGTGTATTCATTTGGAGTGGTTTTGTTTGAGGTGTTGGGTGGAAAACCAGCTGTCAATCCTGTGGCAGTGGAAGAGGAAAGTGAGAAAGCTGGGTTGGCCGTGTGGGCCATGCACTGTTACCAGTGTGGGATCATTGATCAATTAATGGATCCACATTTAGAAGGGAATATTGTGCCAGAATGCCTGAGGGCATTTGTGGATATAGGCATCCAGTGCTTGGCTAATAGAAGTGCAGATAGGCCAACTATGGGGGAGGTCCTTAGTACTTTGGAGAAGATCCTTTCGTTGCTGGATAGTACAGAGGAACAAAAAATTAATACAACTTAACTTATACAAGACTAGAGTGGAGTAAATGAAGCCCCACCATGTCTATTAGATTATAATTATATGACGAAAATAAACAACACCTGCATGATGAAATAATAGCTTATGGAATATGGATTCAGAGCAGAGCATGTCTGGGGTTCCAAAATTTAAGTCTCTTAACATAATCTAAGATGTTTCAAAAAAAAGTATTTTTATTTGGAAACATATCTTAAATCTGAAAAAAAATTATTTTTTGAAAAAATAAGTTATTTGGACAAAACTAAATGATTATTTTGAACACTTTATTTTTTCTTTCAATTATTTTTTTTTCATCAAACAAAATTAATTATTTTCAAACAACTTTTAAGGTAAACAAAAACTGAACGAAATTAATTATTTTTAAATAACTTTTAAGATAAACAAAAACTGATCTTAATTATAATTGATTATAATAATAATTAATTATTGAAATAATCTAAAGTTTTTCGTTATCCCAAATGCATTATAAGTGTCTAATTTAATTCTAAATATTGAATCACTCAATGTGATAAAATAATATAAAATAATATGATTACATCATGTAAGACTTCGTATCAATAATATGATTAAAAACAATAAAAAATAAAATCTTTTTATTTTTAATTTTTCTTCATGTAATCTTTATTTTAAGAAGGTTTTACAAATTGGTGTTTAACCCAATTTTTACTTAAAAGTTACTTAAATTAAAAATAAGTTACGGCCAAACAGTATGAGATAAACATAGGCATAGTATGTTAAATTGCTCTCAATTAATGGCACAGAAACAAGACTATTCTTATCACGTACTTTAACAATTTGAACACAAGGTTGCAAGTGAAATGTAATACAATAAGCTTGCTTATCTCATACTTGGTAAGAAATGGTGTTGGAGAGCTACCTTAATTGCAGTCCACCCTAGCCCGTCTTGAAACTGAGGGAGAGAGAAATGATAATTAGAACAGCAAATTCAAGAAACAGATAAGCGATTACACAACAAGGCAGTAGCAGATAAGTGTTGTAGTAAAGATTTAGAAGTTAAAAAAATAACTGTTGGTAAAATTAACTTTCAAATTAAAATTAGAATTAAAAAAATAAGTTATTAGCAGTTTGTAAATATTTTTGAAATGCATGGATAAGTGATATGATTTATGATTAAAATCATTAAATATTTTTATTATAAAAGCAAGTTAGAAGCAAAATTAGATATAAAAATTTTTATCCATCATAAAACTATCTAAAGTTTATTCATCAAGGAGTTAATGGTACATTTTTATTCTACGTGAAAAATCTTTAAAAGAATCATAACTTAAAAAAATATATTGTTGTAGAGTTACTCAAACAAGGACGGATTTTGTGGGGTGGGGTGGGAAGAATGAGGGGTTTCGGTCCCTCCTCTCCCTCCCTTATAAAATTATTAAAAAAATAAATTTTTAAGTTAGTATTTATTTAAATTTTTTTATTAATAAATCATATTTTAATTTTATATTTAATAAATATTTGATTTTATTATATTTTTATTTATTTTTGAAAATTTTTACTTTGAACAAATTAATGCACCTTTCATCTGTAATTTTTTTAAATCTTTTATTTTTATATTACATGGTTGAAAATTTTATTTTTAATTTTCAAAAAAAATTAACAAATTTTGTATCAATTTTTTATTTTTTTATAAATTTCACATTAAATATCTTTTTTTTTAAAATTTTATCTTCAATTTTATTTTTTTAAATTCTAGTTCCCTTACCTAAATTCTAATCGGTCCCAACTCTCAAGTCTTATCTTCTTTTTATAATTTCATGGTGAGGTGACAAATTAACAATCACAACGAATTGACATTTAGCAATAAGGACAATTCCATTACTAGTCGTCGAGGTTTCTTTGAAAGAAACTATCCTCCATTCTAATTTCGTCGAAATACCAACTAGCAGAAAAAACAGCAAGATATTTTAATGAATCGTAGACTTACCACTTATTGACCAGGCAAGTCACTGTTGAAACCGACGGAAGAGAAATCTATTTTTGTTGAAAATTCAAACTAATGTATTAGGACAAAGTGCTAAAGCTGGTCACTTTTTTTCCATTCAGATATCTGTGTTTAGACACAACAGTGATGCACAGAATTATGGATGCTATCACATGCTCTATGTACATTTTTATCTTCTTTCTCTTACACATACAACTAATTGCAGTTGCTGATAACACTGATAACACCAGTTATGTTCCTACAGAGAACATAGTTCTCAACTGCGGGTCCAGCACATCAGAATTTGTGCAATATGATGGCAGGAATTGGAGTGGTGACATTGCATCACCATATTTGCCCTCTAATGCTGACACCAAATTCTTGGTGGCCAGAGCCCCTGACACTCTTGAATCTATTCCTGAAGTTCCCTACATGTCTGCTAGAATCTTTCAGTCTCAATTCACCTACACATTCAATGTAAGCCCGGGTCCCAAATTCATTCGCCTTCACTTCTACCCAGCTTCCTACTTGAATCTCAACATCTCCAATGCTTTCTTGTCAGTAAGTGCTGCTAACTTCACTCTTCTGCATAACTTCAGTGTTTCCATCAACGCTGATTACTTCAACTTAACATATTTCATGAAGGAATTCATTGTCCATGTAAATGGGAGTCTTTTAGAACTCACTTTCACCCCAACAAATAATTCTTCTGATGCCTATGCATTTGTGAATGGGATTGAAATTGTTTCAATGCCAATTGGTTTATACATTCCTGGTGATGATGCACCTCTTCCTTTAGTTGACACCACTGTTCTGTACATTTATAAAGATACTGCCATGGAAAACTTATATAGACTGAATGTAGGAGGTGAGCAAATTCCACCCAAATACGACACGGGCATGTTTCGCACTTGGGACACTGATGAAGCTTACTTGTTAGGGGGTATAATTAGTCTTCAACCCCTTAATATGAGCATGCCAATTTTGTACACAAATAATACTCCACCATATTCAGCCCCAGCTGAAGTCTACCGCACATCCCGTTCAATGTCACCTTTCAAAAATCCACTTATTAATTTAAACTACAATATGACATGGTTTTTTCCCATTGATTCAGGTTTCCTTTATCTCGTAAGGCTTCACTTCTGTGAAATTGATCACGATATAACTAAGGTCAATGAGGTAGTTTTTAATGTGTTTTTAAATAATCAAACAGCTGAGGTAGAACTTGATCCAATTACTTTGAGTGGGGGGCCTGGAGTTGCTGTACACCGAGACTATGTTGTGATGGTCCCCCATGTTAATGAGGGAAAGCAGGATTTATGGCTTGAACTATATCCAGACAAGTATGCTAAACCAGAGTACTATACTGCTTTCTTGAATGGTGTGGAAATCTTTAAACTGAGCAATGCTGAGAAGAATCTTGCCGGGCTCAATCCTTCTCAAAGCTTCATGTCGGGATCAGATGTAAAGCCTCCCCGTGTTACACATTTCAATAAAAGTTCAAAGAAACTCAAATTGATCCTCATTGGATGCGGACTTGGTGCAGTGGTACTACCAATTCTCCTTTGCATAGTTCTATACAGATTAAAGGTGATTAGGCCTAGAAGGGTCGTGTCATGGTGCGGTCTTGCTGTCCTCACTCCTAATCAAATTAAAAAGGCAAAGAAGTCATCATTTTGCAGTCATTTTCCAATGAGAGAGATAAAAGTGGCAACAAATGACTTCGATGAGGCTTTACTTATAGGCACGGGTGGATTTGGAAATGTTTACAAGGGTACCTTTGATGGTGGGGAAACATATGTAGCCATAAAACGAGCCAATCCAATGTCAGAGCAAGGTGTTTCAGAATTTGAGACAGAGATCCTTTTGCTCTCACAACTTAGGCACAACAACCTAGTCTTACTTTTGGGTTATTGCAATGAAGATGTGGAGATGATACTGGTCTATGACTACATGACCAATGGATCTCTACATGATCATCTTCATTCAAAGCAGAGAGATCAACCCCCTTTGTCTTGGATTCAACGTCTTGAGATATGCATCGGAGTTGCAAGGGGTTTGCACTACCTACATACTGGTACAAAGCACAAGATCATCCACCGTGACATCAAGACAACCAACATACTCTTGGATCATAACTGGGTGCCCAAAATTTCAGATTTTGGGTTGTCAAAGGCAGGTTACCCTTCCTCAGTCACCAGCAATGTAAAGGGGAGTATTGGTTACCTGGATCCTGAGTGCTTTCAAAGTCACAAGTTGACTGAGAAATCTGATTTATACTCACTTGGGGTGGTGTTATTGGAAGTTCTAAGCGCAAGGCCAGCAGTAATTCTAGGTGAAGATGGTGAGCATGTAAACTTAGCTGAATGGGCTATGTTGTGCTTTGAGAATGGAAATGCAGAGCAAATACTTGACCCCAACTTGGAAGGAAACATACTTAAAGATTGCTTTGAGTTATATTTAGGAGTTGCAATGAAATGTTTGGCTGAAAGAGGGGTGGAGAGGCCATCCATTGGTGAAGTGCTACAGAACCTTGTTCTGGCAATGCATCTTCAGAAATATGAAGGTACTGTCCCAGATGGTAATGTACATAGAAATGATGATAATGCTGGTTTGCAGGGCCATTCAGATTTGACACCTGGGGTGGAGTTCTCTGAAATCATGACACCTGTTGGTAGGTGAAAAATGAGATCTTTTCGAAACAGATTGCCTTGATGTTTTAGATACTAAGACATTTCCATTTCAAATAATCTGTGTAATAGGAGTCATAACTATGCTTAGACTAATTCCTATTTTGTGAAAATGTTATGGAGCTTAGATACTTCAGCAATTCGCAGTCTAAAATTGTCACCGAAACTTCTAAGAAGAAGCCTTAGAAGTCTATTATTTTCTATTCAAAGTTTATGATTTATATTCTCGGTTAGATCTATCATCAATATACACTACAACCAGTTCTCATTTCTCACTATATAGAAAGCCTATTTTATTATTATTTTAGTTATTCTTAGTTTATGAAGATTTTTGTAATCAAATTAGTCTAAATAAACAAAAATACTCAACAAAATCATCCTTTGTTATGTCATTGCTTTCACATTTCATAAACATAGACAAACAAAATAATAATATTTAATACTTTTTACAAATTAATTTTAGGAAGAAATTTTTAAAAACTAATTAAGTGTAAATATTTTAGGAAATAAATTCAGTAACATAAGTATTTGATGGGTTTACTTTTATTTTGTTTTGCAGTTTTATGGCAAGGTGACAGATTGGCAATTACATTGAATAAATGACGCAACAAATTGACAATTAGCAATAAGGACTATTTCATAAGTTGTAGTCGAGGCTACTTCAAAGAAACTGATCCTCAATTATAATTTCGTGGCAATACCAACTTGCAGAAAAACAAATTGACTTGTAGACTTTCGACTTAGAATAGTCTTGAACAGATATGTATTGACTGGATTTTGAAATTTACAATCAATATAGGCCTTAGCCCTACTTCTGCTTCGTATTAAATGAAATTGACTTGTAACCACTAGCCAACTAGTGATGAAAAGTATACATTTTACTTGGCAAGTCACTGTTGAAACTTGAAACCACGGGAGAGAAAGCTATTTTATTGAAAATTCAAACTAACGTGTTAGGACAAAGTGCAATAGCTGGTCATTTTTCCATTATCAGGGGATATCTGTGTTTAGAGTTTTAGACACAACAGTGATGCACAGAATCATGGATGCTGTCACATGCTCTATGTACATTTTTATCTTGTTTCTCTTACACCTACAACAAATTGCAGTTGCTGATAATGCCAGTTATGTTCCTACAGAGAACATAGTTCTCAACTGCGGGTCCAGCACATCAGAATTTGTGCAATATGATGGCAGAAATTAGAGTGGTGACATTGCATCGCCATATGTGCTCTCTAATGCTGACACCAAGTTCCTGGTAGCCAGAGCCCCTGACACACTTGAATCTATTCCTGAAGTTCCCTACATGTCTGCTAGAATCTTTCAGTCTCAATTCACCTACACATTCAATGTAACCCCAGGTCCCAAATTCATTCGCCTTCACTTCTACCCAGCTTCCTACTTGAATCTCAACATCTCCAATTCTTTCTTATCAGTAAGTGCTGCAAACTCCACTCTTCTGCATAACTTCAGTGTTTCCATCAACGCTGATTACTTCAACTTAACATATTTCATGAAGGAATTCATTGTCCATGTAAATGGGAGTCTTTTAGAACTCACTTTCACCCCAACAAATAATTCTTCTGATGCCTATGCATTTGTGAATGGGATTAAAATTGTTTCAATGCCAATTGGTTTATACATTCCTGGTGATGATGCACCTCTTCCTTTAGTTGACACCACTGTTCTGTACATTTATAAAGATACTGCCATGGAAAAGTTATACAGATTGAATGTAGGAGGTGAGCAAATTCCACCCAAATATGACACGGGCATGTTTCGCACTTGGGACGCTGATGATGCTTACATTTTAGGGGGCAATATTGGTATCAAACCCTTTGATATGAGCATGCAAACTTTGTATACTGATAATGCTCCACCATATTCAGCCCCAGTAGATGTCTACCGCACATCCCGTTCAATGGCTCCTTTTGAAAATGGCCTTGTCAATTTAAACTTCAATCTGACATGGTTTTTTCCCGTTGATTCAGGTTTTCTTTATCTAGTTAGGCTTCACTTCTGTGAAATTGATTACAATATAACTAAGGTCAATGAGGTAGTTTTTAATGTGTTTTTAAATAATCAAACAGCTGATGCACAATTTGATCCAATTGCTTGGAGTGAAAGTCCTGGAATTGCTATACAACGAGACTACGTCGTGATGGTCCCCCACTTTAATGAGGGAAAGCAGGATTTGTGGCTTGATCTATATCCAAACAAGTATACTAAACCAATGTACTATACTGCTTTCTTGAATGGTGTGGAAATCTTTAAACTGAGCAATGCTGATAAGAATCTTGCCGGGCTCAATCCTTCTCAAAGCTTCATGTCGGGATCAGATGTAAAGCCTCCCGGCATTACATATTTCAATAAAAGTTCAAAGAAACTCAAATTGATCCTCATTGGATGTGGACTTGGTGCAGTGGTACTACCAATTCTCCTTTGCATAGTTCTATACAGATTAAAGGTGATTAGGCCCAGAAGGGTCGTGTCATGGCGTGGTCTTGCTGTCCTCACTCGTAATCAAATTAAAAAGGCAAAGAAGTCATCATTTTGCAGTCATTTTCCAATGAGAGAGATAAAAGTGGCAACAAATGACTTCGATGAGGCTTTACTTATAGGCACGGGTGGATTTGGAAATGTTTACAAGGGTACCTTTGATGGTGGGGCAACATATGTAGCCATAAAATGAGCCAATCCAATGTCAGAGCAAGGTGTTTCAGAATTTGAGACAGAGATCCTTTTGTTCTCACAACTTAGGCACAACAACCTAGTCTCACTTTTGGGTTATTGCAACGAAGATGGGGAGATGATACTGGTCTATGACTTCATGGCCAATGGATCTCTACATGATCATCTTCATTTGAAGCAGAGAGATCAACCCCCTTCGTCTTGGATTCAACGTCTTGAGATATGCATCGGAGTTGCAAGGGGTTTGCACTACCGACATACTGGTACAAAGCACAAGATCATCCACCGTGACATCTTAAAGATTGCATACTTAAAGATTGCTTTGAGTTATATTTAGGAGTTGCAATGAAATGTTTGGCTGAAAGAGGGGTGGAGAGGCCATCCATTGGTGAAGTGCTACAGAACCTTGTTCTGGCAATGCATCTTCAAAAAAATGAAGGTACTGTCCCAGATGGAAATGTACATAGAAATGATGATAATGCTGGTTTGCAGGGCCATTCAGATTTGACACCTGGGGTGGAGTTCTCTGAAATCATGAAACCTTTTGGTAGGTGAAAAATGAGATCTTTTCGAAACAGATTGCCTTGATGTTTTAGATACTAAGACATTTCCATTTCAAATAATTTGTGTAATAGGTGTCATAACTATGACCAATTCCTATTTTGTGAAAATGTTATGGAGCTTAGATACTTCAGCAATTCGCAGTCTAAAATTGTCACCGAAACTTCTAAGAAGAAGCCTTAGAAGTCTATTATTTCTATTCAAAGTTTATGATTTATATTCGCTGTTAGATCTATCATCACTATACACTACAACCAGTTCTCATTTCTCACTAACAAATAATATATATGAGTCATATATTCCATGCTAAAAAGGCATGAACCATCGTGAATGCAAACTCATTTGGCAAATCCCTCTAATTCGAAATTTCTAAGAAAATCCGCAGCTAAAATTGGCGAATTGAATAATAAATGAAGGAGAGAGGTGAGCATACCTCAATGAAGACGAAGAGTACGAACTCAAACTTGGAGGACGAGGTTGTGGCAGCGAAAGCAGTGACGAACCCAAGCTTCTGTGTTTCTTTCTACTCATTTTCCCGATTATCAATATCTATCTATGACTATGTACAACATAAATTCTGATATGCAAACTCTTACGCCACTAGGTCAATTTAATGATTTTTTTGAATTAATTAAGTGTTATTTCAATATTCTTACTCATTCACCGAACATTCACCTTGTCACACTAAAGCACACTGTACGAATTAATTACTTATTAAATTAACATTAAAAAATTTCTTCCGTTTTGGATTTTTATTTTATTGATGTGTTGTATTAATGAAATGTATTTTTTTTTAATTTATGAAAGTTTTTCACATAATTAACGATGATATATTCATAAGTAAGTGTAATTAACATTATATTAGTTAGTTAGAATGATTAATATTTTTTAAAAGTTTTTTATAAAATTTCTTTCTTCGTAATGAAATAAAATAAAATAAAATTAGTATTTTATTATTTTTGGTAATTATGGTAAGAAAAATCATGGAATATCAGTATGTGATTTTAATTGATTTTAATAATCTTGATATTTGAATTTATGACATTTTTATTAATGTTTTTTTATATTTTATTTTGGGGTTTCAAGTAAATTTAATATTTTGTTATTTGAATTTATAATTTTTAAAACATAAATCCTAGACCATAAATATTAAAATATTGAACCTTAAAATTCTAAATCTTAAAATCATAAACCATCAATTTTAAAATCTTAAAACTTTAAACACTAAATACAAATGTAGGGTTTCATTTATGAAACTATAAATTCATAAGATTTCATTTAGGGTTTCATGTTTTAAGATAGGGTTTCGTAAATTAAAGTTTAAGGAAGAAGGTGTTATAACTGAAACCTTAAGGATTTAGGGTTTCGTAGATAAAATCCTTAAGGACTTAAAGTATCGTAAATGAAAATCTAAGAATTTATGATTTCGTAAATGAAAAACTAAGTATTTAAGGTTTTGTAATGAAATCCAAATAATTTAGAATTACATGAATGAAACCCTAATGATTAAGGTTTTCGTGGATAAAACCCTTAGGATTAAAAGTTTCGTGGATGAAACCCTATGAATATAGGCTTTCAAGGATAAAACCCTACGAATTTAGGATTTCTTGGATGAAACCCTCAAGATTTAAGATTTTGTGGATAAAACTCTAAAGATTTAGGGTTCCATGGATAAAACATTAAGAATTTAGGGTTTAAGGTTTCTTTAGAGGAATAAATCTTAAGAATTTAGGGTTTTGTACATAAAATTCAAAGGATGTAAGGTTTCATGAATGCAACCTTAAGGATTTAAGGTTTCGTGGATACAATAGTAAGAATTTAGGGTTCCGTTGATAAAACCCTAAGGAATTAGGGTTTAAGGTTGTGTGGATGAAACCTTAAAGATTAAGAATTTAGAGGATTAAATCATAAAAGTTTCGAGTTTCGTGCATAAAATCCAAAGGATTTACAATTTTGTAAATGCAACCTTAAGGATTTAAGGTTTCGTGGATGAAAAATTAAGGATTTAGAATATCGTGGATAAAATCCTAAGAATGTAGGGTTTAGTAGATGCATCCCTAATGATTTACTATTTTGTGGATGCAACCTTAAGGAGATTGGGTTTCTTGAATTCAACCCTAAGGATTTAGGATTTCGTGGATAAAATCGTAAGGATTTAGGGTTTATGGTTTCATGGATGAAACCTTAAGGGTTTCAGATTTAATGGATGAAAACTAAAAGATTTAAGGTTTTGTGTATGAAAGCTCCTAAGGATTTAGGTTTTGTGGATCCAACCTCAAGGATTTGAGGTTTCATGGATACAACCCTAAATATTTAGAGTTTCATGAATGTAACTCTAAGAATTTAGGGTTTCATGGATTTAACCTTAAGGTTTACGAGTTTCATGGATAAAACCCTAAGGATGTAGAATTTCATTTAGCGTTTCTTGGATGCAACCCTTAGGATTTACGATTTCATGGATGAAACCTTAAAGATTAAGGAGTTACTTGATGAAACCTTAAGAATTTAGCGTTTCATACATGTAATCCAAATGATTAAAGGTTTTATGAATGCAAATGAAATGATTTAGGGTTGTGTGGATGAAACCCTAAGTATTAAGGGTTTTATGAGTGCAACCCTTAGTAGGTAAGGTTTTTTAGATGCAATCCTAAGGATTCAAGGTTTTGTGAATGTAACCCTAAAGGTTTAGGGTTTCATAAATAAAACCCTAATAATTTGGGGTTTATGTTTCGTTCATGTAAGCCTATGGATTTAAGGTTTCATAAATGCAACCCTAAGTATTCCTGGTTTCTTGAATACAACCCTAAGGATTTTGGGTTTTGTGAATTTAACCTTAAGGATTTATCGTTTGATGGATAAAACTCTAAGGATGTAAAGGTTTTATGGATGCAACTCTAAGGATTTAGCATTTTATGGATGCAATCGTAAGAATTTACGGTTTCGTTGATGAAACCCTAAGGATTTAGGATTTAATAAATGAAATCTTAAGAATTTAACATTTTGTGCATGTAATCCAAATGATTAAGGGTTTCGTAAATGCAACTGTAAGGATTTAAGGTTTCATGGATGCAACCCTAAAGATTAAGGTCTTACTGAATGCAACCCTAAGTATGTAGTGTTTCATGGATGCAACCCTAAATATTTAATCTTTTATACTTGTAACCTTAAGGATTTAGGGTTTCATGAATAAAATCCTATTTTTGGGGGTTTAGGATTTCATGGATGAAACCTAAATGATTTAGGATTTAATGTTTTAGAGATGTAAGCCTTAGGATATAAGGTTCTATGGATGCAACATTAAGGATTTAGGGTTTCGTTGATTCAACTTTGTGGATTTAGTGTTTCATGGATGCAATCCTAAGTATTTAAGGTTTCACGGATGAAACCCTAATGATTTTGGGTTTTATGGATTTAACCTTAAGGATTTATGGTTTTATTGGTGCAACTGTAAAGATTTGAGGTTTTGTTGATGCAACTCTAATAATTTAGGATTTTATGGATGCAACTTTAAGGATTTTGGATTTCGTGGATGCAACCCTAAAGATTCTAGGGTTTTATGGATGCAAACCTAAGCATGTAAGGTTTTGTGGATGCAACTATAAGGATTTATGTTTTGTAGATGTAAGCCTAAGGATTTAAGGTTTCGTGAATAAAACCCTAATGATTTAAGGTTTAGGGTTTTGTGGATGAAACCCTTAGGATTTAATAGATGAAAGACTAAGAATTTAGGGTTACATGCATGTAAGCCTAAGGATTTAAGATTTTATGGATGCAATATTAAGAATTTAGGGTCTCATATATGTAGTGTTAAGTATTTAGGGTTTCATAGATGCAACCCTAAGGACTTGGAGTTTTATGGCTTTAACCTTAATGATTTAAGGTTTCATTGATGCAACCATAAAGATTTAAGGTTTCATTGATGTAACCCTAGGGATTTAAGGTTTCGTCAATGCAACTTTAAGTATTTGGGGTTTCTTGAATGTAACTATAAGGATTTTAAGGTTTTGTAAATACAACCCTAAGTATTTAAGGTTTTGTGGATACACCGTAAAGATTTAAGGTTCTGTGAATGAAACCTTACGAATTTAGGGTTTCTTGAATAAAATCTTAATGATTTAGGGTTTAAAGTTTCATGGATTAAACCTTACTTATTTAGGATTTATTGGATGAAAGACTAAGGATTTAGTGTTTGGTGCATGTAAGCCTAAGGAATTAGGGTTTTATGTATGCAACATTAATGATTTAGGGCTTTGTTGATGTAACCTTAAGGATTTAGGATTTCATTGATGCAACCCTAAGTATTTAAGGTTTCATGGATGCACTACTAAGAATTTAGGGTTCATTGGATATAAGGTTTCATTAATACAACCTTCAGGATTTCAAGTTTCATTGATGCAATCTTACGGATTTAGGGTTTTGTGGATGAAACCCTAAAGATTTAGGAATTAAAGTTTGATTCGTGAAACCCTAAAGGATTAGGGTTGAATAAACTAAACCCTAAATCCTAAGGGTTTCATCTACGAAACCCTAAATCATTAAGGTTGAATAAATGAAACGCTCAAAGCCCTAGGGTTGTATCCACTAAACCATCAATCCTTAGGTTGCATTCACGAAACCCAAAATCCTTAAGTTGCATTCACGAAACCCTAATCCTTGGGGTTGCATCAACAAAACCCTAAATCTTTATGGTTACATCAACCAAACCCAATATCTTAAGGGTTTCATCCACAAAACCCTAAATTTTTTGGGTTACATCAATGAAACCCTAAAATCTTTAGGTTTGCATCCATGAAACCTTAAATCCTTAAGGTTGCATCCAAGAAATCCTAAATACATAGGGTTGCATCCATGAAACCATAAATTCTTTAAGTTACATCCTAGAAATCCTAAATAGATAGGGTTATATCCACGAAACCTTAAATCCTTGAAGTTGCATCCATGAAACCTTAAAACTTTAAGGTTGCATCCATCAAACCTTAAATCCTAAAGATTTTACCCATGAAACCCTAAATCCTTAAGGTTTCATAATGAAACCCTAAACCATAAATCCTTAGGGTTTATCCCCAAAACCTTAAATCCATAGGTTGAATCCACAAAATTTTCAATTCTTTATATTGCATTCACAAAACATTAAATTCTTAGGGTTTCATACACGAAACATTAAATGCTTATGGTTTTATCCAC
This sequence comes from Amphicarpaea edgeworthii, assembly GCA_014843725.1. NCBI lineage: Eukaryota > Viridiplantae > Streptophyta > Magnoliopsida > Fabales > Fabaceae > Amphicarpaea > Amphicarpaea edgeworthii. The sequence continues at coordinate 4,380,462 of CM026329.1, forward strand.
GAAACTCGGGATCCTTAAGGTTACTTCAACAAAACCCTAAATCATTAGGGTTACATCCACGAAACACTAAATCCTTAAGATTTGATACATGAAACCTTAATTTCTTGGTTTTTCATTTACTAAATCATAAATACTTAAGGTTTCATTAATGTAACCCTGAGCATTTAAGGATTCATTGATGCAACTGTAAGGATTTAGGATTTCATTGAAGAAACCATATGGATATAAGGTTTCGTTGATGCAATTTTAACAATTTAAGGTTTCATGAATGCAATCCTAAGGATTTAAGGTTTCATGGATATGACCCTAACGATTTAAGGTTTTATGGATGTAACCTTAAGGATTTAAGGTTTCATGAATAAAAGCTTAATAATTTAGGGTTTAGGGTTTCATGAATAAAACCCTAATGATTTAGGATTTAATGGATGAAAAACTAAGAATTTAGTGTTTGATGCATGTAAGCCTAAGGATTTAAGGTTTTGTGGATGCAACATTAAAGATTTAGGGTTTCATTGATGTAACCTTAAGGACTTAGGGTTTCATTGATGCAACCCTAAGTATTTAGGGTTTTGTGGATCCACTTTAAAGGATTTGGGGTTTATTGGATTTAACCTTAAGGATTTATGGTTTTGGTAATGCAAGCCTAAGGATTTCAATTTTGTTGATGCAACTTTACGAATTTAGGATTTCGTGAATGACACCCTAAATATTTAGAATTTCCTGAATGCAACCCTAAAGATTAAGAATTAATGTATAATTCGTGAAACCCTAAATGATTACAGTTTCATGAACTAAACTTTAAATCATTAGGGTTGCATTAATGAAACATTAAAATCCTCAAGGTTGCATCCACAAAACCCTAGATTCTTAGGGTTGCATCCATGAAACCTTAAATCCTTAGCATTACATCCACGAAACCTTAAGTACTTAGCATTACATCCACAAAATCATAAACCCTTAGAGTTGCATCAACAAAACCATAAATCCTAAGGGTTTCATCTAAAAAACCCTCAATCTTTAGGATTGGATCAAGGAAACACTAAAATCCTTACGTTTGCATCAGTGAAACCCTAAATCTTTAGGTTGCATCCAAGAAACCCAAAATACTTAGGGTTTCATCCATGAAACCATATATTCTTTCAGTTCTATCCTAGAAATCTTGAATACATAGGGTTGTATCCATGAAACCATAAATACTTGGATTTACATCCACTAAACCTTAAATCATTTGGGTTGCATCAATGAAACCCTACATCCTAAAAGTTTCACTCATGAAACCTTAAATCCTTAGGGTTCCATCCATGAAACCCTGAACCCTTAGGACTTTATCCATGAAACCATAAAACTTAATTCTTCAAGGATTTATCCTTAAAACCCTAAATCTATAAGTTGAATCCACAAAATCTTAAATTATTTAGGTTGCATCCATAAAATACTAAATTCTTAAGGTTTCATCTACGAAACATTACATCCATATGGTTTTAACAATGAAACTCTAAATTCTTAGGGTTACTTCGACAAAAACCTAAATCCTTAAGATTACATCCATGAAACACTAAATCATTAAGATTTAATGCATGAAACCCTAATTGCTTAAGGTTTCATATACTAAATCATAAATACTAAGGCTTTCATTCATGCATCCCTAAGGATATAAGGTTTCATGCATGCAAACCTATGGATTTTAGGGTTTTGTGGACAGAATCCTAAGCATCCAGGGTTTCATGGATGCGACCCTGAGAATTTAAGGTTTTGTGGATGTAACCCTAAGGATTTAAAGTTTCGGGAATAAAACCTTAATGATTTGGGGTTTAGGGTTTCTTGGATAAAACCTTAATGATTTGGGATTTAATAGATGAAAGACTAAGGATTTAGTGTTTCCTGCATGTAAGCCTAAGGATTTGGGGATTGATAGATGTAACCCTAAGGATTTAAGATTTCATCAATGTAACCCTAAGTATTGAGGGTTTCATGGATGCACAATTAAGGATTTTAGGTGTTGTGGATTTAAACTTAAGGATTTATGATTTCAATAATACAACCCTAATGATTTAAAGTTTTGTTAATGCAACCCTACAAATTTAGGGATTCGTGGATGTAATCCTAAGGATTTAAGAATTACAATTTCATTCATGAAACCCTAAAAGATTAGGGTTACATAAACTAAACCCTAAATCCTAAGAGTTCCATCCACGAAACCCTATATTATTAAGGTTACATCAACCAAACATTTAAATCCTTAAGGTTGCATCTACAAAATCCCAAATACTTAGCATTGCATCCACGAAACCCTGAATCCTTAAGGTTTTATCAACGAAACCCTAAATCTTTAGGGTTGCATCAATAAAGCCCTAAATCCCAAGGATTTCATCCACGAAACCCTATATCTTTAAGGTTGCATCTAAGAAACCTAAATACCTAGGGTTGCATCCATGAAACTATAAATTCTTTGGGTTGCATACTAGAAATCCTCAATACTTAGGGTCATATCCTTGAAACCCTAAATCCTTATAGTTGCATCCATAAAATTTTAAATCATTGTGATTGTATCAACGTAACCCTAAATCCTAAAGGTTTCACCCAAGAAACCTTAAATTCTTAAGGTTTTATCCACAAAACCTTGAATTCATATGTAGAATCCATAGAATCTTAAATTCTTTAGGTTATATTCACAAAACATTAAATATTTAGGGTTTCATCCACGAAATATTACATTTTTATGGTTTTATCCATGAAACCTTGAAGCCTTAAGGTTACCTTCATGAAACTCCAAATCCTTAGAGTTACCTCCATGAAACACTAAGGGTATATTTGGAATAGCTAAAAAATTTAGATTATTTCAATAATCGATTATATGTATAATCAATTATTATTATAATCGATTATATCATAATCTATTTATATTTAGATAAGTTTGCTGAAAAGTGGTTTGAAAATAATTAATTTGATTTGGATGCAACAAAAAATCAGCTTTTGTATTGTAAAAGAGTATAAAAACAGCTAAAAGAAAAAGTAAGCAGTTGAATAATAATCGTAAGTTATGAATTTTTAGCTTCATGAAAACAACTTATTTTTTCAAAAAACAATCTTTTTTCAAATTTAATCTAACATCCCAAACATCATGCTTTTTTAAAATAAGCTTACATTGCTAAGAGCAACTTAAATGTTAGAAACCCAAACATGCTTTAAACCCTTAGGATTTGATACATGAAACATTAATTCTTTAGGGTTTCATAAACTTAATCATAAATACTTAGGGTTTCATCCGTGCAACCCTAAGGATCTAAGGTTTTATTGATACAACGATAAGGATTTAAGGTTTCGTTGATACAACCCTAGAGATTTAAGGTTTCATTGATGCAACCCTAAGGATTTAGGGTTTCATGGATGCAATCATAATGATTTTAGGGTTTTATGGATGCAATCTCGAGCATCTAAGGTTTCATGTATGCAACCCTAAGGATTTAAAATTTTATGAATGTAACCCTAAGTATTTAGTGTTTCGTGAATAAAACCTTAATGATTTGGGGTTTAGGGTTTCGTTGATGAAACTATAATGATTTAGGATTTAATGGATGAAATAGTAAGGATTTAGTGTATCGTGCATGTAAGCCTAAGGATTTAAGGTTTGATGGATGCAATACTAAGGATTTTAGGTTTTATTGATGTAACCTTAAAGGTTTAGGGTTTCATTGATGCAACCCTAAGTATTTAGGGTTTCATGGATGCACTCCTAAGGATGTATGGTTTTGTATATTTAACCTTAAGGGTTTAAGGTTTCAGTCATGCAACCCTAAGGATTTAAAGTTTCATTGATGTAACCCTACGAATTTAAGGTTTCGTGAATGCAACCCTAAGTATTTAGGGGTTCATGGATGACACTCTAAGGATTTAAGGTTTCATGGTTGCAACCCTAAGGATTTTGAAATTAAAGTTTCGTTCATGAAACCCTAAATGATTAGGGTTGCTTCAACTAAACCCCAAATCCTAAGGGTTTGATCAACGAAATCATAAATTTTTAGGATTTCATCAACGAAATGCTAAAATCATTAAGGTTGCATCCATGAAATCCTAAATCCTTAGAGTTAAATTGAAAAAACCTTAAATCCTTAAGGTTGCATTCATGAAACTCAAAATCCTTAGGCTTGTATTCACAAAACCCCAAATACTTAGCGTCACATCCACAAAAACCTAAATCCTAAGGGTTTGATCCACAAAACCTTAAATCTTTTTTGTTGTATCAACAAAACCCTCAAATCCTTAAGTTTGCATCCACAAAAACCTAATTCATTAGGGTTGCATCCAAGAAACCCTAAATACTTAAGGTTGCATCCATGAAATTATAAATTCTTTAGGTTGCATTCTAGAAATCCTAAATACTTAGGGTTGTATCCATGAAACCTTAAATCCTTAGAGTTGCATCCACGAAACCTTAAATCCTTGGGATGGTATCAACAAAACCTCAAACCTTAAATCATCAAATCCTAAAGGTTTTATCCACAAAACCCTAAATCCATAGGTTGAATCCATAAAATTTTTAATTCTTCAAGTTGCATCCACAAAACACTAAATTCTTAGGGATTCATCCACGAAATATTAAATCCTTATGGTTTTATCCACCAAACCCTTAATACTTACAATTACTTCTACGAAACCCTAAATCCTTAGTGTTAGCCCCACGAAACATTAAATCCTTAATATTTGATTCATGAAACCCTAATTCCTTGGGGTTTCATTTATGTAACCATAGGATTTAGGGTTTTCTTGATGCAACCCTAAGGATTTAATGTTTCTTTGATCCAACCCTAAGGATTTAGGGATTCATGGATGCAATCCTAAGGATTTTAGGGTTTTGTGGATGTTATCCTAAGCATTTAAGGTTTCGTGAATGTAACCCTAAGAATTTAAAGTTTTGTGGATGCAACGTTAAGAATTGAGGGTTTCGTGAATAAAACCTTAATGATTTGGGTTTTAGGATTCTGTGGAAGAAACCCTAATGATTTAGGATTTAATGGATGAAAGTCTAAGGATTTAGTGTTCCCTGCATGTAAGCATAAGGATTTAGGGTTTCATGGATGAAATGGTAAAGATTTAGGATTTTGTAGATATAACTTTAAGGATTTAAAGTTTCGTCGATGTAACCCTAAGTTTTTAGGGTTTTGTTGATGCACTCCTTAGGATTTGCAATTTTGTGGATTTAACCTTAAGGATTTAAGGTTTCGATAATGTAACCTTAACAATTTAAAGTTTCATTGATGCAACCCTACAGATTTAGAGTTTTGTGGATCCAACCTTAAGTATTTGTAGTTTTATGGATAACACACTAAGAATTTAGGGTTTTGTGGATGCAACCTTAAGGATTTAGGAATTAAAGTCTCATTCATGAAACCCTAATCGATTAGGGTTACATCCACTAAACTCTAAATCCTAAGGGTTTCATCCATGAAATCCTAAATCATTAGGGTTGCCTCAACAAAATGCTAAAATCCTTAGGGTTGCATCCAAGAAATCCTAAATCCTTAGATTTGCATCCATAAAATCCTAAATCTTTAGGGTTGCATTGCCAAAACCCAAAATCCTTAGGGTTGCATCCACGAAACCCTAAATACTTAACATTGCATCCACAAAACCTTAAATCCTTAAGGTTGCATTAATGAAATCCTAAATCCTAAGAGTTTCATCCATGAAACCCTAAAATTTTATGGTTACATCAACAAAACCCTAAAATACTCAAGTTGGCATCCCATGAAACCCTAAATTCTTAAGGTTGCATCCATGAAACTATAAATTCTTTGAGATGAATCCCAAAAATCCCAAATACTTATGGTTGTATCCACAAAACCCTAAATCATTGGAGTTTCATCCATGAAACCTTAAATCCTTGGGATTGCATCAATGAAACCTTAAATCCTAAAGATTTCACCCCTAAAACCCTAAATCCTTAAGGTTTCATCCAGGAAACCCTAAACCTTAAATCCTCAGGGTTTTATCCACAAAATCCTAAATTAGGTTGAATCCACAAAATTTTAAATTCTTTAGGCTTCATCCAGAAAACATTAAATTCTTAAGGCTTCATCGAGAAAACATTAAATTCTTAAGGCTTTATCTACAAAACATTACATTCTTACAGTTTTATCCACCAAACCTTAAATCTATAAGGTTACATCCACGAAACACTAAATCCTTAAGATTTGATGCATGAAACCCCAAGGATTTAAGATTTTGTGGATGTAACCTTAAGGATTTAGGATTTGATAGATGCAATCCTAAGTATTTTAGGATTTTGTATATGCAATCCTAAGCATCTAGGGTTTTGTGGATGCGATATTCAGGATTTAAGGTTTTGAAGATGTAAATTTAAGGATTTAGGGTTTTTTGAATAAAATCTTAATGATTTGGGGTTTAAGGTTTCATGGATAAAACCCTAATGATTTGGGATTTAGTGGATGAAAGACTAAAGATTTAGTGTTTCGTGCATGTAAGCCTAAGGATTTAGTGTTTCGTGGATGCAACACTAAGGATTTAGGGTTTCATTTATGTAACTTGAAGGATTTAGGATTTCATGGATGCAAACCCTAAGGATTTTGGAATTAATGTTCCATTCACGAAATCTTAAATGATTAGGGTTGTATCAACTAAACCTTAAATCCTATGGGTTTCATTAATGAAATCCTAAATCATTAGGTTGCATCAATAAAATGCTAAAATCCTTAAGGTTGCATTTGTGAAGCCCCAAATACTTAGTGTTGCATCCACGATACCCTAAATCACTGGGGTTGCATCAACAAAACTTTAAATCCTTAGGATTGCATAAAAAACCCTAAATCCTAAGGGTCTCATCCATAAAACTCTAAAATCCTTAGGTTTACATCTATGGAACCCTAATTCCTTAGGGTTGCATCCATGAAACCATAAATTCTTTGGGTTACATCTTAGAAATCCCGAATACTTAGGGTTTATATCCATGAAATCCTTAGGATTTGATGCATGAAACCCTAAGAATTTTATCTACTAAATCTTAAATACTTAGGATTTTATTCATGAAATCCTAAACCTTAAATTCTTAATAGTAATAATATAACATTTAATCTTTCTAATAGTTAAGTACTATATATATTCTATTTGTAGAGATTTTGATAAAGTCTCGCTTAACCATATTAATTTTTATTAGAAATTTGAGAACATAAATAAATAAATAAAAAGTTAATAATGTATGAATAAATTATATTCTAAAGTAATTTTGCTCAACATTTTAGAAACACATTTTTTAATATGCCATTCTTCATTAATACAGATACGAATACTTATTGAAAATAAAATTTTAAATACACTATTAAGAGAATAAATTAAAATGGATTAATTAAGATATTTAAAATTTGTCTAGTCTTTATAGTAGTTAATTTTAAATTTTGTATAAGCTAAATCACTTGTTTATTAGATTAAGTTCTTCTTTATGTAGTACATTAAACTACCTAAAAAAATATTTACAATTAAAGACAACAAAAATAAAAAATAATTCATGAGAGAAGATAAAATTATTTTATAATAGATTTTTGCATATCTTTCAATAACTCACTTTCGATTGTAGTTCTTAGTCTATACTTGTAATTTAGTATATTATAAATTAATATTTGATTCCTGTGCTGAGAACATAATCCGATAGTCAAAATAATATTTATCAATTTACTACACATAATTTGCAACATTAACATTAATTTTTTTTTTTAAATGTGATTTTTAAAAAAATGTGAAAACAATAATATTTCGGACAAACATTATTACATATTTTTTTAAATGGCTTTGTTTAAAAAATATATCTCTTTACACAATTTATTTAATAAAGTATAAGATAAGCTTAGCTTAACTCGTGAAATTAATTAAAACTAAATAAATCATTCTTGAATGAATGAGTTTATTTTAAGTAACTATTTTTCTCTATATGTTTGATTTTAAATTAATTTAAATTAAATTTGTAGTAGGTGGATCATAGGAACAACTACTTTGCTGGGGACAAAGTGTATAAAATATTTAAGGATTTTATTATGTTACACGAGATATTTTAGCTAGCTTCTAGCTTTTTTAAGTAATTTTTCAGCTACTTTTTATGTTTGATAAATGAATTTTTTTCAGTAACTTCTAGCGTTTTTTTAAAACGTTATGTGTAATAACATTTTTTAAAAAATACTAACTTTTAACTTCTAACTTTTTACATTTATTTTCATTTTATTCTTAAAACATTTGTTAACTTGTCTTTGTCTTCTTATCTTTTTTAAATAAAACGAGATTATATTATTTATTTGTTTTTGTTTAGACTATTCTTCTTATACATTTTTATATTACACTATTTATTTTTAAAACTGCAATATTTATAATATTTAATTGTAAGATTTTTTTTAATTATTAATAATTTTACACATTATAAAAATTATTTTAATTATTAATTATCATGTTAATTAACATAATAAAAGTATAATATTTATTTAAATATTTTTACTTTATTTAAAATTTGATTTAAAACACTTCAAATTATAGTATAAGATTATTAATAGAATTGTAAAAAAAAATATTATTAATAGAATACATTATATAAAAACATAAAATATGTGAAACTAAAAAAGTAATAAAAATAATTTATCTACAAATAAAAAATTAGAAGAGTTTAAAATTTATTAAAAATTTAAAATTATATAATACATGCAAATATACTTTTATTCATCAAATAAAACTAAAATTTATACAAAAATATTATATAAGTATGTCCGTTTTTTTTATAACATATTTTTCATATACTTATCGAATACTTATAATTTAAAAAATTAACTTAAAGGTTTTCAGTAATAACTTTTAGCTACCAGTTAGCCTTTTGACTAATTTTGTCTAATGTAATCTTTTAACTAGTGACTGTGGAGCGGACAAACGTTAAGAATTAATATCTTTTTTATTATTAAAGATTTATGATTTTCTTTTTAAAAAAAACTAACAATTTAATCATATTCAATATTTTAATTAAGTGGAAATTAAAACAATCATTAATACCTATTGAAAACTAATTAAATCTAATTTCAAATTATCACCTACTAATTATTAATTAAAGTTTTAGGCAAAGAAACTATGTTTAAGTTTTCAAAGAGAGAAAGTTAAAAGAAATATTAAACAAGAAATTAAAAAGAAAGTTATGAAGAGAAGAGATTAGAGAGGAAAACAAGAAGTTGAAAGTTACATCTGTTAAATCTTAAATCATGCTTAGATTATTGATTAAATATTAATTAGGAATAAATTACATCATCGGGTTATTTTCTAGAATATGGCTTGAATCATGAAAAGGTATTATTAATTTTGTTGACTAATTATTGTGTTGTGAATAATTATTTTATTTCTTAAAATAAAATTATATAATACTAATTATAATTATATAAATTTTATTTTTATTATTTATATACACTAAAAAAAATTTGATGCCCCTCTAAAGATGGAGCCCTGGCCACATCCACCATGCTCAGGCACCACTACCAAACTAATCACTATTTTTGGGGTTTCATTAATTAACAACAAAATAATAATGGTAAATCTGCTAAGCATAGTCAAACCTAAGTACAGTTTTGTTATTTACAATTTCCACTTTTAATTTTTTTTTTTTAATGTTCTTTTCAAGAATAGAAAAGAGAAGCTGCACTAAAATGAAGTCGTTTTGTTTGAATCTCAATCTTTACCACTATCATTTTTGTTTGAGATTTGTAATTCTCTTCGTCACCTTAATTATCATGTACACTCATGGCAAGTTCAAATTCGATGTTACTCATTAAAGACCAGAAGTAGTAGATGTGTGAATAACTGACTCTGGATCAAAACATAAATAAAAGAACTTTGAAATTTAAAAATTAAAAATTAATTAATTAAAAGGAAAAATTATAAACTTAACATGTACCAAAATATAAATAATGAAATTTGGTAGGATTTGAGCATGCTGACTAGTTGATGTGGAGATGATGTTCAGTTAACGAAATGTGATTAGGTTATAAAATGAAGACATAAAAATCTTCAAAATAAATAAGGCATAAAATAATTTACCAATAATAATATAGTAATTTATCAGTAATTTAAATGGATTGTTTTTATCTTTGTGAGTACGTAGATTACGTCAGTTTTTCAATTTTTTGGGTTAAATAATAAGAAAAAAAAAGATAATATATTAAATATAAAATTATTTTATATTATCAATTAATCATAATTCTTTATCATTTAATAAGATAATTAATTTTTATAAAATTATTTAAAAAATAATTATTACTATAGACTATAATTAATTAACTATATAAAATAATTTTATACGAAATTTGAAAAATGTGAGAAGTTAAAATAAAGCTGCTCGGCTAGTGCCTAGTTCGATTCCAAAGAAAAGAAACTAAGTAACTTCTGAAACGGGGAGGCCAAGAAGATAACGGCACAGGCTTCTGCGGTTTTCCAGTCTGCCCAACACGGGCTTCCAGGACTGCTCGCATGCACTCAACGCTTCCCAACAGGACGTCTTTTCAACTATAGTACAAATTTAAACAACATTTATGAATGAATAAAGATCAGATTTTTAAATATATTTTCATTGTTATTTTTTATGTTTATCGAAAATGAAATAAGAAAACGGACAAAAACAAAGTCACCAACCAAGTTACACACAACAATACTTCGTTAAATAAGCAACAAGTTCACGTGTACACATTCAACCTAGCTAGCTGCAGAAAGGATAATACTAGCTAATACGTACCATTTCAAACAAGAGAAAAAAAAACACACACACACAGCAGCTACGTTGTGTATATACAAAACCAAACCCAATACCGTGCATAACTCGATCCCAAAAGACAACCCATATATTATGCATATTTGTATAAGCATCGTGACTCATGTTTTCTAAAATTGCTTCACGTCTAAGCCCGCACATGGCTTTCACAATTATCCTCCTTGAGTAACTGGATGTAGTTATCAAGGGGAGAAGAGTACTTGCTACCATCATATGAAGGCAACCCACGAGCATCATTGAAACCATCTAATTATGTGATATTCGATAAATTTGAGTGTGCAATCCACAAATCTTTCCTCTCCCACTTTCCTTAGGAAACCATAACAACAAAGGGCATGTTTAGATAAAATGTATAAGTTAAAATTATAACTTAAAATTGATTTATGAAGTAACTAATTTGTAGAAGACTTATAACTTTTAAGAGAAGTTGTATAAAAGAGTAAGTGGTCCACTTGACAAAGCAACTACGTCTATCTTCTCCTGTGTTGTTTGGTTGTTTATGTACACCTTGACCTTGAACACCCTTTGATGAACCTTTGTTACCTCAACAGCGATCTCACAAAAATGAAGCCTAACAAGGTATGTGAATCCAAAATCAACAGCGAAAGACCATGTTAAATTGTACTTCATGTTAATTAGCATCTCCATTGCCATTCATAGTCTTGGCAGTTCAATACAACTCTTCTGGTGCTGAATAATGGTAATCCTTTGAAGCCAAACATCAATGAAGAATGAGTTATTCTTGGTATTAAGTTAGGGCCACTCTTCATCAATCCATAACGAGACTTAGGTGATCTCATCTCTCTCATAGAGAAGGCGAGAAAGAGCTCCATTGAGCGCCAACTCCAGCATTCACAATCTACTTCCAACCTTTAAGACATGGTCGAGCAAGTCCAGGACATTTTATAGACTCATGACAAAGTACCACGATAAGACGATTTTATTTTGTAAAAATCAAATGACCTTATCAAGAGGATTATAACAACATCCACACATAATGTTTAAACAACTAAGTTAAACTTTCTTAATATACAAAGAGTATTTCACAAAAAAAATACACACATTTTTATAATAAAAAAATAACATTTTATTTCCTCTACTCATAGAATTTGAATTTTATTTTTTTTTCATATTATAGCTACTTGAAATTATTTTAGACCCCTTTAGTCATTCCCTGTGCTGAGTATGGGACTTTTGGTGCTAAGGAGTGTATGTTTGAGACCATGAGTGTAAATGAACTCCTATCATACTCTGGAGGCAAGAAATTAGATCCAATATTCTCTATTGAATAGTGATGCTTCATAGAACCACAGTTTAGGAGGATTTTATCTGGGACATTCATTGAATCACGAGTAGTTAAATGGAAGAATAGTAACAACAACATAATAGTTAATGAGCTTATTGCTTACACAGTCAATCTAAAATAATTTTTCACTAATCTATCATAATTTATCGTTTAATGATATTTTCAAATAATTTTATAAAAATCATCTTCCTTTGATAATTAAGTGTGTTACCCTTTTTCTTAACTATAGAGAAGCATAGGTTTGGCAAAGAAATTAAATTCATACACGAGGATACCCATCCATAACAAGGTGAGGACAGTAATATCAAATTGTACTGTCCATACTTAAAAAATGGCATTTTTATAAGAAATAAAATCTTCACATATTCTAGTCCATTAACCTATAAATTGTGGGGGCAAGGATGGGAAAGACTAATAGATACAATTAAGATAAGAATATCAACAAATAAGCTATTATGAAGTGAGAGCACTTCAATACCAACAACCATATTTTTATTCAGTTGTTAGCATGCATTTAGTAATATGAAGTAGTCATCGCAAACTTTTCCTTCAAGCGAGAGATGAGCTTGAACTTCTCCTCAGCCTCAACCTGTGCACGAACATCAGTTTTTGATGCACGGTCTGGATGAAACTTAAGTAGGGCACGTTTATAGGCTGCATGCACCTGAAATCACCAACAACAGAAAAACAAATAGCATCAAAACACAGAGCAGAGGGCTTTGGATAAAAACACAATCAGAAACACAGTTAGATGATATGTTTAACATATTGACAAATTATGAAATCTCAAATACAATTATTTTTTTATTTGTCCGAGGTTGGAGAGTCCGAGTGTTCTCCAACCTACTAGATCAGAAATTAATCTCGTTCACAATGCATGACTACCGCTGGCCCAAGGAATTTCGCACACGATCGGAATCGAACATGGGAGATTGTTCCCCCACAAACGCAGTAACAGCTTACACCACTGCACCAATCTTTTGGGTTTCTCAAATAAATTATTTAAAATCAAATGTGGAAAAATGAAGCTTAAAATATATTTGAATAGCTGGACTTTACAAAACCACCATCACAGATTCACGACCCTTTCTCAATTTGCATTGGTCTCTTGAAAATCATCTTAAGAAAGGCCTGGAAAATTTTCTTTAATGGATAATGATGCCAAAAGAGGCCATTTATTCAAAATATGGAAGTTGTAATTGAATTTGACAAAAAGGTCCAGAATTTTTAGTACAATAGTTTTAAGAGGGGGTTGGCTTAGGTTTTTTAATAGCATCCAAAGCATCACTGAACCAAAAAATACTGTAACTGAATAAAGGTAAGAATTTTTAGATATGTTTAGATTGCATTTTTAATAATGTAGAAATATAGTAAGTAATTAAAAAGTCTATAGCATAGAATTCAAACAATACAGAGACACTAAAGTATTAAGTGAGATAGAGAATGATATATTATTGAAAAACAATATATAAACACAACTTGCCTCATTGGGCAAAGGGATAAAGCTTCCTCCCACATGTATTCCTAAGCCACGAAGCAATGAGGGCATATCATGGCATTGCATCTCCAATTGATTAAGCCCCTTCTGTATTTCAACCCGAAATTGCTCTTTCAGGTTCATAACTTCTTCATCCTGAATTTGGCATTATTCGCCAGATTGAAAGAGAAATAATCAGTTACTACAAAATTTCCATGATTATGGGTCAGTTTATTTAAACTTTAAATAAATAAACAAAGCAATTGTGAAAAAAATGCTTTTTCAAGAAACAGATCAAATTTGATGCTAAAAAAAAGCAGACATAGTTTAAACAAATACAATAAAAAACAGAAAAAAAAAGTGCTTATTTTATTTTTAAAAGGCGCATGTTTTAAACAAACAGACCCTATTATGTCCACACTGAGTATCAAAAGAGACATTCAAATTGCCCAACATAATTAAAAGAGAAAGGAAATTCTAAAAGGTAAAGTGAAGGATAACTAAGATAAGAAACAGTTTCAATATAAATCAAAGGCATAATTGCAACCTTCTTCTGTGTCTCTCTCACTTCTTCAATGCGTTCTTTTTGCCTTCTTTGCATATCCAGTTTGCGCTTTTCAGCCTTTTTTCTTTTGCGTAATCTCTGTGCTTCCTCTGCCTGTAAAAGAACAAGCACACATAATCTCAGTCTAAGGAAATAACAACTACATCATAATCATAATAGCAAGTCGCCCAAAACATAAGCAGTTATAGATAAACCAAGTATAGTTCAACTAGGTGAGCAACATCCAAAATGTAAATAGTGTTTAGGGTGTAAGAATTAAATGCCATAAGGTAGGTGTGGCACAAGATTAATGATAAGTGTTAAATTAAGTTCTTATTCGGTAAGCTCTTATCACATGATAACTTCTGTAATAAATTTAACCATGAAATTTATTGAAATAAGCTAAAGAGGTCTCATTTTGATAAGCTTCACAAAGAAACATATTGACAGAAGTTAGAACTTATATATGTCATAAACCCTATTCATAAGCTCCATAAAAGCTCTTCCAAATGCCCCCTAAACCATAATTCCATAACATATTGATTATTTATAACAATAGAAAGAGGGGGGGGGGGGACATCGCAGGTTAATTTTGATAGCAAATGTGAACTTGGCTGGTTGAGATATGTCCATTATTAAAAAAAAAAGCTAGGTTGTCATGTCAACACCTCCAAACCATGGGTACTTCATGTTGTCAAATACCTGTACCTAGTAACCTAAAAGGGCATTTTTGGTGTTGTAGATAATTTGGTTAGTTCAGTTAGTGTTATACGTTAGTAGGGTAGTTAATGGACTGTTAAGTAACTTGCACTATAGTGAGATGTACATGTTCTCTCCGTTTTTTCCCTCTGTTGTGTGAGTGTGGGGTCTAACAGTTAAAGTCCATTTATTCAATTACGATGCAGTTATAAAAACAAGAATTTATACCATGCAGTTATGCCCAATGTTGTCAAACTCAAGGATCGGACGTAAGATTTATACATATATGCAAAATTATATTTACAAATATATGCACACAAAAAAAATAGAGAAAGTAACTCATAACACAATTATATGTACTCAAAATTATATTATATATTATGCTTTATTATTATTTTTATGTTATTTTTAATTAAAAAATTATACTTTTAATACTATTATCTTTTATTACTATTATTGTTATTATTATTATTATTATAAATAAAAATTCACAAATATCATTAAAAAAAACCCAGATGTTAAACCCAAATTTTAGATGCAACACAAGTTGAGGTCCAAGGCTCAACAGATCATAAAAGAGAAAAGTTAAAAAAAAATCACCCTGAACCCTAAGGACTCCGTCACTCCATCTATTACTGTTAGCCAACACCAACATGCAATAAAGCAAAGGACACAGCAGCAATGGTATTGTCTGGCAACTGGCAATGCTGATGGTGGCATTGGCAGCGACAACAACGTCCACTGACGACAGCCATGAAAGTGTAACCTCACTCATCGCAGAGAGGAACAAAGCGTCTTGGTTCATCTTAAAGAAGATCGAAGAACATCACGATCCAGCGATTTTCCATTGTAACTCATTATTTTTTGGTGATCCTCAAAGCTAGTGATCCCTTCTGTGAGTTAGCATGTGGATCCCCCAAAAACTCAAGGATCGTAGGAGTTAGCGATTTTACTTGCGATTTTGACAACATTGGTTATGCCACACTTTGGTGCATTTGATTAAAGCAGAACTCTAGCACTTTTAAGGTTTTGTTTGCACAACACCCAATTTGGGAAGATTAAGTGTTTCCATTGATAACATGTACGCATATGGCCTTATTAGTGGAGATTTTTAGAATTACAGATATAACAACTATTATGCAACTTTGCTCCACTTTTTCTTGGTTGTTTTCTGCTCAACTGTATTGTTTAGGACTTGGGATCTATTTAAACTTCTCTAAAAGCACTTATACAAGAAGAAAACAAGGAAAAATGAAAAAAGCTTCTCTATAAACTAAAATTAACTTATACATAAGTTAAAAATCAAGTTTTGAGAAGCTATTACGAGAGAACTTCTACAAATTAGCTTTTATTCGTAGCTGTTTATAAGCCTCTTACCCAAAAAAACGCATAAAATATTTAAATAATTAGATATGTGTATCACCTGAATTTGCAATTGTTGCTGCCTAGATGCCCATTCCTCTTCCATTGCTTGTTTATATTCATCAGTCTCCTTAAGCTTTTCTCTTTCATTAATTATATCTTTCTCATTTGAAGCAGTAGGACCACAATCTTGATCATTTGAAGCAAGCCCATCACAATTAGCATGTCTTTCATCATCAGAGGCACACTTAGAATTCAAATCAAATAAATTGTCATCTTTACTCTTCAGTGTAGATCCAGTATTGCTAAGCTGCCTTTCATATGCTTCTTGGTTCCTTGAAACACCAGTAACATCACTACAGAAATTGTAATTATTGTTATACTGGGTGCAGGGAGAGAAATCTTTGCTTCCTGCACTTTTTCCATGGTCAATATCAGAACTTTGATGCAATGATTGCATTTCCTCTGTGGATTCAAACAAAGAAGATCTAAAAGTCTCCCAGTCATCTTTACCAAAAAAATCCTTCAAAGAATTATCTGCCCCAAGATTAGAAGTACAAATCCCATCTACTTGACTATCACCCTTAACAGAAAAAGAAGATTGATTCTCCTTAACACATTCACCATCGGTGGGACCAGAATATGCTGTGCCTCCAGCATTCTCTTCGGTCATATTTTCCTCATCAATATCAACGTATACATTATTATTATTACAGTGTAATCCAGAAGTACTAGCATGTTCATCATAACAAGGTTGATCATTAAACACACTGCGCTTTCTCTTAAGTGAAATCTTTTCCCACTGTTCACGATCCATGACTTCACAATCAGAGCAATCATCGTCTGATGACTCACTGTCAGACCAATCTATACCACCATAGCGATTTCCGCTAGTAACCTTTGCAGAGGTAGCTTTCCTACTTTTTAGCTCATCAGCTTCAGGCTCCTTTTGAGAGGCACCACTATCATCGATATTAATGTGTACAGAATTCCGCACCCCGCTTGGGTCAGGATCAAACCTTTTACTACAGCAGGCATCACTGTCGAATTCCCCGACACCTCCGGCAACACCACCTCCAGGAATCTCCGCATCATCACTTTCCTCCTCGTCGTCATCATCATCAATGCTGATAACACTCTGTGGCGTACATACCCTGTCTCTACTTGGCGCACCGGGTCCGTGCAATTTAGACATGAACTCATTGTGATCTATGATCACCACATCATCACTATCGACATCAATAAACACAGTATTTTTCAAATTCTCATTCTTCCCAGTACACGTCCTGGGTTGAAAGTTCTCTCTTGAGACACGTTTTCCCATCATCTATCTATATGCCTGCATACCACGAATCACAAAAAAACACAAACAATTCCTCAGCAAAAATATCCCCATTCTCCAATCTACAGCAAATTATTCTTCCAATCAAAGTTCAACTTGAAAGAAATTAACGGTTTCAAGAGTTCCATAAACTATCCGTTACCCTATGGCCAAAAGTCAACCCTAAGCAACACTCCGAACCAAAACCCTAACAATAAGCTGAAGTGAAAAGACAAATATGCATCGAATCGAACAAAATCGAGGAAATTGGGGGAAGAAGGAGAATATTAATTAAGAGTGAAACGGAACCCTACCTTCATAAAACAAGAGGGGAATGATCGAATCCAAACCAAAGACGTAGAAGCTCACGATCAGAGAGAGAAAGATTGTGAAATTGCGATTGCAATTTGGCGAATGAGCGAAGAAAAAGAGAGAAGGAAGAAAAAACCTATAAAGTGGAAATTTTGCTGAAAACAGAAGGAGAGTGGGTCAACTCAGAACGCCAACACGTTAGGTAATTTCAAATTTGGCTTTGGATTTTTCTAACAACGCTTCTTGGCTTTTGTTTTTCTTCTTACGCGCACACTCTCTCGCACCGTTTTTTTTTATTATTATTATAAATACTGATATTTTATGATATTTTGGAATCTAATGAACATCGTGAAAATCAAGAGGAAAGATAAATATTAATTACCAACGTATTTCTTATCAATGACCAAAGCTTTTTTTTTTTTAAAGATAACACAAACGGTTCTTATAACAAAAAATTTATTGTTCAACGGAAAAAAAAAAAATCATATCAGCTAGAATAATATTTAACAAAAAATTAAAAATTATATAAATGATCAAAGCATCTAAAAGTATTTTTAAATGATCAAACTAATCTTTTAAAAGATAATGATTAAAACAAATATGAGTAAAAGAGATAAGATACATAAAGTATATTTTGGCATTTTTTTTATAGGCTAAAATGTAATTTTTGTCCCCTCTTTTTTATAAATCAAACAAATTTGATTCCTTAAAATTTAATTAAGAGATTCGATCCCCTAATTTTTTTAAAATTAAAATTTTGATCAAAAAAATTAAAATTTTGATTCCACGTCAAATTTAAATATTTAACGATTAACTGCGAGCATATAAAAGTTATTGACTTTCAGTAATTATTTATGTGACACATTTAAATTGGGTTTATTAACAAATCATTATGTTTAATATAACTATTAACTTAATTATTTATTAAAAATTATAATTAATATAAAATTATTTAACAAATCCCAAATTGAATTAGAGAAGAATCAAATATTTCTAGAAAATCAAAAAAATCTAACATTTCTTTTAGAAATCCTAAATTAATAAGAGAATCAATCATTTTTTAAAAATTTTGAATGATGTGTTAACCTTAACCTCTCAAATTCCCTTAAAAAAAAAACTTCAACATCTCAATGATATATTCTTTCTCTATTTTGTCTCCTCCTTAACATGGCATCAGAGCAGGAGTTCTAGATCCATAAGAAATGAGAGAAAAAGGGAAACACCTATAATAGGGGTGTCGAAAGAGGAAGAGAAGAATTCACTCCTTGGAGAACTTACAACAAGGATGACTCAAGCATTGAATCTCAACTAAACACAAAGTCAAAGTTCAAGTTCTGAAGCAGCAATACAAATTGGAATCAAATTAGATGGTACCAATTATGCACTATGGTCCCAAATTGTCAAAATGTATATCTCAAGCAAAGACAAATTGGGATATATAAATGGAGATCTTCCTGAATCCCCACAAACAGACCCTGCATTCAAAAAATGGAGAACAGAAAATGCAGTGGTGAAGGGATGGCTCATCAATTCTATGGATCTAAAGTTGGTGAGCAACTTTATTAGATTTTCGACGGCTAAGGCTGTTTGGGATAGTATTGCTACAACATACTTTGATGGCGGTGATACATCACAAGTATATGATCTCAAAAGAAGAGTGACCAGACTCAAACAAGGCGATAGATCTATTGAAACGTATTATAACAACCTACAAGGACTATGGAGAGAGATCGATTTTCGTCGACCAAATCCTATGCTATGTGATGCCGATATTCAGAGATATAATTTAATTTTGCAAGAAGACAAAGTCTATACCTTCTTAGATGGGCTTAATGATTGTCTTGACAAGATTCAAGTGGATGTACTTCAGATGCAACCATTCCCAACGGTGGAACAAGCTTATGCACTGGTCCGAAGAGAAGAGTTGAGGCAATTTGTGATGATGGTAAATGAAGATATTGCATCAGGAGGTGCTATGCTTTCAAGGAGAGGGCATAAACCTCAACACCAATTATCTCTTCAGATGACTTCAAATGGCAAGCCAACTACCAAATCTCAATCACAAGGAGAAGGAGAAGGATGCAAACATTGTGGAAATATGAAACATACCACAGAAACATGTTTCAAACTACATGGTTATCCAGATTGGTGGCATGAACTCAAGGAAAAGAAAAAACGTGAATCAAGTGGAGGAAACAATTCTGGTCGTGCAGCCCTTGTGAGCATAGAGCCTCAACTATCTCTTATCACACAACAAGAATCACCTAGTGGCCATGCTTCTCAAAACGATTCAAGTAACCAAGGTTATTCTTATTCATGCTCTAAACAGGAAATCGTGATAATTGGATCATCGACTCTGGAGCAACTGACCACATGACATTTGATCCACATGATTTTTCTAAAACCTCTCAACTGAAGTGGGCATGCATTACCAATGCCAATGGAGTAACCTATCCAGTGATAGGGGCTGGAACAGTTGATTTTTCTCCTTCTTTCTCTTTACCAAACACTTTACTTGTTCCATCACTTTCTAACAAATTGTTATTTATTGGTCAAGTGACTGAGGAGTTGAATTGTTGTGATGTAATGTATTCCAACTTTTGTTTGTTTCAAGATATTCTCACCAAGGAGATTATTGGTCGTGGTACTAAAAGAGAAGGGCTGTATTACCTAGATGATTTCAGTTATGGTAGAGCAAATAATGTGCATTCTATTGGAGTAAAGGAAAGACAAATTTGGTTATGGCACAACCGGTTGGGACATCCGTTATTTCGATATTTGAGTTATTTATTTCCAGAGCTATTTACAAAGGTTAGTGAATCAGACTTCAAGTGTGAAGCTTGTATTCAAGCTAAGAGTCATCGTGTACCTTATCCAATTAGTTCGAATAAATGTGATACGCCTTTTTCTATCATTCATTCTGATGTTTGGGGTCCTGCCCTTATTAATATTCCTTCTAGTGTTCGTTGGTTTATCACATTTGTTGATGATTGTACACGAATGACTTGGTTATATTCGCTAAAGCATAAACATGAAGTTTTTGAGATATTTAGATCATTCCATAATATGATTCAAACATAATTTTTTGCTAAACTATTAATTCTTCGGTCTGATAATGGTAGGGAATACGATAATGAAAAATTTCACAAATATTTTAAGGAACATGGTTTGCATCATGAGACATCTTGCCCTCAAACACCACAACAAAACAATGTTGCAGAGCGCAAAAATATACATATCTTAGAAATCACTCGAGCTCTCCTTTCAGCAGCATATGTACCTAAACGTTTTTGGATAGATGCGGTGGTGACTCTGTGTGTACTTGATGAATCGACTGCCATCTCAAGTCTTGAACTATAAGACTCCACTTCATGTTCTAGCAAAACATGTGACATTACCATCTGTTCTCATGCTTCCTCCAAGAAAGTTTGGTTGTGTTACATATGTTCATATTCCCAAAAATCAACGAACGAAGTTAGATCCATGTGTTGTTCGTTGTGTTTTTCTTGGTTATGGAGCTCATAAGAAAGGATACCGTTGTTACGATCCAGTCACAAGACGTCTTTATACAACCATGGATGTCACCTTTATTGAATCGGAGAATTTCTTTACTTTCCAATCTTCCCACTCCTCTCGTCAGGGGGAGATGATGAGTAAAGAGCAGAATTGGGAAGATTGGCCAGGTTTTGAAGCTTCAAAGGATGTAGGGGTGGAGGTTCAGCCGCGAGAATCAGAGACAATATTGATAGACCAAAGAAAAGAAATTGAAGATGTTGAAAATAATGAGCAGGTTATAGTAGAAATTGAAGAATCTGTAGAAACTGAAAGTGAACAGCCCTTCCATGACTTAACAGTGACTCAATCAGAATCTCCTGAGAATATCTCTGAGGTACAAGTTCTAAACTCTCCTCAAAATATTTATGTTGGTTATAAATTACCTTTCAGGCATAATCGGGGGCAACCTCCTAATCGATATTCACCGGATCATGGAACTAGCAAGTCAAAGCACCCAATTGCCAATTATGTCTCAACTCATAAATTATCTGAACCTCTCAAGGCATTAGTTTATAACTTATCTGCAGACAATGTCCCTTATATAGTAAATGAAGCTATGAAAAATCCCAAGTGGATCCAAGCAATAGAGGAGGAGATGAAAGCGTTACAAGAGAATAACACTTGGTCACTTGTGCCATTACTAGAGAGGAAGAAAACAGTGGGATGTAAATAGGTGTTTACTGTCAAACACAAGGCAGATGGATCGGTTGAAAGATATAAAGCGAGGCTTGTCGTGAAGGGATTCACTCAAACCTATGAAATTGATTATCAAGAAACTTTCTCTCCAGTAGCAAAATTAAATACCATAAGAGTATTAATATCACTTGCTGCAAACTTGGACTAGCCGCTGCACCAATTTGCTGTAAAAAATGCTTTTCTCCATGGGGATCTTGAAGAGGAAGTGTACATGGACGTTCCACCTGGTTTTGTTCCCTCTACACAAAGGAGTGTGGTTTGTAAGCTGAAAAAAGCATTATACAAATTGAAACAATCCCCTAGCATGGTTTGGTCGATTTAGCTTTGCAATGAGGAAACATGGTTTCAAACAAAGTCATTTAGATCATACTCTCTTCTTGAAGCATCAACAAGGGAAGGTGACAGCTCTAATAATCTATGTTGATGATATGATAATTACAGGGAATGATGAAAAGGAAATCTTTAGACTACAAGAGCATTTAGCAACTGAGTTTGAGATGAAAAATCTTGGAGGGTTAAAGTATTTTTTGGGGATAGAAGTAGCTCGATCAAAACGAGGCATATTTCTATCACAAAGGAAGTATGTACTTGACTTACTATCAGAAACTGGAATGCTTGATTGCAGACCGGCTGATACACCAATCACACAAAACCATGGCTTAGGAGAATTTCCAGATCAGACCCCTACCAATAAAGAGAGATATCAACGCCTAGTGGGAAAATTAATTTACTTATCGCATACACGACCAAATATTTCTCATGCAGTGAGCTTGGTGAGTCAGTTCATGCATTGTCCTAGTGAAGACCATATGAATGTTGTGTTTCAGATTTTAAGGTACTTGAAATCTTCACCAGGGAGAGGGCTAATGTTTGCAAAAAACAAAGATCTACACATTCAAGGCTATACTTGGACGCAGATTGGGCAAGGAGTATTACTGATAGAAAATCCACATCAGGTTACCTCACATTTGTGGGAGGAAATCTTGTCACTTGGAGGAGTAAAAAACAGAAGGTGGTTGCTCTATCTAGTGCAGAAGAGGAGTTTAGAGGTATGGCTAAAGGAGTGTGTGAGCTTCTCTGGTTAAAAAGGTTAGTAGAAGAAGTCATGTGTTCAGCTCAAGATACAATGGATCTGTTTTGTGATAATAAAGCAGCCATAGCAATAGCACACAATCCAGTTCAACATGATCGCACTAAACATGTTGAAGTGGATAGACATTTTATCAAGGAGAAGCTCGAAGACAAGATAATTCAATTTCCTTTTGTGAAGTCAGAAGATCAGCTAGCTGATATACTTACAAAGGTTGTCTATAGCAAAATATTTCACAACTCACTTGACAAGTTGGGCATTGAAGATATTTATGCATCAACTTGAGGGGGAGTGTTGATGTGAGCTATCACAGAGGAATAACAGGAAACAATAATATTCTTGTTACCCAATTTATATCATTGAATATCTGCTGAATTATTCTAGCCTGAATTAGTGTGATTATATTTTTCTACCAAAAATAGCTTTATGTACTGAGTATATATAGCATTCCTCTATTACATTGTAAACAAGGAAAAATAAATATATTCTTTCTCTATTTTGTCTCCTCCTTAATAGTATTAACCTCATTCTAATAATAATTAATAAATTTAAATAAGCTTTTGGTCTTATAAAAATTTTACTATATTTTGATTTTTATAATATATTTTTTTTATTTTGAATTCTTATCGATGACGTAACATCTTTTCAATTATTGAGATGATGTCACATTATTGGTAGGAATCCAAAACCAAAAAAAAATATTATAGGAATAAAAAATATAACAAAAATTTCATAGAGACCCAAAGTAAAGAAAATGTATTTTATAAAAATCCAAAACTTATTTAAGCCTAATGAATATTACAAGTGGAAAATTATAAAAGGGAGTGTATTGTTAATAAGGGAGTGCCAATAGCAACTCCACCTTTGAATCCAGGCTCAACCAAACCTCGCAATGGGCCTAACTACTCAAAACTATCCTGACTGGAGGTTTTTTTTTTTCGTATATAAGAAAAAGGAAGCAAAGTTATGGGATTTAGGAATATAATATTTATTAGTCATAACTTCTGATGCGTTATCTCTTGTGTTGAGAGGAAATAAACAGACACAATAGAGGTATTTATACGTATAATAGGAAGGAATTATATTATGTATAGTTTACATACTCCTAAACTTTGGGTGCATTTCAATCTTAAATATGATTATGCACATACATATTCATTATTTCTTCGTTGAAACTTTGGTATGAAGATGTAGAACATGCCAATCAACTAGCGTTGTCCTTTCACATTGAGCAATCTGATTTATCCTTGAATAGGATGCGTAAGTTATAAATCTTATGGCTTGTGTTTGACTAATTAACTTAAAATAATAATGAATCTTTAGTTTTTATGTTTTAGCCACATTTGCAATTGTAACAAGATAAATTAACATATTAGTTATGGGAATATATAGAATAATGAGGGAAAAGGCATTCAAAGCTTACGTGTTACAAATTTCTTTGTAATCTTTTGGATAATTAACCAATTAAACCAATGCGAAACATTTAACATTAATATTGGAGATTTGAGACAATATGCTAGCATGGACCAGTTAAATAGTACAAGATAAAACACTAGTTCTGGTATAACAATGTTTAACTACCATGATTTAATTACACTATTACAGCATAAATTCAAGAATAGAGATATAAGTAATGTTGTGAATTTGTATAACCTGATTAATATAAGAATAAATAGTTCTACGATTCTCGAGTTAAAATAGCTTAACATTGTCTTTTGTAAATATCCATCTTTTGGACTCAGACCAACAAAAAAAATGAAGTGAATATAATTCCCACAGATACAAAGTTACAGGTAAAATTTAAAAAAAAAAAAAAAAAAGAGTGAATCCAAAAACATTAATTAGGGGAAAAGATTAAAGTACTGCATAACTTTTATAGAAACCCCACAAACAATATAGTCAATTTAATTTACAATAGGACTTGTGGTACATAAGTTTATAAGATCAAGAAAACTATAGTATAGAAAAATACAAATACAACACATCAATGGGATTTTGCAGTGTTTTCTTCTCTAATGGAAGTGGATGATTCAAGCACCACAAGAGGAGAAAGTAGAGGTATAGGATCTTTACTAGTGAAGAAGGAATTGAATGAAGATGAAGATGAAGTTGAAGAGGAAATTGAAGCTGCAGTTCCCATTGAGTTTTGTGCTCCACTGCAAGCACAGGATATTATCACAGTAGTAGAAGGCTTTATCTGAAGTGGACATGGTGCTCTCTTTTGTAACCTACTACTCATCATGGAGCTTCTGAATACAAACTCATCTTTGTGACTGTAAATCTGGAAGCCAGGAAACTCAATTCCTGAGTCCATTTTTTGCTTCTCAGGTCTTTCTTTTCTTTGGACCTCTTTGTGTACTTAACTATAAGAAAGAGACCAATAATGAAGAAAATTGAAAATAGAAAGGGAGGGTCAAAGATGAACTAAATGAAAGTTTGAATATTTCTATTGAATTGAAGGTATATTGAATTATAAGAAAGTATATTTTATTTTCTTAGTTTAGTGATCACAAGTCCAATCCATTAAATCAAATTAATCTCATTTGTGATGGTTGTTGCTGTTGTATTAATATGATGTGATATGATTGATAGATAACCTTGTCTCTTAAATATGTAATCATAATGTTTTTTCTATGAATACAAAAAAACATCTATTGAAATATATCAATTCCTTAAATAAATCTTAATGACCTTTTTAACCCAAAGGGTTGAGGCAGTGATATAAGGTCTTATTGCGTTTACAGATATAGGAGCGATCTATTTAACAAAAGATTCGTATTTGATCCTCACCATATGCAAAATTTTCTTAGGCCAACGATAACCATACACATGAACGAAATTATTTTTCGACCTAATAAATTGAAAGACACCTATAAAAGATTAACTCTTGATTGAGAATATCCAACTCAAAAAAATGTTTTAGGTTAGGCTTTAAATTCAAACTTTGACAAACAAAAATTTTGTCCCTTATAATATACTCTTACTTGACTAGAGCATAAAAATCATTATAACACCCTTCAATAGGGCGTTTAGCATGTGTTGAATCATGGGTTGATTTGGCACCTCATGTGTATTTCTTAAATCACTTATAGTCACGTAAATTATGGTGGCTAAACAATAATATAATCAAACTCTGCATTGTTCTTAGAGGACTCTCTTTCCTTACATGTGAGGGAAAGTTAATTACGGGGTTTGCCCATTTTTCTGATTCATGTGAGGGAAGAATCAATGCACATATGCACAAGTTTTTTTAAAAGACCCAAGTTTTCAGTGACAGTGACACTCAAAGTTAAAAGCACATGACACACTCTTATGATAGTAATTTCTTATTGCATTGTTTTCCACCCACTTTCTTTTACAAAGCTACCAGGAACGTGATTCCACTATTTTTATATTAATAACATTTGGCAGCTAAAGTTGTGGCTATTGTCTGGTAAACCAGACACCTTATATTAAGCAAAGATAATTTTGTGGTGTCAGAGCTTACTGTATTCTCTCTTAAAATTTGTGATCATGATTTGGCCATGATTGTCATGCCAACCAAGATTATTCAATTCAACTAATTTAAACTGATATTTTTACTAGTACTTAATTAATTGACAATTTATATTCTGTATTTGTTTATATTTCATGTTGAGGAGATTTCACTGCTGACCAGTCTAAGAATGAAGACACTGAATGAGAATGATCTTATAACCATGTGAAGTTCTGTCTTTTATTTCTCTTTTTTGCCCTTGCAAGATACATGCACTTATATATTAAAAAGTTGGAAATATCACGTATTCCAATATAAATTTAATGAATAAAAGCAAAATATCTTGATTCTTTTGCAAAATAATTTTTGTTTCGAAAGTCTTTTACGCGTAGAACCAAAGAAGAAATCAATATGCATATGCAGTTATGTAAACCCTGATATGGAATTAGAAGCTTCTTTACCAAAAAAATAATGAAGCCTCTTTAGCTGGGCCCAATAGTAGATTACTGTGCATATTCAAGCATTTTATATAGGAAATTGCTATATCCACTCTCCTCTTTGCTTATCCACTTCCCTTTCCAAATAATTTTCCATCAAAGAGGGGGAGTAGATATAGCAATTCCCTTTTATATATCAATTAACTATTCCATTAATACTTATTATTCCACTCTATCTCCCTTCTTACTTTATTAAGGTTTAAATATATTTTTAGCCTTTACAATTTCTTGCTTTTCATTCTTGTATTTTTTATTTATTTATTATGTTTTTTTTTTCGTTCTTAAAATATTTTAGTCTTTTTGATAGTGCATTTTTTTTTAATTGTTCAAAATGCTATTTAAAACATTCTAAAAGACAAAAAAAAAAAAACAAATATAATTGCAAGAACAAAAAGTAAAAAAAAAAAAAATTACAATGACAAAAAATAAAATAACATTAAATTGCAATGATTAAAAAAGATATTTAAACTTAACATTTCTGTGCACAACGTATGCCTGATCCAAGCCTCGGAAGGTATCATAGGGATGACACAACTGATTTGCCGAGTAATTAAATGGTGTTATTTGGAAATTATTTTTAGTATAAACTTAACATACATTAATTGCTTCTTGCCTTTATGAAATTATTTTTAGTATAAGTAATACATGAAATGATAATCTCATATGTCCCATCTTAATTAATGTAATGTAATGATAATCTAATATTATATGTTTATTAACTACTAATTAATAAAGTGAAAAATTAATTTTGGAAAAATCATAAAAAAAAATAATAATTAAGCTATAAATGAGTTGAACATATTAAGCTCAAGCATTATTTTTTTTTCCAACAAATCAAGCTCAATTATTGAGTTACGATCATTTAAATAAATTAGTCCAATTAGAGTAATCAAATTGAACTACATAGTAGATTTCTTTTAATGGAAAAAAGCTATCTAAAGAAAATGGCTCCTTCTAAAAAAAGAAAGAAAATGATAATAATCGACTAAAAGATCTACAAATTGATCATCTTTAAAATAACAGTGTTTTTTTTTTTGCTCTTACTTTATTTGAAGCTTATCTATCTGTTACTTTTATGTTAAGCATTTTTCTTCAGTCTAATGGAGAAACAACCTACGTGGCAAAACCCTATATAGCTGTTACCTTCTATGCCGATAACGATGTGCCACTGTGGGAATTTTAAAAAGGATATTTCATAATTAAAAAAATTGAGAGTGTGATCTTCAAAATTACAAAAAAAAAAAAAAATGTTTGATTTGCTTTTTCTTCCTTTTACACACATTATTGTGGTTCATTGGGCAATTTTGAATTTCCCTTCCTTGTTCTGAAAGAACGAGGCACTACTACCTCACAACACTGTTTGGGTCAAAAGGAATCTTGTTCAAATGAGTGTGGATTGGACAAGAAGTGTTTCGTAGTGGACCATTTCAAATGGGAGAGAGTTCTTGATAACGACAAAAAAAACAAAAATAGGGTTATAATTATTAAAGCAGCAGAAACTTTATAGCTAGCATTTTGATTTCTAAAATCTAATCCTCTTCTTAGGAGAGAGCTTTCCTCCCTAATTGGATGGACCATTATAATGATTTCAAACTTCTTTTTTGGATGATAATTGAGGGAAGAAACGTGCGTGTTCTTGTTGGTTTCAAGTTGGATTATGAATTCTGTGTTTAGATTAGATTTTAGATATTTTATTTTCATATGTTTGATTGTACTTTGAAGAAATGTTCAAAATTAATTTTGTCCATTGATTTTGAAAGCTGAATCCACTAATAATAATTTTTACATTCGATTCAAACTTTTATAAGGGTGAATTTTAATTCAAAATCAATTATAATTAAAATCAATCGAAAATAATATCATATCTTTTAAGATTTGAGTCTTTAAGAGAATTTATACATAACATTTTTTTTAATTTACAAAGAATCATGGTCATCAAGCATCTAAGACGAACAATACATCAAATTGAATGACTAACAATGTGTTGTATTATTAGTTGAAAAAAAACAAATTATTTCAAAATCAATTTTATTTCAATCAATTTTACCAATGTTTATTTAAATACACTTAAAACATCATGTCTTGCATACTAACAAGTCATTATGCAAGTAATATTCGATTTTCCTAAATAATATTTCAAATCTAAGAATAGTGATCGAAAAAAGACATCTCACCAAAGATGATTAATCAAATTCTTTATATAAATAATATAATTACTCCGTACCCATAACATGCATGCAGATAATATAATCAACGCGTTCAACGTCACAAAAAGATACGCATTTTTTTGTTTCAAGCCAAACCCAACCCCATAATAGTGCACGTCTCAATCGGACAGCGAGACCCTAATAAATAGGCATTTAAAATTTGGCATACAAAGTTAGCCGCCACCGAATTGCCTGTCAAATAAGACATGGAACGAGGATATAGCTAGGTCCTTCCTCCCTTGGTATGGCATGGAAATTTCTCACGTTAATTAATAATGGAGGGAACAAAAAACATTAAATAATAAAATATAGTAATGTGCAAATTGCAATATCTAACATTGCTCAATTCTGACGCAAGTCAAGGCGTGTTTCACTGTAATTTCCCATGTCACGTCCATTTTCATTCAACTTTTATTTTTAAGTTCAAATTGTATGATATCATTTTAAAGATTTTGCGTCAAACCCAATCTTGCACAGCAAATAGGACCAAAAGGCGTAAAGGATGATGATGTAGGTTTAATTTTTTATAATCAAAACTTGCACACAAAAATTATGATTAGATACAAGGTGAGTGAATGATTATCATGGCTTAAATAAATATTTTGTTCCTGAATTAGAAAATATTTCAACTAAGAAAACCTATTTCAGAAACATCAAATATAAAAGTAAATCTCATCAGACCATGGATATCGTGTGTCAATCGATTAGTGAATAAACTATACGAAACAAGTTATACAAGTTTCAAATTCAAATCTTAAGCATGCCGTTGTAGTAAAATAGAATTGAATCCAATTGAAGATGTTTTTGACAATGTGACAAAAAAAATAAAAAATAAAAATTGTGACTAAGACTGTTGAAAATTAGTCCCACTGGAGGAATGTTTCTCGTGGAGTCGTGAAGAAAGATTTGCAAAATTATTAGTATATACATATTTCTATATGACAAAAAATGTTGAGGTCATTAATCATTATACTTTATTTTAAAAACTTATGATTCAAAAGTTACTTGCCCACACCAATAATTAATTACAAAAAACAATGTTTAACCAAACTTTAAATAAAGGCACCAAATTAATTGGGGCCAATCGTAAAGCAGACAATTAAATGCAAAGAAATAGTGAACAGAAGAATCATAAACAAAAAGTGTAAAAGACAAGGAAGATGAGAAGAAGATTATAACTGCTGCTAGAAGAAAATGAATGAGAATAGAATATATACAAATGATGAAGCTTGAAACTAAATTGTTTCAAGGTTTACACAACTAAGGTTCTCTTTTGCTTTTCATCACTCAACCTAGTGTGATTGGATTCCATAGTGGAAAAAAAGACTAAGCTATAAAGCAAGAAGGGTGTAGAGATTAGAGAATTTACAAGGCACTTTTTCCTCCCTAGCGTGTGTGATATGATGGTGTGTTCCTACTTCCCTAAATTCTAAAGTTGTGTCACACTTCCTAGTAATGAAACCCTTTTGCATCTTTCACCTCTTTTTACTGTACAAGAAAAGATAGCAGCAACTAGCAAGTGTTGTAGTAGTAAACTAGTAATGGCTTTCTCAGGAATAGGACTTAACCAAGCCAAAGTTGACAAAAGATCTTGACTTGAAAAGACCACTGAAGAGGGATCTGGTGGGAGAATCCTGAGGAACTGATGATTTCATCTCCTCAGGGCTACCCTTTACTTTAAGGATTGTGTTGCCAATTGTTTGCCTTATGGACTCTATGCTCTTGGAATCAACAGGGAAACCAGAAGCCCCACGAACATAGAAAGTGTTCACAGCTTTGCCTCCTTTTGTGGCCACTTCTGCCCTTGTTACTGTGAGGCTATTCTCTCTGAAGATACGTGTGACATCAGATAGAAGTCCAACTCTGTCGGTGGTGCACAGTTCTAACTTCAAACCCTGAATCAACAAGAAACAAAAAAACAAAATTATTAGTCATATAAAATATTAGGAACCAATAAGTCGCTGGTCCTAATGATGTTGAACTCGATTTTTTTAAACAAGGTTTCAGATTTAAGCCTTCTTGGGAGGGGAAGAATCCACAAAAGTGGCCAATCAGATTGTCCGACAGAACTTGTGAATACTCCACACCAATAATATATTAATACAATATATAAAATACCAGGAGGCCAACCAGATAGAGGGTTGAAGGAGAAATGAACCACAAATACCTAACTGGCAATTGTCTAGAAGATTTCTTGACTACAGAATAAAAATTTAGCAGAATTATAGAGTAAGGGACACTACTTACTAATTACTAATATAAAATACAAGAAAGGGTACACTGTTGTTTATTGAGATCTTGTTAAGGTTGTGTAGATCCAACAAAATTGTGACTAGTATACAAAGTAGAGTAACTGTTAACCAAACGAAAAAGAAATCTAGTTGAATAAGTCTGTTTCAGGTCTCAATACGAAAATCAACTTGGCAGTGGGACATAACATAACAACTGTAGTCAAAGTCCACCACCAACTGCATTTCAACTAATCTTGGACCACTATTATTCACATGATATAAAAAAATAAAATACACAAAGGTCACGTTCAGCTTAAAAGTTTTCGGTGAAGATTAAGAATAAATCACTACATAGACCAAAATCAAGGCTTCACATGGACAAATAAACAAAATTCTAAATCAAGAACATTAAGTGACTCACTTCAGAAACTCTTCTCTCAATTGCAGCTGCAAGACATTGTATCACTCTTTGTCTTTCTGCATCTGATTTCACAGGGGACCCATCTATATGCTTGATGTAGTATTCCTGCACAAGCAACCATAAAATATTAGGCCAATGTCCTAAAAGGAGCAACAGCTCGCACCAAGCAACAAAAGGAATCGCATTATGTGTGTGTGAGTGTGTCCATGTGTGTTTGTTCACAACAAAGTGGTACAAATCTTATGATGTACCTGATATGCTTCTGGCCCCTCAGCATCAATGTTTGCATGAAAAACCACATACTGCATGTCTGTCAAAGTACAAACTGTGTCGAAGAGAAGCTTTGGCCTATCCTTACACTGAATAGTAACCACAGAATAATCCTTGTCAGACCAATTCACAACATTCACATTTGGTCTTAGCTTCTCATCAAAGTCATCATCATCATTAGCTCTTTCATAATCCCTATCAGCAAACATCATCTGGTGAAGCCTTCTATCAGTGTGTGTGGCTGCATCTGTGACAACAGTCTTAGCCCCCCTCTTCTTGTTGCCACCACCAAGCACATTGCACAGAAGCTCCTTGATTATAGAGAGCCTCTGAGGATCAGTGATGGCAGAACCAGCTTCTTCATCAGTTACGTGCATCACAGCCGCAGCACGGGTGTTGTGTGTCCACACCTCTGCATTCACTATGTTGCATTTGAGGTTGGTCAGAACAGCACTCACTTCTGAAAGAAGCCCTGGCCTATCACTCCCCATGAGCTCAATTGCAGTGTGGTCCATTGTTTGCTTAACCCCAACAGATCTCATAGGAGATGTAACACAAGATTCGGGACCAAGAGACTGAAAAAACACAAATGGAACCAACCAACCACTCCACATGGTCAGTGGTTGTTTCATAAAAGCAGAGAAGTTTTTATTAAAGAACACCTAAATGGGAGACACCAACCAACCTTTCTAATGTAATCCAAAATGGCTTCATCAGTAACCTTGTTTCCATCTTGGCCAGTAACATTAAAAACTGGAGGAACAAAACAAAATATTCAAATTTCTGACCCCCCCTCCAATGTACTTTGTATGAGAAAATATGATAGAAATGAACTAATATCGAAGAAAATTATTACCATCCATGAACCATCCACCATCAGAAGATATGTAAGCCTTAATTATGATGAGGTTTAGATCAGTGAGGATTTGTACAACCTCAAGAAGTATTCCATGCTTGTTTGCACTATCAACCTGAAAAATTAATTCACTTTCAACACCCCTTTTGAAAAGTGACATCAAATTAGGCAAAAGCTCTTCAATCATAGATAGAAGCATAAATTGCAGTCCACAAAGAGAAGAACAAAAAAAAACATTAAAAAAAAAGGAAATAGGCATGCATACCCTTATGACAGTGGCATTCTTGAGGGCTTCATTATCGATTACAACCCTGACAAGACAAGACAGCAAGTGGACAAATATGTGAGGACGGAATCATTGAATTGAAATTCTCTTCTTTTCTTATTTCTTTTTTTTCCAAAATAGAAGGTTAATTTTCTTTCATCAAATGGGAAGGAAAAATTGGTGTACCTGGGAGGGTTCATTCTCCGGAAGAGTTTCTCATATTCATCATCCATGTAGTGAGAGGAGAAGCTCATGTTGACCTCCGATATAAAAGCTATGAGAGAGAGAGAACAAAAACAAACAAACAAACAAACCAATCAGAGGACAAAACATGGCAACAGAACCCCCATAGCCAATGAGAATCAAAAGCAAACTCAATAAATATATATAGAGAGAGAAGACAATGATGAAAAAAAAAAACCATCTTTGCAACTGTGGGAGAGAGAGAAAGAATATAGGAGCTGGGGACAAGAGGCTGAGGTGGGTAAAGGAGAGTGGCCAATGGTAAAAGAGATGAATAAACACAAAAGAATAACCAAGTAATGAAGAAAACCAGAAACCAAAAAAAGTTGTTTTGGTACGAATAAGCCTCGTGCTGTATGCTTAGCTGTTATTTATGCTAAAAAAGAAGGAATCACAGAACAGAACCTCTTAGCCCAATGAAACAACCAAATGAACAATAACCCACAGAGAGAGAGAAAAAAAAAAGCACATAAGAGAAACTGTGAAAACAAGTGAAGGAAGCAAAGATTCACACACACAC
This sequence comes from Amphicarpaea edgeworthii, assembly GCA_014843725.1. Classification (NCBI taxonomy): domain Eukaryota; kingdom Viridiplantae; phylum Streptophyta; class Magnoliopsida; order Fabales; family Fabaceae; genus Amphicarpaea; species Amphicarpaea edgeworthii. The sequence goes on from CM026329.1 coordinate 4,414,604, forward strand.
ACGAGTACATGACACAGTGTAACACGCCCCAAATCAATAGAGTTGAACTAATCAACTCTTGAGAAAGAAAAAGCCTTGGAATTTCATCATACCAAAGAGGAAAACCTCATGAATATGATTACGACCCAATTGCAGACACAATTCCTCACCCTCCAAACAAACACACACAGAGAGAGATTCACAGAACCCAGAAAACAAAAAACCAAAAAAAAAAAAAAGAACAAGTTTTGAGTTTTCAGAATGCCCAAAAGTAAGGAACAAGAATCTGAGAACAGAGCACGAGAAAAACCAACCCATAACAACGAATCAAACAAAAGAAGAAGAAGAAGAAGAAAAAAAGGACCTACCCATTGCAGTTTTTCCGAGGACTCGTGATCTGCCACACCAAAATTTCGTTGGGTTTGTTTTTGTTCTCTCTCTCTCTCTCTCAAACAAAGAAAGAGGCTCTGCGAATGTGGTGGTGTTGTTACGAAGCAACAAACAGTGCATATATATAATATATATAACAATAATAATAGTAATACACAGAAATATAAGCGTGTTTTTATGAATATAACAATATTAATTTAATTAATATAATAATAATAATAATATATGAAGCTATGAAGTATGAACACGCCCTACAGGATCTTACACACACTTGATCTTCTCTCTCACGTCTATAATAAGACTATGACTTAGGGAAGAAAAAATTGTAAAGATTAAATAATAATAATAATAATAATTTAATATTTATTTCCTAATGAATAAAAAATAAAAATAAAAAATGGAAAAAGATCCCTATAAATAAAAAAATGGAGAAGCTCCCCGACACGATGCTCCAAAACCTGCAACTCCGAAAAGTACCCAAAAAAACGCAGACTTTCTCTCTCTTTCTTTCTTTCTTTTCTTTTTCTCTGTCACTACTCACTACCCTCCCTTTTTCTTACCCGTTTCTGTTACTATTCAAAAACAGTATTGGGTGTCAAATACTAATATTTTAATTTTAATTGATTTGCGAAAAAATGGTAGAGGGAAAGTAGAATGGGCGCACGTTAGCAGAACGGGTTTTGCGGGGAAGGGCTGGGAGGAGGAGGGGTGGAACGTGCTAAAGTGCGCGTAAGGTTGAATGCACATGTGTGTGATAATAAGGTTCATACGAATGAACCGTGGATTTATGGAACTATTTGATTGATTGCGTTATAAATTTTGTAAATTGTTTTTTGAAAATAAAAATTGAAAGAAAAAATGAAAAAAAAATAAAATTAAGTATTGGCGGTATATAATTTTTCTTTACATAGTTATTATAGTTTGATAAAACAATAAGTTAAATGACTCTCATAACATTTAATAATCTTTTATTTGCTGAGTGTGATATTTTATTATTTATTTTATGTTACCATGTATTTTCTACTGTTTGCAACAACAAAAAAAGTATTTTCTACTGTATAGGATGGAATAGGATATAATAAGTTTTCTTTATTTTCTTTCTATTTAATATTTTTATTAAAAAAATAATAATTATGTATAAGAATATCATAAATAGAATCATAGATAAGTATCAAATATTAGTAATTCTTTTTTTTTTAATAAAACATAACTATGTATTATCAAGTTTATTATATAATACACATCACACCTAGTATATAATTAAAATTTATCATATTATTATTATATTTAATTTTTATTATATCTTATTTTTTTCACATCTTATCATGTTTGGTTAATTAAACGGATCATTAGTATTTAATTATAATATAAAAAATAATAAACTTGAAATAGGATGTTATATTTAATAACACATTACTATTATATCTTATCTCTAGATAAATTAGTTGATTATTAATGGATAATAACTATCATATTATCTTCTATCATGTGTATCAAAATGGATCCCATAAATCTTTACATATGACTTGTTTTTAATGGATCTTATTGAACATTTTTTTTTAATGAAATCTCATTTTTTTTATTACTTTTTTTTGTTTATTCACAAGTTACGTATTTAGGGAACAAAAAATAAATCATTACTATTTATAGGTGAAATATCATGTTGTAGTAATGAGTTGTGGTCCTTGGAGTGGTGGCGATGAATATAGCAGTAGCTGGCGTTGTAATTTGTAGCCTCCAAAGTTTAAGGAATGAACATTGAACCATTAATGAAGGGTAGCCCCGTCATTGTATGTTTCTTCAGGATTTCTCACCTATCGCCGCCGTAGACAAGGTTTGTGCTTTTTTATCATCGCTCGGTGTGTGGTTAAAATTCAACACTTTCAAGAGTTGACGCAAACGCAATGATATAAGTATGGTCGTGTGTTCAATCAAAAGAAAAATCGTATTTGATTTTTATCAAATGAAAAAAAAAAATCATTTCTTACCAGTTATACATATTACAAGCGAAATTAATATTTAATCTAACAACTTAATATTATATTATATGAATTTTATAAAAATTAATCGATCTGTTATAAATGAAAAATTGCCAAAATGTTTAAAACCATTTTAGACTCTCGCTATCAAAATTTCTATCTTCATTGTAATCAAGTTGAAGAATTAAATTTTTAGAGTGCATCATCATTTCTCTTATATTTTAGCTTGTGAGTGTATCACTAATTTTTAAGTTATTTTTTACATTGAAGAATTAATTATAAATTCAGAATTGATTTAAAATAATTTTTGTGTTGGATCAGTTTTTTTTATTAGGTGTTACTAATAATTTGCTTTTATAATATTTGTAAGTATTTGTGTGACTTAAGGTATTAATTTAATGAATTTATCTCCAAATGGATAAATTTGGTGGAAAAAAATTAGTTGGATGTCAAATAAAAAATTTAGATACCTTATTGGTTGCACAATAAAATTGTCAAAGCATGTAAAATTTTCAATAAAAGTGAGTATCAATTTAATCAACGTACTATAAAAGAAGTTATACATTTTTTTACCCACGTGTACATAACATAAAATTTACTCCTGCCTAAGTTTTTTTTTTTAAGGACTCCTAAGTCTGCCTAAGAGTTAATAGCTATTCTTATTTTATTCTCCAATAAATGTTAAGAAAAAAAAAATTATGTATTACCGGTGTAAAATTATTTTACACGAAAAGATACATAAATATTAAACTCAAAATTATTTATAAAAAATATATCCAAATATAAAATAATTTAATACTATTTTTTTACTGCAAAATTAATCTAATACTAAACCGTTAAAAAAAATTAATATTCGATGCTGTACACATATGTGATATGATTAACTAACTAGTTCATTATCATCAAATAATTGGTTAAATATAATTTTATCAGTGTTTCCAACTTAATATTTTGATATAACAATGATGCAAAAGTTCCGATCTTTATGATTCCTTGTAAATTACGCAAAGCCCTTGTTACTTTGAAATCAAATGGGCATAATTATTGACTTATTGTTATGCTACTTTGTTCATTATATTGAGGAATTCAATTGTCTAATGAAGTTTCGAGCACCATGATTCAATCAATATTTTTCTTAGATTTGATGGTAGCTCCTTAATAATCTCTGTTTCTGTATGATACATTGTAATCCATCGGAAATTGATATCTGGTTATTTTTTATATAAAAAAATATTAAGTTTATACGCATCATTATTAATATAAACGTACTCAAATCCCTAATTGTCTACTGATTAATAAATTTGGCAGTTCCAACATACAAATTATAAATATTTATTATTTGTTATAAATAGTTAATATTTAGCTTGAAAGTAAGGCAAAGTCGAGATCATTCAAAAAATATTTGTCTGAAAACAAGAACAAACTAGAAAATTGAAAACCAGCCGTAGTAATAACAACAACAGCAATGCTAAATAATTTAAGAGTTTTATTATGCATAATAATTTTACTCAACTCAAGAAAAATTGCTGTCTGTAATAAAATACATATGATATGTAATGAAAATATTTCTTAAAAAAAAAAGAAGAAAAAGCCCACACTTGTTCTTTGAATTAATAAATTTACGTAATATTAAAAATCAATGTTTATACGAATAGTTGTTTCTTTAAAATTGTTAAAAACATAAAAAAGAGATGAGAAAAGTGAGGCAGCGTCGAAATGTTTGTAAGGCCATTCACTCCTTGTATTGAGAGGAAATATTGCCTTTCTCATCTTAAACATGACATAATTTTTCTCATACTCAAATCAATTAGAATTCAAATAATAAACATCTTAATTAACCAGCACATGTCATAACACTTGTGTTAATTATATTCAAAGATATTAATTATTGTTATCCAACCACTTATATCTCTGAAATTGTTGGTATTATACTACTAATACTAGTATTTTGTTATCACTATTAAATCCTTCAACTACTTTATTAGAACTCATGTGTGTTTGAGTAATTTTTTAGTTTTGTAAAATTGATGATTTTAGATAGATAAAATTAATTTTGTAAGAAGTAAAAATAATTAATTTTTTTTTTATAATGTAACATAATTTTATACCGTTAAACCATCATAATTCTCAACTTATATAATTAATCTTCATTAAAAATTATGATGGTATGATTGTTGGGCATGTTGTACAAACGGATCAAATACCACCTGTAGAAACTTACTATTGGAATTCTACATACAAAAAAGTTAAGAAACCATAGACATATGTCAACTAGTAGTTTGTGTATGTTGTGTGGTGGATCAAATGAGACAACTATTCATGCTCTTCGAGACTGTAGGTGGACCAACACATTTGGAGGATGTTCTCACTTAATGAGAAATTTAGTTTCTTCCAACAGAATTTAATGGAATGGTTGAGGATGAATCTAAAGAGTTAAAAGATTTTTGAAGGGGCGGTGTGGTTAATCTGGTTTGGTGTTATTCTTGATCCGGTTTGGTGTAGAATGAACAAATTTATATTTCAAAATAAGTGGCTATCCAATACGGGGTTGTGTGCCAGTATTAGAGCTCTTGTTAGTGATATTAGTGTGAGTAAGATGAGTAACATTAATCTGAACATGGAGGGGGGTTTCAATATGCAGAGTGAGAGAACCGTGGAGCAAGGGCAAGATGATGACTGTTTTAAAGTGCACTGTGATGGTGCTTTTTATCACAATGTATTTATTACTTCATGTGGTGCAGTGATGACAAATTTTAATGGTGCTTTTATCCAAGCATTTTCCAAGCGTCTAGGACATTGTTCAATTTTGGAGCAGAGTTGTGGTTGGCTAGTAATGTTGGTGTAAGGAAACTCCAGGTAGTTTCAGACTGTTTGAATGCAATTAGATTAATTGAATATTATCATTGTGACTCTAAGACTCTTTGTCTGGATCAATCAGAAAAAAAAATTATAATTGTACACAAATATTATTATTTTAACCCTCGCAAGATAATTTAAACTCCGAACCAATTGATTAACTAAGAATATAAAATGATATTGTGATTGTGTGTAAATACTAAGTAGTGTCCAATGGTATAGTACTATATATGGTTATATAGAGAATATTAATGTGAGCTGAAGCACATGGTTTAAGGAAGCAAATTGGTGTGTTGGTTTGGTGTGTAAGCGAAGGAAGCGATATTATGATGCGCTGGCACACACGCGTGTCTTGCGCTCGCATGCCGGCCTAATGTCCCTCCCCACGTGCCTGCATCTGTACACACTCACTCCTTCTTTGTTCTTTCCCTCTTGTTCCTCCACCACTTTCCTTTTTCTGCTCCTGCATCTGCATGCACTTTATTGCATCATTAATTAATAACCCTCACTAATTTTTTTTGTGTGTAATGTTACTTCTACAGCTATAAACAACTTAACTTTTTTGGATTACGCAATGGTTAGATATTTTTCGTCATACACTGTGTGAATAATTTATTTTAAAAAAAAATTGTCTGATTCTATTATGTATAAGAACGTTTTGAATCATGACAATCATAATATTATGATTGAGATTAAGTTTTAATCAAGTAAATTAAAAATACTTGGTAAAATAAAAAAAGAAACAACATTTTTCTCTTTTAATTTAATACATACTTGAGATAGTGACTCGTGGTGTATCTAATAAGAAACAACTTTTTTATTTGTTTATATTAGTAGTGCATGTGGACAAGAAAATTGTTTATATAAGAAAATGTTTGAGTTTACTAATGACTTTAATTTGAAAAGCACACGTCTTTGACCCTTGTTAATTAGTTTGATTACATGGATGCATGGTAAGATTTGTTTGAATCACTTGAAATTAATATTGTTTCTTGTTCCCAATTATTGAAGAGAAAAAAATTGAAAATTTGGGAAGAAAAAAGTATAGTGATTAAATGTATTTATCAATTTTATCAATGATTAATATTTATTGTATTGATCATCAATAATGAAAATTTTCTTTTTAATTTTATTTATTTATTTTTATCTATAAAATTCAAATCTCATATCTTATTCAAGGAGATTTAATTTAGTACAAGCTGACACTAACATTTTTTTTTAGTCTCATATCTGTCAACATTTATTTCTCAATGCAATCTACCAACGTTTATAAATAGCAGTAATTGATATCCTTCTTCAAGTACATGATTCTTCATTGTCACACTATCAGATTTTATATTAACTATGGTATTAGAAGGGTTTACCTACCCAATTGCCCCCTGATCACGAGAAGAACCATTTGTCTTAGAACAATTTGAGGTATCACAATATCAACCAATAAATACTTGTCATTATCTATGGGACTGCATATTGGCAATAGTTGGCACACTCATATTGCTATAAATGTCTCTGCAAGTAAGCAGTTGCCATCTTTTTAAGAGGAAAGGATATAGCATAAATGTGATGGTTGCATGTGATTTCAACACATGTGCTTTTATATTTTCATTGTGTGGTTGGGAATCATCTTAAAATTATTTTTTTTTATTCTTATTGCTTATATATGTTTTTGGTACTTCAATTTGTCATTAAAAAATTTCTAATCCTTAAAAAATAAAGTTTACAAGTTCGTATTTACTGTCGTATTTAAAAAATAAAATTATTTATATTTGTGTTACTGTCATTCATGTTCAGATATGCATCGACGACCTCGTTCAAGTAATTAGGTCTGCTCTGTGTCATCCTCATTCAAACCTGCAATATCGTCATTGTAAAGATGTGGAGGGGTCGCAATGGGGTCGGAGTTGGAGGGGAAGAGACAGATGGTGCAATAGAGTAATGAGGAGAGGCATAGACAAAAATACCATTAGTTTTGTTTTTTTTTTAACATATTCTTGATTTTTAGCTACTAGAAATAATATTAATTGATTTAAAATATTTAAATTAATAAATAAGACTAAAATTAGGGTCTTCAAAGATTTAGAGGAATAGAATCTAAAGATTTTGTTAGGAATTATAAATTTTTTTATGATAAATTGAAGGATAAAAAATATATATAAGGTATTTTTATTTTTTTTTATCGATAAATGTTAATTTTGTTAAAAATGTTAATGCAGTTCCTCATCATTCACTTCTTTCCTAAACAATTCAAATTTTATATCTCTATTTATCAAGTTATTGATTCTAAGTTTATGATCAAAAAGATGAAATATTCAATTTTATCATTTATGTTTGGAAAAAGAATTTTTAGTGTTTGCAAAGTAAGATGAAAAATATTAAAAAATATGAATAGTTTTAAACTTTATATAGCAAATATATATATACCGCAAAATTCTAGCATATAATTTAAAATTTAAATAGAAAAATAATTTGTAAAAAGAAAGAATAACAAATATACAGCAAGATTCTAGCATTCGAATTTAAAATTCTAAAATCATCACAATTGATGATTTTTGCCATTGCATACATGTTACAGACAAAACAGAAGGAAAAACTAATTAAAGATGAAACATTTGGAAACACACATTTGGCACCACCAACAAACGCGCAAATTGAAATGGAACATAGGAAACGTGTAGTAGCGCTAGTATAAGACAACACTCTAACATTAGATATGAGATGTTTATGGTGTTCAATTAATATTTACTCATCGTATGTATTATATGCAGTGTCAGTGATAATTGTAGACAGAAAAAATGTTATTATTTAAAGAAGAGATTCAGCTAAAATTGATCTTATAGATTTTGTTATAGAGATTAAACATCGATAAAAATTAATAATAAATAAAAAAAGTAATGATTAGGTATGACCTCTGATAAGCTAAAGAAAAACGTGAATTTACAAATAAATAGTTAAATACATGATACGTTAGAGTATATGCTAGTAATGTATTATCAAATATCTTTATTGGCAAATTGATAAAGATATATTTGATATAAAGTTTGAAATGTTGTATACTTATACACCATTTAGATATATATCAAATGAATAAAAAAAGAAGAAGCAAAAATAAGGATTTTAATCTTTTGGGAATATTATTTTTACTTCAAAAAATACATTTTGGCTTAAAAGTTAAATATGTTATGATTTGTTAATTCGATTGCACTTTATTCTTGAAAGAATGATATCGAATTCAAATTTTATAGATTAAAAAAATATGATTCAAATGAGAGAATTCAATTAAAAGATTAAAAGTGATTAATCAAATTTTTTGATAAAAATTAATTATAAATAAAATCGATAAATATTCTATATCAATCGTTAATGAAAGCATATGGTGGTGTTTCATGCAAGTGAAATCCACTTTGACCATATGCCACCGAAAAGCAAGGGCAGAGGTGGCATTGGGGGATCATGATTCATAATCCATGTGGTATCACTAGGGCCTAGTTTGCAGCAGCAGCAGCAGCTAGCACCCCCATTAAGGGTAAGTTGATGAGGTGCCTTATCAAAGTCACGGCAATTTTGTCTCCTGTTATTTGACCATCCCAGTGAGATAGACCCACCCCAAGTGGTGTCCTAATCAGTAATCACCCCCTTTTTTTTTTCTTAGGGGGAATTTGAATGTTGCTGGTGCCTTTCCTAGGTCATATAAAACACAACACAACACTTTGGTCTACATTGGTATCATCCCTTTTCAGTTTTCACTCTTGACTAGAGATAACATAACATGTTCCTCTTCAACTTTCTTTCTTTTGGGTGGTTAGCAATATTCCACTTTACTTTTTTCCTCTTTGTGGCTGGTGTTTTTATTTTTTCTGAAGTTTCGTGGTTGGTCAATTGCCATTAGTTTATGGGTCGTCCTGTAAGGTAAAAATTAGTCCAACCACACATGATTGATGTAGTTAATATTTTGGAACCAACAGTTTTAAAGTATGTAAGAGAATTGCATCAATGGGATAGGATGAGGTTGTATAATCTCTTTTTAATCCGAATAAGTTACTTCATATATATGAAATTTTTAATAACAGAAATTGTAACAAAATTTTATATCGATAGATAATTATAATTTTTCATTTAAGATAAAAAAAAATTGAATTTTATTTAAAAGTTATATAAATAGTAAATTATAATTACATGATATTATAAAACATTTTGTCAGACATACTTATTTTCAAATTTTAAACCTTAATTAAAGAATATCTTATAAACATGTCTTCTCATTTTATTTTCCCATATGATAGACACAAGAGAAGTGCTACTACATATCAATATGAATTGTTGCCATATATATTTAATTACTATTATATATGTACAATTTTATCTTTCAAAATATAAATATATTGATCATTTACTCAATTAATAATAAAAAAATTCATAAGGATATAATAACTTATCTCTGGTTGCTGTTGATAGGATATTAAATATAATAATAGACATGACACTTGAGAATTGACTTAATTAGATGTATAGAGTAGACAAGTTACTGAGGCTACGTACTTTTCTCTGAAACAGGACATGTGAAAAACACATGGAAGGTGCAGTGGGCGACGAGGTAACCAAGGCATGTCTCATGACATTTCTATTTTGTAAAAGGAAGAAATTCTATTTTGTGGCAGTTATTGTTATATTAATTAAGATTCTGGGAAGAACCACGATGCCGACTGAAAAAATTACTCGTAACAGGGAAGAAAAAAAAATCAAAAGCCTATGGCTATGATCCTATTCCTATACCTTTGTGCTGTTAGTTGAAAATCTGCTCTACATCACATGCAAATTGTTGTTGCGAATTTGACTCAAGCACATAGAGACAAAAGTTACTTCAATTTCTACACTAGAGATTCGAACCATGATAATTCATTCCAAAGAAATTTTGTTTTAGTAAACTAACAATTTTGATCATGGCAAAGCAAAATTTAAAGTATCATTATTTACTTAGATGATTAATGTAGCGAATAGACATCTTTCATTCATATAGGGACGATTTATTAATATGAAGTCTTTTATTCAAAAACTTCTCAAATCAACGATGCTCACAATATTGCAAGCAATACACGTGATATAAAAAAAATATATTACTTACACATTTATTCTTAATTAAATATTAAAATACATTTATTAAATAGAAAAAAAAAGAAATATCCTTATTCAATTCTTATGTATAAAATAATGTTAACTCTTCTTGGAATTTCAATTTTCAATTTTTAAATTTTTGTTTGAATAGTTAAAGTTCTTATACTTTTTTTTCTATTATGATTTTTGTCTTTAAATTTTTATTTAACTCGTCAAATTTCTTAAACTTTCTAAAAAAATAATTTAGTTCTTTAGATAAAAATTTGAACCTATTTTGAATTTTTAAGAATTAAAAGTTAAATTTTTAAAAACTTTAGTAACAAAAACATCTTATCGAGAAAAAAGTTTAAAAATTTTGATGTATTAAACAAAAGTTTATACACAAAAAAAACCTTAATATAAAAATGTTTAAAAAATTTAACCAGTCAAACAAAAAATTAAAAATTAAAATTACAAAAAATTTAATGACTAAACATAATTAACAAATAAAAAAAAATCGATTTCCGATCTCAATGATTCCATCGTATTCATCGTGCGAATGAATAGGTGCGCGTGCACACGTGGTCTCTCCGTATTTTATAAAAACCCACAATCTAACGACTAACGACTTGTTTCTAACTGTCACCCACTAAACCCCTTCACTTCGATTATGATTAGTTAGGTAAGAGTAGTTGTTCTTAACAGTGCTGTTCATCGAACTTGGTGCACCGTACACCACCCAGTCAACGGTCCACACGATTAGACCCCCTACTCCACCTTTCCTAGGGACAATTTCGTAATTCGGAACTCTTTCTTTCTTTTTCTTCTTTTTACCACCCCTCACTCATTAGTCATATGTTTTTGTTTTTTACTCGTTGGTAAAAGGGAAAAAGATTTTTTTTTTTTTTTTAACTTGATTGTTTAACTTTTCGAGATGGTACAGTAGCACGTGACATGTGGGCAGATATTGTCAACTGCTATGCTAGCTGGCATGGGTGTCACGGCCCCAGCACGTGTGTGGAGATGGATCATAATGTTTCTTTTTCTTTTTGTTTTATTATTTTTTTACAGGGAATCGTGAGTTGAGAAGGTATGGAAATAAATGTTCAAAAACCCCTTTGGGACACATGAGGGGTCGGCATGGAAATCTGAAAAAAAAGAAGGTTTTGTTTATATTTCAATATTATTTCTAGTTTAACAAATTACTACCATTTACTCTTTTAAAAATCATATACGTTGATTTAAAATACAGTAAATCTTAATATTTTATCTTATTTTAATGAAATTATCAATAAAAAATATATTTTATTTAATTGACATTATATTTCTAATGACTAATTGTCTCTTAAGAAAAAGTTTGTTTTTAAGGTTATTGCCTAAAAACCATGAAATGCAAATAATTTTCAAAATTATAATAAAATAGTTATGGAATTTTCTATATCTCTCCCCTCTCACTCTAACAAAAATCTTCAAAGATTCGACAATTAAAAAAAGAATTAAAGTAATAATACATTTCAATTTCATTTGATCAAGTCATACAAGATTTGTTAATTTTATGTTATTGTGAAAATTTGTTGACTTAAACAGATATTGCGAATCCTTTTAGGTGACCAATTCGAAGAAGGAATTCTATTTTTCGAGAGTTTTTTTATAAGTAAAAAGATTTTATTAATAACAAATGAAGCACAAGACATACTCAAATGTAAGCAATAATTACACAAAAGAAAAGATACAATACATAGAAATCAAATACACACATAATCATCTCTATTAAACACATAATCCTCACTATTAAACATCAATACCTTTTCTACCCTCATTATTGTGCATAAAAACCTACACAGTCTCCCCCTAACGTTAATCCTAAATTTGACACCTTAAGCGAGCTCTTGTTAGCCCTACTTGAGCCCTTAAGGGAGCCATCATTGCAAACCCATGAAGTGGCTTGCTCCTTTGTCAAAACAACACAATCACGACCTCAATACGTCTTTGATCGCAACCCAAGTGTGATGCTCAAACACGGATCAATTAAGAATACTCTCCTTTAAACACTATTGCCTCTCATATCCTAATCACTAAGCAAACCACCATACACCTCCTCTCCCCCACCATTAGTCCCCAATTCAACACCTTAGGCTTGATCTTCTTTGCTTCGCCCAAGCCCTCTAATCAAGGTACCAACTAAACAGTTCACTCCTTTGACGAACCCTGAGACGACGTGCATTGTAGTGCTCTGTCCACGATTGTGCCCTGTTTTGTCTTCAATCACAACCTAGGTACATTCCTTTAAGCACAAATCGAATTAGGTTGTTTACTTATTGCTGAAACCACAAGTCTAGAGCCTGTTATTTTGTTGATCATAGCTTCCTTTGTAAATTCGTAATTCCTCATATAATCTTGCTCATCATTCATTTGCTTTGCTTCCTTGCCACACCTTTTAAATCAACCTACAACCCAATTCCCTCTGACTTATAATCCACTCTGTAACCCCTTAGCCATCTCGTCAGTAGAGTTCTTGTCCTAATTAGTGTTTCAACACCACTTGAAGACCCACGCCTCCGATCTTCCTTCCTCGAACCGAAAGCCAACCTCAACACTAGCTCAATCACCTAACCCCTTACTAAATCTCAATATTACTAACTTCCATCTAGATTATTCAAACAATCTCCCAAAAAATTGATCCATTTTGCCAACGAGTATGAAAACCCCTTCACTTTTCCATGAAGCTAGAGTCATGATTTTAGTCTCATTGATTCAAGTAATCCATAAAAAGATAGGATCCTTCTTTAAATATAATCTCATTCCTCATTGTCCACACGACCAAAGAACCAAGGTGCACACCACAAACCACCCTCGTGAACCAATCTTACTTTTCACTAAACTAAAACTACTTATAAGTCTAACTAGCGTTAAGGACAACTTATGAGGGTGTGATTTGTAGACCACTATCATACAAATAAGTATTTTTAGTTCATATAGTTTGTTACACTAGCTATACTATGTGTTAAATACTATCAATCTAAGTCTGGTTCACATAACTTACTATACCAGGTTCGATGCAATACATCCCAAATGAACCCAAAAATTCCTTCTTTTTTCTCTATTTTACCTCTTCAAAGATATTTTGTTTAACCTTTATAATAAGTGGGAGATTGTTGTAAATTGTGGTTATTATAAAGGTAAGTCTCACATTGCCTAGAATACCTCTGAGCTTCTAATTTATATACCTATTTATGATATTGCCTATATCAAAGTGAATAGCAAGAAGCGAAATTCTCAGGCGCATGAGATTGAGGCATCATATAAAACCATATAGATATGAATGGAGTATATAATGGATTTTAATCCTGAAAAGAAGGCATGAAAACAATACACATGCCTTCAGCGAAAAAAAAGAAGCAATGCACATGCTCACTAGTTGATGGAATTGATGATGGATTCAGTTGTTTTGCTTTGAGAGTTGGATGTTTTGCAAACAATAAGCATGACCCCATTATTCGAGGAAATGGGTTCTTGTTGGCGGTTACAGGGTGCGTCAAACCAACTAAATAAATTACGAAGGGTTCAGTTCATTAAAAAAATAATGTTACGTAGCTCCTAATGTTAATAAATAAATCTGGCCAAAATTTAAAATATAAATATCTTTAAACTACTAGTATTGTTTTATGGAAGTATAAAGTATAAGGTAACTCGAATTCGAATAGTTAAAAAGAAATATTCAGAACACGATTCACTCAATCCTTTAATAAATAATAAATTAATAATTAACATTTATTGATAATAAAAAATTATAGTATTATTTTTTTTTCATCAATAAAAATCAAACACAATACCAAAAAATTTATAACATTTACGTACACCGTTAAACTAATGGAACTAGACTCATTAATAAGTAGATTAGGTTTATAAAATGATCTAATATTTCCTCAATCAAATATATTTTAGTATACAATATACTTATCAAAACACAAAAAATATATTGCTTGCAAGATTATATATATGTTAATATTCAATTTATCTATAATTTTATACTCACAACTTCTCATTGGGGCTTCGAAATATCCCCACAAGTTTCAATCTTAATCACTTTTAATTTTATTTTTTTATAATCGTTTGTTGATAGTAGCGAGATTCGAATCTATCGCCTCGTATAGTATTTGAAGTCCCCACTATTGGGCCGGTGTAGTGTAGTGGTTCAGTCACACTTAAAAGTTAAAACTCTACGCTGCTCTTCAATGATGTATTCATGGGAAAATCAAAAGCAAAAGTTGTAAAAATGTAATCCATTCATTGTTTTCTTTTTTTAGTAGCATTGGTGATGAACTTGGTGGAGGTTGGCCGTATGAAGGAGGACAAGAAGGACAAAAGTGAGTACCTTAGAAAGGAAGGTGAAGTGGTCCCATGTTTATGGATAGGAACAGTGAGTGTGTGAGTGCGAGGTACACACGTTTCGCACGCACGTGCCCCACGAATCCGTGTGTACTGTTCTTTAAAGGCCATAATAATCACTCCTTATAGTATTTTGCTTATCATAGGAACAAATAGTATCTACCGTGAGTTAGATACAAGTATGAAACTAAAGACGAAATTTGAGTCTTAACATTTTGGATTAAAGTCCGATGTGATAACTCTTGTGTAGAGTGTTTAAAGTTAATTCATCAGTGACATATATATAAATATTGTAAAGTTGTTACCAACAAGTACAAGTTGATTTGAGTTTCTTAAACATGAATATATATAGAAGTCCAATTTTCTTTCGCTGCGAATAGATGAAGAAGCTTTAAGCTAGGTGTTTGAATAAGCTTTCTAAAAATCTATTATTATCCGTTTTTAATGCACTTTCATGTGAAACTTATACCTTAAAGTTTTGAGGCTAAATTACTTTTGTTACTTTGTTTTAATTTTTGTTTAGTTTGATAAAACCTCAATTTTATATTTTTAAAATGAGTCAAAATAATAATTTTGAAACAATATTTATTTTTAATTTTATGACGTAATTTTGAATTTTTTTTAAGAATTTAAAATGTAAAAGTTATTTTATTAGATTTTATTATATTCGCTTATATGAAAACTGACGTAGGAATCAAAAGAGAATCAAACATAATGAAACTTGTGTGAAAAAATAAAATTAATATTATATTTTTCATTAATTCGATTGTTTGTTAAATATATTTTTTATTTTTCATAGAATTTACATTTGTTTATTATCTTTTTTTAATTCAAATATTAGTTGGATTTCATGCTTCTTATGTAAGTAAATCTAATGAAATAATTTTTATATCATTAATAAAAAAAAAATTCAAAATTGCTTCACAAAATTAAAAATCATTTTATTTTTAAAAGAACTATTTTGATTCATTTCTAAAACATAAAAAATTAAACTGAATAAAAACTAAAACATAAAAGAGACAAACTGAAGAAAACACTCACGTTGATTCAAAGTTAATACAAATATGCACTTAATGTAAGAATTACTAAAACCTACTTTGATAATCTCCTGACTCTATATTATAATTTATAAATAAGGATGCATTGTTTTCAAAAAAAAGAAAATACTATAAGGAGTTATATTTGATAAAGTTGTTGATTTTTACATTGAATAAAACTCATACTAAAAATAGTGTTTAGCTGATTTGTTTTTGGTAGGTAAAGAGAACAAAAAAAAAAAAAAACCATTAAAAACAAAATTACATCGTGAAAGAAATCCCACTCATACTCATATAAGTTCTCAGAAGATAATTAATTGGTTAATCGTATAAAATATTATGTATGACACTGGGGTGGGGCAGGGGCGGGATTAGCCTCCCCAACCCTCGTTCCATACATCTCAAATCATCCTCGCTCTCACCTTTATTTTTCGTTGGGACTTAAAAATTTGACCCACCCCCATCCTTGTTAGGGATCGAATTTTCCAATCTCACCTCGTCCCTCATATACAATGACAGTCTAAAATCATAAAATAATTTACATGATTGTCTCAAATGTTACTCGTGATACCCTTATATAACACACTCTTATTTCTCATAATAAACCAAATAAATAAATTACTCTAAGATATTTACATAATTTACTATATTAATACTAAAGATAGGTGTGGGTATGGGTGCGGGGTGGGGATCACAATTCTTAACCTCAATCCCGTCTCCGACTTTCTTAAGCAAGGAAAACCCAAACCCACACCCGTACCCGATCAACTCAGATTTTTCTCGTCAAAATCAGTGTGGGGATAGGGGTATCCCCACGGGTCTGGGTTCAATTGTCATACCTATAAAATATGTTATAATGACCATATTTTTTTTTTTTTGATAAAGTATATGTTTCATCTTTAAACTTTTTAAAATTTATGATTTTTATCCTTAAATCTTTCTACAATTAATTTAGATTTTTAAACTTGTTTCGTCCAATATTTTAGTTACATTAGAATACGCTAAGGAAAATTGTTTTTTTGCATCCCTTATTGTTTCATGTATCCCTTTTTATTTCATGCACTCTTATGTTTTGAAATTCACTTATTTTTTGTTTGGGTTATATCGGGTACAGACGGTAAAAAGGAGTACATGAAGCAACATGGGTGCATGAAACATAAACTAAAAGGGTGCAAAAATGAATTCTCCTCCTTAATTACTTAATTGAAATTAACAAAAATGACCAAAATAGTGAAGGAAAAATAAAAGTAGTAACTTACACTGTTAGTCTGTTAGTCAAAAAGTTTAACTACCAAAACCATAAATTTCAAATGATAAAAAACATACTTCATAAAAAAAAATTTAAATTAATCTCTAATAATAATTATTTTACAGAGTATTTAGTATATTGAATCACTAAAATAAAAGTATATTGAGTGATGCATGAAAGACGTGTTATTCGACAAAGGAAAGGGTGAGCAGATTGAGTTTTTATGAATATGGTTTATCAAATGCCTTTAATATTCTGTTATCGAGCTTTGTTTTCAACTAACTTAAGTTTAGGTGAGTTTGATTATTTTTGATTCACCATGATTGGGACATGTCTAAATATTTTTATTGAGTCGTTTATAGGGATAAAAGAATTTCGAACCCACATCATGAAATATGAGTCTGATCTTTAATAACCGGAACTATCTTTATTGACTTTGGAGATCCAGCAAGGAAAATAATCAAAAAATAGTTAAGCAAAAAATATTGAAAGAACAAATTACACCTTAATTAATATATACTAATATAAAAGGACAGTAAATATAAATCACTATAAGAAATTTATTAGATATTGATTGATTTAGAAATTAAAATTTTCAGTCACAACAACAATTATTTTAGAAATCATTTTAGACATTAACAAATAATTAATTTCTAAATTAGTTTTTAATGTCATTAGATTAGTCACTAAAATAATTTTTATAATAATGATCACTAAATTAATTTTTGAAACTGTATGTAAATTAATCTAAAAAATTAACTATCTAACGTTTTAATTATTTATAAAATTAAATTCTAAGTCTCTCATAAAAAAGTGACACATATAAATTTATCTATAAAATCGTTTTTTCCTATAGTCTATAGTGAATAGATACTACAGTATATAACATGGCACATCTTATTTTAAATAATACAGCATTTTTGTGTATGCCATGCTTATGCTTTTTTTGTTTTTATTACTTTCCTTTATGTGATTATATATTCAGGTACAGTTATATAGATCTCTTTCATCTAGAATATCAAAATCCAATTCAGTTGATTGAAGTTGTTGTAAACTTTTCGATACCTGATTTTTTTATTGCTACAACATCAATGAATGCACAGTAATAAAAGCTTGAACATGCAGCTAGCGATATGGAGCACATGATTTTTCTTCTTTTGGTCTGATAGTGCATATGTTCTGGCACCACAAATTGTGACCAAAGGAAAGAACACAACTTCAATAATAATAAGGGCCAACCTACTCAGTACGTGTGCATGAAGCATGATTCATAACATTCCGTAAAAAAAAGAAGATTAGCACCAATTATTTCAAGTCATTTCAAGATACAGAGAGTTTGAGACCAATTATATCATCTTTAATATTAGTTATAAGCCATGGCTCGTTATTCAATAAACTTGTGATCACAAATCATCAACTTTGTAGTTATGATTAGCACGCACCAACATCAGGTGGGATTTCTCAGTTTAATCTAAAAAAACCAGTGTCATGATTTTTCTTAGTTATAATTAACCAATGTCAAATCTTATGTTAGAGAGAGAGAGGAGAAATATTTAATGGTGATATATATTTTAATGAATAATTTTAAACCCTCTTAATATTGCTTTATATATATGCTCTTTTTTTTTATATACTGAACTTGCTTTATAAGAAAAAAAAAAACATATTCCTAATTAAACGGAGATATATACATCATCCATCCCTAGATTAAATTAGGTATTTACTTAAAAGAAATAAAAAATCTCATTTATGTTTGAAATAAAATACATATATATATATATATAAAGAATAAAAAATTTATACACCGTCAATATAAAATCATTTTATACTATCAATTATGATTAACTGATCGTTGCAATGACTCTTGAAATAATTTTATAAAGATTAATTATCATACTATAAACGAGGATTGTGATTAATATTATAAATAAGGGATTGTGATTTACATTATGCATAAGTCTTTTTTCTATATAAACTAGAATTGGAATTGAAAAAAGCTAGAAATGGAAGTAGAGTTAACTTTTCTTCTAGTTTTCCATAAAGAGGAAAAACAAACAAAATTTTTGAACTATAACAAATTTATGGTTTTGCCTCTTTAGGGTGTGACCCTTAATTAAACAAACAAGACTCTCTACCTTACAATTAAAACGACGTTTCGTACAAAAGCATGTACGTATATGCCATATATATCAATATCACCAAATAATTAAAGAGAATTATTACAAGGTGTGCAAGAAAACACGTCTTACTTAGTACAAGTAAAAGGACAATGTGACAACCCAAAGCTAAGCTAAGCTACACAATCACATGTCTATGTATTTGGTGTCACCTAATCAAGTGGAACTAATTATCTTTATCTAGCTAGTTATAACAAGCAAAGTCTAACCCCCATCCCCAAATTAAACCACTTTTCTTCGATGTTTGCTTCAAACGAAAGCAATATTGATGGAGCTTTAAAGCCCCATCATCTATGGATAACTTATGATTTTAATATTTATAATTAAGTATGTTTAGGAAATAAGATATTGGAGAGAAAAAAAATTGAGGAACTTAACCGGTCAAATAGTATAAAATATCCATAAATTTTATTGATGACTAGTCTCTTTTAAAAAATTGAGAATGTAATTTCTTTTATCATTCATATTTTTTTTATTCATAAAACTCAAATTAATCAGAAACTTTAATTAAAAGTTATGTATTTTAGTGACTTGTTAGTTATCAAATTGCCACTTGAATGGTGGTTGTTGTGACACATTACCATCATTTATATGGAGACCATTTAAAAAAATTAAATTTATGATGATGAAATATAGTTTTTTTTAGAAAATTAAAATTAAATTTAATTATATTTATAAAAGCTAAAAATTATTTTATAGTTCAATCTCTATATTTAATAATTTAAGTGAGAAAAGGGTTTTGCTTGTTTCAAGGGTTAGTATGCTAAAAGATTTCCTCATAAATTTTGTTCCCTCAAATTTCCACATATGATTCGGTTGATGGTTGCATGAAGACGAGTGTGCTTCATTGTCGTTTTCATATTAACTATGATTCGTCTGAATGTATAAAATAGATGTCATGTTTTAAACTTCTTTTCATGAATTCGGTTATTGTCTTTCAATCTAAAAAATAAGTTGATGTTGAAATTTCACTTCTCATGTTTCACTTCTTTTTAATTGAAATTATTGAGCTTTTGCCCACCTTAATAGAAATGGAAACAATCTTATCAAAAACACGATTTGATGAGGCGTTTCCAATTAAATGAGTTGAGATTTGGATCGCAAAATTTTGGTGCTGCTTCTCTTCTACAACAAGGTGGGATAGTGGGATACCTGTTAAATCACTAACCCTAAAAAGTTAGGTGGTGTTTGGATATAAAGTAATAAGAATTAAGAAATAAATTTAATTAACTGAACTTTTGATTCTTTTGTTATTGTTGAAATTCAATTTTCTTTTTTTACGTGTGTAAAATTGGTCTCTTTATTATTTTAATTATTTAATTTTGGTTTATCTATTTTAATGAAAAATGTTAATCTTATACTTCCATATTGACACATTCATATTGATGTAACACTTTCTTATAGTTTTTTTTAACCAATATCGATTTTAAATTTGAGTATTTTATTTGAAAAAAAATGGTATTTTTTTTTATAGAGATTAATCATTAATAATACTAAGATATTTTGCATCAATGTCATGACTATTAAAAAAAAAAAAATTAAATAAAAAAAATATAGAATTTAGTGTAGGTCTATGGTAAGATTGTTAAAAATAATGTAAAGGGAAAGAGAGAGAGCATGAAAGCAAGAAAACCACGAAGTTATTATGAAATCGAAAGGGGATGGCATACCATTCTTTACAATGGCCCTACATATTAGAGTGTCTTTTTCAGATAATTTTCTTTTGGATTTTTTGGGGTCATGAGATCTAAGCTAGGGGGGTTATGTTGGATTGTTGGTACAAACTTTTGTTGTGTGAGTTCCCACTTGTGTCCTTCTATCATAGATCTTTATATTTGAACTATAGTTATGATAGGAAATCCTATCGATTAGTTGGGAGGGACATGCTAACTAGCATTTAGTGATTTATTAATGTATTCGATATTTTTAATACATATATTAAATTATGTAATTTAATTTAATACAATATAAATTTTGAGGAATTCGTGTAACAGATAAATAAACTATACTTACATATTGTATTTAATGAGAAGTTTCGTATTCGATCTTCATCGTGTGTGAAAATTTTTTGGACTAGTGACAATCGTGATATCACAAGTAAGATTAGTCTTTGGTTCAATGGACTATAAGATATCTATGGTAGGACAAAAAAAATTAATAAAATATAAAATCTAAAGAATTGGTGTAACAGTTAGACATCTTGTACTCACATGTTATATTTAACGCAAAGTCTCGTGTTCGATTTTCACCATATACAAAAAAACTCTTTAAAGTAGTGACAATTATAATATCATGAAACTAATATTAGTCTTTGGTTCAATTGAAAGTTACCTAATAGGAAAAATAATCAATAGGATAGGATATAATGAAATTCACCCTATTTATTTATTTTCTTATAATAGCTGTCAATAATGTTATATGAATATCAATAATTATATATTCTGTATTATAATGAGTATTATCAATTATTTTTATATTGACGATAACTGAAGCAATCGCTCTATTTCATTAAATTTGTATACCTTGATTAATGAGAAAAGAGAGAAATGTTTTAAAATAACAAATAATATCGCTTAAAATTTTTCCAACAGTAGTTGAATCTTAGTTTATTTTTCTTAGAAAGCTTAGTACGTTTTTTTTTGTAAATTCAATTCTTTTGGATTTTAATTTTGAAATTAATTATAAATATATATAAGTGATAATTTTAATTTACAGACTATATTTAATTAAATTGAAAAAAAAATACAATGCAAGTAATTCATGCTAGTAAAGAAAGCATTATTTAGTTAATCTTGAAAATTAGATAGTTTATTTTTTCCCCTTCTTTTGGGGCTGGGCTTGATAAAGCTTCATATGTCATGGCTAAAAGAAGCCTATGAGCGAAGTCCAAAACAAATTCCTCATCTATTCTTATTTCTTAATCCCTCGGTATCCAAATAGGAATTGCTATTCTCACTTCAAATTCCTCTCTCTCCACCCCTGTTTTTTCATAAAGGTGAAAAGACCTAATTGCCCTTTTGCAATAGCTAAATAGAAATCAACGATCTATATCGCATCGATCCAATCGCGCGCATTGTTAACGGTTTTGTGAATTAATGCGTTCTTTGTGGAATAGTTTCACTATTTATAATATTTATTGAATTGAACAAACAAATATACGTTAAATTTTGGTATATAATGAAAAGAATTTTCAATCAACTAAAATTTTAAGATAAAATTATTTATTTAAAAATTATTAAATAGTATATAGAAATGTAAGTGTATACATAGTCTTTTTTTTTTAGTATGTGTGCATTAATTTTATTTTTTTGCCATTACACAAAATTAATTCCTTTTATTTCTTTTAATTACAATTAATTTCGTATTAGAAAAATATCTTCTCTTCTTCCTGGTTTATTGTGTGTTGCTAATTCTACGGCTCCATAACATCTAAGAGATTCCTATTATATCATGGGATGTATTGCAAGCTTCAGCAAATAATTTCTTTACTAGTTTCAGTTATTTCTCCTTCCATATTCGGGTTTACAAAAGAAGTATGATTATGCCTCTTTATTTTGGGTTGTTTCAATGATGTAATGGACTTACATCTTCCCTATAAAGTGGTAGATTTTAGGAAGTTATGCACCATGTAACTTGTAAGTGTGAACAGGTGATTAGTCTAGGATGTGTGTGTCATAGCTTAAAATTATGTTATCTATGTTACGATATGAAGAAAAAGTTTTAAGATTTCCTAGAATTATTCATGAGATAGTTGCTATTTTAGTTCATTTTTCTACATAACTAAAGGTTCTAAGTTGTGACAAACGCTTGTTAAGTCCATTGTGGTTACACTCAAGGAAATTACTGCAAGTTTTTTTTGGTACAAACAAAACTATTTAACAATTACATTAATTATATTAATTATTTTTATTGGTTTGTGTAATTGATATCCAAAGTGATTAGAGAGAATATCTATTATCAATAATAAGTTTATGTTTTCAATAAAATGAAGTTAAACTCTAATTCTTAATGATATGTGTTCTGCATAATTATGGATTCTAAGGTTGATATGAGATGTACAGGTTCAAGTTGGTATAGATTGGTGAAAATCTAGTACGTAGGTTTAACTTTCGATCAGCAAAAGATAAGATATTAAAACTCGAGATAAGCATTTTGTTTTTGATTTAGAAATGTTGAACTATAAAACTTAATGTATCGGATCAGAGACTAGTTATCATTTGTATCATGAAAACAAAACATACATTCTACAGTTAAATAAGCAGTCTCACACAGCATATGTGTGTCAAGAAAATTTGCAACATAGTCATATAACACTGCACGAAACTCAATATATATATATTTATTTATTTATCTTTTGCCTCTGAAAAGAAAAGTGAAATTGTGCATATATTGTGACGGTGGCCGTATGAACTATGACGTGCCAATTTAAATTTTGTTGGCAAATGGCAATATGTGGGTCAAAGTTAGTTATACCCAGGCAATCTACATTTACTCTTTATCTGAATTACGTCCAAAACTTTTAAGCACTACACGTTACCATACAAAATTGTCAGATTACTCTTTGACTTTTTAGAACAAAGTTTAAATTATATGTGTGAGAACAGGACACAATATTGGTGTGCAATTATGCTGTATAATAATCAATGAAAAATATAGATAGTAGTTGTAGAATGAATGATGAAGTTGAATATATATAAAAAAAAGAAGAATGAATTGTCACATATCATTGTTTTTGGGTTGGGCCTAGCGGATTGTGTGGCCATTTTTGCAAGCAAGTAGTATAGAATCTGGAATAAAAAACAGACAGAATTATTCGCAAAGCATCCCCTACTCATTTTCATGGTGATGTTGATTCCTGAAATCATAATCACATAGGTGAAGGAAACTATAACTATAACTAATTACAGACTTGACCCATTGGTGTAAGGTTTGTAGGTTCACCTATAAACAAAAATGATTTATATAATAAGAATTTATGTTCAATTTTTTCTGTGTGTAGTTTTTTTTTTTTTGGATAAACAAACACGTATTATAAATGAAATTAGTATATGAAAAAACTTGTATAGGACAACTTACCTGATAAATCAAATGTTTCCAAATGATGATTACACACAAAGATCATGTTCCAAAAATTAATTACATGTATGAAGTATGTACAAGTAAATGGGAAGGCTGAAACCTAAAATATACCCAATTCGTCAAAGTGGTAGCACCCTTTTGACATCAGAGAGCGTCACAACTCACAAGTACTCATAGCAAATACATTAATTTTACCACAAGTTAATGCCTTTTGACCCAAGTGGTCCTCAATTTTTCTAATCCAGTTTCAGATATTGTAAAGTCTCTTGCAGGTTTTTCTTTGTCAAATGGAACCATGTGTTGTGACCTCTTGCTTAGGTCAAAACAAAGCCAATCTTTGTTGAATATATACTCCAACTGCTTAATTATCTGTTTTTTTTATCACCAAAATAAGTTGGAAAAAGCTTGCAAATGAAAGTTTTTTTTTTAAATTATAATACTGATACTAAATATTCTTTGTCGATGATTAACCAATGAAAATTTGCCAACAAAAAATCAAACATAACTGATTTTTTAAGGTTGTATTACTTAGTATACTGCAACGTGTTAATCGCTGGTACAATTTTTATAACACTATTAACTTCAAAGTCAACGTGTTAGATGGCTGAAATTGTCTGATTATGCTAGCAGCATATCTCAGCATGTCTTAGAATGCAATTGACAATATTATTAAGAGTGCATCTCACTGTTGTGTAAATAATTTTTATTTTTATACTATTATATAATTACAAGTATGATATAAATTTATTGGTATTTAACTAACTAAATTATTTTAAAAGTTATACTTGTCATTACTTTTAACTAACTAATAGTGTAATAATACATCAATAGGTCACTGAGTTTTTTCGAGTTTTTTTTATTATATCCTTAAATCAACCAAATTTATAATTGAATCACTGATCTTTTATAATTTTTTAATAATACATGAAGTTATTAAAATAATATTATTTTTGTGACAGTTTCAAATTAGTTAACATAATAAATACTTTATACTTACATGTATACCGTGGTAGAAACAATTTATTTAATAAAAAGTATTGTGTTTAATTTTTATCAAATACCAGGAGACAATAACCATTACAATATCATTAATATTTGATCCAGAGAAATGAAAAATATTCATAATAAAACAAAAAATATATACCCAATTACAAAATTTGTAAAATATCATGTAGACTATTACAATTGTTTTTTGTCTAATTAACAGAACCTAATAAATGAAAATTGGACAACTTGTGTCTTTAATCCTTACACTTTTGGTCAAATGTGATCAAGTTCTCTGTACTTTCATGTCGATGAATTTGATTCTCAAACTTTAAATAACATTTGAATAGAGTTTATTGTATACTATTAAATAACTTTTTTTTTCATAATAACAGTGTATAGAAATTAAACTTTTATTATTATTGTTGAAAATCGAAGCCTAAGGAGCTAAAAGTCTAAAGCTAAGTAAAAACCAAAGGGAAATAAACCATGTTTAGTGTTCTTTGGCAGACAAGGACACTATCACATAAAGCTGGAGGGTTCCAATTGTCAAAATAAGAGATTCAAAATAAAGGGGCCCCAAGAAAAAATAATAGTAAAAATAATAATTGAATGAAATAACAGGCTTTGTCCTTAGTGGGCAAGCTCTAGCAGTAGATGGCAAAGCTTGTCATAGGGTCGGTTTTTTTGCTCCCTTGTTGCTTTCGTCGTTTTTATGCACTTTAATATCTTTAATAATATATATATATATTTTGTTTGAAATGAGAGAATAGGTTTATTACGATAAGTAAAAAATTTAAATAATAATTATTCATTAAATCCTAATAATTATGTGATTTTGAATTAAAATCAAATATAATTATATTTAAAAATTTATAAATTTATGTGAGTTTGATTTATGAAATCCCTTGAAATGCAATATATATATATATATATAAATAAATAAAAGTTTATAGATTATCTATTAATAAAATTTTCATATTCACGAAGAAATTCAAATATGTATCTTCGTGTTATAGAAGTCTTTTCCTTAAACTGAAACAACCCTGGGGCTTTAATAATATTTTTGGAATGTGGAATCGAACCAATTAAGCATTTTTGGCTCCAATTGCTTCTTCAATTGCATAGTTTCTTAACCCCTTTTTGTCTCTTAGGGAGTTGAGGGAATAACTGATGAGACAGGAATATTACATGACCCAACAATATATTGGCCCAGGTTTTAATTTGCTCTTCTACTGTAGCAGAGTTTTCAATTCTCTCTATTCTTCTTCTGTCTGTGTGAATAATTGAAGAATATTTGCTTTCTGACATTGAGAATTGAAAATCATGTCCATGTTGCATTCATAATAGGGAAAGAAACAGCTTTGAATCATGGTCACTTCTCAACCAATTTCCACCCACCATTATTATCCATTTATTTTAAAATATTTTTGGAAAATTTATTTCACCAAAATTCTGGTATTGCAAAGAAAAAAAACAAAAAATAATAGCCCCTTTTCACATATTTCACTGATTCGATATCATTAGACATAGTTAATATAGTTATGAGATTAATGATGATCCATTGATTTTACACTATCATTACATCATAATTAACTATTTATATAATTTTTAAGATAATTTTATAAAAATTAACAGATTTATTATTAACAAAAAATTGTAATTGAATAAATATTTTACGATATTCAATCATATAGATTTATTATTAACAAAAAGTTGTAATTAAATAAACATTTTACGATATTCAATCATATATTTTCTTTGTTAAAGTGAGGAATCCTTCTAATACAAGTTAAGGTTTTAATTTATAATAATTCTTCAAATTGGTTAGAGGAATCAACTAAAATTTCATTATTGTATCATCATTTTATAATATTATTGCTATTCAAATCCGTAGGATGACTTAACACTTTACATGTGATGTCAATTGCAGCCCAAGAGTCTCCAATTATATATTGGTGATTTTTGTCGGTTTAAAAGGGTTTTGTTGTCCTCTTTTACTTAATCAATGAAATTATAACTCGTGTGTGTTCCTTATTCAAATTCAAAGATATTGATAATACACAACATTCTCATTTCAATTACTTCAACTAGAATGCGATGTCTTATGATATTTTGAAATAGCATGTTGCAACATATACTAACAAGACCTCTAGTTGTTTGGTCAAAAAAATAGAAAAAAGACCTTTAGTTGCAGTTCTTCAAATAGAAACGTTACATTATCATTTTTTTTATCAGTACATTATCATTTTTTGACCAATCATTACATTATTATTATATATTTGAATAATGAAAATACACACATGTCATAATTTTATTAGATAAGTAAAAATAAATACCAGAAACCGGCCCTTGTTAATTGATTTTTTTTATAATTACATTTTAGAACGAAATTTTAATATATATATATATATATATATATAATTATATTAAAAGTCAAATATTTAATAAATATATTGCATTATATTATAAATTGTAGAATTAATCAACACACATTGTTTGGCTGACTCTTATAAATTTTTCTATGGCATGGTCTTATTTGGCGCGCAACAGAGTTTACAAAATTAATTGTTTAATCCGATTCAAAGGTTGCCATTGAATTGGTGTAGGAAAATACTCCATACTCTCGTAAAATTATAACAGTAAGTTCAACAAATTAGTCATGGAAAAAATTAATTTTAATTTATAAAAAAAAATCATTTGATTTTTTTCCTTTTTTTTATATTAGAAATGCATCTAGATAAACTTATCACAACATCTCCTTAGTAATATTTTATTTTCGCCATTAGTATAAAGTTAACCATAGGGAATGACTATCATGATAAAAGATAAACAATAAATTAAAGGTGGGCATTTTCTTTTATTTTAAAAAAGCTTAACTAAATTTATAAATATAATTAATTGGTATCTGAATGCTATTAAGAAAAATATTCATTAATGTACTTATTACAATACATGTTAACTTTGAATTGCATTTACTAAATTATATATTATCTAATAATAACTTTAGAGAATGTAAATTTTAATATTTGTAAATAATGTTATTTATATACTATATATTATGAAAGTGACATTGAAACCATACATTCAATCAAGACGTGGACTAACAAGTGTCATTTTAAATTAGCTCCCCATCATTAAGAGCAATGCAACAACTAGCTAGCAACAACTTAAATAAGGATGTGAGATCTAGGAACTAGAGCTAAGGAGGGTTCATAAAAATTGTTTAATTTTTAAAATAATTTTATAATAATTAATTGAATTACTATATATAAAGTTGTGAATGGTGATATATTTACTTTGACAGTTTATTAGCTTATAAAATACTTGTTATTTTGATAATTTTTTAATTAAAAAAATTAATTTTAAAAAGGTGACATCATCAAAACGAACACCTCACCTGCTAACATATCTTCCTAACAAAAACCCACCATTGAATTCTTATAAAAAAAATTGTGGTCGATATTGGTATTCCATCACCGTTTCATTTTGCGTATAAATTATTGTCTGTTAACAACGAAAGAATAGTTCAACCAATATTCAACAAAATTAGAAGGCTTTAAAATGAGTTAGCTGTGTGCACTCGAGTAGTTTGGCAGGAGATCATAAACTTCCTCGTTTCCACATAAGTTTATTAGTAAGAAGCACATATCAACATTTATTAGTTATAATACAATTAATTAATGGATCTGGATATCTTAATTTTACGATCCTTTTCTTATATTGCTTTTCTTAACATGTTATTATGAATTAAGGAAAATAAAATACAAAACTAAGTATAGAAGATCTAATCAAATATAGTAACTATATTTTTATTATGGCTACTTTTATATTTTTCTATTTCAAAGCATAAAGGTAAAGAAGATGAAAGATTTGAAATTAAATTTATCATTTCACGATGAAACAATCATTTTTTAATTTGTTGCTTGTGATTCATCTTTACACATTTTTTTTTTTAATCATCAAATTTCTACAATTACTTTTAATATGTCTAAAAAAATTAATTATTATAATGCATTAAATTATTAAAATATTATTTAATTGCATTTTTATTTACTTTTTTTTTAATTTAAAATTTTAAACATCAAAACTTGTTGCTGACACACTTGCCAACATTATCTGATGATACATCAATTAGAAGCATTATTGCTTAATAGGAATCAACCAATAAAATGGTCCATTAACATGTTCTAATTACATTCATGCAGTTATCCACAAGAAGAAAATGTTATTACCTACCTTTACCTAGTACTATAAGCATGTCTGACTTTTAGTTAAAACTCTTCAAATTATGGATTAAGTAAAAATATAAGATTTGGGAAGTAATTGTTCCTTATAAGGTGTTGTTTTTTCTTGGCATTTTAATTTTGGACAGATTACTATTTATGGTTGTTCTTTTTCGTCAATGTTATTATTATAACTTATAAGAGATTCTTTTTATGCATATTCTGAAAATACATATCACGTGTTTTTCTCATGCATAGTCCTTTTCTCAGGTATGGACTCTTTTGTGAGTTCAGTTGGGGTGTTATTATAGAGCTGAGTTTTTTTTTTTTTGTCAATGTTATAATTAATATGGTCCTCGTGGTTGATAAATAATAGGGTTCTTTTTCAGAAACAATTCTTTTGTTTTGATGTGGTTCAACTTTTTTATAGCATTAAGATTCTCTTAGGATTGGCTTAAGTTTAAGCATGTTTGAAAGATCGTTAATCTATTTAATTTTAAATGAATTTGATTTTGATTTAAAATGATGTGATTCTTATTTGAATATTTTTATTTTTTGTGGTCGATAAAGTACGTAAAAGCTACCTAAAATAATTTTAATTTAGAATAAATTCTAAATCTAAAATTAGAACTAAATTTTGTGAAAAATTATCTAAAATCATATTTAATTTATATTTCATAGTGATTTTACAAAACTTAGGAGACATTTGGTAGGAAAGAAATTTTTGATGTTCTGGAAATTTTAAATTGAGTATTCTTGGTTTCACATATTTAATAGTATTTATAATAATAATAAAAAAAGATTCCTGAAAAATGATGTTTCTCAGTTCCAGAAGTATTTAAAACTCATGTTTTCCACGAAAAACTTTTTCATGGGGAAGTGAAATTCTAACTTAAAATTTTCCCGTTACGGAGAAAGTTTTAACTATATGAAAAAATATATATTATCCCCTTTAAAATTACAAAATATCGTTACTTAGGATTTATCTTTATCCCAAAGCTTATATTCAATTTTTGAATGTTGCACATATTCATGCGCTTTTTTTCTTTAATTTTGAAATTCGTAAAAAGTATTTCTTTATCTTATCTTTTTTTTTTTTTTAAATAAAACAACCTTTGATCTCTAAGACTCTAACTACTTCAAAAAAAAAAAAAACTTAGATCTCTAAATACTTTATTATAACTGTAAATAATATTATAATTCAACATCTATGCTAGTAAACTATAATAATATTTAACCAAGTAAAATATTGCCATAATTAAATAAACTAATTACTATTTGTAAAATAAATTATTTTGAAATTAGTTTTTTTTCATTTTTATTTTGCAAATCTTTTTATATATAATTTATTTAAATATTGTAATTAAATTAGGTAAAAGTCACATTTGTAATAAAATTTTAAAAAATATTTAATATAGTAAATGATATATTTGTAAAAAATTCTTTTATACCTCGTAAAGTTTTATTGTAAACAAACAATAAAAACTTTAATTTCCAAAAAATATTTTATGACTAACCTAACATTTGTTAATCATTTCCATGATTCTCACATATCGACTAGTGTTCTCCCCATATCATAAAACCAAAACACAAATTAAGATAGGAGGAGGGGATGGTAAAATTTATGTTTTCAAGTTGTTGCATTAATCTGATTAATTGCATCTCTTGTTAATTTATTTACCTTGTAAAATGTAAATAACTTTTTATATGGTTAAAGTAACTCTTATACTGCTCTGAAAAAAAAAAAAGTAACTCTTATACTTTTGTAATTTTAATTTTATTTTCCTAGCAAAAAAAAGTATAAGTTAATTACAAGAACAGTTTTTTTTATTAAATATATATTTTTAGAGTTTTTTTTTTTTTACAAATAATCAAATTGATACGCGTTAAAAAAAAAAAAATCACGCGTTTTCACTAATTTATGAAAATAAAAATATACATTTATTTAAAAAATAACATTAATTAATAGTATTAAGTATAAATTTATAAAATACCATTTTTTATTATATTTATTAAATGTTAAATTTATTACTTTGGCTTTCATATATACATATCTGTTAGACCGTTACTATTGACTAAATTATTTACAATTTGACATATATATATTTATTAATTCAATATAACATTATATAATGAATTAATTACATTGATTAAATTTAATAATTTTAAAATAATTTAAATAATTTTTTTTATTATAAATATTTTCAAAATAATATATATATGTTATTGCTGGTATAAATGAAAATAATAATAAAAATATACTATGATTTGGTCAACTTGACACCTATATCATGCCTAAAATGTGTTCATAACTTTAATAAACTAACGTTTCAAACAGAATTCTGATCTGTGAACGTGTGATCCTTGCATATCCACAGCGTTGCGGAAACACTGAATCTCATCACATAATATTAATATTATTATTATTTAAAAAAAGCCAAAGTTGGTTGGCCATTCGTGAGTGAGAGGATGAATATTGATTTTTTTTTAAAACTCTTAACTGGTGACTGGTGGGGTGGGGTGGGGCCCAATCCAAAGAAGAGAAAAAAAACAAAAAATAGTCAAAGCAAATAAAAAGAAAAAGAAAATTGAGAAAAAAAAGAAAAGAAGAAAAAAAAAAAAGAAAAGAGAAAGAGAATGCAGCGTATATATAAAGAGAAGAAAAAAACAGAGTCACGTAGTACAGAGACAGCTCAGTTGTACATGAGAGCAAGTTTCAGATTTGGGATACAGCTAAGTTCGTTTTTTTTCTTCTTCTTTTTGAAGTTTTAAGGAGTTGCAGGATCCTACGGTGGGTGTCAGCGCACGCTAACAATTCTCCAACGGAACATGTCTCGTCAGCAACATCACCGGTGAGTTTCACGCAAACTCTCTCCGGCATCGTTGTCAAACTCGAAGTGGGTTGCTTTTGTTTTTATCTGTTTGTTTTGTTTGTGGAGTTTGGTTTTTTTTTTTTTTTTTTTTGGGTTTGTTAAGGTTGAAGTCAAAGGTTTTTTTTTCGTGTCGTTTTGCGTTGTGTTGTGTTCGTTTTCGATTCGTCTCCTATGCAGTTCGGTCGATGGATCCAAGGCACCAATGTGGTCGTGTTTTTTTTTTTTTGTGGGGTTGTGGAATTTTCTCGAGAAAATTCTGGGTTGGTGGGAAAATGAAAAAAATGGGAATAGAAAATAAAAGGGGTGATGATGATGATGATGATAGTGGTGAGTGGGGAGAGAAAAAGTAGCGGAATCTGATAAAGATAGAGACTTTGGAGAGAAACAATTGTGGGAAACGAAGGACACTACACTACACTCGGAAAAGTGAGAGAGATACTACTCATACTCATACCACAGAAAAAAAAAGTTGCATATTTTTGGTGTGAAATTAAATTTCGATAAGAGTTAGAGGTGAAAATTGAATGCTACAATATACCCTATTGAATTGGGGTATTGGAGGGTAGGGTCAGGGGGCTTGTTTCACTGTTTGCAATGGCATTAATTGCAGAAGGAGAAGGTGGAGGGTGTAATGTGTGAAGAGGGATTGAGAAGAGAGAGAGAGTGTCACAGTTGACCATTTATGAATGCTATAATTACAACTCATCCATTATCTCTTACTAGTACTCTGTGGTTGCTTTTATTATTAGGATTATTAATTACTATTAATTATATTATTTATTATTAGTAGTATTAGTATTAATTAATTGGATTGTTTTCTGTTATATAGTAGTGTGTATCTCTCTTCCTTTTTATCAATCTTAAGCATTGAAATGCGTTTACCGACATAAGGAAACTCTTACTCTTCTTCTCCGGTTTTGGACTTCGGTAAATTCTCTTTCTGTTTCTGCTTTGATTCTCTCTCTCTCTCTCTCTCTCTCTCTCCCTCTTTTCCACTCTCTGTCTCTCTGATGACTTGATTGTTTGTGTTCAACTAATTTTGTTTTATTTTTCAATTTCAATTTCATTTCCTCTTGTTTCCTACATGGTGTCATTCTATTTTATTTTTATTTATTCTTTTGTCACTTTTTATCTCCAGGTGCAGTCAGAATCTTCTCTGAAATTGTCTGCTAAGGAGAAAATTGAAGTTTTTTTTTTTAAATGTTTTTTTTCTTCTTCTGAATTCTCTTTTTTAATATGAGAATGGCTTGTTAGCCCTTCACTATTTTATTATGGGGATAGGAAGGTTTTGGGATCTGAGATAGATCTCTATGGTTTTGGTTTTGACCATGTTCCCTGATTATGTGATTCCAGTGCAAATTTTAACTCAGCTGGGGATTTTTTCTCTGTACTTTTCATCTGGTTTTCTAAACTTGTTTATTCTGATGAGTCAGATCTTAATCAGAGCTAAAGGACAAAGCTTTTTGGTGGGGATTTTGTAAGGAGTCATCTTGTTATGTTATGTAGGCCTTGTGATTTAAAATTTCGGTTTGTAATTTTGTAGTTGAAAACTTTCGATAAAGTTTTTAGATTTTTAAACTTTTTTCTTGTCCTATTATACCTTCTTCTGTACCTTTCTTGGATTCTACTTAGGCGAAATCTTTCTTTTACATATAAAAAGAAAAAAGTACTTGCTTTTTAGTACTTAAATAATACTATGATATATGTATATGTATATGTATTATGTATGTGTTGTGTGGATATTAAAAGCTTAATATAGAGTATGGTCCCCAGATTTTCTTGTTTAATCTAGAGTCTAAACCTTGTTCTTAGAAATTGTGGTAAACTCTTATTCCCCTTTCGTATGCTTTCTGATTTTTTTATTATTATTATTATAATTAGTGTCATGACTAGAGTTGGGTTCTGTTAAATTTCATTCCTGGTATTGGAATCGGGAATATAGGGTGTAATAGTGACAGAATCAATCAGTGTTTCCTTTTTACTGCAATCCAATTAAATATTTTATGATTTCTTATGATTAGAGAATTGACACTTTTTCTTTATCTTTTTTTTTGTTCTTTTAAATAAGGTTGTCTTTTGGAGCAGTAGAGTAGAATCTTATTATTGGTGCTTGGCTTTGAGTGTGTACCTTTGCTTTGTAGATCATTGAAGACATTATTGCTCTTGTTTTCATTATGTGCAGTTGCTAACCTATCATTGTTATTGTTGTTTGCTGGTTTTCAGATCCCTGCAGAACCTTGTGTAATCAGACTAATCCCTAATCTCTTTGGTTGACAATAATAGTCAAAATACCATTGATTGTTGCACAGAAAATTTTCCCATGTTTTTATACCTCAGTGCACTATGAAATTAGGTAACAAACTGTTCATTTATGCTCCCTGAAATTGGTTGTTTTACTATTTTCAGCTGACTTTTGTATTTGTTCTATGCTTTGAAATGTGTTGGACTAGTATAGTTTTTGTTGACAGGGTTAAGGATATGTTCTTACTAGTTCTTTAAGAGCAATAACAATATAACTATTTTAAACACTGGTTGTTCCTATGATTTACTTAGTTTTAAATGGTATGTGTTTTATGAACAATCTGCTTTCTTAGTTTTAGATTCTTACCTAACTAATTGTTTGCTGGAATCAAAATGAATGTGCAGAAGGTAAAGTGGCTTTTCGGCATTCGAATATTGGTCTTGAGCCAGAATCTCAAGCGTTTGTGTTCATTGACGACGATCAAGTTCCCGATGGATACAAATTACAAAACCAGAAAGTGAGGGAATATGAGAATGGAGTTCCTGCTTTTTTAGAGAACAATGAACAAGGTTTGGATTCATCAAGATATGACATGGAGTCAGCCGATTGTATGAAAGATGAATATGAGGCAAAGGTAAAGGACTTAGTTGAGCCGGTTTCTCATTCTTCCAAGGATATGGAGTCGTTTATAAAGTTTCCAAATGATGTAGAATCAGTCAAAAGGTCCCCTACTTCACGGAATGACTCGCCTAGGAATTCTGTGGATGGTTACATGGACAAAACTGTCACAGAATGTGAACCACATCTAGAAGTGTGTTACAAAGGGAGTCATTTTCATGTTGTCAAAGACATCTGCGTTGATGAAGGAGTCCTTAACAAGGATAAGGTCATGTTTGTGGATACCATCGATGAAAAGGCTCACAATTTCTTCCCATCTGAGAGTTACGGAAACAAAGAAAAGCAGAAAGACAACACCGGTATCAATGTATTTAGTGTAACGCCAACAGAGGAAAAGGCTCACAATTTGTTCCCTTCTGAGAGTTACGAAAACAAGGAAAAGCAGAAAGACAACACTGATGTTAATGTGCTAAGCCTAACACCAACAGAGGAGGATGATAAGGTTTCTGCTAATCATGACCAACCCAAAGATTTGATGCACAAAGACAAGGACTCGACTGAAGGAGTTTCTGGTAATGTCAACAAAGAAACGCCTTTACCAGAAGACAAGGTTTTGTTGCAAGATTTACTCGCTGAGGATTCTGCATCTTCAGATGGCAAGGGTGAACAGGTATGTTAATTGTTTTTTTGGAAGGATTAACTTTGTTTGGTATGTTAATTAAAATTTTCACAAATGCTACTTATTAGATTGGATATAGCATTGAAACAGTGTGTTCATGATGGAGTCACTAGTTGAGCAGGATCGCCAAAGATTTTTAAAATTTAAGAAACATATTGTTTAGTATTTGCAATTTACCTATATTAAGTGAAGTTTCTTTGTTGTTGATTAGTCCCCATAATCTATGTTGTGACAAGCATATCTTGGGAGCTTTTATTTCCAAAATTATTTTGATATTCTCTTATTGGAAATTGTGTATTTATGTGTGAAGACTGAAGGTGTGGAAATTTCCAATGAGCCTGAATTGCACTCACAATCAGAAGAGTTGAAAAACACAGTTGAGGAAGCAACATTGGAAAGTCCCTCTTTGGCGTTGGCAAATGATGATGAATCAAACAATGATAACACGCTTTCAGAGAATGGAAACTTCACTCATCAATTGGATCCTTCAGATTGTGGAAAAGAGGAATGCCACCGAACTGGTGTTTGTAAATGTGACGAAACTCAGCATACAATAATGAAGCCAGTAGTAGAAGGGAAGTCCGACGATGATCAGGCTGTAACTGGCCACATTCGTCACAGCTTAGGCGAGGCAAGTTTCTCAGCTGTCGGCCCAATGTCAGGCCGAATAAGTTACTCGGGGCCGGTGCCCTATTCCGGCAGCATCTCTCTTCGATCTGATAGCAGCACTACCAGCACGCGATCCTTCGCATTTCCCATGTAAAGTGCCATAAAACTTCTTCATTTCAATACTTGTTCATTGCACTTTGTTGCTTATAATAAAGAACAGAGGGAGTAACTAATAAGCCGTGATGATTTGTGCTTTTGCAGAATTCAATCTGAATGGAACACCAGCCCAGTCAGGATGGCGAAAGCACACAGGAGGCATTTCCGGAGGCCTCGGTGTTGGAGGAATGGCTTTCTTTGCTGTAAATTCTGAGAGATTAGTCTCCTTTTTAATAGGTTAAAGAAGATTCATATATATCATTTAAATAGTTGTTTTACCTTAGAGCTTGCATATGCTTCTCTCCCTTTTTTTCATCTCTTTGCCTATACAAGGTTTCATTGATTTTTTTATTTTATATCTCAATTACAAGTACATATTAAATTGGCATCTTTTTATGTATAACTGCAAGCTTTTAAATTAGAAGGTAGTTTACTAGTTTAGTTTAAATCATTGAAGGCTCTTCTTGATTCAGTTGTTATGAATCCTATAAGGTATATTTATTGGAGAATATATCAGGATAAATCGATAGAATAAGTAATCTGCTCTTAAATAGCCAAAGAACACAAACAGTTTTACCAGGAAATTTCGAAGTTCACATTTTAATGGGAGGATTTTAACTTTGGTCATTATATTGAATTTTTTTTTACTTTATTTTGTGGCAAAATGCTTCAAATTAATTAATGGGAGGAACTTAACTTTAACTTTAGTCGTCCTTTGAGTCTCTTTTAGAATTTTAGGGGTGTATTCAATTAGAATTTTGTTAAATTTTAAAAAAAAAAATTCAATAAAAAAGTGTTGGGATATTCAATTAAGATTGTTAAATGATAAAAAAAAAATTTGATAGTATTTAATAAAAAAAATGTTGGGGTATTCAATCAAAATTATAAAAAAATTTTTTAGAAGCTAATAAAATCTTATAGTAGTCTATTGAGGTTTTGAATAATTTTAAAAAAAAGTCATATGTTTTTCAAAATCATAAAGATTTCGAATGATTGTCTTATATAAATACTAAACTCAACAATTAATCTTATCCAATCTCAAAAGACTTTTTAATTGATTATATATTATTCCCAAATCACCTTATTAGTCTATATCACTTGACCAATGTAGTCTATCATCTCATTCATTTTTAAATTTAGAAATTTTTAAGTTATAAGAGAAGTAAATCTAAGCATGGAGAAAGTTTGAACTCTCGAAATAAATAATCAATCATGTAAAAGTTTTAAAAGATCTTTTAACTAGTATGAAAGATACACAACTGAAATCTCATATTAATATGACAAAGATCTTTTAACTAGTATGAAAGATACACAACTGAAATCTCATATTAATATGACAGAACTTGTTAAATGACGAGTGATTTGCTTAATAATAAAGCAAAGAAGAATTATTCTTCAATCTATTAATAAAAAAATCTCTAAAAATCATTTTATAAATATATAAAATTCTTTAAAATCTTATATTATAAATTTATTGAAATTCAAAAATCTTAAAAGTTTTTACATTCTTACAAAATTCTTAAAATCGACAAGACTTTTTTATATCAAAATAGTCTTTTAAAATCTTAATCCAATACATCTCTTTAATAGCTTAGATTAGTCTTTAGATTATATTAGTATTATTTATGAGATTCTGATTATTTCTCCAGATTTATTTTAAGGTAATTAATAAGAGTTGATTAAAATCCTAATCCAATACATTCTTTTAATAGTTTAAATTGGTCTTTGGATTATATTAGTATTATTTATGAAATTCTGATTATTTCTCGAGATTTATTTTAGGATAATTAATAAGAGTTGATTTAATTGGAACGATTATATTCATATTTAAAGGTTTTATTGGTGAGCGATTTATATGTTATCTAGGGAATCTTAAGCATATGTTCTTACTTGATTTTTATAAATTTTGATTATCAACTCATTTAATTTTTTTTTTATAAAAAAAATAAAATTAGGATAGTTTTAGACGAAACTAACAAATTACTTGTAGGTGAACAACATAATAAATCCCAAACAACTTTAGATATTTTGTGTTATTTAAACTTTGGAACAGCCAGGTAGAATTGATAATACGAGGAATATTATATAGGAAAAAACATATAGTTTGATGATGATTATGTGTTTTGGCCAAAATATGACACTGTTGTAGTACTAAATCTCAATGACCAATAGCTGTAAACATTCGTCGTAAGCACAA
This sequence comes from Amphicarpaea edgeworthii, assembly GCA_014843725.1. Classification (NCBI taxonomy): domain Eukaryota; kingdom Viridiplantae; phylum Streptophyta; class Magnoliopsida; order Fabales; family Fabaceae; genus Amphicarpaea; species Amphicarpaea edgeworthii. Next base: position 4,453,411 of record CM026329.1, read on the forward strand.
GTTTCTATGTCAAGTACAATCTGAATGGAAATAACCGTATGCTTTTTAAGGAAGCAAACAATCGTTATCACATAAAGTAGGGCATATTAGAGTCAATCCGATAAAAGAAAAAAGAATAATTTTATGAAATATATACATTTGTTTTCATGAGATGAAAGAAAATATATAGAGAAAGAAAATTCAGCTGTGCCCGATCTGACGGTTTGACGAAAGATTTTGAGATCAAAGTAGAGTGCAAAGTTAAAGATAATAAGTAAAAGCTTAATAGATTTTAAAGGAAAAAAATACAAAAATGTTCAGGGACTTGAAATAGAGATAAGAATAAAAATTCAAGTTAATGGTTTAGAAACCTTAAAAGTCTAAAAAGTTTAAGAATTAAAAAGTAATAAATCTAATTTTTTTTATTATAGTGTTATTTTGTTTTAATTCTTGTAATGTATCTATTTTCATTTTAATTTCTAATATTTTGTTCTTTTTAGTGTCTTTAAAATTATGATAGGGACTAGCGACAAACTATTCACATATTACAAGAAAAAAAGAGTGTATTTTAACTTTTTAAGGAATATTAAAACAAAATAATAAAGAGTAAATAAAAAGAAATTTTAATCAGGACTAGTTAAAATATTTATAAGGGCCAAAACCATAAAAATAATATATTATACTTGCTCAAAATATATTTAAGCCAAATTGTTATTAATTGAGAGCGACAGATGAGAATGAGAAGAACAATTCTTTGTTCATGGGTTGAACATTCATCAATCTTCATGGTCATATTTACTATAGATAAAAATAAAAGTCATGCATTTTCAAGATTGCATTTAAGCATTCGCTTTTGATGTGCTTCTTTACTCTTTTATACTTCAATCAGATAGGTTAATTATGGATGGACATACGGATGCTAACTTTCCAACAACTTATGTGTTAGTAATATCAAAATATTAATTAATTCTCTTCTTACTTCTTCATTTGGTGAGTTAATTTGTATTTACTCTTTCTTTACTTAATGGTTATTAATCTCCTTTCTTATTTGCTGTCTTATGTGTATTGTGTTGCATTGCTTGTGCTTCTATATATATAACATTATTTTGGCTGATAAAAATAAAATTATGATATTAGCATGAAATAATAATTTTGCTGAAAGCATATATTAATCTTTGTCGGAGACCTTAAACGCACGTAATATGGATAATCTCCTTCAAACATAATTTTCTTTGTACCAAAACCGTTCATGATTCAAATCTGATTGGTTTAATATGGGAATTGTGCCGTTCGATCATTTTGTCGATAGACAATCGTTATCCAAACAAACGCTGAAAACAAAGAAGCAAAAGTCGACCACTTGAACAAGATTAACCTTAACCTCTTCGCGCTACGCGCTTAAGGCTGAGGGGTTTTGTACCGTTCGATCATTTTGCCGATCGGATGATTGCTGATCTACTCATTGTCGAACGAGATTTTAACCGTCCTCTACTTAAGAGATAATATCATAAAGATAATTAAGAGAATAGTCTTATAGGATAATTGTAAAAACCTTTATCTTTGAGATTAATTTGTTGTTTTATGTATAATAAAGATAATATCTTTATCTTTAAATAAATCTTTATCTCTATACCTCTTATATAAACAAGACTTGACCATAAAGTCAGGCAGAGTCCACTCTCATATGCTTTGGCTAGTCTTTCTATCACTCTAGAATTTCTAGACTAAAACATTGGCGCCCACCACGGGGCTCGATAAACTTCGATCCTTACACCATGTATCTGAAAATCAAGGAGAATGACGAGCTCAAGCTCAAATCATACTCCCCGAAAGGAGCGAGGGAAAACACCCCCTCCGCCCTACAAGAACTCATGGGACAGCATGACACTTGAAATAGGCGACATAAGACGCCAAGAGGAGAGCTGACGAGGTCAAAGCAGAACAAAACGCCTTGAAACAACAATTGGAAACAATGAAAAATTGTGAGGAGACCTCGACTAAACTTTAGGGAGACTTCCAGTCATTCTTGGAGAACTCATGGAACTTCGAAAATCTTCGATTCTACTACATTAAGTCCCAAAACACTTTACTTAGCCATTTTCCAGGTATTTACATCCTTAGTTCATTCGTAGAGTAGAGGGGGTTGACCCCACACCTAGGTTTTATTTTTTGCATACATGCATTCTATATCACTTGCCTTTTTATCAATAAAATGGGTTTGCCTTCGCCAAAATGCTTAATTTCACTAAAAACATACCTAAAAAACCATAAACACGCAATAAATGAAAGTGCAAGTAATCATATTTGACTCGGATACCATCAGATTTGACTCGGTACAAAGACAACTTGGATACCATCAGATATGACTCGGATAGCACTAGATTTGACTCGGTACAGAGATGACTCAGATACCACCAGATTCAATTCAGTACAAAGACGACTCGGATACCACTAGATTCAACTCAGTACAGAGACGACTTGAATACCACTAGATTTGACTCAGATATTACCAGATTTGACTCGTAAAAATACGGCTTTACGTATATCGACTTGGAAAAATATTGTTTATGGATAGGGAAAACATGCATACCAAAAATCCTTTTGAGAACATTTAAAGTTTTCGTTAAGTTAATACACTCGGATTACAAACCCCCTCTGACACTTCTATTATTTTGAAATACGTATCTATTATAACTAACATGTAGGGCATTCAGAACATATCCAAACAGAAACTTGGGAAAGGAAAAGGAATGAAAAGGGAACGGGAATATGACATTTACAAAAGATATGATGAAAGGAAAAGTACTTGAATCTAGTCGACAATAGAATTGCACTTTATAAAAGCCAAGCATGTGGCCCACACGCATGAGATAGAAAGACCAACCAACGTGCGACACATGGCATTATAGAATACGAAAAGAAAGTTCTTGAGGAGCCCAAACGATACATGAACGCCTCGCTTAGTAGAAAGCCGATCATGCAATAATTGAATGACTGATCAACCAAATACTGACGACAAGTCAACGAGGGACTGAAATCAACCGGCTAAAGGCAAGTTAATCTAGCATCTTCGCACTTCACGCTCAAGGCTAAAGGAGTTGTGTACCATCCGACCGTCTCATCGACTAGACGACTGTCAATCAACTATATATCGTAAACAAAGGAAGAAAGACCAATCACCTTAATAGAACAAGACTTAGCCTTTTCACGCTTCGCGCTCAAGGCTAGAGGAGTTGTATACCATTCGATTGTCTCGTTGACTAGATGATCGTCAATCAACTAGACATCGTAGACAAAGGAAGAAAGACTGATCGCCTCAATAAAACAAGACTTAGCATCTTCGCGCTATGCGCTTAAGGCTGAAGGGTTGATGAAATATTTTGGCAAGTGTACCAAATATCACATAAGTAGTTTAAAAGGGAAGATCCTAGTATCAAATCCATAAGAAATTGTTCGTATTTGACTATTAGTAAAATAATCAATTCCTAAACACTAATTTGATTTTTAAAAGTTGTTTGTGTTATAGAACATAGTAACAATAGAAAATAAACTTAATACTAACAATTAACACTAAAGATAAATAATAAAAACGATAATGGTGATTCAAAACTATGATCGAACAGTTGGCGTGCTTGAGTGTGAGATGAGAATGATGGATATGTTGAGAATTTGGTTCAACTGGTTTGCTTCCCATGTAAACAGACAAGATATATTCTCCATTCAAAGTAATAGTTCAGATTAACTTTGATTTAAAAGTGCTCAAAACGTGATGTCTCATCAAATCAATCCTAAACTGCTCAATCTCACTTCCGATGTCTTGGTAAGTTCAGTTAAGTGGTTTGATGAAGCTCAGAGATCTTTACGAAGCTAATGGAATCTATCATATGTCTAGAAATACACTCCATTAGAGTCCAAACTTAGTTCCAAGTTCAAAAGCATTTGTCAATGACAGTTAAACTCTAAAACATGCATATATAATTGATTAAATCATATAACAAGAATAAAGATAAAGAAATGAACATTAAATAGAATATTTCAATGAATAAATATGAAGGAAAGCGTTTACATGTTCAATACCTAGTTTCAAGTCTTCAACACTAATGGATTAGCCTCTCATTGTCATGAGAAGCTTTGAAAAGGGTTACAAAGTGGGAGAGGAAGGAACAGAGAAAATAGGGGAAGAAGCAGCTCAAATTCTCAATCAAGGTCTGAATATTTCCCAAATTATAAAGTAAAACTTATATATTATAAGTGAACTTTCGCTTAGCGCGAATCCCCGCTGAATGTAAGTTTGCGATTCTTCAGATCTTCATTTCAGATATAGGGCTTTCGCTAAGCGCAACTAAACGCCCTCTACCCAAGATCTTAATCGCCCTCTACCCAAGAGATAATATCATGAAGATAATTAAGAGAATAGTCTTATAGGATAATTGTAAAAAGATAAAGATATTATTTTTATCTTTGAGATTAATTTGTTGTTTTATGTATAATAAAGATAATATCTTTATCTCTAAACTTTTTATATAAACAAGACCTGACTATGAAGTTAGGCAAATTCTACTTTCATATGTTCTGGCTAATCTTTCTATCACCCCAGAATTTCTAGATCGGAAAAAAAATTTGACATTACTTGTCATCAATACCTCATTAATACTCCATAGATACATTTTTGTCGATGATATATGACAATCAAGATATTCATGCTAGTAAAAGATTTTCAATTATCAAATTATCAATGGTTTTATTAAATGATTTTTGTTATTTATAACTAGTTTTTTTTTCTTTTTTGTATAGATGAAATGTTGATTTTTTTTCTTTAAGACTAAAAGTGAATCAAATCAACTTAAAATCAGTCAGAGACTTGACTGACTCTTGAATCAGTTGAACCTGAATTAAAAATTAAGATGGTTAATTAAATGATTTAAACTTGAAATGAGTATGATTTGTTTCATGAACTAACCTTTTATCTTTATAGATCTTCTAATGTGATATTTCTCTTGAGATTATGAGATTTTAATGGTGAAGATTTTCATAAGAAAGAATCCAAATAAAAATTACATGAATTCATTCCCATACAGAATCTAGTAAATGGACTACAAAAAGTCTAACAATTTTACTTTTGATTTCAAGCACCATTATTAGAGAAAAAGGAAGCAACCTTAGTAGTATATATGTTGAAAGCCAATAAAAATTGGTCAAATTAAAAAAGATGAGATTTATTTTACAAAACGATGCAAGTTCAAATCTTATTATTAACAAGGATTTTGTTAGTGAATGATATATAAGTATTTTTGTAATTTTGTTGTGAATTTTAATAAGTCTAAAACTCAACTCATCTAAATTTTTACTTATAAAAAAAAAAGTTTGTGTTAAAAAAGATAAACAAAATAATCTTAAAAGGGTCAATTAATTTCACTATGTTCTTGGCACGGCACTAGAGCAAGCTTCTTTTATTCTTTTTAGATAAAACCCATGATTAATTAATTAAAATGAAGTCCGATGCTACTTTTGGCCATGTGCAAAGATTGAAATTAAGGTTACTACAGAAGATTATAACTCCTTTTCAGGTAGTAGACAACAAAACAGGTTAAGGTGTCTATTTCACAACAGATAGAAAGATAAATATTCTCCATAACATTAATTTCTCCTTTATCCAAAAGCATAATCTTACTTTAACTACGTTTATCATCCTCATTGCATTGTTCTCTTAAAATAAATAAAAAATGCATTGTTAAACATTGTATGTCATTTCTTCCATTGGCCAAAAACATGTTCCAACAATTCATGATTTTTTTTTTGCACATACCGGAACGTTTTAGGTTAAAATTGAGACTAATAATCAATTATTTGGTAGAACAAAAATTGAGACTAATCCAAGCATTAACTTTTTGCCACACTGAATATGATGTTGGATAGGAAAATAGAAGTTGTTCCACCAACTTGTGACACATTGATGGATAAGCGTTTGAGGAAATATTCCTCTTTTAATCAAATTGTCTTTAATTTGTGAACCACATATACAATACAATACACACCATCCTCGATCGAGTTCGAAAATCCACAAATCAGAACCATCGATCCCACCACAGCTACTATTGCAGTTGCTATTGTCTTCGCATTGCTTTCTAATCATAAATAAAATAGAAATATGTCACACATAAGGAAGAGTATCATTTGTTTTTTGAAAAACATAATTATAGAAAGAAATGGATAAGAAATAAACTCGACGAACTGACATACCGATTAAACATATTGTATTCACATGAATTAGTTAATGACAAATTTTGTATTTGATTCGCTCAATGTAATTAAAATGAGTCTATGATTCAATCAACTAAGAAAAAAATTGGATTGGGAAGAAAATAGTGTATTGCTCAGGCATGTGTCAGTTCAGGCAGCACAAGTACACAATACTTCCCTTTTGTTTCTGAATTGTTTAATTTTATTGTTATTTTTATGTATTCATTTATTTATTGTCCTTTATGTATATATATGATTGGAGCGCTGAATGCTTTAGGCCTTTGGGCAGCATTTCGTTGGGATGCAATAGCTAATAGCTTGGTTAGAGTCAGGCCCAATATATAGTATCTACTTAAAATTATCAGTTATATCTGTTTATGATTAAAACTCTCGGTATAAAATAATTTTATACCGTTATTCAATCACAATCTTTTATTTATGATAAATGAATTAATTTTTATTAAATTATTTCAAAATTTATTCAAATACTGAGTTGTGATTGATCGATGATGTAAAAATATTTTACATTGTCGGTACATGAACATTAAATTCTAAAACAAAAGTATAATTTAAAGCATCACTAACAAAAATTTCATAAGTAATATTTTTTGTCACAATGCTTGTGTTACTAAAATTTTATTGATATTTTTTTTTAAATTAGATGTAAATTGTTTTTTATAATATTGTGAAGTTCTTTTTTTTTTTTTTTTAAATTTTAGTGTATGCTGAACTTAGTTGATTTGGTTTATCAATCCATATATTATACTAGGGAATTTATTTCCTACACCACCCATTTGACTTCTTCCACTCCCACAAAATACTTGTTATTGGAGGTGCATAAAGTAAAATGGGGTGTAAGAAATAATTTTTTTTTATATTATTAGTACATATATGAATAAGTAATTGATTTAATTTTGAGTGATAATAAATTCAATCATTTTAAATAAAATTTGGAGTTCAAGTTTTATGAAAAAAAAAACAGCTTACACTTATATTAGTGGATGAATGACTTTGATTACTATAGATTGAGTTAAAGTCAAATTGGTAAATTAAGGTCATATATTACGATAGGTTCGAGCAAGAGATTATTAGCGTGGCGCGGACAACCGGTAAACAGTGAAAAGGAAATGTGCTTTTTTCTGCACAAATAGTTTGTGTTTTTATTTTAATAGGTTTAGGAAAAATTTTGGACCACATCATGGGCACATTGCTCTTAATCAGTTTTGACCAAGTCATCAACTTTATTCTGGATATTTTTCAATGCCAATTTTTATGTTATACTGTAACGTTCTCACATATAAAAGTTACTTTGGAGAATTATAAGGTAGTGCGATAATTAAATGGAGAATGGTGGAATGAGATGTTGTAGGTTAAATTTCTTTCACTAACAAAAATACAATAAGTAATAGAATAAATTACTTATGTTAACTAATGATGTATGGAGTGCCACTCACCAATGCCATGTTATTTTTTTATTTTAAAAATGTTTGAGTTAAATATATTTTTCATATTTATAATTTTTTTTTTTATTTTACCACCTAAACATCTTTTCATTTTAGTACCTCACACATTATTGTCTCATCTTACTTTCTATTAATCGATAATTTGACAAATAGAATATCACATCATCATTGTCATCCTCAAAATTGTTAATTCATTTTAAAAACTTAATTCCTACCATACAATAATAAATAAACCATCACCCTAAAAACAAAAACACAAAGACAATTAAATATAACAACATTTGGTTACATTTTAGTGTGTACATCTCCAAAACTTATTTTTCAGGTTATTATTGACGTGAAGATAATATTTACATTCTACAAAATTGGAAATTTACATTGAAGACCCACACCTACACCTTGCACTCCTCCTCGCAGCCATCTATAAAATAATCAACGTTGATAGTTAAGTTGCCTAGCTATTCATAATTTCATATTGTTGTGAATGCAAAAGTAATGTTTCGAATTAGACATACTTTTATGTTTGGGAGGCACATTTGAACAAAAAGCAAAGCTCTCCTGAAACACTGAGCCCTAATTAATGTTGCATCATGTGCCTAGCTTCGAAAATCGAAAGTCTTAGTTCTACGGGTTGATAAATATGTGTGTTTTGACTATGACATGTAAGCTATAGACGTGCTAATTAATTAAGCTTAACATAAATTTGATTCATTTCGCAATTCCCAGTACTAGTTACTTATAAAACCATTTATGAACATTGTAGCATGCATTTTTCTTGACTTGCATGAATGTCGGTACACAATCACATGGGTGAGTTTCGAGGTAGAACAATATTGTAACACACCGTACAGTTGTACAACTGTTATGGCATGTGAATCTTAGAAATATTTCAGTTTACTATGCTCTTGAGTTTCTAGGTGGGCAGTCTCTGCTAGATAGCTAGAAAGTTTCATTCCCTTAGGTCTAATTTTAATCTTCATGACAATAACGTATCATATCACTAGAGGTCTAGTAGGATGTGCATAGACCAGTAAAAAAATACAAACGAACCAGTTTTTTATTTTTATTTTTAAGGAAGTCTCACGTTATCTGCTTAAGTTCGTGGGTGTAGTTTATATATCTATTGAATAACTTTTTTTTATAGTTAATTGGTTTTAAGTGAAAATTTAACATTTTTAATATATTAAATCAATTTGGTTAAAAAATCTTTTTTGAATTGATTTGAAATATTAGATTTTCAATTGATTTGAACTAAATTTTAAATGATTTTGAATTGACTTTAAACTATTTTTTAACTAAATTAGTTTTGAAAAATCTATCGCTTTTTTAATTGACTTTTAACTCACCCCTCAAGGTTTAAATTAAAAAGACTGTGGTTTCTTACTTATTTTTTCTCGATTTGGTCAGTTGTTTACAAATAGAATAGGAAAGAGGCATCGAATGTAGCTATTGAATATGCTCTTGTTGTTGAGTGAATAAGTTTGATTTTCATTTTTTAAATCGATTCTGGTAAAACTTAGTTTGATTCTAATTTGGTTTGATTTTTTTGTCCACTCTAACTAGAACTAAAGTGCATTGACATACAAATATTAAAAATATTTCAAGTTGATTTGAGATTTTCAATGCATTCGTTTATACTAAGGATATGAGTTTTTTTTTTTATGTTAATCATGAATTTTTCCTAACTCACTAGGTTTAAGACTAATCTCGTTTGTGATGTGTGACTGTTGTTGGCCTAAAAGAATTTTGCATAAGATGGGAATCAAACACAGATCCTTCCGCTAAATAGATCGATTCCACCGTTATGAATATAATAAGATTTTACACAACTGTGCCAACCCTTTTGGATTAAAAAGTAAGCATATGAGTTTGAATCTTATTCAAAAGCTACAAAATCCAATTGTAAGATAAGGATTGTTACTCCACTTATATCTATACTTTATCGATTATATCTCCAATAGGAAATACTAGACACGAGCCTTCCTCCCCTCTAAATTTATGATACGTTACTCTTTGATATGCTCCCCATTCAGCACAAGCACAAGGTGTGAAGAACAGTACTAGTGGATAGCAATACACTAAAACAACCTATATGCACCTAGTTTAAAATACAAAAATCACTAAAACAAAAAACAATAATTGACATTAATTTTAGCCGAATTTTCGCATTGAAAATGACGTATGACGAGGAGTCAAGAGAATTTACACCATTTTTTCGAAGCATTATATTCTTAAAAAAAAAAAAAGAATTTAAACCACACGATATATATATATATATATATATATATATTCAATTGGTGGTATATCTCACAAGTCACGACTCACAAGTTAGAATAAGTAAGGACTAAAGAGTGAATTCTTCCATAGTCTCTTATACATTTTAATGGATAAAAATTTCCATATATAACATATAAACTTATCGTCCCTATCATGACATCATTCAAAGGGGGAGTGTTGTATAACTGCCTATCTCATTAAGTAATAGTACTTCAAAATATATATATCTTTAGTTCCTCTAGTAGACATATTTGATGATACTCTTATGATGATGATGAAAATATCAAATCAATATGTTCTTTCTTTATACAGGCAAGAAAAGATGGAACTGCTTTTGTATCTAGAATGGGTATTCTTAACATATGTGGCTGAATAGAAATTTGAGACTGTCATGGTTTCTACTAATTTCTATTCAACCTGCAGTCAAGTTTTTTTTTTTTTAATATATATATAAATTAAAAAATTCAACTATATGTCAAATAAAAAAAAGTTAGTGGATCATATGCAGTAACCCTTTTAATAATAGTGCATGATTCAATTAGAGTTTATAAATTTGATTTTTAGATAAAATTAAGTTTACAAACCGAATTTTTGCAAAAAAAAAACAAAATTTTAAGGTGGTGTGTTTAATTACACTTCATCATTTGTATAAATTTTAAAATAATTTTATAAAAATTAATTAATTAATGATAAATTAAGGATTTGTGATTGATTGCTATTTTACGCTAATGTATCATTATTAATGTCTAAAATATATCACTAAATTGATTTTAGTCTTCAAATTGAATTTAGAACAACACAAACAAGTAAGTTATGTTATGAATATTTAAGATTTTTCTGTACTTGTTTCGGAACTCTGAATTTTGTGCTTTGTGTTAGCTGTCTTTCTCTCTCTCATGCCCTTGTCAGTGTGAGTTTTCCTTCTTGGGTTTGTATATATATATATAAGCTTAACCTACCTGCTGAAGAAAGTATCTTAATTTTTGCATCACCTCTATCTGAAGAAAAAAATGGAGCTGATAATCATCATCACTCTTCTTAGCTTTTCCTTCTCTTATCTAATACCAACTTCTTCTTCCCAAATTCATCAATTGCAACCTTCACTCCACCTTCAAGGTGAGATATATCAACGTTATCTCTTTATATATATATACTACTTCATGAACGTTTTATAAGTGAATAAGTTTTTTTTTTTTTTTATCATCTTTCTAAGTTCTTATTTATTTATCATATTATCTATATAAAAAAAAGCCCTTAATTATTATCACTCATTCTATTCTTCATTATATAGATGATAATTATATAGGAGCAGTCAATACAAACCTGAAGCTTTCTAATCTTCCAACAGTTCCTAGAAGGCTAAGATTCACTGAGAAGGTATTGCATGAATCTAAAGAAGCTTCTTTTTAGTCCTTTTAAATTGTTTTTTTTTATATATATTTTTATCAATATTTATATGTTATTTATCCCTTAATTTTCCAAAAATTAATTAATTAGGTTAAAGAAGATGATGAAGCCAGAGATTTTGCATCACACAAGCAGCAGCAGGAGGGTTCCTTTGCTGCAGGTATATAAATGATCAACATAAATTAAGTATTAGTTATTTTAATTTATTAACACTACTTAAAACAAAAAAGAATTTAATGGTGATACTTGATAATGTAAAATAGTTTTAAACTATAGTTGCATCATAATTCATTATTTATCTGACTCTTAAAAGATAATTTTATAAAATTTAAGAAACTTATCATATTTATAAATGATTATGATAATAATATTGTAAAACTATTTTACTTAATTGACCGGTACATCATCATTTCTCTATTGAAACACATCATTTTGGGACTGCATTATTGAATGTAAAGAGTATTCTTGTTGATTCTAGCTAGCTTGTATATGTGTGTTGATCGTGGATAACAATATGTTCATGTAATATTTTCATAAGTCAAAAGCTTTTCATGAGTACTAGCTAGCTAGGTAAGCCGCAGTCTCTCTATTTACTTTTCAAGGTTCACGCACCAAATCAAGTGAGGTTTTATCAAAACAAAAGATGTCAAAAATAAATAAAAAAAAGTGGTGAAAAGAGTAGCATATGTGGACTTTTCCGTTATGCCAATGATTATCTCTCTATAATAATTTTTAGGATAAAAAAAAATATATTAATTTAATTTATCTAAATTTAAAATTATCTTATCCAACTATCAATTAGTAGAAGGTCTTTTATATATTTTCTTATAAAAGATAAGTTTTTTTTTTTAAAATTAACTGTCATAAAAGAAAATTTTAACTTTCAAATAGATTAATTTAACTTTTTTCTTCATATTTTACCATCTAAAAGCCCTTATAGAATAGTATTTTCAAACATTCTTACTACAATGAAGTGAAACCCCTTTTGGCATATATCATTTTATCTCCAAAAGTAATAATGCTTTTGCTTTTTATAATTGAGCCTAGAAATAATTATAAGTGATACAATAACATTGTATATATTAATTAAATCCAAAAAGGAATTGAATTGTATTGTATATGCATTATATGTATATTTGATTTGAATCCACTCATCATGTACTATACACATATTAATTTAATTTAAAATGCACAAGAGTCACACCAACTCAACATGTTTTATGAAATTATGCAACTTTTACAGGGAAGAAGAGGCAATATTATCATAGAAAGCAAAACATGGTGCTTGGGAAAAAGGGGACAAGACAAGAATGGATGGAGGTGGATGACCCTTCACAATACTTTACTATGGATTATACCCGAGTTAGAAGACGACGTCCCATACACAACAAGCAATTGCCGGTTGGTCCATAAACACATGGTTGAAGAGAAGATAATTAACCTGTTTTCACTCCACTTCGTACTCGATGAAACTAGTTTTTTATTTTATTAACAAATAGTAGTTGTTAATATGTTAATTTTTTTTTGTTAGTAGAAAGAAATTGAACCCACAATCTCTCATTTTCCTTGATCTTCTTCTTTGATGAAGCTAGTAACTAAATATAACTAATTAGGAAGCTTTTTAGGTTACAATTTTGCCAAAATGTATGTGTGTAATTAGCAATGTGTGGAGTGTTGAGTGTGTCTTATGTCTTCACTTTTGCTTATAGTGGCCAGCATTATTAGGGAACAAAACCCTAAAACTTGTAAGAAAACTAGGACTTCATCTAACTATATAACTAGTACTACCTCTTAATTAGTTAATTATTCTCAATGAATTTGTTTTTCTTTTCCTTGGTGTTAGTAGTCAAATGGGTTGTTTCCTATGGCCAACATTTCGTAAAACATGGTCTCGGAAAGTCAAATTTGGATTTGTATATTAGGTGGAATCCAACATTACGTGCTTGATTATCGTAAACAAACATTTTTAATCTGTAATCGTTATTTGACACGGCATTGTATCATCCAATGTATTAGGTGGAACCCACAACACAATGCATTTGCAATTTTTTTTTTCACACCCCTTTCTTGGAGAAAAAAGAAAAGAGAAAGAGGGGGAAATGAGGGAGTTAAAAGTAACGCGAAAAAGATAAGAATTAAGGAAAACAGTGTAAAATATGAATGAAAAATTGAGTGATAAAAAAATCAAAGATTATTTGCTTAATTATATATGAGGTTTGTTTATTTTGATGATGAACGCGGCATAAGAACAATATTACGCAATACCTTTGTCCAATTAAAACTGAGCTATTTTAACAATTCTCTGGACTCTAATTAAAAATATCAAATTATATAAATATCAATTAGTGTAATAAATTATATAAATGTTATGATTTTATGCTTTATCTTTGTTACTCTAATTATTTTTCCTAAAATAAAAATAAAATACTTTTGTTTCTATATGTTCTCTTGTTTGATCAATAAAAAGTATTTATATATGTTCGATCATAAACTTTTTCTTTCAATCTCCCTGTAGTTTGTGTTTCTATTGTTTTGTCTTAGAACACTAGGTAAAAGTCAAAGAGAAGGGAATGTCGTCCAAGTTCATTAATTACAAAAGACATGCATATAAAAAACTTGAAATATGTCAACCAAAGCTTTCACCTCAGTTTTTTTCAGTTTTTGTTTAATCTTTTAGCTTTTTTACATTCTATATGATTTTTTTAATTTTTTTTAAGTTGTTATATTTATCATCAAAATTATTTGTATTTATATAAATAAAAAAAATTTAATGCTAATGCATCAATGTAAAATAGTTTATATTTTCAATCAATTATAACTCATTATTTTAATTACTTTTGAAAGGTCAAACTAATTTACATTGACTGTCCATATCATTTTCTCTCATAAATAAATTGAACTATAACTAATCACAATAAGACCCATCAATTTCATTCGAAATTAGATAAATTAAAATATACTTCCCATTAATATTTCATTTACAAGGATATATACACATAGATTACAGTATGTTTTTCTAAAAGATTGCAGCTACAACAATCACAAGCTTCTAATCATTTTTACCAAGGGTGTTTGTTACAAATGTACGCATAAACGCCTAAATGCACCACTTGTATATTAGGTCTGAAACAAATAAATTTATAAGACACCAATATTCAACGAATTTAGGGTGCAATGTCCTCCTCAATAAAATACAAGACACCAAAATTGAACAACTTAAACAATCTAGTGTTTAATCGGAATATCATTTTCCGAATTCACCACCACTAAAACGTGGGGTGCATTGCCACTCCTCAATCCTCATAGAAATATGTGGTAATTAATTAGACTTTAGGAGTTGGAGGAGGAAATAGCCATTTGGAGCCTTCAATCATGGCAAGTGTGATATAAGGTTTGACCTTAGCTTCAGTTAGTTTCTTAGTCCAAGGAACACGTACTGTGACATCTGCACCCTAAAAGCGTGATGTAAATTCTGTAGATAGTTACATATTGTATTGATCAATATTACACCAAATCTAATTGAAGAGTTTATAAAATAAAAAAAGATGACAAGTATTATGTGTAATGCAACATGATTATACGCATTTCTTATGGAGCTACAAGGATATGTAAAAGAGGCGTTAGCCATGGAGAGTTAAATTAAAACTTACTTTTCATTTTTAGGTTTACGGTCGTTACTCCAACCTTCCTTATTCACAATGCCTCCTATGGTGCAGTAAGTAAAGACCACTTTGGGAGAAGGCATCCATGCTCTGCCCAAGAAAGTGCCACTCCCACTTCCACCAACGTCACCATGTACAAATGAGTAGCTAGTGTTTTTCGTTGGAGTTTTTCCTGCTTCTGCCGTTATAACTGTAATCTCGGTGTCGGCAAGCGTTGTTAATGTTGTACTCTACATCATTAAATTAATCCTTATTACTTATTACAATTATATTTAATGTATAGAAAAATTAATTGAAGTATACAACCATTAAAGTTCACAAAATTTTATGTACCAAATATAGTGACTTTTCACTTCCAAAACTATAATCTACGGTAACTTGAATTAAGTCATTTTTGAAAAAATGTCTATTCATATCGTCACACACTGTGTCTTGAAATCCATACACCTTGCAATTATAAAATGATGCTTTGTCACTAGAAATTCGCAATGAAACTACTTGAGCTCCTGGCCTTTTTCCATCTGGTCTCGGTGAAGTGTTCTATACCATCAAATTCACACACCATAGACACAAATAACTAGTGATAAGAAAAATGTGATCCCAAAAGTAATGTCATTTGGATTTTGTTTTATTGACATGATATTTAAGAAAGACACTATACAAATCGAGATAATGATGTTCGCTGCGGTAAAGTAATCTGATTTAACAATCAATGTAGCACTATCAACTGTGTCATACTTTTGTGCATCGCCCACAAAAGTTATGTTTGGCATGTTGTTTGGTAGGCCATACAAGGTGATAAAAGGCTTTGTCCTCTCAATTTTGATTTTCTCATTATAATTTTCGGGTCCAATATAAATAATTACACGATTGGTGTTCCCAGTAGGTACACTGTTAATGGCCTCAATGATGGTCTTGAATTGTTCACTGCCATCTTGCATTACCTTTATAACCTTACCACCTTCTTCAGTAATCAGCAATGCAGGGTCCACAGTGGTCCTTCTTTATTCTAAAGGCCCCACGTTAGTACTAAACCATGACTCCAATTGTGCCTTGTCAGCAGGAATTGGCACAGTGTCATCAGATAAAACAATTTGGGATGTTATAAAAACTACAATAAGAATCACTTGTATGGTAGAGCGAATAAGTTTTTGAGCCATATTTCTAGGTTTTTTTTTTTCTTGTAATTGGTTTCTTGGGTGAATCACAATTATTTAAAAGAAATATAGAACAAGAGTGATTCCTAAGTGTGTGACTATCCTGTTTGAGAAGAGTTACTTTGATTCAATGAGTTTTTGTTAAGCTAAAATTAAACAGGGGTTAAAAGTTAATGGATTTGAGGTTATAGTTGCGTTAATAGATTTTTTTTTTTTAGTTGAGGATAGCATTTCTAAGGAGTTTTAGTTTCTAATCAAACACGTGTAATCTGAAATCGAAAAGATTTTCTCCCCACAAAAAATTAGTATAGTTTTGCACAATGAATTTAGGCCACGAACCAGTTAGGAAACTTTTAGAGGTAATTTTGCATGGATCAATTAGGTTGTGGTGATTTAAAATATTTTTATATTAATTAGGATTCAATTGTTAGTTTGTTAACATTAAAAGGAGTATGAATACATTTTTCTATAGTATGGCTGGGAATGCAATATATTTACCTCCATTCACTATTTTAAGCTTTGAAATTTTGATGATAGCTTCATTATATATAAGATTAAAGACGTAGCTAGTCCACCATGGTTGATGAATTAAAGAGTGTTGAAATGTATTTATATTAACACAAATTTTAAACTCTTCTTTATTATTAATTAAGATTTATTAAATTTTATAAAATTATATGCAAGACTCATTAATAAATATAAAATAACATTAATGTAAATAGTTATTTTCTTATATATAAAATTGATATGAAAAAGGATGACAGTGAGAACTAGAAGACTTTGTGTTAGAAGACTGTAGTAATGAGTTCTTAAAAGACACTCTACTAATGAGTTCTATATAATTTTTCTATCTATGTCTAAGAATCTAGGAAACTAAGAGGGGGAATAAAAAGATTTACAAGCTAGGATAAAATTTGTTTCCAACAAAAAAATTATTTCGGCCCCCCTCACAAGGGACCTTTATTTTTTTTTTTAAATGATTCAATTTAGTCTAATTTAAAATTAAATTTAAAATAAAAAATAGACCAAATTGAACATATTTTAAAAAAATAAAAGATTTAATTGAAATATAAAAAATAAAGGACTTTAAGGACCTCTTGGATGAACAGGAGGATATGAAAGACACTCTTGGATGCGTCAACATGATATAACATAATATAATATAGTAATATCCCATTTATCCTATTTTGTTGGTATAGTATATTTTTTATCTTAAGGAGATAGTTGAATTATAATCGAAATTATACTTATTAATTAAGGATTTTTTTTCCTAATTTATCTAATATCTATTAAAATTTATAATTTCGTATAAATTTTAATCAATTATATGGAGGAGTATTAGAAATTGATAATTTTTTTTATTTAATTAAACATAATTTATATTATATTTCTTGGTTATCAAATTTATTATTTAGTACACACGAACCATCAAATATAATTGAAGTTTATCATTTTCTTATTTTATCCTGTTGTTATTTATTATATCATACTTGTATATCCTATCCACCAAACGATCCTAATTAAAATTAGAGAACTTAATTAAACATTTTAATAATTAAAGGAATTAAGTGAATTTTTAATATTTTATTAAGTCCAAAGTTTACTAACAAGATCAAACCAACCAATATACATTCAGAAAGAAAGAAAAAAAAAAAACAACCAATATACATAGGAGTTGCTAATGTCCACTTTAATTGGAATACATTAACAACTAATACTAAAATATTTAGGACACAATATATAATTAATATTTTTTTATTTAAAATTAGACATTTAATTATTTAATACTTAATTAACAAAAAAAAACTTTTCTTTCTCCTCTTTTATGAAAATTTATTTTAATAGAGGGTAATGGATTATGAAAGAAGACTGGAATGATTTATTTTTAGTTAAATACTAAATTATTAAATATTAAATGAACAAAAATAAAAGAAGTTAGAAGTATTTTTGTCCTAAATACAACTTAGAGAGGACATTAAAGTTAATATTTTATAAAACTTTATACGTTAGAACAGAAGGATAATTAAACATGTGAAAAATACTATTTTAACTAAAATTATTACTAAAAATGGATTTTTAATTTGTATGTTCAATTAGGTTAACAGTCATAATATTAAAAAGAAAATATTTTAGTGTATGTGTAACACACGCAAATACATATCTAGTATGCATAAAGAATAAAAATAGATTTAAAACTATATATTAATATTTAATTGTTCCTGAGTTATACATTTGAATTACACGTTGCTACTTTAAATTCTTTTATTGTTGTTTTATTTAGTTTTAGTACCACATGGTTCAAACCCTTTTAAACAAATAATAATAAAACGACTTTGTAAATAAAAAATGGTCCTAGCATGTTTAGCTACGCCTAGGGTTATTACAAAAATCATCTGAACTAAACAGCTGGTATAAAAAATTGAATTAAATTGTGCTAAAAACATAAATATTTTGACTAGAAATCTGAGCTGTTGTTTAGTTTAGTTTTTAAACACCAAATTGCTACTAAATCGAACTGTTATTCTGTTCACTTCTTAAAAACTGAATTGTTCTCTAGTTCATCTTTTTAAAATCAATTTGCTCCTAAATATATAGAACTGTGACTTGCTCGATTAAAAAAATGTTTATTAAGAATAATTCAAACAGTTTTGAATCATTTTAGAGCAATTGAACAATTCGATTTAGTTTGTCCAATAGTTTGATCTAGTTTATCTGAACTATTACATAATTTAGTTCAATTTGCTCAAACTACTTTTACAACTCAGTTTTATAATAGTTGAATTCAGTTCTTCTATTTTGCACACTCTTAACTACACCATATCAAGCTATATCATCCATTGTTAGGGAAGTTACTCTTGAAAAGGATGCTGTACTTGTGATTTGGGGCATCATAATAGGACACTCACTCCATTGTTTGGGGAACATTAACCACCCATGATTGTTATGAATAATTGTGATTTTCTTGGCAACTTGAGAATAAAGTCACTTGAAAAGGATGTTGTAATTGTGATTTTTTTGGCAACTTGAGAATAAAGTCAAAAGTGATGTAGTAGTAAAAGCAAATAAATCCTTTTCAACAAGTTCAGACGCAACTAGCTTTCAAAGTTCCTTGATTTTTCACCATGTTGCCTTGCCAACAGGCAACAAGCCATGGCGGACCAACGTTGGTTGTTGGGGCCATGGGTTCCGTGACTTTTTGAATTTTTATTTTTTGTTTTAAATAAGTCTTACATTCTTATAAAATAATTTTTTTATTTAGATTTCTATAAAATTTTTGTTATGTTTTACGTCCTTATAATATATATATTTTTTTAGTTCTTTATCGATGACGTGACATCATCTTAGTTGTTGATATATGTTGAGATATTATCACGTCATTACTTAACTAACGGTTTAGATGATGATAGAAACCAAAAACAAAAAAATATATATTATAGAAACTCAAAATATAGTAAAAAATTTATAAGGACCTAGAGTAAAATAAAAGTATTTTATAGGGACCTAAAATTTATTTAAACATTTTTTTACCATATGTTATAGGGGTACATTTAGTAATTAGAGGGGTGTGTTTAGTAATTTTGTAGTGTATTTAGCATTTTTTTTCTTTTTTCAATTGTTGTACAATTCTAATATTCATTATTTTTTTTGTTATTTTTTAATTTTATAAAAAATCTTATATAAATATTATATTTTGTTAATTTTATTATTATATATAATTAACTTTTTTTAAGTTAAACTACCATTGTCAAATTTTATTTTTGTTTCTCAAATTACACATGAACACATTAAACTTCAAACCTAATTTAAGGAGATCAAGTCTAATTATTGGACAACAACTTATTAATAATATATTACATTTATATATATTATATAATAAATATAAATGATTAATTTTTTTTTTCTGTTAGTAGATTTTGAAATGTGAATTTTATATATATATATATATATATATATATATATATATATATATATATATATTTAGTTGTTTCGGCCCAGCAACAAGCATGTAACAAAAATCATAATTGCTTTCCTACTATTTGAACCACTAGATTGGTTCCCGTAGGATGCACGGGTTAATAAATAATTTAATCTAATTTTTATGATTAAAAAATATTAAAATAAAATTCATTTATAAAATTATATTTTATCATATCAATATAAACTTGAAATATAACTACAGATCAGTATGCAAAATATAATAGTATAGCACCAAAATCATGGATGGGTTGGTTAGATGAGTTTAATGAGTCACGTAAATTTAAATTTTCTATTCAAAAATTCATTTCAAGAGACTGTTTAAAGAGAAATGTTTAATTTAATTTTACGGGTTTTATAATATTTAAATAAATGTTATTTATGATAATAATTTATAAATAATGATGGCTTATACAAGCGAATAAATCCATTCATACCGTTTACTTCAATAATAAAAAATGATTAACCAATATTATTTATAATTAAACAATTCATTTATTACTTACAATGATTAAATGGATGCTTGTATAAATTTATGTGGTGAAATAATCACTTATTTTAATAAATAAGCAATTGAGTTAATCAATTATTTGATAATCACTTATTATAATTTTAAACAAATTGACCCAATAATTGTTCATAAAATAAGTGATCATCAAATAATTAATTTTTGATGAGCAGATAGGATCTACTTATTTTAATAAGAAAAAAAATAATTTATTTTAAGCAAAAATAATTTAGATAAATATACTAAAAATACAGATAATTTAAACAAATTAACCTTAAATCAAATACTCATTCTAACAACCATAGTATTAGAGTTAATTTCTTTATAAGGTGCTTAAGTTTATGTAAAATTGTAAAACCCACTTATGTTCTTAATTAGAGACCATAGATATCTTTGTATAAACTTTTCCCAAAAGATTTCTGAAAAAAGGAAGCAGGAAAAAAATGATTTTTTTATAAATTAAAACTAGTTTATACATTAATTAATTTATAGTTTTTTTTTATCTTTCATGATTTTTTCTTCTTATTTTCTTTTTCTAATTTTCTTTTAGAAAAACTTACTCAAATAAACAAAACAAATGTCTTATTTAATTCAAACTAGCAATTACATCTATATCTACCAAGACTGAAGCTTACATGGTGTTCTTTGTTACGACAAACCTAAAATCCACATAGAGCAAAATCATAAAAAACTATATAACTTTTCCCACAGGCAGCTATGCTCAAATTGCTTGTTAGATAGAAACATTTCACTAAACTAGTGCCACAACCAGTAAAAAAAACATATGGGCTAGTTTACTTATAACTTCAGCAGCTTTTTCACCATACAATGTTCTTGCATAAATAATAAAGCAATCCTGATTCTTGATTGCTTTATTATTTCTATATGAAAGCATAGTTATTCAATTGCTTGCCATTATCAAGCAATAATAATAATAAAAAAAACTAGAACAGATATACTGCATGCTTCATCATGTTATCAAATACCGAATCATAGTTAAAGACAACAATATGCAGATAAAGTGATAAAATATAAATCACCAGAACAAGTGTTATGAAAGGGAAGCACTTGAAATAAAATTCTTAAGCAATGCAACAAGAGCCGAGCTTGAACCAAACTCTTGCTGTTAAATTGTCTCCAAGTAAAAGCTGCACCTAATTCCAAGAAATATCATCATGACTCAAATCAAATGGTAACCAAGTCATGCTTCAAAACTAACTGTACAACTACTCTCATCTAGAATCCAATTCAGAGCTATCAAATTTACACAACTGCAAAGGACTCTCATTAATTAAAAGATTCTCATTAATTAAAAAATAAAATGTTAATGCATCATCAAACTAGTATTAGACTATATATAATTATTACAAAAAAAAATTATATATAATCAATTAATAAAAACATAAACTGAATAACAACTTTAAATTAATATAACTAACTACTAAATAAATAAACTACCTTAAACTTAATAATCACTTAAAATAAATAATTTAAACTTAATAACCACTAAAATATTATAACTACTTAATCTTTCTCTATTTGATATGAGCAGAACAACTATTATTACCACTTCTATCCACGCTGACAATATAGTTTTCTGGTTTTCCACATCTCCATGTTCTGACTTAGAATGTCATCAATAATGATCCAATACGTTGAGGCACAGGATGTTTCCACAACACCATCCATCAGCCAATATCAATATTTAAATAACTAGCTTCTATTCTCGTAAGAGAAACAACTTAATGACTCACTCAAAACTTTCTTTCCTACATTTTTCGTACCAAATCTAATGTTGCATTTAATGATTATCTCTATACCAATTTCAATCAATGACTATAGTTTCCGAAAGGGAGTCTTTTGAGATAAATATCTTAACATTATTCCTCTTCTCATATTCCATGCTTCAATTCCGCTCTAACAGCAGCAAGCCAGAGCTCAGGGCTCCGAAGATTCTTCCCTCGCGCCATTGTGAGAACTTCACGCGCTTTACCCAATCCATTCATCTCCTCTTCAAGCCTAGCAAGAGAGAGCCACAGCGGCACACAACCAGGACAGTTTCTCAGTCCAGATTCATAAACCTTCTTAGCCGCATTCATGTCACCAAGCCGCTCCTCAAGCTGGCCAAGCATCAACCACAGCTCAAAGAACGAAGGAAATTGCTTCAAACCTTCATCCAACAACCTCTTCTCCTCCTCAACGTTCCCCAGCTCCCTCTTCACAATCGCCGATCTCATCCACACTCTTCCTCCGCTCTCTTCTCCGGCTTTAGCCAACACCACCTTCTCACAGGTTCGTGCTTTTCAGAGGCTCACGCTGCCATTCTCAAGCCCAGTCTCATCTGACTTGGGCATAACAGCGTAAGCCTCTTCGAGAATAGCACTAGCATTTGGAATGCTGAGGGTAACTGCTTTACTAAGCAAAGCATCAAGAGATTCCTTCGTACCAAAACTCTTCTCGAGGTCCGCTGCCATGAGCCACACGCTCTTCTCAGTCACAACAAACACAGCGAAGGCATTAGTATATATAGCTCTGGCAGTCTCAATGGAACCTCTTCTAAAACACTCCTCCGCAAGCACGATCCATCTCCTCTTCCTGTTTTCTTTTTCTTCGTCACAACGCAAACGAATCTCACTTATAGTTCCTCTTATGTCGCTTGAGGAACTTGTCTGGTGTATCATAGTATAGTAAATCATTGCTTGGCAAGTTGCGACAAAGCCGCCGTGCTCGGCCGCCTTGGCTTCGTTGGTGAAAGCCTCGCTGTCGAGCTCCACGCCTTCCCACATCAGAGTCATTATGCCGCCCATGACGATCGTGGTCATGGGCGGCAGATTTAGTATTGCCGACGGCTTCCTCCAGCTTGGCAGCAGCTATCCATACGGCGCGCTCATTGGGGATCCTCTTCGGCGAGAATAATCATAGCATTGTCGTGAATCTCCAGCCTCCCGAGCGCGAGCCACAGCTTCACCGAGTTTGGAATCAATGTGACGGCGCATTCGATCAGCGCCTTGGCCTCGTGAGGGTGGTTGTTTGCCGCCGCTAGCCTGCATGCCTCGAGCCAGATATTCTCGTCCGTGGGACAGTTCTCAGCCTCTCTCTATCAACTGCCACTATTACAAAAACTATATTTAAGTCGACTAATCAAAGACAGTTCAAATAAAACCGTCTTGGTAATTCATATAGTGACAATTCTATAAATAATATTATAAAATTCAAGATGATTTATAAGTAATTATCTTAAAAGGATATCCTTTTAAAACAGTTATTTAGGATCGTCTTAGAAGGTGTTAGAAGAGGATCATTCCAATACGGATACCCTTCCAAAACGGTTACTTAGGATCTTCTTAGAAGGTCTTAGAAGAATATCATTCCAAAATGGTTGATAAAAGATTGTCTTTAAAGTATCCTTCTCAGAGGATTAAATTATAATAGTTTTAGAAGGATTAGCTTCTAAGATGGATTTGGTAGAACCATCTTCGAATGTCACTAATACTGTTCACTCTCTTCTTCGTGCGCTACTCCTTACTCTGCGCGTCGCGTGCTACTCCTCACTCTCTGTGCATGTTGCTCACTCTTTTTGCGTGCTATATTCTCCTCAATCTTCACTCTCTTCGTGAGCATTTTCTCTCCTCACCGTTGCTGCTCCTTTCTTCCATACGCATTGTTGTTCTTGCTGCTTGTGCCATCGTTCTCATTGCTCGCGCTGTCGTTTTCGTTGCTCATGTAGTCGTTTTCGCACTGTCACATTGTCATTCTCGCATCGTCACTCTCTCCCCATTGTCGTTGACTACCGCTAATGTCCACCATGGCAGAACACACTTAAATTGCTGTCGCAATTGACGAAGCTAGCTCCACCGTCGCCGTTGTCCACCACCAAGGTAATGTTTCTCTCTTTGAGGTTCTGGACATCATTATCAATTCTTGCCTTCTCTCGTCTCTAGATCTGTAGTATACGTGTGCTCTTTAGAGTTTACTTGGATTTTGGTTTGATGAGGTTAGAGGGGACTCAATATAAGAAAAGATAATTCTTCTTATTAATTAAAGGATGAATGACACCCTTTTTATAGAAAGAGAATACACATAAAGAAGGTTTGTTTCAGCTGTAACAACTAGCCAAACAACTAGTTAAATTAGGCTAAAGATAAGAGCTAACAATAAGCTAAGAATAATGAAACAGTAATTTAAAATTACAAAGATCAAAACTAAATTTGTTATTATCCCCAAAGATCAAAACTGAATTTGTTATTATCCCTTAATATCCCCCCTCAAGATGGACGGTCTGGAGACTAGGCCAATCTTGGACAGCAACGACGGTCTGGAGACTAGGCCAATCTTGAACAGCAACGTTGATAGTCTAGCTAAGGCAAGAGGCTTAGTTAGTGCATCAACTAGCTGATCATTGCCAGGAATATCTTTGAACTCGATCTTGTGCGGCATTAGCGATGGCGAGGAAGTTGGAGGGAAGAACTTTAAGAGAAGCCGAGATCTCTTTGGTGATGAGTTTTTTTTTTTTTTTTTTCATGAAGTTCTTCAAAGGTGATGGGGTTATCATGAGCATTAACAGCATCAATAATAGATTTATATTGTTCATAATCTAGGCCAGATAGTACCTTTTCAATAATATCCTCATGATCCATTGGTTTGCCCATGGAAGCAAGACGATTAGTACATTGCTTAATAGATTGCATGTACGAAGTAATGAGTTGAGTGGAGTGAGTAATCTGGCTGAGATTGCTTTTTATTTGTTTGAAATGACCACGAGATAGATTAGCATATGTAGTAGCAAGTACATTCCATGCTTCTACTGTTGTCTTTGTTTGTGAGACAAAAGCAACAATATCATGAGATAGTGTGCCAACAATAGCACCAAAAATCAAACGATCTTGGCGAAACCATGAAAAGGCAGCAGGGTTGACAGTGAGGACACCATTTGCATCAGTGACAGATGGCGGTGGGGAAGGATAAGAACCATCAACATATTTTCATAGGTCATATCCAAGTAAGGTGGCTTGAAGCTGGGTTTTTCATGCAATATAGTTAGTGTAGGTGAGCTTAATAGCATTGTGGACTTGGATATGAGTGAAAGGTGTGGAAGGGTCAATGGGGTTTGGGATGATGGAATTTTCAGAAGCCATGATGAAGAGGTATTGGATCGTGTACTTCTGATACCATATCCATGATAGATGTTTGACACATCTTTTAAACCACCATGGAGAGAAACAAATGTGTTTAACCACCTAAGTGAGGCAGAAGCAAATCAATGTCTTCATGTACTAAAAGTCAGTATGAGATACGATGAGGCACGTTTAGAAAAAAAAATCATTAAAGGAATAGAGGATCGCTGGAAGGGAAGAGAGGTCGTGGAAGTCCACCGAGGATGTCCACCGGGGACAATTTGTCCCCGGTGAAGCACGATTTCCCTTATCCCCTCAACCAAGCTAGGGATCGATATTTGCTGTTAAGCTAAAAGCTCTGATACCATATAAGAAAAGATAATTCTTCTTATTAATTAAAGGATGAATGACACCTTTTTTATAGAAAGAGAATACACATAAAGAATGTTTGTTTCAGCTGTAACAATTAGCCAAACAACCAGTTAAATTAGGCTAAAGATAAGAGCTAACAACAAGCTAAGAATAATGAAGCAGTAATTTAAAATTACAAAGATCAAAACTGAATTTGTTATTATCCCTTAATACTCAATTTGGTGAAATAGGGCATGGGTTTTGATCAGTTTGAGATTGAGCTAAGTGATGAGCACCATGTGTTTGTAAATATGTGTGAAAGAGAATTAATTAATAGATTGGTGGTATTGTCTAGTTTAGGAGAATGGTGTTGCAATACAATTAAGATCATATTTCATAGGTTTAAACTAGTTTCAAATTGAAGATCAAGCTTAACTAGTCTTGAATTGAAGCTATTCTAATCGCCTCCTAAACATAATTGGTTGCTACAGTGGCTTTTGTATAGCTATTTGAAGGGTACAAGGTTGCATTTGAGGTTAGTAAAACACTTATGTTATACCTGTTCAACTCATTCGGTTCTGATGTTAGAATATCCATAAAATATATCTAAAAAGATCTTCAAAATATAGTGTAAATAGTTCTTTATTCCCTAATTTTATCTTGTTTCCTTTTATTTCCTTATTGTACTTTTAATACTATACTAGTACTTTATTTAAATTTTTATATAAATAGAATCATTTGTTCAGTATTTTGTAATACATTATAATGCAGCATATCAATATCGTTAAGAATTAAGATAACTGTTTGATATCTTTTGCATATCTATTGAACAGCTTTTGTAAAGTTGATTTTTGTGGGTATTAATCAAGGAATCAATCCAAACCCCCAAGGTTTATAGGTAGATTGAGCTGTAGCACAAATGTTGAGGTTTCTTAGTGATAGTTGGTTCAACTAGTAGGATCTATTAAAAGGAAGACAAATGAGAACATATGAGGAATTTGTGTCTCAATCACACACGGAGACTATTTTTATATATGCCACCAATAATAAAAATGCAAATACATATAGGAGATTCTACATGATATGATTTTATATGCCTAAAATTTACAATGATTATAAAGGATCCTAATCAAGCTAGATTCTATCTTGCTATTATTTGGGAAACTGAGCCTTATCTCTGCTGTAGAAAGGGGAAATTCTTCGTGAAGGGAAACCCCTGGAAGGAGAATCTCTACTTATCTCTTTGTAATTCAAGAAATACTGTGAAAGCATATTTTTTCCCTTTCATTCTCTGTTTTTCTTGTCTGTTTGTTGACTCCTAACAAATACCCTCTTAGCATTATGCTACTCTACTAGTAACTTTAACTGCATTTATAGCTTGCTCATAACTAACAAAGTTTATTTGTTTAAATTGATTCATTGAAAGGCAATCTAGTTGAACTGGAATCACATCATAGAAATAATCATATTGAGGAAGAGTTACATTTTGGTAATTACTGGTTTTCTTGTCCTTTAGAAGGTTGAGATGTTATCTATGTTACACTTGATTTTTACTTTATAACACAAAGCCAATAAGGATGTTTACATGCATGTGGCACTATGGCAGTACAAAAGTTATCTAAAAAGTGTCCTCCCATACAAGATTCACCAAAGAATTATACTCCATATATCAAGTACACTAGGCTTCAATTCAAGGTATGGAAACATATAAGGACTTTGATTCTGTCATCTATGTACAGCTCTTAAATGTTTTCATTGAGATTTGCATTTAACATTTAACATATTCAACTGTCACTTTTATTTCCATCGTAAATATAAAATTGTGGTTAGGTTAAGAACACGGTGATTCTATGATACAGCTTGTGTTTAGTGTTTTTTTTTTTTTTCATAAGCTATAGGGTCAGTATGTTACAAATTAAAAGAAAAATTGATTCTGATATCAAATAATTTAGCTATTATTTTTTAAAGATTTTTAAAAAAGCAGAAGATAATTTATGTTTGTTTACTACAATCATAAGAGTCACTCTTTTTGTTTTTTTTCTTTTAAAGAAATTGATTTTATGAAAAGCGATTCTGAATAGCTTCTGATTTTAATCAGATTTTGGATTCTTTTTGGTTTTTGAATATTTTGAAAAGCCGAAACAAGCGCATGAAAAACTTCTAAAAGTAAGAATTATTGAGAATTCTTTTTTCTCTCTTTTCCACCTTTCCATCACCTAAACAACAATGAGATTTCAGGCATCATGTGAGCTCCAGTCTTGCAATTGAAAATGTTAACTAGCCAAGTTTATGTACTACTATTTTTATTAGGAAGGTGTGTCATGTAAGCATAGAATTTTTATTTTATTTTTTTCAAGTTGAATTGAATTCTTGGATCAAGGTTGAATAATTTTTATTTTATTTTATTTTCAATAAATTTGGCTTAAAATTCTAATTCAAGATTTAAATTCTCCAATTTTTATATTTTAAAAAAATATTAGCTATCTGACTAAATGTGTGAACATGGAAGCTTCAACCGATTTATATTAATTGAAGATTAATCTACACTCTGAAGTCATGGGTAACAATTGAGCAATTTAACTGTGAAGATGAATTGCGTTCTAGAAGAAACCAATTCCATGTGAAATGTTAAATTTGACATTGGGCTTTAAATTAATAGATGTTTACTTATAATTTTGTCCAATTCCTTTTTTGTATCTTCCTCTATATTTATTTTTCTTCATCATGCTTTCCTTTTCCTTCACACAGGACTAGTAGTAGTAGTAGTCTTTTATTTTTTTCAAACTCCTTGCTTCTTTTATTATTATTTGCTTTTGGATTTTATTTTATTTAAAAAAAAGCTAGTTTCTTCTGACCTGGTCTATGCAATTTATGCAATTCATATATATAATAGTAAGTAAATAAATAAATACATAAATTAATTGAAGAGTGGTGGTGGCACAAAGATGAAGGACATTTACAATCTTTGTGGGCTTTTTATAGAAATTAAATGTTGCATGTTAAACTCTATAATGGATAGTATTAAGATTATAGGGATTTAGATAGGTAGGGAAGGAAGAAGATAGAATAGAAACAAATATTCTGAGATTGATGGGAAAAAATAAGGAAGCAAACCATAACATATATTGATTTTGACTTATACTTAGATACATATATTGTCTTTTTAGAATATGATCAAAGTTACTGTAAAAAAATAAAATAAAATTATGGACTTCTCTAATACACTTTCATGCAGGAAAATTTGGAGTTGCTTTTGCTTCTTTTATACCTTTGCCAATCATAGCAACATATTTACCATTTGGGTCCCCTTCACGATCTTTTTTGTCGCTGTGAAGTGCTTCTTTAGAGAGGTATGTGCTATTGAATTATTTAATAATATTGTAATGATTTACACACATATGCATCTATTGTTGTGTATTGTTTGATTTAAAAAAGTTTAAATTCTTATAGTAATTACAAAGTTTGTTGTGTACATGACTAAACTATTTGCAAAAATATAAGGAGACTCTATTAAAACTAACTATTGATATGGCTAAATCATTTGCAATTTTTCTATATGTAGTTGATGCAGCATCAAGTTATTTGTGCTACATTTTATATTATTATTGATTTATATTATCGTTATTCATTATGAGTGAACCTTAGTTTCCTATTTGAGGTTGAATACAATGATTAATACGGATAGTTTGGATTAATCATTATATTTAATTTTGGATTAATACGGACATGCATGCATAATACTACCTTGTCTATATAATAGAATAAGATAAATGGATCGAAGTTGGATGACTACAATTCGAATCATTGACGAATATGAGAAAGGTGTTGAAGAGTTTTTGGAATTTGCTCAATGATCTTGTAAGGATGTCAATGGAAAATATTATTGTCCATGTGTTAAATGCTTGAATGGAAGACGACATATAGTGAAAGACATATGAAAACATCTACTTTGTGATGGAATTCTTTTGAGTTATACAAAATGGATATGGCATGGTGAATCAACACACATGGCAAGTGGGTCCGAGACAAAAGAGGTTGAGGTAGAAATGGAAGATATGATAGAGGAAATGATTCGTGACGTTGGCCAAGAGTCTTTTCAGCAAGCACATGCACCATTGTATGATACATTGGATTGTAATTCAAAGATGCTTTTGTATCCAAGGTGTGGTGTTAAGTTGACACGATTGTCAGCAGTGTTAAATTTGATCAATTTGAAGGCAAAATATGGGTGGAGTGATCAAAGCTTCAATGGATTACTTGTCGTGTTGAAAAATATGCTTCCAGTAGGTAACATGTTGCCAAAGAATCACTATGAGGCGAAGAAGATCTTGTGTCCTGTGGGTATGGAGTACAACAAAATAGATGCATGTCCAAATGATTGCATCTTGTATAGAAATGAGTTTGTAGATATGCCAAAATGTCCCAAGTGTGGGGTGTTACGGTACAAAGTAAAGGATGACAATGACCAAATCTAAAAAAAATGCAAATCAGCTAAGGTGTTATGGTATCTTCCAATCATTCCAAGGTTCAAGCGTCTGTTTGCTAATATGGATGATGCAAAAAACTTAATCTGGCATGCAAATGAGAGAAAAACATATGGAAGAAGAAATCAATATTCTTTGATCTCCTTTATTGGTCCGATCTCGATGTTAGACATTGTATTGATGTTATGCATGTTGAGAAAATTTTTTGTGATAATGTAATCGACACGCTTCTTAACATAAAAGGCAAGATGAAGGATGACTTGAATGCTCGACAGGATCTCTTTGAGATGGGAATACGCCAACAATTACATCCAAGGGTTAAAGGTAAACGAACATATTTACCACCCGTATGTCATACTTTATCAACAAAAGAGAAATCAAGCTTTTGTTAGTGTTTGCAAGGTGTGAAAGTGCCACAAGGATACTCTTCAAATGTTAAGAGCCTTGTATTAATTAAAGATAAAAAATTAGTAGGCTTGAAGTCCCATGATTGTCATGTATTGATATAACAACTTCTTGCTGTGGCGATCCGTGACATTTTGCCTATCAAAATCAGGCATGCCATAACTCGCATTTGTTTGTTTTTCAATGCTATATGCAGCAAAGTAATTGACCCTCAAACGTTGGATGAGTTGGAAAATGAAGTTGTTATTATCTTGTGTCACTTGGAAATGTATTTTCCCCTTTCATTTTTTGATATCATGGTACACCTAATTGTCCATCTAGTGAGGGAGATTCAACTGTGTGGCCCAGTTTATTTACGGTGGATGTATCCAATTGAGTGCAACATGAAGATCTTAAAAGGATATACCAAGAATCATTATCTCTAGAAGCATCTATTGTTGAAAAGTATGTTGCAAAAGAAGCCATTGAGTTTTGCTCGTCTTACGTTACAAGGGCAAAACCTATTGGAATTCCTATGTCCCGTCACGAGGAAACATGAGAAGGAAAGGGATCACGTGGTTTACATGTTATCACTATGGATCGAAAGGAATTAAATCAAGCACATTTATATGTATTGAATAATCTACATGTAGTGGTCCCATACATAACTTCTCACAAAGCCTTTGTGAAGGCAACACACCCAAAAATGAACAAAATATCATTGGTGCACCAGCATAATAAAGGTTTTTTAAAGTGGTTCAAGGACCCAATCCTTCGTGAAGATGATCCTCCTGATATATTGAAAATGTTAGGAAGTGACCCAAACTTAAATGTGGTGACTTGGAAAGGATATGACATCAACAAGTACTTATTCTACACAAAGTTACACGATGATAATAGTATAGTGCAAAACAGTGGTGTAAGTGTCTAGTCTCACTCCGAACACTACTTTAGTTCAAAAGACAACAACCCTGTCCTTGCTTCTCTAGCTTACTTTAGAGTTATTGAAGAAATTTGGGAGTTGAATTATACATCATTCATAGTGCCACTTTTTAAGTGTAAATGGGTTGATAGCAACACTGGTGTGCGGATCGATGATTTCAGTTTTACTCTAGTGGACCTTAAAAAGGTAGCTTATAAAAACGAGCTTTTCATCATGGCTGAACAAGCAAAACAAGTGTTTTATGTCCAAGATTCGTGTGATGCAAGGTGGTCAATGGTTTTACAGGGAAGAACTATAGGTGTTTGTCATGAAAAAAATGATTTAGCATTTGATATTTGTGGGAGTCTTTATTTATCTACACATATGAATACTTGAATACTATCATTGAAGAAGATGAAGTAGACGAAGTGCATGCGAATCGCGATGATCACAATGAAAGGTTATAGGAGAATAATCCTACTTGAAATCATTTAACAAGTGTAATGTTTTTATTATTTTAAACATATAATTTGTATTGAAAGTCTTTTACATTCATTACTAAGCTTGTATATATAGTACAACATTAATTAACTTTCTTTTTTTATTTCTTGGACATGTAGATGGATTCACCACTGAGTCCCCCTCCTCCTATTGAATCTCCTACAAAGTCAAAGTCGATGTATAGGGCTAGAAGTGTCACATGACTGAGGGAATTAACCGTGAAAAGAATGAGAGGAGAGAAGCTACATGTAGTTGTTGATGTGGAAAATGGCCAAGTTTTAGGTCATTTGGGAAAGAAATTGAGGACGTACTTGGGAGTAATTGCTAGAGAGAAACTTTCTATATTATATCTTTCATGGGAAAATATTCTGGAATGTGAAAAGAACTTGATATGGAATGACATTCTGGTATTTCAACTAATTTATCAGTTTTTTTAATAATTTCATCTTTTATTTATCTTGTTATTGACTAATGTTTTATTGTGTCTTTTTTATGTAGTCATATTTTGATATTCCAAATGCATCTCAATGCAAGAGAAAGATCATGCAATCAATGGGAACAAGATGGAGATCATTTAAGTCCTCCTTGACTAGAGACTACATTTATGAGAAAAAGAAAGATATTGAGGGAATTGATTACACTCCATGTAAGAAATATGATATAGAGGAGGATACATGGAAGAAATTTGTTGAAATCCGAGTAACTAATGAATGGCAGAGTTAGTTGCAGTTGCCTTTTTTTATTTGTACAACAAATCTTTTGTTTTAGTTTCATGTATATTGTTGTATTAATTCTATTTTTTTTATATAGAAAATTAGAAACAAAACTAAGCAGATTCAGCAAATAAATAATACCCTTCATATATTGTCTCGAGGTGGTTATGACCATCTTATTGAGCAGTTGATGAAAGAAAAACGAAAGAAATTAGAAGAGCAATCATTATTATCTAGAAGTGATTCTATCATTGACCCTCCATCTCCTCCTTCCCAACATCTTAAATGGAAGATGGCCCAGACAAAACGATCTAGGGAAATGACATCGGAAGCGACGCGCGAGATTGCTGACAAGATTGTATGTTAATTTATTTTTCATTTAAATATAGTTAATAAGTACAAAATTTGATGAATGTATCTTTAACTTGGTTGTAGAATTCCCTAGAAAAGCAATCGTCTCAGGGGACTTTTGTTGCTAATGGACGTATGGATATACTAACTACTGCACTAATGCGACCTAAGCATCATGGTCGTGTGCGTGTCGCTGGACACGGTGTCACCATCAACCAGTATTGGGGACCATGTTCGAGAAACTCTCAATCTTCTGGTTCATTCAACGCACAACAATTGGTTATACTGACACAACAAATCACAACTTAGGTGACTGAGGAAATGATCAGTAGGTTTAGCTAAATGCAGTCTGAAGGTGGTTCCCAACAACCATTTTCTTTTCTGCACCCTGACATAGGTGACACAGGTCCTTCTAGTGCACGTGTTAGCACAAAGGGAAGTTGTGCTGCTAATATCAATGATCCATCCACAAATGGTCCTCACACTGAGATGTCAGAACAATGTAGGCTATATATTGACGAGCAACCTCTTTGCCTAGTGGCCCATGGGAAAGTGTATGAGGGTGCAACAACCGTACACCTTGTACGTTTGACGAATCAAACAGTGAAGGTTGAGATTCAAAAGGTTCTTGATGTTAATGCTCTAGTACCCATTCTTACGGAAGAAGTTCAGTTAGTGGGACAAGCATTAAACACTTTCCTTACTTAGCTGAGGAGACTTATGAAGAGGACAAAGGAGGTATTTATTTCAATTAGTATTTTATTTACATACATTTCTTAACATAATTAAATTGTGTATATTGATTTTGTAGGATTGTCAAAAACCATAAAAACTGGTCTCAAAGAAAAAAAAAAGACAATGATGGTGTCTTACATAGATTGATTGTAGTGAGTGAGTCGTACTATGATGAGCCATTTGAGTTGTCATGGGATGCAACCATTTTTGGTTTAAACTGCCACCACTTGTCGTTGTACATCACCTACAATGATCTCCTAGATCTTACTATGGGCAACTGACGTTTAAACATCTCTATTATACAATTGTGAATTGTGTAAGTACATTTTAATTATTTATAAATTTAAACATTTTTATTATACAATTGTCAATTTAATTAAATTCATTGTACTTCATTTACAAATTTAATTTATTTATAAAACCATAGGTTTATGCATAAGACAATGATGGATCTAGACTTGAATTCTGTGTATGGTTTCCTTGAGCCTCAAAGTATTTAGAAAGCTGGATGCAACAGAGTTGAAGTTGAAAGTTACATGAAAAGTTGGATGCGGGAATCATGCAAAGAGATTTACATGGCACCTTACCGAAGTTGAAAGTTACATGAAAAGTTGGATGCGGGAATCATGCAAAGAGATTTACATGGCACCTTACCTAGATGAGTAAGTAATAATTATATAAGTAAATCTAAATAATGTGTACATGTTATAACTAACTATTCTCAAATTCAGTCAATACTAGCAACTGATAGTCACCTGTCCTAAGGCCAATAATGTGATGCTGTTTTGTTCCGTGCAAAGGAAATGTGACCCATAATTCAAATCCATTTGTCAAAGGTAAACTTTATTATATATCCATTCCTTATTTGAACATTTTTTTCCTTCAAAGTTGATATATCTTGATTTTTCTTTTAACCAGTGTTATAAAGAAATTGAATAAAGGCAAAAAAGACAAAACAAAACCTGATTGGATTGTTTTACTGGTAAGTAATTTTTAGAGAAACTTGAATTTATGAAACTATATTTTGTTACTTTGTATAATATATGTGGGAGTAAATAATCAAAATATATATTTCAATTAGTGTAATGTACAAACTTGAAGCACTGAATGTGGCTATTATGTCATGCACTAGATGGAAACCATAATAAAAGGACGTTTCACAAAGAGTTGGACAAAGGTAATATAATATTTATTTACTTTTGACAACATAATTACATGAAGTATTTATTATTTGATAACCATGTGTCTCACTAACCGTGATTATCTTACATAATTGCAGTTCTTTGAAGATAAACATCCAATTGAGTTGACCAGAATTAAAGAAATTTGCATCATGTTGGCATCATATGTCTTTGTGATACTTAGTATAAAATGCTTAATGTAGTATTAACATACAATATTCAGAATAGGTGGTATTTTCTTAACAGAAAATAGTTTGTGTTCAAGCACAAACAGAAAATAGGGGGTTTTGGCATTAAACGTCTTAAAATAGGGGGTCTTTAAAGATGGTTTAGATCATAACTTTCTTGAAAGGGAGTCTTTAAAGACTATTGTTATCATAGGTGTCTTGAAAGGGAGATATTTAAAGACGGTTAATAATTAAACTGTCTTTAAAAGAGTATCTTTAAGGACGACTTTGAGGATAATTTTTGTCTTAAAAATGGGGATCTTAAAAAACTAATACTAAAAAATCGTCTTAAAATAACAATTTTTAAAGACAGTTGAATCATTCTTTCAAGATGGTTAAGTTATTAATCGTCTTAAAATCATAAGCTTCTAAGACAGATACTGACTATCTTGAAAGGGTGTCAAAGACATCTTGAAATCGTCTTGAAAAGGCTTTCAAAACCGTCTTGGAAGCCCTTTTTTATAGTAGTGTGCCAAGCCGAGTGGACCCTTCCAGCCAACTCCTCCATCCTTGCAACCGCGATCCACTCCCATGGGCACATCAGATTCGCCTACGTGACGCTCTTGAGCCGCGACGTGGCATTGATGAAATCCCAAAGCTTGGCGTCACTGTTAGGTCTACAGCGGAAGACATCACGTAGTAGTAGACAAAAATTTAATCCTAAAACCACTAATTATATATAACTTTGGATTTTTTTTTCACTCTCTCCCTGTCTATGAAATAGCATATCTAGTAAACATTCTGTTATGATTTTTAAGATAATCAAAAAGATTTGTTTATTATGTATAGTCATTTTACAATGTAAAGATTCAAATTAAATATTAAATATATTTAAATTAATTGATAATATTAACAGTACATTATCATTGAATTTTAAATTTTTAAACTTTTGTTTTTATAAATTAAAAAGTAAAATAAAATTTTGATAGATAATCTTCTTCCTGCGTAATAAGTTGTGTTGAAAAAGTAATTAAACTAGAATTTAATGAATAAAAAAGTATTGGGTCATATAATTTATAATTAAAATAAATATTTATAAAATAAGCAATTGTTAGATAAATTTAAATAAATATATTATAAAAATAAATAATTATTTATTTTATTAAAATAAATATTTATTTCGTGAAATAAATTTAAACGAATCAAATTTTTATTGATTTATTTCTAAAGGAATGAATAAACAAGTATTATTGTGTTGAAAAAGTAAACGAATTAAAGTTGCATGCAGTTCACTCATCTTACCATACATTGTCGTATCCCCCTCCAAATCCAAATCATTCCCCATAGTCTCCGCTTCTTCTTCTTCTTCTTCTTCTTCCTCCTCTCCTTCTCCATTTTCAAACTCTCTCTCTCTCTTGTTTCTCTCTCCTCCTACGGTGGCAATGGAGGACCTATGGAAGCGCGCGAAGACCTTCGCCGAAGAGGCGGCGAAGAAATCCCAAGCACTCACCCCTTCCTCCTCCCGGATCGCCGATCTCGTCTCCGAAACCGCCAAGAAATCGAAGGAGCTCGCCGCCGAGGCCTCCAAGCAGGCCGACGTCCTCAAGTCCGCCGCGCTCCGCCAGGCCGACCAGATCAAGTCCTTCTCCGACACCATCGCGATTTCTCCGCAATTCGCCGCCATTGCCTCCGCCGCAACAGCTGCCACCGCCGCCGCACCTCCCTCGGCCACACCAGAGGAGCTCGAGAAGTTCGGCGTCACCGACGACCTCAGATCGTTCGTCAAGGGCCTCACTTCCGCCACCTTCCAGCACTTTCCTCTCAGTTCCGGTGATTCTTAGAAACGAATTTTTGAGAATTTCTGTTTATTTATTTTTTAAAATAAATAAATTATTTGAGTGACTGCTGTTGGAAATGTAGATGAATCGGAGGCCTCTGATGTGACCACTGTGGGATCCAATATTCGGAAGGATCTCAATGAGTTTCAGGAGAAGCATGCCACTCTCGTTTTAACTACTGTTAAGGTAAATTGAATTCACCTTTTTTAAATAAATAAAAAATTGTTTAAAATTGGATCCCTTGTGTGGGGGAAATTGCGTTGTGTTTTTAGTTGAGTTTAATAGACATATGCATTATTAGTATTATGCTTTAGTTTTACACGATCAATCAATAGCAAATCATATGACTTTTGAGGTTGATAATTATACAAGTCAACAAACTTTCTATACATGAAACTGATGAAAGTTTGTGATTGAATGAATGTAGTATTATTTATTCATATTTGTTTATCTATTATTTTTGTTATTATTATTAGGGGTTTTGGCTACTGTGATTGTTATTCCTTTTGAACAAAGAAGATGGTCATAGAGAGAAGGCCCGTTTTTGTTTTTTTTTATAATTGCGTGTGTTAATGTGATGCATTTCACATTTTCACTTCAGATGTTTGTTTTAGTTATGTGGCAAAGGGGAAGAGCAGAGAAATTACACATTTATAATCATGGTGTGTCATTGTGATTTCCTTATAATGCATTCCGCTTCACATGTTTACATTAGAAAGATGCTAGAGGCATGTGTGTGAGTCTTGCAGCATAATCAAGAGGTGAATGTATTTCCCTGGTCATTTTTGTGCTTACTTCCATGTCATGTGTTTTTATTCTTAATTTATTGGTTGGTGGTAGCTGGTAATGTGGTGTCTTGCTGGTGAGCATTGTTAATCCATCTGCTCCCTACTAGTATAGAGAAACTTGTCTAGTGTATCCATTGCCCTGTTACCGTATGGTGATTAATTGAGTTTTATTTCTCTATGACAGTTGTTTGTGATCGAGCTAATTTGTTAAAAGTGACACCTACCTCTTTATATTGAAATAATGTGTTATCATTTACCACACCTGTAATGCTAATATAGCATGAGGACTGAAAAAGACTTGTGTATTTGAAAATGCTAGTTATCACAAGCTTTCTATTAATGGTTTATGCATTTTACAACTCTGTTGCAGGAAATTTCAAGATTGAGATATGAACTATGTCCACGGGCTATGAAAGAAAGACACTTTTGGAAGATATATTTCACACTAGTCAACACTCATGTGGCTCCGTAAGTACTGTATCATGTTAATAATCCATATACTATGTTAAATTTGTCAATGAAGGTGGAGACAAGTATTTCTATTTTATGAAGTATTTTTGTTTAACTCCACTCTAATTGCTTCTTTACTCTTCAAAGAATAATATTTACATAAACCAAAGACGTACAAGAAGGAAAAATAGAAAATATGCTAGTGATCAAAGGGAAATCTTTTCTGCTGGCTTGTGCTATGTATTTTATGTTTTTAATCAAATTGTTCTAGAACAATGTTAAAATAATATAAGGAAAAGGGAAGAGAGGTAATGTGTTGGAACAACTTGTCATTATAAGGATTTAGATGTTGTACAAACTGATTAGTCTTTTGTTTATCTTATTTTATATGCAAATGTGTATTAGGATATATCTGTTCTTCTTTGAAGTCAGGATTCTAGGCTATCTTTCCAAACAGGACTTAAGCTCCCATTAAATTTGCCATCAATATACCACCGGTGTAAACCCACGAGATGGGATCTTCACCCTTTAGACTCGCAGGCTAGGCTAGTCCTGGCACCCTTTCTGTGCTACTATGTTCAATTAGAGTTGTATGCATCGTTATCAATCCCTGAATAGTGGCTCAGAGCAGCTGACTCCAAAACTGGCATAGCAGGACAGTAGATAGTGAATGGTCACTATTATGAAATTTATAGATATAAGTTAAGTAATTTATATTACATATCCTAAATTTTCTTTTAAAAAAAATACACAAAATAAAGGCATTCTTAATTAATAATTAAAATTCATAATTTGATGTCAAACACAGAATTTAATAACAAGAGTCAAGTAATATAAAAGGAAAAATAGAAAGTATAGAAAGAAAGGGCAACATAAGGTTACCTATCTGAACACAACAATGAAAGATAAAACATAATATAGACATGCTGAAAAAAAAATAGAACATAGACCTCTTTGTGACGGGAACAGAACAGAGCCCAGAGGATGTCAACAGAGTAGAGACCACAGAACAGTGTGCCAGAGTTCCACAGGTTGTGGGTTGCCCACCATGCCCAGAAACCGCTTATGCACTTAAAATAGACATGCATGCTTCTGTATTCATTTTGTTGTTCTTAGCAGTATCTGTTGAAGTTTTGACTATTTTACTATGTCTGGATGTTTCAAATATAAGTTTAGATTCCAGTGTATGACTTGTTTATATGGGATTTAATTCATAGTTTTGTGTCTTTTTGCTCCTGGCTTCATGAAGTAGATTTAAGCTGATTGCCTGTGATTCTTCTTATGTTGAAGTTATAGTAATGCAGACTACCATTATTTATGTATGATGATCCTTGGCTCAGCATAATGTTTTTGGAAGAACTTCGAATGTGGAAGATAAATCAATTTAGTAGAGTATAAGATCAATTGAAAAATGAAACTTTAAAACCGAAAACAGTGATGATATTCTAATATTTGCCAGAATTCTAACTGTGCTTATTGGTTTTTTTGTTATGAGGGAAGTGTTAAGGAAGCCTCATTCTATAATTTTAATGTTACAATCAGGTATGAGAAGCAATATATGGAGGAGGTTCAGCTTAGAGAGTCAGCAGAGCAGAATGTGGATACTAAGGTAGATCAACCTGCTGTTACTGGAGGAACTGGTAAGGCAGAAGCAACAGGGAAGAATGTGAAGGGTAGACCTTCTAATTCATCCTCTACTGAGCAAGACTTGGATACATTTCTTCTTGGAGATCTTGAAGACAGTGATGAAGCTCCAGGTATATATTACTCAAAGCCTGTTTAGATTTTGTTACATAAGTATACAGTCTAGAATTACTTATTGAGTTTTGAGTCTCGAATCAGTGACTTAAATTTTGCACATTATGTACACAAGCATGAGCCATTCCACTGTCAATTACCATCCTTAAGATTATGACATGTTTGGGATGACATTGCCTTTGATGGTTAACGTATCTGTCACAATCTTCTATGAGCTTGTTATTCTGTCTACCTTCATAATGATATTATCATTTCCATCTTTCAGATGATGGCGAGGGCAGTTTTGATGATGATTTTGATAAGATTGGCAATTCAGTAAGTGCTTTTTACCTGGATCCACTATGGTTTTTTGTTTTCTCTCTTTTAATATTGGAACTTTCAGGATGTTGAAGATGAGAAGCATATGAAGAAAACTTCTGAAACAGTATAGGATTCCCAATTATTACTTTTGATTGAAAAAGTAAAAAAAAAATGAAGTTTGCTGCTTGCAACTATCCCTGAGATATCAATCAGTGAAAAACGTAAAGACAAAACGATTGTAGCAGCCTGGAATTAAAAGAATGGTGCCTGAAGCAGTGTGTAGATTTGGTGAATTGGTCAGAAAAAAACTGAAAGTAATTCGTCATTGTTTATTTGTTT
Source organism: Amphicarpaea edgeworthii (assembly GCA_014843725.1). Classification (NCBI taxonomy): domain Eukaryota; kingdom Viridiplantae; phylum Streptophyta; class Magnoliopsida; order Fabales; family Fabaceae; genus Amphicarpaea; species Amphicarpaea edgeworthii. The sequence goes on from CM026329.1 coordinate 4,494,455, forward strand.
ACCTTAATACCCTCTATATAGTTGTGCTGAGCCCTGTTGCCTTGTACAGTTGACCTTATTCGTTGATGTTACTTTCAATTTGTAAACTGTGCTATAGAACTCTACGAACATATTCTCTTCTTTTTCATTCAGTGATAATGTAAAATCACATTTTTGTTTTTCTCTTGCAATCAATACTCACTGTCATCACTACAATCTCTGCAATCTGCATTGCTTCTGTAGTTAGAAGTGTTCACCAGTTGATTTGGTTTTAGTTTAGGACAAAATAAAATTTAAATTGATTTGTATTCAGTTAGATTGGTTTGGTTTTAAAAAGAAAATTACAGCCAATTCGAATGACAAATTAAAATTGAAAAAACGTAAACTTACGTAGATTAAAAATGAATAAAATGTCTTACAAATAGCAAAATAAATAAATAAAAATACATACTTATATAAACAAAAAAATATTACAAGAACCAAAATTGAAAAAAGACAAACTTATATTAATAAAAACATATTTAACCCTAAAAGATATTAAACATTCCATGCATACACATATCTTTGTGAATATTAAATGAGTACAAAAATTCTTTACTCTGTTTAAACAAAAAAAAGACAAAAAGTAACAAGGGTGTGGGAGTGTTGCAAGTTATTGGTGGGTGCCCCCAAAGTTTGAGAGCATAGTGTTCTTAATGTTTGTCATCAACTTGTTTTTCCCTTATCATTTGCCCTAGAATTTTGGGTCGTCTTTGAGTGCATCAAGATCAGCATAGTACTGTGTGATCCACTTTTTGATTATCTTAACCTCTTTCTTTCGTTGTTCCACCAACCACTGTGGATCGCTTTGATTTGCCCGCAGAATATCCAGGCAATGAGATCCTATAAATTTTATTAATGTTCATCAGCCATATATATGCTAATTAATATGCTATCACTTGATTGTTTTAACTTTTAATAGAAACTGATTAAAAAAATTAGGTTAGCCTTAAATATGCATTACATAAGAATTACTAGCTAAAACAGTTTGATTATAACTTTATTTTATAAGTTTAAAGGTGAAACACCTATATAATCCTCTAACTTTTTATAAATACATAATTGTGATTGTTTGATAATATAATTTACCTGTATCACCTTTAAACTTTTATAAAAATAAAACCAATTCATTTTCCTAACTTTAAATTATTTGTTCGCATTAAAAGTTTATTTTCAAATTAAGATAGGGTGTTAAATTAATACTATTATCAGATTTTATTTTTTAACAAATACTATTATCAGATTGAAATTGCTAGTAGTTTACAATTGATAAGTACCATTGGCTTAATTGCAAATGAAACATTCTTGGAAACTATCTAATGATGCGATTGACATTAATACATGGATTCCTCTTCTTGTACATTTGTGAATTGTGATTGTCCTAACACGATCGCTCATTAAATAAACAATATACTATATGGCATCTAATGTATGTCATTTTTATTTTTTTATGCTTTTATTAAATTATGCTCGAAACTGTGCATAGCCGTATCACATTATATTGTATATATATAGTGCCTTGAGATTCTAAAATAAATAGAAATTAAAGTATACTCCATAAAGAAGCTACCAAGATAGCATACGTACCATTAACTGTATGAACGGCAACAATGCTATCTGATATGTTATCAAGAACCCTGAAATATAGACGATTAATCATACAAAGGCTGTATATTTTAAACTATTTTTAAATTGAAACAAGAAATTCTAAAATATTAAGATATAAGAAAAAGACGATATATTGTGAGCGTAAATATAACTCTACACCGTCATTTATTTGCAATATATTATACGCGAGAAGTCTATTGAGTTTTATAAAACATCTTAAAAATACCAATAGTGAATTGTGATGGAACGAAAATGTAAAAAGTATTTTATGGTGTTTAGTGCTTACCCGCCAATACTATATGGGTCCCTTAGGCCATTGGAAAAAATAATGTTGCTACCAAATCTTCGAAGGACCATTTTAATATTCTGCATTATAAGGCAGTTTCCAAGTGTCAATGCAATTGAAGACAAATTTCTTGTAAATGTTACAACAAACATAGAATTAATTAATAGCTTTTGGAGAATAATGAATGTTACAATGGAAGAGAGAAGAAACTAAAGAGCACTTACATGGCCTCCATAGTAAGTAGTGACCCAATGAGGACGAGGTGAGACACCAAATTGTTTCTTGCAACCTTCGACATACCTCGTTAGGTTATAAGGATTAGCTTCAAACATTGTATCGTTTCCTATGCCGATTGGTATTGCCATTTCACTACATGTCTGAATTAATGTACACACACAAGATTAATTATTAATATTAAATGTAAAATAAATAAATAAATAATGCTAAATCAAATCAAATTTATTCAATCAAACAATGCAAAACTCATAATTAATCATGGAGCTAATCGGTGCGTGGTAGCTCTTCAATTTAATGACATCCACGAAAGAAAAAGTAAAATTCATTCATATTTTTTTTAGTGATGAAAAGGACTTGAACCTAGTCATCTTGTGGTTTGGAGTATGCCTTAAAAATTCTTCCTTTTTATCATGATTTTGGTAATCAAGACATTGGTACGATGTATTCATTGACTTTGTCGATGGCTAATCTCTATTGAAGAATTTAACTGATCACTTTAATATGATTCTTCCATCTCAACCATGTTTTTAATCACAAGGTTTGAACTCAAAATCTTACTTAAGAAAACAGATTTCAATAAACATGTTTTATCCTCGTTTCTTTGTTAGTTTTTATTTTTATTAAATATCTTTGTTATTAATCAGAGGTATATGTAAATTCATCCTAAAAATTCCACCAACTTTATGATAGTAAAACTGATTTCTAATTACTAAGTAACAACAAGTTAAAAATATCATTCAAATTCTTCCATATCATTGTATCTTAATTCTCCAAGTTTTTCGCTTTCTTAAACAATTATAGGGCATGGGGTACCCCTTTATGATCGACTCATCGACTAGTCTTGCATAGAATTATCAATGCAAACCTAATTCATTAATTATCTACCCTACACTTTTATATTTCTATTCCAAATTACGCTTAAAGCAATAGTTAATCAATTGCAGCCATTCATCGGAACAAACTCTCAATATGATATTGGCAATCTATATTTTTTTTTTGTAAAAGAACTTTTTTATATGAAAATTATTAGAAAGTCGATCTCATTAGACATAGGTATAATCAATAATGATAAGAAGGTAGTTAGTAGTCGTAGACGAATAAATAACGATATACAACCATATTTTATTATTTTTCTCTTACTTAAGGAAACACTTTCGTACGTACCATTCAATGTATTTTCGTTGGAAGGTCATGTTCATCATAATATGATACTATCTAATTTAATTGAAAGAATTAATGCTATTACCAAATTACAAGCAAAGAAATTAATTAAGGTAAAACACATACCACTTTGTAATTAAATTAAATAGAAATAGTAATTTGGTCAGATGATTTTAAAAAAATAAAAGTAATGTAAAAAGTAAATTATAAATGAACGATAATGTAAAATTATATTATACTATCAGTACTTCACCATTAAACTCTGAAATAAAGTTGATTACCTGCCATCTCCATCCCAGAGTTGTCTCGGTTACATTAGCTGGGGCATTGACGTTGCATGTGGTGTTTCCTGTAAGAGCCACAAGACCTGCATATATCTTACTTAGGATATCATCACTTCCATGATGATCAATGCCACCACAAATCACACTAACTGGGTATCTTGGTGGTCGATTGTATTGAGCCGCATACGCATATGTAAACCTTAGGAAATTGATCAATTCATAAGGTTGCTTTAATGTGCTGCAAAATGTTACACTGTGAATGAGTAAATGAAATTTAAGGCTTAATTAATTAACAACACCAACAAAGAAGCAAGCTAGCAACACTCTTCTATACTCTTTAATGTATTATTTATTGTAAAGGTAATGTTGTTTTAATAAATAACACCTTCTTGCAACAATTTTTATGAGGAGAGAAAAAAAAAAAAAAAGTGATGGAATGAGATGACTAACATGAAGGTTAACGATAAAAGAAAAAAAATGAATTATGAAAAAATATTTTGATTTAATAGTACTTTTGATCTACTTATTAATATTGTCAATTTTTTTTTGTGAAATAGGTATTTATTATTTTAATTATATATTTCTAAATTTTCATCAATATTTAATAGACATGTTAACATGATACTTTATTACATATTCTTTCATGCTATTAATTTTGAAAAACTTAAATTATAATCAGAATTAGTTTTGTTTAGGTAAATTTATTAAAAAGTGATTTGAAGATAATTAATTTTATTTGAATGTAACCAAAAAATAACTTTTACATGTTAAAAAGAGTGTAAAAGAAAAAATAAATTATTAAAAAATAATCATAAACAATAAATTTTCAACTTCATCAAAATCATTTTTTTTAAATAATATTTATTTTAAAAAAATAATATTTATTTTTTAAAAAATTAATATTTATTTTTTTATATTTAAGTTGGATTTCCAAAAATCTTATATTTTTTTTTGTTAAAACAGTTGAAATTATTACAAAACAGCTGAAATGTTATGCGAACAAAAGGAACTCTAAATGTCAAGTAAATTATTAAAGTAAAATTGGACAATTAATACAGTACGATGATCAAATTCATGCAAAAAAATAAAAAATAAGAAGACCAAAAATAATTTTTTATAATACTAGAAGGATCAAAATTCAAAAGTATAATTAAGTTAAAAAATTCATAGAATTTTTTAGTAAAATGTAACATTAGTCTTGTCATAAGATGAAATTCACATGGAGTGCGAGTTGCAAGAGTGCGACTGCAACCCACATCATTAATAAGTTTTAAATAAATTTCATCCTATAATAATATTAAAGAATGAGAACAGTGACTTATACTGGCAAGTGTTGAATCTGTGGCTGAGAGTCACTAGACCATTTGGTTGAGAAGCTACTCTGTGGATTTCAGACCAAGACTTCAGTATAGTTTCATAGCATGTCTCACTGGCTTCCTGCAAATCACTTCACCATCAAATTAATCAATCACTTCATACATTGATTTCATGAAAAAGTAAACAAATAAAAGATGAAAACATCAAATAATGATAAATTAATTACTCTATAGTCTCTTGTGACAACAGAGTAGTAACCATTTTGTGGTGTAATCTTATCAAAGTAAAGAATGGGAGCTGATGAGGCCAAGGCACCAATGGTCAAGTGGGGATATTTGAGCCTAAACCATGAAGCAAGCACTGAAAAAAAAAAAACAAAGATATTTCCAAAATAATAAATTAAGTGTAAATAGTTACTGTCATCTTATAACAAATCATCATACATGATAATTTGATTCATTGACACTGAAAGTGCATAAAAATTAAACTCATTTGTCATGATTAAGGTAAAAAAGTTGGAACAACATGAATATGAATGAAGAGTACTAATGTGAGAAACTAACTTCCACCGTATGATCCTCCAATTACAACCACCGGGGAATTCTTGGCGTGTAATGTCTTCTTTACATGTTTGAGTATTGCTGCATAATCTGCCAAGGCTTGAGCTGAGTTGAAATACCCAATAGTGCTTGCATTCTTCAATGCTTCTTCCCTAGATCCAAATGGCACTGATTTCCCATAATACCGGTGCTAATGATAAAGGAAATTAAGAGTCACAACAATCCAATTAACTGTAGATAAAAGAAGTGTCAGCGACACTCTTTTTGATAATCTTAACAAGTGATTGATTAAGTTTTTTTTCAAAATCATCAATTTAAATAGATTTCATGCTTCACATGAGGATTCTTTTTCTTAATTAAGTTTTTTTTTAAAATTATCAATTTAAATAGATTTCATGTATCATATAAGGATTCTTTGATTAAGCTGTATGAAATACTAAATTGATGATTTGTAATAGACTTTTATCCATCACAAATAGATAGAGTATTTAAAAGAGAGGGAGAGTTGTTATTATCTATAGAAATACAATACCTCAATGTATACCAAGAGGGCATTGAAGGAAGCAGCGTTATCAGTTAAAAATCCAATGCCCTTAGGAGAGTTATCTATTGGTGCTTCAGCACCAAAGTATGCAAGTATAGGAGCACTAGAATTGGCACCACCCCAATAGTTGAAATTGATGAGATATCTTTGTTGAAACGTTGTGTAGCTTTCTGGTCTGTAGTTGAAGTGATCCAGAACCTGTTTGAAGTAAAATGTTTTGACATCATTCTCTGCATCAGTTGTTGCAACTGCAGGGTGGTCGTGTAGTGTTGTTGTTTCCCATTCAGGAATTGGACTCAACCTTGGAATTGTCAACGTGCTGTGTGTTGCTGCAGTGAGAAGGGTTGAGTGTGTGAGAAAATTCAAAAGAAGAAGAAGAAGAAGAAGCCATTTATGATGTTTCATTACAACAAAGGAGAAAGAAAGAATGGCTTTGTTTGAGGTTTTGGTTTCTTTTTCTTTTGAAGATGTAAATCAAAACGTTCTTATATATCTATCTGTAGCGCGTGATCTTTGGACCATGGTTTTGTTGAGAAGTTAATATCTACTTTATTCTTTAACTAATATCTTTAAAGCATTTATAAATAACCATTTTTTTTTTCATAAATTGATTGTTCAATTAAAATGACATTGTAAAATTATTTTTCTAGATATGAACTTTTCCTTCACAAGTTTCTGCTAATCTTTATTTGCTTTATAGACTTATAGTAGTATAAAATAGTTGCTAAAGCTATATCATGTTAAATTTATTCGGTTTATCAATCTTACGTAATTGAACAATTGACTCATGTTTAATATTCATTAAAAGAAACATTTAAAGCTGTTGTTGAATCAGATTATATATCAACAACATATTAAATAATAAATATAAAGAAATGTTCAAGTTATCTATGCATAAAAAAATGTTATAGAATTAAATGAATTAAAGTTAAATAAAAAGATTACCATTATAATTTTTCATGTTAATAAATTCGATATATTTTGGAATAAACACAATATAATATAAAAACTGTTAATTATTTATAATCTATTGATTTAATGCCTGGAATGTAGGTCACATGAAAAGGATTTTGCTTTAAAAATGGCCATAGACTCTGCATAAATTATTTCATGATGATCAATACATTGTGCATAACCAAAGACCAACCGTGTATGTTTGTTTTTCTGTTGAGAACTCCAAACAAATGATCAAGCAAAACCTACAAATTGTAGTTTTTTCACAATAAGTAACGTAAATACAAACATGCTATGAGACTATTTCTAATTGTCCCTCCTTAACCAACTTGTTTTGTATCTCTCAATACACAGACATCTTCTTCCAAAATGAGGGGTGCATACACCTAGTGTGATAGGAGTTCGTGAATTTGTGATTGAATAAAAATATAAAAGGGTTATTTTATATCTCTTATGCATGGTTATTTTTCTTTTTTATAACATCCAGACAAATTAAATTGATGACATTTGAAGTGTATTATTTTTTTATTTCTTTCAAAACACCTAAAAAAATATTTTGTTTTGACAGCAAATGAATCACTTATATTATTAATGCAAAGAAAATAATATTTATAATACAAATACTACACTTTGTTCGAATTTGAGAATCTTTGGTTTTACCATGGCATTCCGCCGCGCACTTGCACACCCCAAAAACACCACACTCACACTGACCAGCTCATGCCGCGGCATCATCACATTATTCACACCCTCTTCCTCCTTCTCTTCCGCGTGCCGGAGGCGGAGCCACTCTCCGGCGCCTCCGCAAGCTCCGGCGCCGGCGAAGAAGGTGCCGTTCACAGTTTCGGTTCATGGGAAGACGTGGCAGGACCCGTATCACTGGATGTCCAACACCGACGACCCGAATCTGCTGGAGCATCTCAACCACGAAAACGGCTACGCCGATGCGTTCATGGCCGATACACTCCAACTCCGTTCCACTCTGTCGTCTGAGATGAAAGCGCGATTGCCACCCTCCGTTTCCACTCCCCCTGAGCGTTGGGGACCCTGGTTGGTTTGGTTCTACCTTTCTCCTTTTTTTTTTTTTGTTTTATAAATTCTCCGTGTGAAAAATAAAGAGTAATGCACCATGTTAATCTCTTTGAAATTACGAACATGAGTTAGTTTAAAGCTATGTTCGACAAAACTAACTGGAAAGCTAGCTAGAAGCTTCTGGCTAAAATGAAAAGCTAGCTTGAAGCCGAAATTATAATGATGTCATCTTAGAGTATGTTTGGACAGAATTCTCTAGAAGGACTTCCCGGTGAAGAAATGAAATTAGCTTCTCCATCCATAAGTTAAAGTTAAAATTTGTTTCTCTAATAGCTATTGTAGAAATCCCACATCTTTTAGGAGAAGCTACATGAGATAGAGCTTTTACAAATTATCTATTATAGAAGTCAATTTTAAGTTAGAGAAGCTAATTTTAATTTTTCTTCTTATTTTTTTCCTCTTAGAAGTCATTTTAGAATAGTGTATCAAAACAGGCCCTTAATTCAAAAAGTTTCTAAACAATACTTATTGAGAAAATAATCTATGTATTTACGGGTTAAAAATTAAAATCTCATCTAATCACTAATTGTGATGTAGTATAGTATAGTAAGTTGGATCATACTGGGTGGCACAAGTGGTGGTGGCTTGTGTCCCTTAATAGTCAACTATGTCAAGAACTGTTGTTGGTGCAAAGAATTGGGGGCCACGTGCTTATATTTTTGTGTATTATGGTATTTTCTGAATAGATACTGTAGAACTAATATAAATGCAACTATAGAACTGTTGTTGGTGGAGTGAGAAAGTGCGAAACTAACTACAGCAATATACCATTTATCTGCACTGAGGCTCTTTTTGAGTATAATCGATTACATTTTTCACCTTCTCTTGATCAGGCTGTATTATCAGTACATTCCGGAGGGAGAGGAATATCCTGTACTGTGTAGGCGGTTGGAAACAGAGAGAACTGGTTGGCTGAAGAATGTTTTTCTTCACTATGGAATGATGAGACCAAAAAGGGAGGAGATTTTACTTGACTGGAATGAACTTGCAGAGAAATATGGTATGTTTCTTCCAGCTTCACCATTTTTGTTTTGTATTTCCATTTGTTTTCAAAATTGGTAATAATTGTGGAAGCTCTGGAGTCTGGACTTTGATTTTTCAATCGTTAATGGGAGCTGATATCAAACGTCTGACAGATCCTTGCTGTGTTAATTTTCATTGGAATGAGTTAAGTACTGGTTTACTGCATCTAGTGTTGTTGGTGAAATGTATCCTAATTAATTGAAACAGAATGCAGGCATGACATGTTTAGTTATTAATCTTGTTTCTCTTAGGTTTTAAAGGTTCACAAATTGGACCTTTGACCAGACTTCATGGGATAGTTTGTACTAGAATTCTTTAAATGTTAAATTTTGCTTGATGTTCATTTATTTGTTTGCTGATAATGTAGTCAACATTGCAGGGTATGTCAACGTTGAAACATGCAGAGTTTCACCTGATCACAACTACCTTGCATACACACTTGATATTTCCGGTGGGGAACGATTCACTCTCCAGATAAAAGACCTCAGAAGTGGATTAATAGACCCAAAATCTGAAGTTGATGGCGCTGTCAGCTTGGCATGGGCTCAAGATGCAAGTTCTCTGTTTTATACTCTATCAGATGAAAATCAACGACCTTACAGGCAAAATCTTATAATTGGATTTTCTTTTTGTCACTTTTCCGGGGTTGAGAAAAGGAATGTGTTTTAGCTTAAGATGCTTTCCTAACTGTCATTGTATTATGGCAGGGTTCTATGCAGAAAAGTAGGATATGATCATGTGGATGATCTCCCAGTATTTACTGAAAACGATTCCAGTTTTTGTGTGGACATAACAAGCACAAAGGATGGCAAATTCATTACTGTGAATTCAAACTCAAGAACTTCATCCGAGGAAGGAATTTATGTGTCTTATTATATGAATACATAATGAAATTATTCTTTTCTAGTGATATGTTGATCTTGATGCTTATGACAGGTTTATGTTATAGATTCGGTCAATCCATCAAATGGTTTACAAAAAATATGTACTCGTACTTCTGGTGTACAGTATTTTGTGGAACATCACTCTGGGTTATTTTATATTCTTACCAATGCTCCTATTCCTGATGCTGAATGGTCTGGTCAAGGTTATTACCTGGTTAGATGCCGAGTTGAAGATGTAGAGTCAGCTAATTTTCAGGTTTTGTGATCAGTTTCCCACATCTTAGTTCTTAGTCTCTATTATCTGTGCATCCATGTGTGATTCTATTGTGTCTCTAACTCCTGACTCCTCTGTTATGCTTGTGTTTCAACTTCAGAATATCATCCTTCCTGATAAAGATATGAGCTTATGTGATATGGACATTTTGAATGGATATCTGGTTCTTTTCTTCAATAAGAAAAGTCTTCCTCTGCTATGCTCATTGAACTTACCTATGCAAATTGATTTCAAGGTATGTGAATTGCAATTTTATCAGCATTTGTTGTTTACCACTTAATTGAAAGGTTTACGTCACCATGTTTTCTTCTAGTTTACCTCTGCAGCATCTAAGCCTTTTGATCCTGATGAATATGCCCTGTGACCTACAGAAAAGACAAAGGATACTCCAATATGATAACACAAAAGTGTTTGTCACTGCATTTCCTTTTGTAATTCCTGTCCTTCCAGGGCGTATGATGTTCAACCAATACTAATCTCATTTAGTAATTTGATGAAGTTATAGATATGTTTTGAAGAGTATAATTGAAATGGCCACAAAAGCAGAATCTATATTTCTGTTTTGGTGTATCTATAATTGTGTTGCAAGTTGAGTCATTAGATATTAAAGTATTCTGTTGCAATGACATGCACTGCTGTACCATGAACATGTCAATACTCAATAGTGGGTTTCAGTGCCTCTTATTTTCCTATTTCCAGAAGAGACCATAATATTATGTAAATATGAATCTTTATCTCCAAAGTGGTAGATGAACTTTGTGATGTGATCTTTTAACAGAGATTGTGAGCTATTTAGATATTTTCTGCAGCTGGTAGTTTGCAATTGACTCCTAGAATGTATCAGTGGCTGATTTTATATAAAGCTTCATTCATAACTAAACTATTTTATTCCAAATTTCCAATTAAAAACCTACATGCTTTAACATATGTTTGGCCTTGAATTGTTTTGTAGCATCAATTATATATTCAAGACCTGAAACCTTGGTACTTTCCTCTGCCATCAAATACATGCAGTGTCAGTCCTGGTTCAAATCATGACTTCCTCAACATGGTTTACCGTGTGGTGCTTTCATCACCTGTGGTATGACTACTAATAATTAGGAATGCAATTCACATATGAAAATTCAGTGATGATTTTCTTGATTCATCTGGTCATTAAATATGAATGTTCTTGTAAAGATTTTACAATTAATAGTCTACTAATATTGGACTTTGAGGGTGGCTCTCAGTACATGTGTCAGAATTCACATTCTTGATTATTCTAAAATTTATCAATATATGTATTTGGATGTCTGTTTATTACTTTGCTTTGCATAATTCACTTTGCCCCATGTAGAGGTATGATTTGAAATTTTGATTTTGATTTATATACAAAGTTCCTTTTTCAATGTAACACTTAGTTTAGCCTGCTTTGTAATGTCTAAATATATATTGTGACTGTTAAGCCAAACTACTTTTAAAATTGCCGTCCCTCAACATTTGCAGTAAAAAGAGAAGTCTTTTTTAACTTTATAGTTTGTCATATGTTGCTTCATTACATTATGTACAAAACTATAAGACTTGAAAAGAAAGATTTAGTTATAATTTTTACTGGTCAACTCCCCATCTATACATCCTGTTTTGCTATTACCCTTTATAATCTATATTTTGGTGACACTATAAATGCTATTTATTATAATTGTGGGAGATGAGCCTTTGATGTTTTCGATAGTATTGACTTGTGAGTTGTGACAATAGTTTAGCTTCAGATTTTGTAATTTTAGGGCATCAGTTATTGAATCAATTGTTGCATATTGGCACATCTCAAATCTACTCATTGAGCATACATAATTAGTAATTGTAATCTAAATTCATTAAATGTGTGTTGTTAAATAACCACAACAGACAATATCATAGAGAATTAGGCAATAAACCGTATATCTGAATACACTACAGAACATAGTTTATATAGACTTATTTGCATTTATTACAGAATATATTTTCATTCCTATAAACTATAATAATGACTAGGATATTCTGTCCTGTCCTAATTCTGAACACCTCTAAATCACTTATTCTGTTGCCTTATTTAAATGAGGATATCATAACTTGTTACAATAAAATTTCCCAACTAATAAAAATAAAATATAAAACCATTGGAGTTCCACCGAAAAGTGTCTGAAAGACAACTCAGGGATATTGGTGAAGTCGGGGAATATTGCTAGAAAGAGAGAGCTGGAATATACATCAGTCTAAGAAAGCAAGTTCCGACTTACTTAAAACCAACATTTGGAAGCTTCAAACTAATAATGAAATACAAAATTATTTAAACTTCAAAGAGAGAAAATTGCCCTAAATAGCCATTGGCAAAGATAACCATGGCACAAACATGCAACCAGCACATCACATAAAAGTCACCAAGAAGCACGCCGAAAAAGGACAGCGATATGATGGGCAACCGGAAAGTTCTTTCCAGAAAATGAACAACGATCAAAAGGCGGTGGCCGGGAAAACACGCTGGAAAAAGATGGTGGCAGAAATGGTAACCAGGATATTCATTACTGGAAAGTTTTTGGAAAATCGAAAAGACTATCGGAAAAGGTGGGGAAGAAGAAAGGGTCGCTGGAAACAGGAAATTGGTCAGCGGAAGAAGGGCGACACAAAAAGGTCCACCCCCGGTGGGGCACGATTTCCTTTTATCCCACAATTAGGCTTTTGATACCATGTTAAAATAGGAGAAACAGAGGGATAGTTGAGTGTAAACCGTATGTTAGAGTACACGAGGTGCTGTTTATATAGATTAATTGCATTAATGGTACATAAATAGAAAATATTTTGTTTCCTCTAAATCAAAGATTATGTTCCTATAAACTGCAATTATGAATAGAATCAAAATATTAATTTTGATTTCCAACATGTGTATTGCTACCTTGAAGGTTATCATTTAATGTTTATGATTTCGTTGAAGTATTATATCTTGCTGCTTTAACATTGAAACTTACATATTAAACTTCTTTCCCTTTGTTGGGTTTGGGTGAGTGAACAGATGCCGGATTTAATTGTTGACTATGACATGTCAAGGCATACATATTCAATTGTGCATCAAGAGGAAGTGAACTGTGATTCTGTTGGTCAGTCATGCATCCCAACTTTCGAGCTAAATAAGAATAAGAGTAAAAGTCAAGAGGCACACAATGATAACAAAGAGTGTGCCACTAACTTTAACTCCCAGAGATGGAAGGACTTTTCTCATGTATACTGTTGTCAGAGGGAGGAAGTTATTTCCCATGATGGTGTAAGGGTTCCACTAACCATTGTGTACTCTAGAGAATCTTGGAAGAAGGGTCAATCCCCAGGACTCTTAGTAGGCTATGGAGCATATGGAGAAGATCTGGATAAGAGCTGGTGTTCAGATCGCTTGAGTTTACTGGACCGTGGTTGGGTAGTGGCATTTGCTGATGTAAGGTTGGTTGCCTGACATTTTTATCTATAGTTCTGTTAGTTTGCTTTTAGTTCTTTCATATATGACACAGGCTTGTTTCTTATGATATACATGCAATTTGATTAATGAAATTGAATGTTTTACATGTTATGGCTTTGTTGACCATGACAAATGGGATGTGATTTTATTATGATTTTTTAAATTTCTATGTATGTTTATAAATTTTAAGTGTGTGACAACTTGTGTTGCACCAGAGGTGGTGGTGGTGGTGGAGGTACTTCATGGCATAAATCTGGGAGTGGATTAAACAAACACAATTCAATATTTGATTTTGTATCCTGTGGCAACTACCTGGTTAATGAGGGTTATGTTCAAAGTGATCTTCTTGGTGCTATTGGATGGAGCGCAGGCTGCCTTCTTGTTGGTGCAGCTATGAATATGCGTCCGCAGCTCTTCCGTGCTGCCATATTAAAAGTAAGTTTATATAATTGTGATTGTTGCATTTATGTCAAGGATAGCTTTTGAAATTTTCAGAGATGGTACAAGCAGTGAAAAGATTTTGGATATTTAAAATTTAAGCTCTTTAATTAGCACCATGTATCTACTGTTTGCAATGTTTTTGTCAGAATTTTAAAGACTAAACAATTGTCTCTTTTAAACCTTTAATGAAAGATGTAGTATATTAGATTTGGTAGTTGAAACTAGGAAGGCAGAAGTTTGAGGTTTGGAGAATTACTTCCAAATGTTTTCTTTAATGAATAACCCACTCTGTAAAATGACCTTTAGAGGACCAACATTAGCTTTTGGTACCCTGAAAGCATATTCACCGAGTCAGCCTGGAAATATATTATATTGCTCTTTGAATCTGTTTTCTGTCTCTCTCTCCCTCTCTGTGAAACATGTATTTAGATGTCCATAAAGTAATTTCTTTGCCTTTTGCTGTCATACACATCTATCATGTATATTTGTGCTAATGATCTCTTATTTGCTTTTTATGCATCATTTGAAAGGAAAAAGTGTGATAATTACTTAGTTAAATAATTTCACTCATTTTGATTTATAGTTATGAGTGAATTTTATCAATCTTTCACATACTTTTTCACAATTTCTTATTTTTAAATTCCCCCCTTCTGAAGGTACCATTTCTTGATGTATGCAACACATTGTTGGATCCCAGTCTGCCCCTCACAATTTTGGATTATGAAGAATTTGGAAATCCTCAAATACAGTCAAGTTTTGATTGCATTTTTAGTTATTCTCCGTATGATAACATTCCTCGAGGCAGTTGCTTTCCTTCAGCTTTGGTTACGGCAGCAGTTAATGATTCAAGGCAATCTTACTCTTGCTTATCATCTATATATATGCATTCATTACAAACTAATTCTGCATTTAGCAACTTCTAATAACTTAAATAGTGTTGATGTTTTTGACATTCATTCTCAGGGTTGGAGTTTGGGAAGGTGCTAAGTGGATTGCTAAAGTACGAGATAGTACCTGCCCTCACTGTTCTCAGACTGTCATCATGAAAACAAGTATAATAGGAGGGCATTTTGGTGAAGGCGGTCACTATGCTCAATGTGATGAAGCAGCTTATGAGTATGCTTTCCTCATGAAAGCTTTTGGTATTTTAAATGAATAAGTAAATTACTAAATCAGCAGTTGGAGGTCATTTATACAAGTGGCAGACTTTCATCAAGGAAAAAGTTCTGTCCTCCTGGTGCACTTTCAATACCTAAGCTACAGAGACGCAGAAAAGTTTGAGCATCTATTATCAATGTAGGTATATCACCGAGCTCTCCAGTCTCCACTCCAATATCATTCTTTGAAAGTAAATATTTTCCCAATGTCTTAAATTGCAATGTTTATTGATTCTTGTTATATCTTCCATGACTTCTCCTTGATATCCTCTGTTGAATTAGGAAATTTAACAACTGGGAAGTTAAAATATGATTTCAAATTTTAAATTTGTTCTGCAGAAGCTTCCTATTTGTTATGCATTCTGCAGAATCTTCTTCCCTGTGCATGCTGGAGGAATGGAAATTGACTTTGTAGTTCACTAATACTGTATGGAATCTGGTTCATTTTGATGCCAGTAATTGAAGCTCCCGAGGAGTGAAGGCTGAAAGTGCAAGTTTTGCCTGCTAGAGTTACCCAGAAATTAGCACTGAGGACTTGAAATCATGGACTCATGGTACCGAAGCCAGAAACCCAGCTTCTGGTGTCACAGGTGAAATGACATTTTATATACTATATAAAGGACTTAATTTTTTTATGTCCTTTCGGTTTAAAAGTTTCATGAACCTATGAGTTTGGTAACAATGAAGCACATAAAAAGATTTTTGGGTGTTTTTTGGTAACTAGTATTTTGCAAGCGATGATTATGTCTCTCTGGTATCATGGCAACCTATCATGATATCTGTTGGTGTTTAGTGGTTGGTCTAATCATGCTTTATGCTGCCTTTTCTATCTTCCTAATGATATAATCTATCATTTATTCATGGCTTAAATATATTTTTTCTACATGTAATGTACATTTTTTTCAGAATATTACCTTTTTTTTTTAATTCATATTTTTTTGTTTGAAAATTTTCTTTTTTACATTATTAACTGTCCCGTAACGACCTAATGTTAGGGATGGCAATACGAACTAGTATGACGGGTTTAAGTTCGATCCACTGAAAATGGGTCGGATTGATCCATTTATGATGGCCCCAAGTTAAACCCCTTGCCCTGTCCCACCAACAGGCAAGTTGGCCTACTAACTTTAAAAAAAAAAAATCCAAACTCAATTATTGCTTCACTTATACAATTTATTGAATTTAGCTTTGATCTAAAACTCATTATATCTTCAGACTTGTATTGCAAATAACTAACTAATTATCTATCTTCATAAAAAAAAAAAAAAACAAATACAATACATAAAATAACAAAGTTATACAACTTCAATCTCAATCTATCTATCTTATATATATAATATAATAGATGAGACACAAGCTTAAAAGATGTCATATGGATTGTTTCTCTATTCTTATATGATGTCACGTCAGTATAATTCCTCACGTGTCAAATTTTCTACAATTAAGGGTATTCACGGGTTGAGTTAGGTTGGGTTTGTTTAAATTCTTGATCCAACCCAATCAATTTTTAGTAGGTTGGGTTTATGTGATTTTATTTTTAAACCCAACCCAAACCAACTCAATCATGAACAAGTTGGGTTGGGTAATCAGGTCAATGATGCATTTTTTTTTAATTAATTAAAATTTCTTAAAAAATCATTATAGATTTTCAAATTTTGTTTATTTTTTTAGAATAAAAATAATTTTCAATCACAAAAACACATAATCATATATTAATGCACAAAATAAGTAAGTTAACTTAAAATATTGGAAAACGAACCAAGAGATGAGGTGCAAGTGATGTAGCGAAGGTGCAACAGTGCAATGGAGGTGTAGCATAGGGCAGCAAATTGAATAGAGGAATAAATGACGATAGCGAAGATGGTGACAATTGAGTGGATGAGAGTAGTTGAGACTACCAAGTAGGGTTTTGATGTTTCTACTTTCTATTTAGAAGAAGAGATTTCATTAAATTGGAATTAAATGAGTGACATAAAGAGTGTGAAAGTGAAATTGTTGTGCATGAGTGTTTGAGTGAGTGACAGAGTGAAATTATGATTTTTCTATTTTTGATTTTTTTTTTTATTATTATTTATTAGTATATATAGTTTAAGTTGGGTTGGGTTGAGTTGAGTTACATGTTCCTACCATAGAACCAGTTACCTGACTCATAAGTCATCGGGTTAAGATTAGGTTGGGTTGGGTCTAATTCAAACACTTTATCAACCCGATCAAATTGGGTTGGGTAGGTTTGGGTCTGCGGATTATTCGTACTGTGGTTAGGTTTGCAATACTCTCTATATCTAACATGTTTCATTCTCATTATTCTAATCTCTTATGATAACTCTCATTCTTCTAATCTTTTATTGTAACTGAAAAATTATAACTACAATCAATGTTTATCGTTACACTTTTAATAAAAAAAAAAATTCTAGAGTTGCATATTTCATGATTAATTCTTATCCACGTTCTTATAAGAAATCACATGTTGAATGCCTTGATCATCATTTTTTATAAGCAGTTGAATTACAATTAGAAATTGTAGTCCTTATTCTATTATTATATTTATATAATTTAACAGTTATTTATCTAATTTTACTTTTTGTAAATTTTGTCTCACCAATAATTGAAGATGTTTTTTTGCTGTAATTTTCTTTGTATGTCATACAGATTACAACAAGATTTTTTTCTCATGTAGAATCACAAGCTAAAAGAACAAGATTTTCTTCCATTGTGATATCAAGGTTTTGGTGTTTTGAGTTTTGACTATAAATTAAATATTAATTATTAATTCTCCTCTTTTATTTTTCTTAATTTTTTTCTCAAGTAGAATCACATACTAGAAGAATGCGTACTATTATTCCATTGTAAGACTTAAGATGGAGTTTTTGACATATCTTTTGGATATTACATAACTTAAACATACAAAAAGTGAAAAACAAGTAAAGTTCCAGTTTTCCAACTCACTCTGATTTTTTATTATTTAATTATTTCTCTTGATTTTTATTTTTATTCTTGATCACTCATTTTTTTTTCTTTTCCAGAATTAAGATATACATTTTATTATTTATTTATTTCAATTATTTAAGGTAACTAAATACATGAAATCCATGAATGAATTTTGGGGGTGGTGGGGAGTATGAACTTTGAGCAATAATCAATTAAACATTAAAGTTAATAATAAGTATTTATAATTATATTTTTTTAAATAATAAATAAAACATATAACAAAACATGTATTATACAAAGAAAAAATTAAACATTTTAAAAAAGAAGAAAATAAAGTATATTGGAATAATGATGGTTAAAAAAATGGTATATTTGTAGATGTGTTTCGATATTCAAATTGCCAATCCCTTATATATCATTTATAAGTTTATTCCATTAAGAAATGCTTATAAATAACATTTAATTCTTAAATCAATTAAATCAAATCAATGCTTTGAAAAACAAGAAATAATGTCTTAAAAATTTGAAAAAAAAGTAATGTCTTGAAAATTTTAAAAAATTAATGAGCTGATTTTTTTTTAAAAAATATTAGAAAACAAGATGAATTTGAAAGTAATATGAATTTAAAGAACAATTAGCATATCATTTTTGTGTATTATATTTTTACCATTAGTATTAAATATTCATAAAAATGGAAGTTATATGTAATAATTAAGTAATCAAATATTTATAAACATAATTTATTAGTAGTAATATGTAATAATTATGATTAAAATGTCAATTATAACAAAATAATAAATATTATATAATTATTATTAATGATAAGCAACATAAAAACTATTTTTAATTTGGTTGAAACTATAATGTTGCACAGTTTGTATTGGAAGGTGGGTTAGATTGAAAATATATTTAATTAGTATTTATATATTATTAAATTATAATTAACCGAGACCAAATGTAAAATTTAGGCATTTATTAGAGACCAAACATATAAGGCTAAAAAATATTATGCTTTTAAAAATTGTACAAAGTTTTATATTTTTTTAAAGCAAATTACAGCAACATCCTCGAGGTTTGTTTCAATTACACGTGCATCCTGTCCTTTTTTTATCCTTACATAAAACCTCCTAACTTTTGGTATCCCATTATACTTGCACCCCTTCCATTGTTAACGAAGTTAACTCTATTAACTTTTTACGTGACTTGCATATGATTTTTATAATATTTTTTTCTCAAAAATTTCCTTATCTTCTTTTTTAAAACATAGGGGGTGCGTTTGTAATGTATTAAAAAGTTCAAGGGGTACATGTGATAATTTTAAAAGTTAAGGGGATACATGTGTAATGAGTTTAAAAGGGAGACACGTGAGTCATGAGTTTAAAAAGTCGGGGATACATGTATTAGAATGTTAAAAACATCAATATCCCTTCTCCTTTGGAGAAGAAGAATAATTCTCTCTCCTTGAAAGGTAACACACGAAATTGAAGAAGAACAAACCTTCTATTCCCTTTAGAAAAATAACTTTGAAATAGAGGAAGAGAAATCTTTCTCCCCTTTTAGAAAAAGAATGTTGAAAGACGAAGAGGAAAAAGAAGAGAAACCCTTCTCTCCCATTTAGAAAATAAAAAAACGTTCTCTTTTTAGGTAACTTAACTATAAGGGTAATTATAACATTTTAAATAAATTAATTAAAATCAAATATAAATTCATTTAAAAAACTAACAGCAACTTAACACCGTTAAAGTAATGGATATCAAAGTAATGGTAAAAAAAAGAGGGGGTGCACATGTAATTGAAGCAAATCTCAGGAAATGTCGTTGTAATTTGCTCTATTTTTTATTTTAAATTTTTGGGAAAAATTAATATGTAATATCAATGTAAGTTTAATTTACTAATCAAACTTTATCAAATTAAATTTTTGTCCAAAATTTTTTTATTAGGATTCTACTAGAATTTTTTTGGCCAAATGTTTTTTTTGACAAAAGTTACTTTTATAACTTTAAATTATAATTGTATTAGATAATTTTTTTTAATGCTTAAATATGTTTTTAATCTATTAAATTCGAGTGATTTTTTTATTTATTTTGGTCTATTATTTTTAGTTTTCTTGACTAATTGTTAGATGTATAATTTGGGGTGATTTGTTTACTAGACAAGAGACTAGAATGAATATTTTTTAAAATTAAGAGATTAAATAAAAAATGGGGCACAAAAAACAAAATAACCTAAAATAAAAGTTAGTCCAAATACCAATTTATAAAAACTACTTAAAGTAAAATAAAAGTTACTTATTTTTAATGAAAGAAAATTAAAAATAAGGAGCTCTATAATAAGCCACCCAAAGCTACTTGGACACATCATTAATCCTTAAATCTCTCCAAACTTTTTAAAAGTTACTTCTAATAAATTTTAAAAACAAACTTAAATCATTTTTTTTTAAAGAATCGTTATAATTTTTTAATAATTTATTTTTGCAAACTAGAATTATGTAAAATATATTTTTGTGCAATAAAAAAAATATACACATAACTAAAATATATTTATTTAAAATGATAAAACTATATTTAATCTCTATTTATTTACAACAGTAAGATTTTTTTACAAATATTACATATTTAAAAATAAAATAAAACATAATCAAAATAATTAATAAATATACCATAATTAAAAGTTACATAATTAAAAACTAATACATAATAACAATTATATAATTAAACCTATATAATTATATAATTGAAACATCCCGAATTGATAAGGATGAAATAGGGGTGTAGTATATTAATAATTTGCTATATTGAAATTATTTTGTGTTAGATGAATGTAAAGAATTTCAAAAATTTGGATTTGTGGGAGGTTGAAAATTTGATATATAATTAAATCACAGATTCACATTGAATGAAAACAAATAAAAGAAGTTAAAAAATTTTTAGAGTGAAAATGAAAGAAATTTGAAAATTTCTAGTTGTATAAAAAAATTATTGAAAATATATCCTATTTGTAAAAAAAAAAAAGTTAAATGACTAGAAAATATTTTAGTTCAACTAAAACTAATTATAACAACAACTTTCATAATAATAATAAAAAAAAAAACGTGAAATGACCAGTAAATATTAGTTTAAAAGCTAGTAAATATTTTAGTTTAACTAATTATAGCAACAACTTTCATAATAATAAAAAAAAATAGTTTAAAACGGCTTAAAAAATGTTTTATTAAAGAATGAAACATAATATATTTTTTTATTATTTTTATGCAAAAAAAAAAAGGAAGCAATGTTACTTGAGTAATCAACGTTACTTTACCAGCAACAAATATTTATTATCCCATAAAGACGTATGCTTAACAAACATCATGTTTCTCTCACAATAGTGCTTGACAAGCAACCCCTGTTGTGCATGCTCTTATGTGGAGCTTATTTTCATATCTTTTTTCAAATCTCGACAAGGATAACTTTTAAAATAATTAGTATTTTTTTTATCAAAAAATATTAATGATTAATTTATTAATTTTTGTTACCGGAGGGAGTTGAACCAAAGACCTCTAAATCTTATTATATTTTTAACTTTAAAGAACTTTTAAGTTAAAAAATAAAATAAAATTAATAAACAACTTTTTACTTATTTTGTTAAGTTCTTATTTTTAACTTTTACTTAAAAGTAACTTTTAAAAATAAAATGGGTTAAACGGAGTCTTAGAGTGAAAAAAAGAGGGAAGAAAATGATATTTAGTTGTGATTCCATAGGTAGGAATGTGACGAGTTATAAAAAAATAAAATATGGTGAAAATGAGATATATGGAAGGAAAATATGTATATTATCTTTAATATTCAAAACTCCTTTATTGTTAACTAATGAACCTCACATATGACATTAATTATATGTTATCATACTAACTAGTTATAACAAGAATAGGACCTTAACTATGTATTTCAAGATTGACACTAGTAGTATTATATTTCATTCACTTAATTCCTTTCATATTGTTTTCTGGCAGAGATTATATAATCTAGGAGCAAGAAATTTCTTTGTGAACAACATTCCCCCAAGAGGTTGTTTTCCATCAAATGCTATCCGGGCAAGACCAAGAGGAAAATGTGATGAGAAAATTAACAAAGCAATCACCTTTTACAATGCAAGGTTGCCTCAAGTGCTCCACGAGTTGCAATCAAAGCTTCATGGCTTCACCTTTGTACATGCAGATCTCTTCGGCTTCATTAAGATGATGAGGGAAACTGGAAATAGCTATGGTAAGAAGAAAAGCCAAATGGTTAATTAATTAATTAATCAAACTCACTTAAAAACCTTCTTTTTTTTTTTATTGAAAAATGTTCGTTTAATAGTTTTGTTATAAATTTCAGTGGAAGAAATTTGGACCTAACTATTGCACCCTTCTTCTTCCTACACTATCTTTCCAACCACTAAACTAACCCGATATCTCCAAAGGCTTAAAATTAAGCACTTGTGTTAGCACACTTGAATGAAAATCTATTTAGATATATAGAAAGTTATAAGAGATCGATTTTGAGAGGCTTGGAGAGTTTCTCTACCAAAAAAAAGTTATATATTTTTAGTAAACAAATTTTCGGAAACTCTTCTGGTTTGTATTCGAACAAACCCTAAGTACTAATTAACTAGTTTTTATTTTGTAGGGATAGTTGAAACATGGAAACCTTGCTGCCCTAATACCATTTATGGTGATCTCAAATGCTATCTCAATACTGTTCCTTGTCCAAACAGAAACACTCATCTTTTCTGGGATGAACACCCCACACAAATCACAAACCAAATATATGCAAGGCTTTGCTTCAATGAGGGGATCATTTGCAAGTCCTCGGGCCTCAAACTGTTCTAGCATAATGCCTAGCTATATCTGTTTTGTGTGATTGCTTTATATTGTAATAAATTGCAATCAAAATTCAAGCTAGAGTAATAGTTGATAGAAAATGTTCTGGAGATGCTATATATGTCAAATGAGATGAGCGAAAATGTATTCCAATTCATGTAATGGTCAATAGTCAAGGTAAAGAAACTTGTGGTATTTGGTGTTCCGATATTTATGTGCACAATTCTTGTCTTTTTTCTATAATTGATGAGTTGTTAGCAAAAAAAAAAAATGCATATAATCTGGGAACCGTAACTTCTATATAATAATAAGTGTATGCATACTCTTTCATAAACAGTGATGTCTTTTGAACTTTTTTTTTTTTTTTTTATTTCTATTTTAGTCCATTATAGAAATAAAAACATAACTTTTGATATCTAAATTTACAAAATGGAATGTCAAAAACCAACCTTTCATCTTTTAGATAACTTAATAATACAAGATTGATGGTATATGTGGACCCACATACTAAATAATTATCTAAACCACATATGTCACTGTATAGAAGAAGATGGATGAAGTTGCACAAAAAATAAGTTTAAGAAAGTTATATTTTATTTTGAGTGTATTTTTTTTAAGATTTAATGGTTAAGATTAATGATTCATTGTCACCATTAAATTTTAAAAAATAAATTATGAGAATAAAATATAATTCTCTTAAAATTACGCTATATAACATAATTCCAACTTATTTATATATATACCAACTTAGGGTTTCATCCTAGTGAGTTGGTCTCATATAATATTAAACAAGGAGAGACAGAGATAAATAAATAAATAAACACAAAACCATGACCTTATCATGATACAACATAACATGAAATAAAACAGTTTTTGCTGTCAAAGTTTGCCAAATGTAATTTGGTTATGTGCACAAAAGCCTAGAAATCTGATACAGAGCCCACTGACCATGCTGATAAGGGAGGCCCAAATTGAGGCCCAAGTATCAACACTACTGCTGATTCAAGCACTGGGGCAGTTGCTGATCATGAGCCCAAACGCATCCAGGCCGAAACACACTGTCAAGTTAACAGCTTGAATTTAAGCTCTCATTGTTTTTAATCAATGATTTCTCCATCCTTATCTAGATCCTTGTTATATATGTTAAACAATGGATCTTTAGAGGAGTTGGAGGAGGAAGTAGCCATTTGGAGCCTTCAATCATAGCAAGTGTTATGTAAGGTTTGACCTCAGCTTCAGTTAGTTTCTTTATCCAAGGAACACGTCCTGTGACATCTGCACCAGGTCCCGTGTTCTGATACTCTCCAAAAAATGAATTTCTGTAGATAGTCATGTATCGTATTAATCAATATGACACCAAATCTAGTTTAAGAGTTTATAAAATAAAAAGATGATAAGTATTATGTGTAATGCAACCTTAATGGAGAATTAAACTAAAAACTTACTTTTCATTTTCAGGTTTACGGTCGTTACTCCAACCTTCCTTATTGACAATGGTTCCCATGGTGCAGTAAGCAAAGACCACTTTGGGAGAAGGCATCCATGCTCGGCCCAAGAAAGTGCCACTCCCACTTCCACTAAGGTCACCATGTACAAACGAGTAGCCGGTGTCTTCTGTTGTAGTTTTTCCTGCTTGTGCTGTTATAACAGTAATTCCGGTGTCGGCAAGCGTTGCTAGTGTAGTATTCTGCATCATTTAATTAATCCTCATTACTTATTACAATTAATTTTAGTGTAAAATAAATACTAATTGACATATATAGAATTTTATATACCAAATATAGTGACTTCCCACTTCCAAAAATATAATCCACGGTGCCTTGAATTAAGCAGTCTTTGAAAAAATGTCTATTCCTATCATCACACACTGTGTCCTGAAATCCATACATCTTACAATTATAAAATGCTGCTTTGTCACCAGAAATTCGCAATGCAACTGCTTGAGCTCCTGGCCTTTTTCCATCAGGTTTCGGTGAAGCATTCTATACCATCAAATTCACATACCCATAAGGAAAATGTGTTCAAAAATGAAGTTATTTGAATTTTGTTTTATTTTAAGGAATACACTATACAAACCGAGATAATGATGTTGGCTGCTACAAAGTAATCTGATTCAACGATCAACGTAGCACTATCAACGGTGCCATATTTTTGTGCATCGCCCGCAAAAGTTAAGTTTGGCATTTTCTCTGGTACCCCATACAAGGTCACAAAAGGTTTTGTCCTCTCAATTTTGATTTTCTCATTATAATTTCCAGGTCCAATGTAAATAATTATACGGTTGGTGTTCCCACTAGGTACGCTGTTAATGGCCTCAGTGACGGTCTTAAATTCCCCACTTCCATCTTGCATTACCTTTACAACCTTAGCGCCTGCTTCAGCAGTCACTAATGCAGGGTCCAGGGTGTTTTTTCTTTGATATAAAGGCCCCACATTAGTACTAAACCATGAGCCCAATTGTGCCTTATCAGCAGGAATTGGCACGCTGTCATCGGATAAAACAACCTGGATTGTCAAAAAAACTATCACGAGAGTCACTTGTATGATAGAACAAATAGGTTTTCGAACCATGTTTCTAGTTTTTTTTTTTTTTCCTTTTGTATTTGGTTTTTTCGATGAATAGGTGATTGCAGTTCTAATTTATAAGGAATATAGAACAAGAGATATTGTTGTGTTTGAGAGGAGATAATTTGATTCAACGGTATTTTTTTGTAAGAAGCTAAAATTAAACAAACTATTAAAAGTGGATGGATTTAAAGCACTAGTTGCATAAATAGACTCTTATTTTTAGTTAAAGATAACTTTTTTGAGTTATAATGTATATAATCATACACATGTATAAACCAAAATAGAAAAAAATTGTCTCCACAAAAAAAAAAATGGCTACAGTTTGCACAATAAATGTAGGCCACGAAACTATTAGAAAACATTGAAAGAGGTATCTCTAGGGATGGTAATGGGTAGGGTATGGGTAGGGTACTATAGTACCCGTCCCTATACCCGTATTTGAAAAAAGTACCTATCCCCGACCCCATACCTGTGCGGGTAGCAATTTCAATCCCCATCCCCATACTCTCTGGGTACCTATATACCCATACTCGTACCCGCGACCCGCACTTTCCATGTATATAAAATTGAAAATCATAAAAAAAAAACTTATATAATGTTAAAATCAAACAAATATTGATTTATATAAATAAATAACATTACAAAAATAATCATTCAACATAAATCTAAACAAAAACTTTAATTAAATGGAAAAAACTAATATATTTTTGAAATTAATTAGTTTATAATTATATATTAAAAATTAAAAATAAATATAATATTTTAATTTTATTATCCGAATTAATTTCTCCATATTTTACAAATACTTATTTGCATAGTTTTTATATTGCTTTGAACTATTAATACAAATAAAAATTAAAACATAATAAAATATCAAAATTAGCATATAAAAAGAATAATTAAAATAAAAAAATAGATAATTAAATAATTTTAATTGAATAATTTAAATAATAAAATTATAATTATATTAATTAATATGTATATACACAAGGTGCGGGACGGGACGGGGCGGGGTGGGTACTATAGTACCCGTACCCGCATCCATCCCCGTGAGATTTTGCGGGTAAATACCCTCCCCATCCCTATCCCCATCCCCAAATATGCGGGTTATTACCCTACCCGCGTATGGGTATTTTTGCGGGTGCTCGTAGGGTCTGGGTCCATATTGCCATCCCTAATGCTTATGAAGTGAGCACAACCTCCTAGTAATCTACCCCTTTAAACGTGTAGTTTGAGATCATTACAGTCACAAGCACATATGTCACATGCAAGTAAAGCCAAACAAACAAATTTGGGCTCGTGGGCTACCCGCGAAACCCGCACCCTGTTTAACTAACGGGACCATGGAGTGTGTTGGTAAGAATTTATATGTATTATTTAGAAAAAGTAAAAATATAAAATAACACGAGTGGGATCATCCTTGCATCGTTTTAAAAATAAAATAAAATTGATAGACGAGCACAGACGTTTACCCAATAGAAACTAAAACTTGAGAAACCTAAATTTCTTCTTGGGTTAGAAGGTGTTTGTCGCCCCTGTGACATTGTCGTTGCTCTCTATCGTCGCCGCTTGTCGCTAAGGCTGGGACATGTCAGTTCTCAATTTGTAGATGTCACACACTCTGACACGCCTTAGAGTCATACTACAATCATCATCACCTCTCAACCTTGCACGTCACGATCACTACTAATCACACTGCCAGTTGTCATCAGCTCATCGCACACTCCTTTGCATAGTCACCCACCATTTTTATTATTATTGCGAATGTTGGGAGTGGGGGCTCATTAAAATTGAGTCCATTAACTTTATGGGCTTTGCGGTGCAAATTCAATTCTACAATTTGCGGATTTTAGGTTTGTAGGCTTCCTGGGAGGGCTTACCGATGCCCAACTCCACATGCAAGGAACCACATGTGCCACACACAAGATTAAACTCACGCAAACAGACGCATGTAAAGAATGAATAGATTAAAGAAAATAGCTAGTTATATCTATAGTTTTCTCAAATTACCAAGCATGACATCTTAAAGAAAGAAAACAATGAGATTTAACTCATACCAAGAGGATGTCATATAAAATCAATCACCACATCATAGCTCAATTTCCAACTATCACTGGATTCCATCAACTATCATAAATCACATTTAAACATCAACTATCGTGCTTTTAGCCAATTAAATTTGAGTGATATTTTTTTCGGTCCTTAAAAAATTTTGCGCTTATTTGTTCCTCAAATATTTGAATGTTTTGTGTTTTTTTAGTCCTTCAGAAAAAAAAAATCTATTTATATTTAAATTTTTGAAAAATTACTTTTAGTTCCTCTATATTGATTGAGTCAATGATATTATAATTTGTGACAGATTTTCATCATTAGATTTATTTTTCGTACAATTTTTAAAATGTTTTTTTTTTGGTTTAAAACAGGGAAATTCCATAAATAAAAATACAATAAAAACATGGATGTGGATTTATCAGAGTTCTTTTACTTATTTTTTTAAATAGGCTAACTATTTTAAAACTGCTAGAAATCAATTTTAGGATTAATGAGAGGAACTAAAAATATGTTTTAAGAAAATTGAGTTACTAATCAAAACATTTTTTTTAAGGACTAAATTTACACTATAACAACTTTATCCTCAAAATTATAAAAGGTGCTTTTAAATAAGAATAAAAAATCATCAAACCGATCATGTTAACTCTTTTGGTCTATGTTACCTTATAAACTCGAGTCTTTACTACTGACCAATAACATTTTTGAACTTTTTCCATGAAATAACTAATTTTACTTTTTTAATTCGTTCCCTCGACAAATCTAAACAAAATTTAAATTTTGAAACACTATTAACAAATTTAAAACGAATAAATAAAATTATTTATATAATATTTCATACAAATTAAACATTTTTTTTGGTTTAAAGAAAAAAAAATGGCAAGAACCTAGTGAATTTATAAAAGGTAAATAAAATTTAGTTAATTTCAATTTTTTATTAGTGTTTGAGGCATGCACAACAATAGGAACCTTCACTTAACCAACAAAGAAGTTAGTGTGAATTTGGAGGGAATTTTGAAAAAGATTATCATATCTATTATCTTTTTGATGATCGTTATATATGGCTTCTATGTAACAGAGAAAAAGGAAAGAAGATTGATAATCGAACATACACACACGAGTGAGTTGGATTACTGAAATGTTAAAGAAAACAATTAAGAATATCCGACGAATCTGTTTTTCACTATGTCAAGGAGTGGTTGGGTGTTGATGATCATGACTGGGACTGTCCCAACAACGAAGCCACCCACTTCACATAGCAAGTCACGCTCGAAAATATTTCTTGCCGCACATGAATGTCTCGGGAGCTGAGAAAAAGAAGTAGC
The DNA here is from genome assembly GCA_014843725.1 of Amphicarpaea edgeworthii. Lineage (NCBI taxonomy): Eukaryota > Viridiplantae > Streptophyta > Magnoliopsida > Fabales > Fabaceae > Amphicarpaea > Amphicarpaea edgeworthii. Next base: position 4,523,465 of record CM026329.1, read on the forward strand.
AAAGTAATGGGATATTTCAGCAATGGTTCTTATTACTGCATTTAACCATCCAAAATTATATTATTCACACTTGATCATTAAGCCATAAAAGTTATGGTATATGTTTTTTTTTCTTCTCTGACAATGAAATAAAAACTTTTTCGTATAGTTTTCATTTTTACATCTCTTATTTAATTCATGTTTTTTTTTATACTTGTGGTTTGAATAATATAGTTTTTCAAATATGCTTTGATTTAAGTTAGGCTAGGTACAAGTTAACAAATTTATTAAGTGATACTTTATAATTAGATAATAATGTGAAATTGTTTTAAACTATCAATACATAATTTATTTTCTTTTTGTTATTTTTAAAACTACTTATTTTTTCAATAAAAAAACATTTATAAAGTAAAAAAAAAAAAAAAACTGTGTAAATTTAATTTTATTAAAATATATATTAATTTATATACATAATTTTAAAATACTAATTAAAAAAAGTTGATAAATAATCAAATGATTAAGATAATGAGATGTCATTTACAATGTATACCTCTGTCTATCTATATAAAGCGAAGAAAAAAAAAAAAAAACAAAATTAATTCAATTCAGTACTCGAAGATGACTAGATACTATCTAGATAATTTGTTTTGTTACAAGAGTGTGGACAATTGAAGTTAAGTGAGCATCATACTAAACTGTAACATAAGTGCTCCTCTCAAAGGTATCAGACGAAAACTCCATCTAAGCATCTTGTAGTACTGTTTGGACACCAGTGTCCCATTAGATCTCGTTCCTCAGAATAATGGACAGCAAAATACAACACAAAATTCTACTTCAGTTGATGTTGGGTACAGTGAAAGAAATGAAAGTGATGGTGCTGCTGGAAATTTGCAAAATGAAATGGTTTCGAAAGATCAAATATATGTTTCTGAAAGTTTTGATGAACAAGTTGTCACTGATGTTGGTTTGGGGTGGAAGACGGTGATGCATGAGGAAAGTCAACGTTATTATTACTGGAACGTTGAAACTGGGGAAACATCATGGGAAGTGCCCCAGGTCTTGGCTAATGGCTGAATACCTCATGCTTTCTGTCAATGATAAAACACAGAGAGTGCTGCTGTTGGTGATAATTCCAATGTGCTCTCGGCTGTGATGCAGAGACCTTGGTGTTACCACTATTTTTGCGTTTGTTATCAAACACTGGTCAAATTAAACAGTGATAGTTGTTGAATTGAATGTTTAGTATAGAGCAGTTCAAGGGCATTCTATAAGATGACATTTTGATCTTATTCATTTCCGGCTTACTATGGTAACACTGAAACATGGACTAGGCCAACAAGATGAGCAGTGAAATATCAATATCATGCTTGAATCAAACATTTACTCTGTTATGTTAGAAAATCATGATGCTTTTGTTTTGATTTCTATCCCTTTTTTTTATTACCGCGACCGCATTTTTTTCTGTTTGGAGAGGGGAGGAGGGATAAATACTGTAGTTATTTTGTGTATAATAATTAATCTAAAGAAAAAGAAAGGTTTTCAATAATCATCGCTAAGGATCGATTAGTATTTACTATTGAAATCTCATCTAAGAACTGACATCATAAAAAAACCACCAGCGAACCCTACTGTATTAATTTTGTTTAACTAAAAAATTCATAATAACTGATCATATATTTCTAATACCAAAACTATTTCAAAAATCTTACATAAAATCATCCAAATATTTTTTCTAACACACATTTACACTAATAATTTTTTATTAAAAAAATTTAAAAGGTATTTTAAAATGAAATTAAAAAAAAAAAAAGATCGAACTAATCATGTCAACTCATATTATAAATGAGTATTAATTATTGAACAATAACATTTTTTAACTTTTTTCATTTAAGTTACTAGTTTTACTTTATTAATTGGTCTCCTTAATCAATTTTGATACATTATTAACAAATTAAAAATATATAATTATAAAGCTAACTCAAATTTAGTTCTTTTCAATTTAAAAGATAACAAAATGCAAAGTTATTTAATAATACATTCAAATCTCTCTCAAAATTTAAGGTGTCTTTAAAATAAAATTATAAATTTAAAAAATCACCAAAATAATCATGTTAACTCTTTGGGTAAATGTTATATTTAAATTTGAGTCTTTACTATTAAACAATAACATTTTAAAACTTTCCTATTAGACTTCTAATTTTACTTTATTTATTTATTTGCTATTTTAATTTTGTCCCAAAAGCTATTAAACAATAGTAAAATCTCAAAAATAAATAACTTTTGATAACATTATTAAAAAATTGATAAATCTATTTAGAAAGGTAAATCGTTTTAGTTCATTTCAATTTAAAAAGATAAAAAAAAAAATACAAATTAATTACATCACATCCTTGTATATTTTATTTCCTAATTTTTAAAATAATTGATAAATTTTATATCCATTTTTTTTCTTATAAATTTTTATATTAATATTTTGATTCAAAATTTTATCTTTAATTTAATTTTCGTAAAAAAAAAAAATATTCTTCCCGCCAAAGCTCATGCGTCCCTGTTAGCGGGAAATATTGCTTTCTATCTATACTATAAATGACTCTGTACATGCAAAGGAATATACATGCAAAAAGGAAGTTTAAAATTTAAACTATTTACTTGAGTGTCAAGAGTTCAAGAAATCAAGAAATGGCTTCTTGCCTTGTCGTCGTGGACGATGATGCTCCAGGTTCCGCTTCCACTTCCACTTCTTTCCAGTATCTTGATGCCAATGACTGGAACGACAGTGGAGTTTCTTGGTCGAACCCGACGCAGCAGCTTGACACTGATCCCGACTGGTTCCAAGAAACGTGTGCGGACACCGCTCATGCCGACTCCGACTCCATCAAGATTCAGTTGCATTCCTTTGAGTCCGGCTTCGACGTAGATAATCAAGAGTTCAAAGATTTCTTGCAAGATCTTGATGCCGCCACTCCTCCTTCTCCTCCCTCCGTCATGGCCGCCGCTGATTCTTCCCTTGACTTGGACAATTCTTTGGACTTGGTCAACAGCCGAGAGTTCATTGAGTTCTACAATGATCTTGAGGCTCTTTTAACCCAATCTCCTGCTGAGGCTGAGGACATTCTTGCTGCTACTCCTCAGTGGGTTTCTGTCCCTGAGGTTTCTTGGCCTGCCACACCACCAAAGGAGGAGGAGACATTCCGCAGCAGCGACCGCTCACAGAATATGGACTCATCTATGTCCATTCGTCACAAGAAATACACACGTTGGACTGAGGAAGAACACAGGTGATTATTCCATTTGATGTAGATTATTATTCAGTATTGCTTTGCTGATGCCACGGACTGTTGCTGATTAAGGGTGTTAGATTTCAATATTGCTGATGCGAGGGATAGATGCATTAAGGGGGGTTAGATTTTTCTTCTTCTTTTTTTAATTATTAAAATATATAATTTCTAACAAAAAAAAATATTTACTAAATAATAAATTTTATAAAATTATTTGTGAGTTGTAATCATAAAATTAAAATTATTTTTTTTATTTCAAATGATGAAAGAAGATTTTTTATTTTTTTTTAAATCTCAAATACATTAGTAATAATAATTTCACATCTAAGAAAATTAAGCAAACTGATTAAATTTTATAATAATTATAATATATAGATAAAAAATTAATAATTTACAAAATATAATTAGTCTAAATAATAATAATAACCTTTTCCAGTTTTCTTCTTCCTCAATATTAATTTTTCTTTATTAGATAATTCACATCACATGTGCTCTTCTTTTTGTGTAGACTATTCCTTGTTGGACTTGAGACATGTGGGCCAGGAGAGTGGTCAAAGATTTCAAGAAATTTTCTTCCATCAAAGACTTCAAGTCAAATTTCAAGTCATGCTCAAAAATACTTCCTAAGGAAAAGAAAAGAAAATAGTCTGTTCAAAGATAGTCTTGATGCTGCCGCTCCTCCTCCTCCCACCATGGACGACTCCTTCGACATCGACATCGACATCGACATGGAGTCCTTGGACTTTGAGGTGGTGGATCAGATATTCAAGGATATTCTTGGCGATGATCCTGCCGTTGCCACAGCCGAGGAGGTTTCTATCGCTGATGTTGATACTCCTCGCCTCTCAATGGGTTCCAGTTGTCTCAACGGAGGATTCCAACACCAGAGGAGAATCAAGCATTCAACGATCACTTGCCGCTTCAGTCTACTCACTCCAATCACCCGTCCGTGTCCATTCCTCGTCCTAACAAATACAAACATTGGACTCAAACTGAACACAAGTTCTTATCAAACTAACTTTTAACATGTGGTTTTCCCGTTTTCATTTCTTATTTTATAAGCCAATTAATATTAAAGGTTCCTGCATGCATGCTGCATATAGCCAAAAACAAATAAAATGTATAAACCAAGTCAAATAAGTAGATAGCGCTTACATAATCTGTTCCAGTTTTGGTGTTCTTGATTAATCGATTCATATTGTATATATGTGGTGTTTTGTTTCTTCTTTTTAATGAGTATGATAATAACTATATTATAAATACATAATGATACAAAAAATACATTTATTTCACACACCAAAATCTCCATCCCTTCAAAAGAATTTTTCTGAATAATTAGCATAAAAATTGAATGATCACTAATATCACTTCAACCCACTTCTATTAATGTTATTGCAAAAAATCATCTCTTTAATCATGTGGTATTTGTTTTGTGACAGATTATTTCTTCTTGGGCTTGAGAGATATGGACGGGGAAAGTGGAAACAAATCTCAACACATCTTATGCCATCAAAAACTCCTGCTCAAATAGCAAGCCATGCTCAAAAATATTTTCTGCACATGAATGTCCCGGAGCGAGAAAAAGAAGCAAAGCATTCATGATGGAACCCATGTAATGCATCAAGCACCGAGCCAATTCAGCCTTCCATACAATCAAATGGGATATTTCAGCAATGGTTCTTAGTTTTTATTTGGTAAGTGTGTACCCATTTTCAAATTTGTGTTGGATTAGTTAATGTGATTTAAATAATTCCTTGGATATTTCTTGTTGTTTTAAGCTTTACAAATGAGCTGCTTCCAAATTTTTCCTTTTTTTTTTTTTTAGCTTTTGACCATGTTTTGAATTCTGATTTCCATAATAATTTGGAGAAGTGCTTCTGATGAACTATGATGTGTGTTTTAGTGCATACACAGGACAGCATGTATCAATGACACAACATGGATTATTTTTTAATTGTTTCCTCAATTGATTTGATTGTTCCTTGTTTGGTAGTGCTTGTTTATGTTGCTCTCTATATCTATATATCTATCTATTTTGCTCTAGTCATGAACGTGCTTGCTAGGAGTGAAAATGGGAAGGTGGAAAGCCGGTGAATGGAAAATAATGGGTACCTTTAATTAGAGTCATATATATAGCTCATGTGTTCTAAATCCAAATATTTTTTTTTTACGTGTAGATGATGTTATCAAGAATGAAAAGTCAAATTTAGATAACTTGCACAAGCTTGGAGCATGGAGTGGATGCAACCAACATCAGCTAAATATTGGATATTCTTTGAGAGATTGTGTAAATTTTTTTATGTTTTTGGTTGACTGTGTAAATTTTGTTACAACACTTGGCTTATGTTGATCTTTTGTTAAATCAATAAAAATTTATCATTTCTCCTTTTTTGTTTTTCTGAATGAATTGTTCATGAAGTCCAAATTTACCACCCTCTTCTGTTTCCATTTGTAAAAAGAGAGTTAAATTTAGTAATCGTATCCGTGCAATTCACCTTTTTTTGGTTCAATGTACTATTCTAAAGTAATTATTTCCATATAATATGAGGTTATAAACTATATTTTCAAACTTCACAAGCATATTGTTCCCATTCTTTTCTTTTTTTTATTCTAATTTCATCCTTCCTAAAACATGACCAACAATAACATTTAACAATCAAATGGGATATTTGAGCTTTTACTTACAGTTTTCATTTTTACATCTCTTATTTCATTTTGGTTTTGTTTTTATATCTGTGGTCTGAATAATATAGTTTTTCAAATATGCTTTGATTTAAGCTAGACATGATACAAGTTAACAAATTTATTATGTGATACTTTATAATTAGATAATAATATAAAATTGTTTTAAACTATCGACATAATTTTATTTTTTTTTATATTTAAAACTACTTATTTTTCCAATAAAAAAACATTTATAAAGTAAAAAAAAAAAAACTGTGTAAATTTAATTTAATTAACATAGATATTAATTTATATGCATACTTTTAAAATTCTAATTAAAAAAAATTCTATAAATAATCAAATGATTGAGATAATGAGATGTCATTTACACAAAAGAGTATTAAATAAAATAAAAAAAAGTATATAGCATAATAGCGACACTATTTGTATACTCTTGTCTATCTATGTAAAAGGGTAAAGGAAAAAAAAAAAAAACAAAGAAAACAAAACTAATTCAGTATTGGAAGATGACTAAACACTATCTAAAAAAAAAAAAAAAAATTGTTACAAGAGCGTGGACAATTGAAGTCAATAATACAAGGCGCATTAAATTACTATACTGGTGTAATTTGATACCAATTATTCCTTCCATTCTAAAGTTTCAAGTGGGATTTAATTTGTAACATACAAAATTCTGCGCATTACATAGTGTTTCTTAAGCAAGCACAGAACCTCAGTTGACCAATGTCATCTCCCTCCGGTATGCATATATGAGAGAGAGGAAATCAAAGGATAAAGCAGCAAAATAATCCAACCCAACCAAAGCATGCATTTGTGGTGGCCAATTCATTCTTCTTCACCTTCTTCGGTCATCCCTGTATGCGTCATCAGTTTCCTTATCCTTTGAGAAGCCAGGAAAAGCAAGAAACCCAAAAAAGAAGAATCCCCCAGACCAGTTGCCTCCGCCTCCTCCACCGCCGCCGTCATCATCATCACGAGGCGGAAATCCAGTTCCACCATCGTCGAGTTGTGGTGACTTCTCCTTTAATTTTCTTCAAGTATATTTGCATACACTTTCTTCCTACTTGTTTTTATTTCTCCCCTTGTGAAACTGCATGATAAATAGCTATCCTGTCATTCATGATTACGTAACTTTCCTCTCCTTGTTCTCAGTTGTACGCAGTTGGATCCTCGTTAAAATCTGATAAGAAGGTTTCAAGTTCAGTAGATAAGGCACGTCTTTTAAAACCAAAAAATATTTCTGTTTTGTTAGTATTTTTTGGATTTCATACCCCGGATTACTTTCTCTTAAATGTTTATTATTATTAGTGGAAGACAGCTAAAGAGGAGTTACTTGAAGAAGAGGAAGAACCGGACAGTGTGTATGAGCTCTTTGAAAGAAAGCACCAAAGGGAAACAGAGGTTTGCACGTTGCAGTCTTCCAAATTTTTGTTTCTCAATTTCCTTTGATTTTAGGAGTGGCGTGCGAAGAAAATTGCAAGTGGAGAGGCCAAAGATAATGCTAATTTTCAGCCTCTAGGTGGTGACTGGTATGGGACTCCGGTAACCTTTAATTTCAAATCCACCTTACACAAACACTATAATGATATTTTCATGTTTTATTCGGGCGAGTGAAGCAGCAAGAGAATCTGTTGATACACCGCAAGATGCAATTGAACATAACAAGCAGCAACCTGATCTGAGTGAACACTCTAAGGGTCTCCCAACTAATTGGCAGGGTCGTTTTCTTTTTATTTTATAAGGACAAGGAAATCTAATGTAGTATAAGCAAACCTTTTGAGGGTAAAATTTGATTCGAGGAGAATGGATGGATGGGTTGAAAGCATTTTTGAATACACATTTTATATTTTATTTTTCTTTAACAGAGCTGAGCTACCTTGGTGTTTCCAATATTTTTGTGTTTGTTATCAAACTCTAGTCAAATTAAACAGTGGTGGTTGTTGAATTGAATGTTTAGTATAGAGCAATTCAAGGGTATTCTATAAGATGACATTTTGATCTTATTCATTTCAGGCTTACTATGGTAACACTAAAACGTATGAGACAACATGGACTAGGCCAACAAGATGAGCAGTGAAATATCAATATCAGGCTTGAATGAAACATTTACTCTATTATGTTAGAAAATCATGATGCTTTTGTTTTGATTTCTATCCCTTTTTTTTTTTATTATTGCCACCCCATTTTTTCTGTTTGGAGAGGGGAGGTGGGATATAATAATTAATCCAAAGAAAAGGAAAGGTTTTCCATAACAGAAAAAGAAAAAAAAAAAAAAATCGTCACTGAGGATCGATTAGTATTTAGTATTGAAATCTCATATAAGAACTTGTCTGAGTAAATCAGGAGCTGGACATCATAAAAAAGAAAACCACCAGTGAACTTGTAATATCGTGCATACAAGGTCCTTGTAGTATGTAACTAAAAAATTCATAATAGCTGATCAAATATTTCTAAAACCAAAATTATTTCTAAAATGTTACCTGAAATCATCCAAATATTTTTTCTAACACAAATTTACACCGATAATTTTTTACTAAAAAAATTTAAAAGATGTTTTAAAATGAAATTAACAAAAAATATTGAAACTAATCATGTCATCCAAATATTTTTTCTAACACAAATTTACACCGATAATTTTTTACTAAAAAAATTTAAAAGATGTTTTAAAATGAAATTAACAAAAAATATTGAAACTAATCATGTCAACTCACAGTGTAAATGAACAATAACATTTTTTGAACTTTTTTCATTTAAGTTACTAGTTTTACTTTATTAATTCGTCCCCTTAATCAATTTTGATACAGATTAAAAATATCTAACTATAAAGGTAATTCAAATTTAGTTCTTTTCAATTTAAAAAGATAACAGAATGCAAAGTTATTTAATAGTACATTCGAATTTAATTTACAAAAATTCACACCATCAATTTTTCTCTCTCAAAATTTTAAGGTGTTTTTAAAATAAAATTATAAATTTAAAAAATCACCAAAATAATCATGTTAACTCTTGGGTCAATATTATATTTAAATTTGAATCTTTACTATTGAATAAATATTTATTTTGTTTTGTTTTATTTTTATGATCTCGATCAAGTAGTGATCAAGGAGAACTAAGTCAAATTAAAAACAAAATTTGAAATTTGAAAACAGTGTTCCATGGTTGAGTAACTCAGGAAGTAAATAAAAAAAGGAAAAAAAAAACCATTACTTCTATGAATAAGATAGAATTTAATCACGTGAACTTTTTTTAAAATGGATCATCTTATTTCCAATAAGATAAAGTAAGATAAAGTAGATCTTTATTTAATGAATAAGTTAAAGTAATTAGTATAATATAAAAGATAAAACCGTTATAGTATCTAATGTAATAATTATAAACAACAAGAATTCAAAGGAAATTTTTTTTTTTCACGGGTTATCTTTTATAATTTTATTTGACATACAGCAATAAATAAATTAGTCACCCTAGAGAGTGACTATTCATTTGGTACTCATAAAAAAATATAAACAAAAATTAAAATTTGTAGAGTCATAGGTGAAAAAATATTAAATTTTTAAATATAACAATCACCATTTTTAAGTTCCCTAGTTTTAAATTATAAAACCTAACTAAAATTTAAAAGTTAAATTTTAAATTACAAAATCTTTTATTATTTAAATTATTAAAAAAAATTAAAGATATATTGCCAATAATAATATGAATGAAAGAAAGAGTCTTTGCATCCATGCATGCCTTCCCAACGTCGTAATGCCTCGTAGTGAATTATTCATCTCTCATTAGGGATGGCAATGGGTAGGGTACTATAGTACCCGTCCCCATACCTATGTTTGAAAAAAGTACTCATCCCCGATCTCATACCTGTGCGGATAGCAATTTCAATCCCCATCTCCATACCCTTTGGGTACCTATATACCCATACCCGTACCCGCGACCCGCACTTTTCATGTATATAAAATTGAAAATCATAAAAAAAAAAAACTTATATAATGTTAAAATCAAACAAATATTGATTTATATAAATAAATAACATTACAAAAATAATCATTCAACATAAATCTAAACAAAAACTTTAATTAAATGGAAAAAACTAATATATTTTTAAAATTAATTAGTTTATAATTATATTTTAAAAATTAAAAATAAATATAATATTTTAATTTTATTATCCGAATTAATTTCTCCATATTTTACAAATACTTATTTGCATAGTTTTTATATTGCTTTGAACTATTAATACAAATAAAAATTAAAACATAATAAAATATCAAAATTAGCATATAAAAAGAATAATTAAAATAAAAAAAATAGATAATTAAATAATTTTAATTGAATAATTTAAATAATAAAATTGTAATTATATTAATTAATATGTATATATACAAGGTGTGGGACAGGTGGGTACTATAGTACGCGTACCCGCACCCATCCCCGTGAGATTTTGCGAGTAAATACCCGCTCCATCCCCATCCCTATCCCTAAATATGCGGGTTATTACCCTATCCGCATATAGGTATTTTTGCGGGTGCCGTAGGGTCTGACTCCATATTGTCATCCCTAGGTATCTCCGCACGAAACATAGGTTGTGATGATTTACAATATTTTTATATTAACTAGGATTTAGTTGTTACTTTTTTAACGGAACTAGAAATACATTTTCTTAAATAAAATTCCTTGATAATACAATAAAATTCATTATGATTGATGAATAATAATTATTTGAAGAGTCATTAAAATGCATTTATTAACTTATTTTTCAAAATCTCTTTATGATTAATTGAAAACTTTAGTGAATAACATTGTACCACCACCTCATGCATACCCTTTCGAACTTCTGAGGGTGACCAATCGTATGCTTGAGGATTCTAAGTGGGAAAAGTTTTTATAGGTGTTAGTCTTTTTTGTTTTTTTTTTTCGGTTTCGTTTTTCCTCTTGTAATAAAAAAAAATCATGAAATTAAAAATGACAATGGTTAGAGTTTTTTTATTTTGAATAATTTTATATATTAGACAATTTATCTATAAATAAAAAATTACAAGAGTTTAAAATTTATTAAAAAATTAAAATTATAACACCTCAAAATATACTCTTATTCATAAAATAAAATCTAATTTTATATAAAATATCATATAAATATAAATATGTCTATTTTTGTCATTTTATATTTTTCAACTATTTCAACTTATAGTTTATCAAATATTTATATTTAATAAACTAGCTTATGACTATTTTGTAAAACTAGCTTATAAGCTAGTTGAAAGCTTATGGACCAATTTGATTAAGCTTATTTGGTAAAATAATAATTTATTTTAATAAAATAAATAATTATATATGTTTTTAATATATTTGTCTAAACTGCTTCTATTTAAAATAAATTATTTTTTATTTATTTAAAAAAATAAATCCTATCTGTTTATGAAATAATAGACTGATTTGTTTAAGTTTATTTGGTGAAATAATCACTTATTTTAATAAAATAAACAATTATTTGAATTTTTAGTATATTTGTCTAAATAGTTTTTCTTAAAATAAGCTGTTTTCTACTTATTTAAAGAAGCTAATCTTATCAGCTTATGAAATAATCATATATCTAATAATCACTTATTTTATAAACACTTATTATAATTTTAAATAAAATTGACCCAATTACTTATCTAATAATCACTTATTTTATAAACATTTATTATGGGCCAATTTGTTTAAAATTATAATAAGTGTTTAAAAAAATAAGTAATTATCAAATAATTGATTATTTCATAAGTATATAATTTTAAAAGTAAAAGATCAAATGTCAAAACTAAAAAACTAAAAATAAGGAGATCCAAATTCACGGATTTATAAAAATAAGAGATCAAAAGTACGGTTAAATCAAATTTTTTTTACTATATTTTTAATAATATTTCACACTTTCCTATATTTTCACATTAGAGCATCGTAATGTAGCAATTATTTTTTGTTATTTTCAATGGAACCAACCTTTATATCTCATTTATTTTTAAATTTTTCAATACAAATAATTTTAATTATTAAATCTATAGTGATAAACAATTTTTTAAAGTTGTTTACCATAGATCCCACAACAAAATTAAATAATTATCTTACATTAAATTATTATTTAATTGTATTTTTATTTATTTTTTTATTAATTTAAAATTTGAAACATCAATGCTTTAGGAAAGTAACGAGTGTTTACTGAAACATTTGTCAACATTACTGGTAAATGATGACATATGAAAGCTCATGTTATTATTATCACATCATGATTCATAAAACCTTTAAAGAAGTGTAAAAAATAAAAAAATATATATATATTTTTAAGTTTTAATAAATAAGGATTAAAAATATACATTATCATATTTATAATTATTAAAAACACATTTTAACAAAAAAAAATTAAGTGAAAGAGAGATAAAAAGAAGCCAGCTACATTTAATGACTTAACCAATTATCTTGAGGCTTCTGGAAGTCAAAGAGATCTTAATTACATTAATTAAAAAAGATAAAATAAAAAAATGATTATGAGTTGAATTTGTATAACCTGATGAGAGGAAACTAGGGTGCTCAAAAAGATTAATTATGAAAAAATAACTATAACCAATAATTCTATAAAAATGTTATAAAACTATAACTAATTTTATAGTTACAATTATTTTAAATAATTTATTTTTAAAAAAAAATTAATTATGGTTAATTTTTAATAATTTATTTATTAAATACTTTAATAAATAAAAATAACTAGTTATAACTGATTATTTGTTTATAACTGATTTTATAACTTGTTTTAAATATAATATGTGGTTATATATTTATAATAAACTTTTAAAAATAATAACTAGTTATTCTTAATTATAGTTAGTTTTACAAAATAGTTATAATTATAATTATAATTATAATAGTGATTTCTAAACTAGTTATTTTTAATTTCGGTTATAGTTATTAAAATAACCAAATTTTAACACCCATAGGCAATGCCACTATAAAAACCGAAGCAATTGTTCAGCGATCACCACCTTGGCTTCTCACACACTAGAATAATATATCTATAGACTCAAAAATGATGAAAACCCTTTATTTTGTGCTAACTTTGTTTTTGCCCCTATCTTTAGCAATGAACACATTTCACTATTCAACAAATATTCCAGCTATGTATGTTTTTGGCGATTCCCTAGTTGACTGTGGAAACAACAACCGTCTTGGCGCAGCAAATTTTCTTCCATTTGGCATAGACTTTGGTGGCAAATCTACTGGTCGATACACTAATGGAAAAACCGTAGTTGATTACCTTGGTAACGTGCTTAATCCATTTTCATTACCATCATAGTTTTAAATTGCAGTCACAACCGCAATTTAAAAAGCATGATTATGATACAAACTCTTAACTTTTATGTTCCCACAAATAAAACATTTTTTTTTCCCTTTCAATGCAGCTATTCATCTAGGACTACCATTTGCCCCTTCCTACTTGGGTCTTACAAATCACCAGAGGAACAAAATCAGCACAGGCATAAACTATGCATCTGGAGGTTCTGGGATTCTTCCTGACACCAACAATGTAAATATGTCTCAACCTATATTTACAAGGAATTTATTAATGGTTATGGATAGTTATTGTAAAAAATAAATAACTAATTAAAAATCATTTTGTACTTTTAATGTAATTGATTAATTATTACAAAAGTAAACAAATTTATTAAATACAATACTTTCTTATTCGATAACACTGAGTTTAATATTAATGAATAATTTTATAAGTCATAATTTTGAAAGGTTGTGATGATTGAATGAAAGTGTAAATCGGGTGCATCACATTTTTTTCTCATTGTTTTATGTTGTAATTAAATGCATAATCTATTTCCTCATTTGCAAATTCATAACCAAGCTAAGCTATTCTTTGAATACTTTTTAATTTATTTATTTTTTGTCTTTGGCATCATGTTATATATACCTTTTTTAATTTGCAGGTTACGTCTTTGACACTTGACAAACAAATAAAGTTCTTCCATAGAACTGTTAAGCATAATTTGCCAAAGGTGTTGAAAGAGAATGAATTAGAAGTGGAGAAGCATATATTTGAATCCTTATTTTTTGTCTCTAGTGGTGTGAATGATTACTTCCATAATAGAACCTTCCGTGGCAACACAAAACTTGCTTCACTCATGCTAAGTGAATTCTCCCTTCACATTCAGGTATATATATGTAATTACAATTGCAATTTCATATACATTATTTCAAGAATCTACATGTGGATAGTTATATATAAGAATTTAGGTTTAATGGTAAATTTGTTCCCTAATTTTTAATAGTAAAATTTGATATATTTTTAGGGAATTATAAAATTGGTTAAGTAATTGAGAAATGTAAGTTCAACTCCTTCTCATTAACAAAAACTAACAATTAACAATTAATATTTGCTTATAAAAAAAATTGGTCTCACTAGTTTTAAAATTTGGTGATTTTGGTTTGGTTGATTATTAATTAATAACTATAATTAAGAAAATTGTTAAGTTAATTAAAAATTATTAAAAACTTTAATCATCTTTTACAAAAAGAGAAAAGAATTAAAAATGAAAAAAAATCATTTTTAGCATTAAAAATATCATTAATTACCAATCATTTTTAACATTAAAAAAATAATTAATATTTTAAAAAAAATCATTTTTAATCCTTTTTAATAATTAATCATTTATAATTAACTTAATAATTTTATTAATTATAATTATTAATTAATAATCGATCTAAGATCAAAATTATCCATATTTTTTAGATTTTGTTAACTTTTATTTTCATCCATAAAATGCATCCAACTGCTCAGAAGTTAAGCTGCTGTAGAGATATATATGATGTAGTGGGACTTCCTAGTGATCGAGGATGCAGATTCTTATGTAAGAGGCGCAATATTTAGATCGAATTTCTTGTATATGTTGAAAGCTTATTTATTTAGCTTTGCCATCTTTGTAACATTGTGGAATTGTTAATCTCTACACTTTACCTTGCCTCCTAGTCTCATGAAATACTCATCATCTTCTTTGTAACTATAAGAGTTTAATGATGACAATTCTCTGTTTTGCATAAAATGTCTTTTGTGGTCTGGCAGAGAATGTATAGTCTAGGAGCAAGAAAATTTTTCGTGAACAACATTGCCCCAGCAGGGTGCTTTCCAGCAGTTGCTGTCCACACAAGACCAAAAGGAAAATGTGATAAGAAAATAAACAAGGCCATCACCTTTTACAATAGGAGGTTGCCCCAAGTACTCCATGAGTTGCAGTCCAAGCTTCCTGGCTTCACCTTTATACATTCAGATCTCTACGGGTTCCTTATGGAGCTGAGGGAGAACGGAATGAGTTATGGTAAGAACAAAAACCCAACTGGTTAATCAAACATTTCACTTATAAGTTACGTATTTTTTACATCGTGTGACATAATTAATAGATAATCTTACCTTTAAAAACGTGATAAAGGGTTTGATCTATATGATTGTGTGTATGAAAAACATCTCATGTGAGAGATCAAACACTTAAATAAATCTTTATTTGGAGAGGCAAGTTCTTAATTTTAATTTGGACAAGAAATACTCTAGGTTTAGTATAAAAAAAAGTGAGAGCATGTAATTAGGATTAATCAAAGAATGGTGACTTAAAAACTTGTGTAGTAACATCATGGTGTGATTTCATAGATAATCTTGTTTGTGATCAGGGTTTAATCTCTAGCTTAGTATGTATAGATAAACATCTATTAAGAGATATTAGTCCTTAATTTTAAATATATCTCATTATTTCGAGGAATTAAATACCCTTACTTTAACTGAAACGTGCACATAGTATTTCTATCTTCAAATCAAACATGCACTTAATCTTTTATTCTCCATCAAAGAACAGAATAACTAACTAGTTTCCTTTATTGCAGGGATTCTGGAAACATGGAAATCTTGCTGCCCCAATACCCTTTATGGTGATCGCAGATGCCGTTCCAATACAGTTCCTTGTACAAACAGAAACACTCATCTTTTCTTTGATATACACCCCTCCCAAATCACTAACCAAATATATGCAAGGCTTTGCTTCAATGAGGACTCAATTTGCAAATCATCAGGCCTTAAACTGGTCTAGCTTGCATTGCCTAGTTGTGTTTATTAATTTGTGTAAAGTTTAGTATAATAAATGGCATAACATCGGGCCACAAACTGGTCTGGCATGCCTAGTTGTGTTTTCTTGTAAAATTTAGTATAATAAATTGCAAGTAGAAATCAAGCTAAACTATTTCCCCGTTACTGTTTCTTTAACTATTATGTTTTTCTTCTGAGTTGGGCTACAAAAGTTAATTGATTAGTTAACTGTCTACATTGTTCAACAATAACTTTATGGAAGAAAATACTAAAAAAAAAATTAATTTTTAAAGTTAAAATTGTCTTTTAAAAAATTTATGATTTTTATAAATTAAATATAGAAGAAAGACAATTTTAACTTAAAATAAGTTAATTTTTTTTTTTTTTATAATTTTTTCTTCCATAAACATTTGTCCAAACACCCCTCTATAAATTTATAGTGTCGGTTAGGAACAAAGTAAACCTTTGTAGTTGAACTAACCAAACACACATCCATGTTATTGTTATTATAGTAATACATTTTTTCCTAAGGTAAAAGACTATGCATGTATTTCAATTCATAGAATTAGAGATTAATTTTTCTACTTGTAATATGTGGTTGTCTTGACCCAATGAAAACTTTCATAGATATCAAATATAAATTTTTTCGATAAACAAATAATTTCCATATGAACACAACATACCCTTGCACTAGTGCGAGAATCCTATGGATTTATTAGTAATACATTAAGGAAGATTATTCAATGTTAGAAATGTGAAGTAATACTCATTTATCCTTGTTTAACCCCAAGCTCCATCAACACTTTTGCGAGCTTTTCCACATCCATTGAAGACTCTCCACCTTCACTCAGAGTCCTGACAACTTCCTCTCTCATCAACCTTGCTCTTTTCTTCATATCACTCTCCCCACCCATAATCGCTTTCACGACCCGACCAAACTCATCCGGGTCAGGCACAGAATCCGCCCCTTCACAAACCCGCACCGCAACACCTTTATCTTCCACCAAAATCTTGGTGTTCACAAATTGATCCGCCTCCATAGGCCACCCAATAATTGCAACCCCACTCACCATCGCCTCCATCACCGAGTTCCACCCGCAGTGACTCACAAACCCACCCACGACTCGGTGACTCAGTATCGCCACTTGCGGGGACCATCCTGTCACCACCAAACCACGACCCGAAACCCGATCTGCAAACCCCTCTGGAACCAACCCAAACCCATTTAAAATTTCTTCGTCTGTGGAAGGTTTCTTCACAACCCACACGAATCGCGTCTCGGATCTCTCCAACCCCAACGCCAATGCCTCCATCTGTTCCTTCTTCAACAACTTCTGACTCCCAAAGCAAACATACAACACCGAACCCTCCTCTTCCACAGCGTCAAGCCAGTGAAGAACATTGGATCCTCTATTCGGGTCGGACTCAACCCGACCCAATCCCAATGGCCCAACTGCAAAGACCCTTTTATTATTAATGTGATCCAAATAAGAACCATCCAATGCACGAAACGTGTTGAACACGCAACCCCAGCTCGTGTCGTTTAAAAGCATGCCTTCTCTAACAAACTCAGACTCAGGGTCCGACTCCCTGTATCGCAAGAACACCGTTGGGAGGTGCTCTTTCTTAAATGACGGTGTTCCATGGATTTCGGGGAAATGAATAGTATCTCCCGTCCTATATATAAAAATATATGAGAAATCACATTATCAAAAGAAATAATGATTATATTTAAGAGAAATGATATGATAATACTCTCATACATACTCTTTGAACACATTCCTTTTAATTGTTTGAAATTCATTAAAAATTATAAAATTAGATGTGAAAGAGTCATTAAACATGATATAGGATCTATCCAAATTGATGTTTATAATTTTCAAATAAATTTTAACCAATTAAATGGAGTGTCCAAAATAATATCTTCCTAACATTTCTCTCACGTCTAATTATCTCATAAATTTAAGTTTTATTTTAAAAAAATCCTTTAATCTATAATAATATATAAAGAGAATATCCCTTTTTTGAGTACACATTTACTTCTTGGACGTTTTTTTATCCTAAATAATTAATAAATTACCAGCTACGTACTCTCCTTGCCATCAACTAACCCACTTTCAATGACTCCCATTACTAAAGAGAACTGAAATCCGCGAACTCTCGGTGTCTCATTTATTACTCTATGTGATCGTTTTTATTATTAGGATTTTTGTTTGTTGCTTGCAAAATTTATGAGCAATTAATTACTCTTTTATCAATTATACTTTATTTATTCTTTAATCTTTAATTAATTTAAAAATGTGTTTATTGAGAAAAAGGAAAAAAAATAGTAAAATCTACAATTATTTATTAAAATAAAAAAATTGATTGCATTTTTTGGATTCAATGAAACAATCTTAAACGATATTAAAAAAGAAATGAAAAGAATTTTTTTTTAAGGTTAAACAAGTAATTTCATTCTTGAAAGTGCAGTGAGTTAACAGAAAATGATAAATTAAAATTTAGTTTGTGAATGTATAAAAAATATGACATATTAATTCTATTGTCAAGTTATGTTTATTATGTTTAACATCTGCATTTATGTTACATCTTGAGACTAATTTGTAACACAAAAAAGTGACATTTTGATTGATAACTTACACAAGATATAATCAAATAAGTTCAATACTGGAAAAATTTACAATACAAGTTATTGACAAATAAGACCTTAAAAAATATTATTTAATGTCATTATAAACTATGAACAATACATTTCTTGTTACAAACTTTAAACAAAACGAATAGAACTTTGACAACTAGATTAATATGTTACAATTTTTATATATTTAGGAATTAAATTTTAATTTATCATCTTCAATGAACGAATTTATCAGCATATTACATTTTGAAGGATAAAATTGACTATTTTTTTTTTTTAACTTCTTTTTTTTTATTTAAAATTAAAAGAAAAAATGATGATGCAATTACATGTAAAATTATTGTAAAAATGATTAAACTATGAATTATGATTTAACCACCATTTTACACTAACATGTAAGAGCATTCACGTTGGTACAACAAATTTTTGTTATTTCACGTGGGACTTACAAGTACATATCATTCATTTTTACTCCAACATAAGCATCATTAACTCTTAAATCTCTCAAATGATATAACTTTTTAAAGGTTGCTTCTAATAAATTGTAAAAATAAACTTAAATCATTCTTTTTTTTCCAGAAAGATCATTATAATTTTTTAATAATTTATTTTTGTAAACTAGAAATATACAAAATATTTTTTGGCACAATAAAAAAAATATACACATAACTAAAATATATTTATTTAAATTGATAAAATATATTTAATCTCACATGAATAAAAATATATACATAACTAAAATATATTTTTTTTACAAGTGTAACTTATTAATAATTTGCCATATTGAAATTATTTTGAGTGTTGGATGAATCTCAAGAATTTTGAAAACTTGAATTTATAGGAGGTTGAAAATTTGACATATAATTATATCATGGATTTACATTAAATAGATTTTGATTTGGATCCGTTAAATAAAAATAAATGAAAGAAGTTGAGAATTTTTTAGAGTAAAAATGAGAGAAATTTTAAAATTTCTAATTGTATAAAAAAATTATTAAAATGTATCATATTTATAATAAAAAAAGCGTTGGGTTAGTCAATATTAATTCAACAGCTAATAAAACTAATTTTAGGGTAAAAAATTATAAAATTTTCAATAATTAGTGTAAAAAAGTTTAACAAATTGATAAGATGGTATAAAAAAATTATTAAAAAATAAAATATAATATATTTTTTTATTATTTTTATGGAAAAAAAATATTGCTTAAGTAATTGCTTGATTAAGTATCATATTTCACCAGACAACCCATTGTGATGCTTTAACATGCATGATCATTCAACACAAATTAAAAATATAAAGAGATGCGCTCTCCAATCTCTCCCGACTAATTTATATAGAACGAGTCTAATAAATTAACAATAAAATAAAATATAAAAAATGTTATCACTGTTATTTATAAATAAGGATTAGGATTAGAGATAGTATTATCGTACTTGTAAAAGTGTGGATTTTTCCAGCAGCGCGTGAGGATTGCGATTAAGGACGCGCCGACGCCGTAGAACGCGATCCTGGGGATACCGAGTTGGGCGGCGAGTTGGTGAGTCCAACCGAGGAAGAAATCGGAGATGAGTGCCACGGGAGGGTTACTGTGGGTTCTAAACCAGTGGATAATTTGGGGTTGGAGTTTGGAGAGGGCGTTGATGAAGGGGTAGTTTCCTCTGTTACCGACCTCACGGACGTTCTCTGCGCCAGAGGGGATGTTTGGGTGGGGTGGGAATGGGAGGACCAGAGTTTGGATAACGGTGTTTGGATGCGAGGATAGGAGAGGGGTTAAGATTGGAAGGTTTTTTGGGGTGATTAGGATTGTGGCGGTTAGGCCTTTTAGGGCTAAGTGGTGGGTGAGGTCGAGGAGTGCGAGGATGTGGCCTTGTGCTGGGTATGGGAACACCAGGATGTGGACTTGTTTGGACATGGCGATGGTGTTGGAGTTTCAGGTTAATTTCAAGACATGAACTATAATAATAGCTTAATAGAAGAAGGGTTAATGTGTAATAATAGTAAAAGATTGGTTGTTTGCAGTGGAGAATTATTGCAATCTTCCAAGAAGCTTTTTAACTTCACTTTTGACTTGTCAGGTGCGATGTGAGGCTACATTGACATTGACGAGCAGAAGGAATCTTTAGTAGTGTTTGATTTTTTGTTTTTTTCTTAACACCCGTTTTAGTTTTTAAATATAATTAATTGGAAGAGATTCAAATCTTAATCTTGATGGATTTGAATACCGAGAAAGTTATATTCAGAGAAAAATATTTCAATGAAAATTAATTTATATTTTTTTATAGAAGCTGTTTCATATAGATATTGTGGTTATTAAAAAAAAAATTACCATTAATCATTTTATTTGGTATCAAAGTTTTAATTTTGTCCATAGATTTTTTTTTAAAAATATTTAAACCTTCTTTTTATTAAATATATTTTCTTGAAAAATATAAAAATTTGGAGGTGTAACTAATATATGTCTGTGACACTTGAACAAATTAGACTATTTTAATAAATCAATTTTAATCGATTATAATCAAAATTAATTTTTTTTAGATAAATATGTTAAAAAATGATTTTAGAATAATTAATTTTTTTAAAATATAACAAAAAAATCAATTTTTATAGAATAAAAAAATGTAAAAATAATATAACAAATACGTTGTTAAAACTAATTATAATTTTTTATTTCATAAAAACAACTTATTTTCTTAAAATAATATTTTTCCTAAATTTAATATAGATTCCCAACACATACAAGCTCTCACTAAAAAATAATATATAAATAAAAAAAAATTGATTAAAAAAATATAACGCATTCCAAATAATTTAGGTACTAATTAAAATTTAGGAATCAAATTGAATAATTAGTTAAAATTTGGAGACTAAAATAATTATTAAGTCTTAATTTTTATATGGAATTTTGGTTATTTTTAAAGGAAATTGTAATTTTAATCTGATTTTCATATTTATTAAATTTGTTTAATTTAATGATTCACTAGTAATATGTTAATATGGTAATGTGAACGATTAAAAAACAATTTATTTTATTGAGATATACGTAAAACTAAGGATTGGACTAAAATTATAAAAGAAATTTGTTAAAACTGCTAAAAAAACAAAATCACATTCAAATAAATAAATAAAGAGAGATTAAAATTATAATTTAGTCAAAAAAATTAGAATACTTGTTCGAATGTCTCACGATCAAGAGTGTCTGGGCCTCCGTCAACGTAATTAGTGAGCTCTTTGTTAATTGGCGTTTTTTTTAAGTCTCTTGTCGAAGTCTAATGCCCAATGGACTAAGCCTAACAGCCACTATCGTGTCGGTGTCGTTCTTGTTCAGTTGTCCTTCACTTTTTTTCCATCAAAATATGTTTTCTCATACTCATTTTTTTTTAGTTTAGAATTTTATTTTTATGCATACACTCGGTTACGGAAGCAGCAGGAAAGGTACTTAGGGCGAAATTTATTCATATTAATAATAAGTAAAATCAATAATGATTAATCTCTATTATTAATAAATGTTAAAACTTAATCCAATAAAATATCATATGTTCTGAAAAAGTATTTGTAACTAACTATTTTCTTTTGAAAAAAGAAAAATGTGTACATAACAAAACAATTATTTTCTGTCAACAAAATCATCATATTCGTCTATTTTTAATTTGATAAAACTCTTTCATAATTTTTTCTACAATAAAAGCATTTGTAATATCATTTTTAATTTAAATAAAAGATAAAGTTTCAGAAAAAAAAAAAAAAAAAACCACCTTCTATTTTATTGCTTTATTGCAAAATTTTGAATTTTGTTTTCACAAGTTTAACAACTCCAAAAACACATTATGTAAAAGTAATTCAAATGGTGAGACTGAATACAAAATGAATTGCTTTATCAATTAAATAATAAATTATTGATTTTCATCGAGTGAAATTATTGATTAACGTGTATAAGGGATTGGCTAAAAGTTTAAAAAATGTTTTTTTTTATTTCTATTATTTAAACTCAAGAGATCAAGAATAAAAAGAAGAAATTTGTTATTGTTAAAAAAATTAAGGATGAAATATGTTTTTGTCTATCAAGTATTTCAACTATTGAATATTTTTGTTTATAGTCATAGTATTTTATGTAATTGGTCTTAATCCTTAGAGTATTTTTTGTATTTTCCTTTTGGTTCTTTCGTTGATTAGCTCCTCCATTAATGAGTTATCTAACTTTAATATATATCACATGTCTTATTAATTAATTGATACATGTTTTAAATTAAATTTATTTTTATTTTACAAAATGGCTTTCTCTTTTATTTTAAAAAAAAAAAGTTCATGTTAGTAATGTGACTCAACCTAATAAGTCTCAAATAAG
The DNA here is from genome assembly GCA_014843725.1 of Amphicarpaea edgeworthii. Lineage (NCBI taxonomy): Eukaryota > Viridiplantae > Streptophyta > Magnoliopsida > Fabales > Fabaceae > Amphicarpaea > Amphicarpaea edgeworthii. Next base: position 4,546,487 of record CM026329.1, read on the forward strand.
TTACTAAGGTGTAAACTTGGTTCACTAACGAAGTTTGGAATTGGTGTTTTAGAGCATAAGAAAATCCGCAACAAGTATGATAGATGATATGATTTGATAGAAAGAAATATTAGAAAAATTATAAGATGTTAAGTAAGTGTTTGTTATTTTAAGGTATTCAAAAATCATAATTCTTAATTATATCATAAATTTAAGTTTTATTTTAAAAATATCCATTGAATTTAAACAAATTGAGTGTTTAGTAAATAAAATTAATAATAAAACTGACCCTGGCTAGGGTTTGTGATTCAATCGCTGACCCAGACCAAGTTACTTAATAAAAATAAATAAAAAATTGAACCACGAAACAACATTGTTTTAAAAAATCATGAAAATAGAAATAAGCCTTAGCTTCGTCTTTGTGTTCTCAGTTTATGCTCAATCCCTAAATCCCTAACAACCCTCTACTCGTCGGCACGCCACCATTCTCATTACCCATCACACTTGCCCTCCAAGCTCGCGTTTTATTGTTGTTGGTGGTGTCTCTGCCAAACTTGTGCATCGTCTACTGCTCCCCTCTACCACGTCGTGCGCCCTCTACTCATGGATTTATTGTTGTCTCCATTGCCTCAAGCGTGCCCCAGCTTGTGCTCCATTGTGCCCTCCAACCACCACACACAACCTTATGCTACACCTTAGGTAATTTATTTAAACTTTGAAGTTGTATCATCTTTGTTCTTTTGTTTATTATGTGTTTAATGTGTATGTATTGTTCTATTGTTCTTTGATATGTTAAATGTGTCTTTGTTGACCATGTTGTTTGGGTAATGGTGGATTCACCATCATTCTTAACTAATGAGAAGGTGGATGGATTAGGTAATGATTTGACAAATGTGACTATTCAATCAATTTCAAGTGATATTGATTTATTTTAATTACATTATAATTAAATTATTTTATATTTGTTATCACCACGTGTTAATTATAACTTTACATTTATTTTTTTGCCATAAATCTTTTAAATTTGGATGATGATGTGGTTGATGATACTCTAAGAAATACCGTAAAAAATATAAATTTAAATGAAAGTTATAATGAAAAAATTACTATAAAAGATTCTAAATTCTTAAATAAAGGAATTTATGTACATTGATCATAGAAAAAAATTAGACAAATCAGGAGTTTATATTTGAAACTTATTTATTTATATTGGTTAAAAATTTATGTTTGAAATTAGTTTAATGTTACAAAATTTTGTAAAATTATATAAATTTTTAATAAAATATTTTTTTAAAGCTTTTTCAAATCTCAAGACAAGACAAGACAAGTATAAAAAAATATATTTTTTAATATAAATTGGATCATGTAAAATACTCATGATAGATTTAATTATCGATTCAATTTTTTAAATTATAATTTTAAAATTATTTAAAAAAATCATATAAATAAAAAGTTTGAATAATTGCCCGTGCAAAACTATGTTATATTGATAAAGTAGTTTTCTTAAAAAAATGTACCTAACATTTCTTAAATATTAAATAAACCTTTGACCTACTAAACCCGCCCGTCCTCAATACTCTGCTGCCTTTAATAACAGCAACCTACTCGTCATATTTTCCATTGACGTACAGCACACCGCATTTTAAACATGTTTAATGCTGACCGTGGAAAATGGGTGCCACACATAACAATAACGCAGAGTTTCTGAGTATACAGCAACACTTTCACACTATCATAGTGGGAGAACTCCGGAGTTGCCTCCTCAATAACACTATATATCAATATCTGAATAACAAGGTATGTTCTCTTTCATACACAATACTCTCTTTGTTACTGATTTAGGCATCGAAGTATCTTACTTGCATTGCAGATATTCTTACAGTGTTCATATACTGGAGATTAAAGAATTCGGACTTACCAAAACTCGATAATAACACTGAGCATTGTGATAGTGAAAATTAAGAAAGAAATAAGTAAAGTAATTAACCATGTCCAAGGTGGTTCACATCCTGGTGTTCCCATACCCAGCACAGGGACACATTCTTCCACTTCTCGACCTCACTCACCACTTAGCTCTTAGAGGCTTAACCGTCACTATCCTCGTCACACCAAAAAATGTTCCCATTTTAACCCCTCTCTTATCCTCGCATCCAAACACGGTTATCCAAACTTTGGTCCTCCCATTCCCTCCTCACCCAAACATCCCCGCGGGTGCAGAAAACGTCCGTGAGGTCGGCAACAGAGGAAACTACCCCTTCATTAACGCCCTCTCCAAACTCCAACCCCAAATAATCCACTGGTTCGCAACCCACGCTAACCCTCCCGTGGCACTCATCTCCGATTTCTTCCTCGGCTGGACTCACCAACTCGCTACCCAACTCGGTATCCCAAGGATCGCGTTTTACTCCTCCGGCGCGTTCTTAACAACCGTCCTCAGGCGCTGCTGGAAAAATCCACACTTTTACAAGTCAGAAGGTAGTGTTTATTTCCCCGAAATCCACGGAACGCCGTCGTTTAAGCGGGAGCACCTCCCCACGGTGTTTCTGCGATACATGGAATCGGACCCGGAGTCTGAGTTCGTTAGAGAAAGCATGCTTTTAAATGACGCGAGCTGGGGGTGCGTTATCAACACGTTCCGCGCGTTGGAGGGTTATTATTTGGATCACATTAATAACAAGAGTGTTTTCGCGGTTGGACCGTTGGGATCGGGTCGGGTTGAGACCGACCCGATAAGAGGATCTGATATTCTTTACTCGCTTGACGCGGTGGAAGAGGAGGGTTCGGTGTTGTACGTTTGCTTCGGGAGTCAGAAGCTGTTGAGTAAGGAACAGATGGAGGCGGTGGCGTTGGGGTTGGAGAGATCCGAGACAAGATTTGTGTGGGTTGTGAAGAAACCTTCCACGGAAGAAGAAATTTTAAACGGGTTCGGGTTGGTTCCAGAGGGGTTTGCGGATCGGGTTTCGGAGTTCGGGTTGGTGGTTACGGGGTGGGCCCCACAGGTGGCGATATTGAATCACCGAGCCGTGGGTGGATTTGTGAGCCACTGCGGGTGGAACTCGGTGATGGAGGCGATGGCGAGTGGGGTTGCGATCGTGGGATGGCCCATGGAGGCTGATCAGTTTGTGAATGCCCGAATGTTAGTGGAGGACAACGGTGTCGCGATGACGGTTTGTGAAGGGGCGGATTCTGTGCCCGACCCGGATGAGTTGGTTCGGGTTGTGAAGTGTGTCATGAGTAAAGAGAGTGCTCAGAAGAGAAATGCAAAGTTAATTAGTAAGGAAGCTGTTGGGGCTGTGAGTGAAGGTGGAAACTCTACTATGGATGTAGAAAGGTTGGTGAAAGCTTTGGTGGAGCTTGGTGCTAAACAACAAGGATGAATTATTATTATTAATATCTGATATATGATGAGTGGTTTGTATTAATTTTCAAATTTGAATATTATCTTTTTCTGATTCCGAATAACACCTATATATGTAGACAATAACAATATGCATGGTTGAACTTGGAAAATATTTGTATTAAGAGTAACTGTCATAGGATTATTTTGCATGCTCAGTATTTATTTTCTTGAGAAATATAATGGTTGTAATCGGTGGTGGTGCTTGAACTAAGAGTTTGGGAGAGTCGAAAAAACAAAAATAGTACAAATTATATATGTAATATTATTATATGCTAAATATTCACATACATGGTCTCTTATTTTTATTTTAAGTTACAATTTTATGTTTTATTTAAAAAAATTACAAAGTAGTCCTTTATTTTTTTAAGAGTTGTAGAATGGTTTGTTAAATCATTTTTTTTTATAATATCTTTATCATGATAGGAGACCAAGGAGTAATTTAGTCAATATTATTATTATTATTATTATTATTATATACCTAAAATTTAAGTTGCATTGTAAACTAAAAATAAAAAACAACCTTTAAGAAAATTATCAAAAATAATATAATATATTCTATCATAAATTATTTTGTTTTAAATTCTGATCAATTTACTCATAATATTATGGTGTAAATATATGCTTTTAAAAAAATGAGTGTTTATGCAACGTAGACTTTGATCTCAAAAAATTGTGAGAAAATAATCTGATCAATTTACACATTATGAATTTTAAAAAATAATATTGATGTACACATATAATATATTTTAACACTGATAAAGATAACTTTGATTTCACACTCGTATTATGAAAGAACACAAACACTGTGAATAACATTCAAAGTTTTGTTAAAAAAAAAAAAATCAAAGTTACACCGTAAGTGAATAAAACATGGTGTAAGTGTACATTTGTTTGAATAACATCAACTCACATTCAAAGTTTTCGCTGTCTTTTTTTTTTAGAAAATAAGTCGGTTGTTTTGAACCTCAACTTAAAGTTCGAAAAAAAAAATCTAAAAGTAAGTTATCCATCAGAAAATTGGTAGATTATGATTATTTTTGTTGTTTAATTTTTTTTTAGTTGGTTTTACGTTCTTTTATCATATAAAGAGTGATTTTTTTGTTGTATCTAAATAAAATAAATTATTTTGAAATATTTTTTTTAGTAAACTTATTCAAATAAAAATTTTAATTTTAATTAAAATCAATTATTAAAATAATATAATTTTTAAACAATCCAAAAACAATATAAATCTCATAACTTTTTATTTTATTTTTTTATAATCAACAATTAAAAGGAAATAATCGACTATTATTTCCTCAACTTATCTTAATAGAAGATCAACCCGAATAGGATAGAAATATTTACCTTGTTGTCGATTGACTACACCTTTCGACCTTATCTATCCTTAAAAGCAAATTCAAATAATTTTTAGGTTAAACGAAAAAAAGTTATAGTGAATTTTACTCTCAATTAACTTACTTCTATCAAAACATTAATATATATAAATCACATTATTACATGTATCAGTTTTAAAGATACGTGAATATTATAAATTTTTTATAAAATCGTGTTCAATTCCTATAAATAAATAAATAAATAAAAATTATAAAAAAAAATCAGATTAATTCACTTAGAACCTTAGTCTATTAATTGATTCATACAATTAGGAACATATTCATTAAAGAAGAGGGGTCGATGTTGTATATGGTTTGCTTTTAGATCAAGTCAGAAACTGTTTATTTGAATTATCTTTTAGAATCAGTTACCAATTAATGATGCTGCTTGCTTAGTATGTTTGTGGGACAATTAAGTTTGAACGCATCGAGTTTGTGAATGGAAAGAAGTGTGATTAGAGAGGAAGTGTGACACCCTTTACCCTAAAGTAAGTCTTAAAATAAAGTACAGAAATAATGAAACATTATACGAGGAAATATAGACTTTCTATTAAATTTTCATGAGTAAAAGGTTCACATTCTCAAATCCTCCAAAATAATCCACACTTATAAGTACACAATGCAAATTCAAAACATTTGACATCCAAATGTGCCATATAAGAGTACAACACTTAACAAGAAAAACTAGATATAAATAAGTAACCCTACCTCAATGTCACAGCTATCAAAGCACAAGTCCCAAAAAAATGTAAACTAAGCTAGATAGGCTAAGCCTCTCCTTCAACATCCTATTCGATGCGTGGACGATCCTTACCTACAAATGGCAATTAGTCCAAACACACACAACAAGGATTGCACAAAGAAAGGGAGTGAGAATCATTCTTGCATTAAAACAAAATAAGATACAATATAAATGGGAAACAAGAATTGCTCATTTTCAAGATACGTACACTCATGTAGATCACATAACAATAATACAATTCTTCGTAGTATCATAATGTATATGTAATGCAATGCCTCTTAGACTCTATCTCATATGTCATGTGGTACCATATCTAGTTCGAAAGAATAGTCTAAGAGTGCAGTTTATCCAAAAGCGTCACCAACATCAGTGCCTTCGGCATAGACTACAACACCTAGAATGATCCGCATGTGACTGTCAGGGTTATCTAACTTTGCAAGTACACTTCAACTCATAGGATCAACATGAGCTCACAAAGTTTCCACACTAAGTAACCCCCAAAGTCCACGCTAAACCTGTCATAACCCCCACCTTTTTGGTTCATGGCTATTCAACAACTCTCAAATGTTATAATGTTTATTCAAAACATTTAGACAAAACAATGATTCCAACAAACCTAATATCATGCACTAGTGAGCCCATCCTCGCCTCTCACAAGCTAGGCCACTCACAATCAAAATACCACCTAGGCTCATCCTCACCAACTCATAGGCTAGGTCACCTATCTTGATGCCATTTAACGAAACCTCATATCACATACTCGAACACTACATATTCACATTTTAGTATTCATATACAACACTCCACAAAACGTAAATCATGCATTTGAAATAAGCATTTGCATACGAAATGACTATTAAACATTTGCACATCAAAATATAAATTCTAGACAATTTCTAAGAAAAAGTCAAAGTTGACCAAAGTCAATAGACAGTCAACACTGTACTAGGTGGTCAATGGTCAACGCTAGACCATACAATTAACGGTCAACACCAGGCCAAACAATGCATGCTGGACAATGTGCATGTCAAACGATATGTGCTAGACGATGCGTGTCAGACGATATGCGTTAGACGATACACGTCAAACAATGTGCGCCAGACGATGCACGTCGGACAAAATGCACCAGACGATGCGCGTCAGACACTATTTATCCCGAGGCTAAAATTCTGCAAAATGCTGAAAATGACTTTTTTGCAAAATCTAAAGTCTCCTAGATGATTTCTCACACTATAATCAATCTAAAAAAGGATCAAGAATATTATCCAACACTTATAAGCTCTCATATGGTAAAAACAATTCATTACAATTACAAATTCACACAACTTCATCAAGGAAACTCTCAAACCTTCCCAAACCACCAAGAACACAAGAAAAGAATAACTTACTATAACATTGTAGTCACCTAATGGTTGAATCTAAGCATTTCAAGACCTTCGTAGTTCATCCAAAATAGAGGAAAGATACAAATCTAACAGCTTTGGGGTTTTAGATAACCCTTCTACCCATGGACAATGTCATTCCAATCAATAAGAATAGACTCACTCCCCCTTACCTCAAAAGTAGGAAATGCAGCAAGGGAAGGAGATGATGTGACGATCCTCTTCCACACCTCATAATGCAACAAACGTTCTTGTTAGAGTTCTTTCACCGTTGCCATATTTTAGCCAAGAGGAGAAAAGAAATAAGAGAAGTATTTTTAGGTTTTGGAGGAGACATTGACAGCTTAATGTACACCTTTGGACTATGAGCATAAGGCCCAATAAATGAGTATTTTAAAGAGAAATGATTTTGCATTACCCACTTTCACCTATTACTATGCTAGTTTTTCTTTTATCATTTTAATTGAAAAAATCCACTTTTTAGTAACGATAACCATATTCCTAAATTACCATTTATCTAATTGATTACAAACATGTTCACAATAATTATTTATAATGACATATATAAAATTTAAATAAAATAGAATAAAATAAATGGTGGAGTGTTATATGAAGGCTTTATATTTTAAAATATTAAATATTTTACTTTTTATTATTATTATAATTATAAGATAGTAGAACAAATTGTAATAAGGTATACTATTAGTTTAGTATTCAATTTGTAATAATTTTGTGTTTTTAAATAAATTTTAACTAATAATATAAAATGCATCAAAAGAAATGTACTAAAGAATGTATTGTTAGCATTTTTCTCACAATGTCTCTTCAATATAATACTAATAACTTTTTTATTTCGTTAACACTTTCTTATTTATTTTGTATATAGTTATATGGATTAAAAGATATTTTTTTTAGAAAATATTAATTTACTTTAAAAAAAATTAACTTGGGTGTAACACCTTTGTTAATTCTATTTTTAGGTCATAAAGAGATGGGACAAGTAAAAAAATTTCAAAATTTAATAATAGAAAACAATAACTAATACACAAATATTATATTGTCCAAAAAATTACATGACTTTGAATTTCTTGTTGCACCAGAGGATACATAAGAGTAGTATGTATTATCTGTGTTGATGTAAAAATTAAATAATCATAGACATTTTCTTAATTTTGACAAGTGTTAATTTTTTTTTGAAGTTAATTAAAGTGTTATAAAAATCTTCATATCTCCTTCCAAAAAAAACTCCATATCTATAATATTGTTGCAAATAAAAGGGATTAAATAAATATTTAAAATGTGTATTTCACCTTTCCCTATGTATAATTACACTCTCGATCTTTGGTGAAATAAAACTTTAGGGAGGAAGAGCAATGCACCTGAATTTACTAAGGTGTGAGAAATGTGAAATAAAAGAGACAAGGTGTGATACAAGTGACAAGTAGCTTATATTAAGCATATGTTAGGGGTTTAATTCCTGACCATGTGAATAGAATAACACATCTGAGAAGAGAAATTTACTCTACCCTTTTCCGTGAATTAGTCTCGTTTCTTCTTGATTGAATCAATTCATAAAAAACTCAACTCTTAAATCACTAATTGTAAACTACTTGAAAAAGTCCTCATAAAATGTGAATAACAAGTTGCTAAACGAATCCCAGTAACATTCAATGGTCAAGAATCCAAAGTTACAAAAACAAAAGTACTTAATTAATTAAGTACCATGCACCAAGTTGTACTTAAAGAACCCTATATTTGTTTTAAGTAAAATGAGAAAAGGATGACACATCTCTGTCTATTTAGGCAACATGTAAGAATCAGACTTAAAAGGAACATTATGAGTAAGAGTTAAGAATGAATTGCAGTGAGACAAACTCCACAACTACTGAGAGTGTGATCTGTCTTTTGATTAGGAGTGCCATTAATTAACTTTTCAACAAGTTCACCTCTCCCATGTAACATTTGGAGTAAACTAGAAAAACCCTTTTGAAATAATATGAAAATTAGTGGTGATGCAGTTCTTCTACTGATATATATTGTGTCATTTGATGATTTCGTTATACACTGAGCCATTTTTTTTCTAATACTATCATGTCCCATAATATTCTAATTGATAAGGTTAGGTTTGGTCGTGATATCAATTCAACTCTTAACAAAACAAATTACTCATAGATTCATGAGTAACAGTTTTTATAATAGTCCTTTTAAAAAAAAATCTTGGGAACAATAATTTCACAGGGAAATATGTGATATTATTTATGATACTTAATAATAAATTAAGTTATGTTATATCTTACAAGGAAATGAATTTGAATTTGTTGTTGATATGAAAAATTTGTTGGTGAACAATCTGTAAGTATCTCTGTAAATGTTTTTTTTTAACCTTAAACTTTGATTCCGATGAGTTTTCGAAATCCAACTCACCTAATCTTTTTATTATCTAAAGAATAAAAACAAAAAAGTTATGCTAGCTACATGAATTGTTTGACTATACAACCTTGGTAACTTTACCCTGTCTTAATCTGCTTATAATTGTATTCAGCAGGTAAAACGATTCAAAATATTTGGTGAGTGAGTTTTATTCTGTAATTTTGTTTTGTTTTGGCATTAGTGAAATATATATGATGTTAATAGATTGATTATAGATGTTGCCAAACACAGAAAAGTATCTTCTAATTCTTTTGAAAATGTGTTTAGTTCCCTATCTCATAGGCTGCATAAATACACATATATTTCTTAAAACCTAAGCCTAAATTAAACATTTCATAAACTTGAGACTCACATTTCACCAACCAACTTAAGAATTGTTCCTACTTTCCATCCATCTCCTTTTGAATCTCCCACACAATGTTATGAAACACCAACCCATTTTTAACATCATTCCCATTTATAACAATAGACTTTTTCCTCTTATGTAATAAGGCATGCAATATTGCTATGGAGAAGAAAACAACAACAAAAAATGTTCAAGAGTCATGCAAATTTAACCAATTTTTCTTCCCTAAGCAACTCAACAAAGTGTACCCTATTAGGCTACAGAGAAGCTCCTCAACTTCATCACTGTCTTCATTATCATCATCACTGTCACAAAATTCAGATGACTCTTCTCTAGCAGATGACAGTTTTCAACTTGCACTGAATTTGATTTCGCCACACCGTCGAAGAAGAGAAGCAGATGTTACTGATGCTGCACACCAGCACCAAATTCCACACACTCCTGCTGAGCCTGGTGAATTGAAAAGGTGCAACTGGATCACAAAGAACTGTGGTATGATTAATTTCTTTACAAGTTTCATCACTCTTTTATCTTTCTTTTTTTTTTCTCTTTTGCAATGCAAACTTAGGATACTGCATAAAAATATTCAATAGGAAAAATAAAAATATTCATCTCAAAAATTAAATTTCACACTTTCTAGGTTTTATGCTGATAAAGTCAATATCTTCTTAGCACTTCTACTTCCAGCTATGTATCACTTTGACATTTTATAATATTTTCACTTAAGAAAAATTAGAATCAGAATTGATATAGAAAACTTGTGCAGATGAGGCTTACATTGAATTTCATGATGAGTGTTGGGGGGTCCCAGCTTTCGATGACAAGTAAGTAATGTTTCTTTGTTCATGTTACAACTTTTTTCTTTACCTTGAAAAATAAACACTAGTATTTACAGATAATCTGTTTTGATTCATGAAACAGAAAATTATTTGAGCTGCTTACACTGTCAGGATTGCTGATAGATTACAACTGGACAGAAATTCTAAAAAGAAAGGAAATTCTAAGGTAACATTGTGTGATGAAAAATTCCATGTGTACTGATTATGATGCTATTGGTTTGTAATTACATTAATATATCTATATAATGTGTTGCTTGACACAGAAAAGTTTTTGCTGGATTTGATCCTTATACTGTGGCCAAAATGGAGGAGAAAGAAATCATGGAAATAGCATCAAACAAAGAAGTTTTGTTAGCTGATTGCAGAGTTAGGTGCATAGTAGACAATGCCAAATGCATAATCAAGGCAAGTACATAATCAATAATGTGATGCGTATCCAAAAAGAGGAATGTTAGTCACACTTATCTATCTATCTGATACTCTCTTTCTAATATTTTACGTGATTAGTTGAAATTTATTGAAAATCATCAATTTTGTTGAATCTCATTTCTAAATAAGTACAGAGAATCAATAAATGAGAAGTAGGACTTACCAAAATTGGTGATTTCCTTTCAACCAATCATAGATAAAGTGTTAAAAAAAGAGCCTCGCTAGCATTCATTTTCCAAAATGTTAGCAATTTGGGTTTTCCATGAATTGACCAACATGGGTAAGTTAAGTTGTTGTTTTTTGATCATTTTGGCTACAGATTGTGAGAGAATATGGATCGTTCAGCTGCTACATATGGGGTTATGTGAACCACAAACCAGTGATTAACAGATACAGATACTCAAGAGATGTCCCTCTAAGGACACCAAAAGCAGATACCATAAGCAAGGACTTGATAAAGCGTGGCTTCCAGTTTTTGGGTCCAGTGATAGTTTATTCTTTTATGCAAGCTGCAGGATTGACAATTGATCATCTTGTGGATTGTTATAGGCACAATGAATGTGTAAGACTGGCAGAAAGGCCTTGGAGACACTTGTAAATTGTAACATAATCGAGGAGCTCTGACAACACACTTTTCAACGTGCTTCTTGTAATGCACTCTTTATTATTGACTGAATTTTACTGGAAACTACAAAGTCACGAGCGAGACTCACGAAATTTTGTGATTTTCATAAAATTTCAACCAGTAACCAAGAAAGTATTCGAGAAAAAGTGGGTTGGAACGTGTGTTGTTGGTGTTTCTCTTTGTAACATTCATCAGTTTACTTGCATAATTTTCTGTTTGTATTTTACCCCATTTTTGCTTGCTTTTGGATTTGATGAGTGGTGATCAGAGTCAGCCTTGAGGCCTAATTGGTTGTTTGGAACACTACATGTTTGGTATGGTAAGTGCATCTCAGACCAATTGTACACTGAATAAAAATGTTATTGTTTTCATTGTTTATAGTCTGTGTTTTACTATCTCTATATCTTTTTGTATGATTCTAATATTAACAAAACCAACTAGTTTCAGCTAATAGGGAATTAAAAGGTGTATGTGGTCATGACCATCGTCCATCAGTATCTTCAACAAACTAATTTGAGAAAACATATACAAAAATGGTGAATTACATAAATGTTGTGCATTTTTAAACTACAAATTCAAATAACCATTCAAATTTTGCATTAAGAATAGAATACCATCAAAAAGACCATGAACATTGAACAAGAAGTTCATGGTTATGCGTCAGATTTTTCTTTTTCTACTTTATAATAACAAGGTATAAATAGAAAATCCATAGAGGATTTTCTCACATGAGTCGATCCTTTGAAACAGTTTATTTCTGTAAATTATAATCAGTATAACTTTTAAATATTAATCTTTAAAAATAAAACAAAATAAAACTGATTGTAGTTAATAAAATATCACTTCCACACTTTAACTACTCATATCCACAAGAAAATTCAAGACAAAAACTTAATCACGAAAGATAAACCATTGGTAATACGATGATGGGGTTCCCCGGTAATGCCAATAAAAGAGTCTGTTTTTTTTTTTTATGATTATATTGATACGAAGTAATCACATCGAAAATAATGATTAATCTTCATGTAGATCATGAATTCATATAATATAAATATTTTTCTTCCATCTTTAACTACTTAAACACTTTATTTTGTTGTACTTTAGGTTCAACTAAAGAATTATATCAAGTATAAAAATATCAACCATATAAGTGATATATCTGAGTTTACTATTCATCATAATCTACCCTACATTCCAGGCTAAAGCATAAACTCAACCATATGATCACACAATGTCATTAGCTCGGTTAAAAACAAAGCTTTAAGATTATTATTAATTTACCATCAAATCTTTTTTATGACTTTCTCCAAACTCCATTCCTTTTCACAAGACTAACATGCAATCTACTCTTCTAAACCAATTTTTAATCGATTTTTTTTTTTTTGTCATTTTTCTTCAATTAGTGTTACTCCAATTTTTCTAATATATAAATATTTTGTTTCTTGTATAACACATTTATTTTAATATTCTCATATCTGATATTCATTTTTTTTATCTATAAAAATCAAATATAATATGATAAAAAATTTATAATATTGAGCCAGTCACTTGTTCCATATTTTTCTTTTAAAGACCAAAATTCTTTATGATATAATATAATCCGACCCAGATAAAACTTGCCTTTGGCCCATTTTCAGTCATGAAACAGAGATACAAAAAGTTATTATAATTTGGAAGAAATTGTGTTCCCTAATCAGAAAGAAAAGCATACATATAGGAAGTGTGCTAGTATGCCAAATGTTGATATCCCATAATGAGAGCAATAATGCTTTACAGGTTTTATTACAACACATAATGAAGAGATATTCGTTGCGTGATCATTTTTACTTAAGTCAGGAATATAGAAGAATTTCAATTCTATAAATTTTTAATTAATTGCATGTTTAATTTTCGTTTCAAAATTCTTAGACTCAAATTTTGAAATGTATCTAACCATTCACATCAACTAAATGCAAAAAGAAAAGTCGAAATACTTTTTTAAATTTAATTTTGGATTCTCATAGATAATTCAAATATAAAAAAAAAAAGGTTAAAATATGTTTTCAAATTTAATTTTAAATTATTATCGATAATCCAAATACACTCTAAATTGTAGGGAAACTTGATACTGAAGAGCTCACTTCAAAGATTAGTCCAACACAAGCCATTTGGCTCTGCTTGACCCACCTGTTCCTAGTTCCCTACACCTATGAGACATTATTCTTTTATGTGATTCATTCACAGCAAAAAGTGCTTCTTTACTCACTCCCTCACTCTAACTCATGTATATCAACTTTACTCACTCCCTCACTCTAACTCATGTATATCAACACCTGTTCTCAAATAATCAGACACAAATCACTCTTTGTTACAAGTGTGTGGATATATAGATGCCTTGCTTTCATTGATGACCAATTTTAAATATAAAGTCTAAGGTATCAAGTGGTGTGTGACAGTTAAAAAGGGTTTTTCAAATAAATATTTTGAAATGTTTTCACTTATTAAAGCTCATAAAGAATAATTAATTTTTATTGATTTTAATGATTTTTTTATTATGGTAACATTTATACCTTTATTAATAATCATTAATTATTATGCACCACTGTTAATAAAAGTCTAAATACTTTTGAAACGTCTTATAAAGTAGACTATTTTTTTTTTCAAAACTATGGTTTATAATAAAGATTAGAGCGAATAATAATATCTACTGCTTAATACATGTATATAAGTTTTTTTAATATAATAAGAATTTAATAAAAATATACTAATTTTCAAACCATCGTACCCTTCTATTTATATGATTTTTATTGAAGTTTTATAAAAATAAATTTAACTATAATAAAATAAAAGATTATAATTGTCTTACATATAAAATTATTTTATATAATAATAAAAAAGAAAGAAAATATTACTTTTGATAACTATCTTTAGATTTCATATTTTTATTTTTAGTTTTGCCCCTTAATTATATATTATTATTTTATAACTTTTAACTATAGTAATAATATATATTTTAATATTTTTTTAATAATTATATAATTGTACACTACTCTTATTAATTATATATATTTTTTATTTAAAATTAAAAATATGGAAAGGCATGCCTCTCTCTATACACTAAATAATAATAATAATAGTGGTAACCTGGTAATGGTTTTGAACATGGGCTTCTAATTAATCTCAATTACCAGTTTCTTCAAATTGAAAAAAGCTATAGCAAAACCTTTTATTATCAACATTGCTTTGAGATGCTAATCAAGGGGACAATGAGACAAGTCCAAGTTCCACTCTTCCTCTTGTCTTTTTCCTCCTCTCTCTCAGGTGTATCATTCTAACTTGCAATGCAAACCATTAAATGCTTCGCATTGGGAGACCCTCCTCATAGAACAAGTGGCAATAATAAACAAAAAAAAAAAAAAAACTAATTAAAAAGAAAAGAAATATAGCTACAGATTAGGATGCCACTTCACCAAAGTCACTTTCCACTTCGGACATTATTCAAAGTCAGGGCCAATCTCTTACCACTAGGCTAACTAATATTTCCTCCACAATTTCAAGACCTAAGTTATGCCCCTTAATGGCAACTACTATTATTAACACATATTATTAATAAAGGAAAGAAAATATTACTTTTATTATATTGTGAATATCTCCAATTTTACTATATTAAAAATTAATTATATTTATGACACTTATTGTTATTAGCATGAAATTTTTTTTACACATGATAAGAGATCAGATACAAGACTTTTCATTAAATAAATTATTCCTATCATAAATACATAATGTCTAATCATTAAATTAAATTTGACTATCTTAAAAAATTATGATTATATAATAAGATGCAAAATCCTATCAACCGAAAAAATTAAAGTTGTTGGAACTTAGATCATGTGATATCAAGACTCTCACCAAATCTCTATGTTTATCTAGCTGACTCTAAGACTAAATTGTTGAAAATGACATGCTATGCTATAGCACCCCGTTTTACGCAGCCCTTTTTAACACCTTTCTTAAGAGACTAGTCTAAATTGATATAATTTGTTGGTAGAATTAATTAATCATCTGTCTCTTCATACTGTATAGTGTATATTCCATAGACCTCCAATAATTATTAATTGCTGCCAAATTAATATATAGGATATATGCATGTTGTATTACATTTAAACCAAACTTTATTCATTTTTTTCACTTCTTTTTCATTGTATTAAAAATGTCATTTAGCATAGTGTATAAAAAATGATAATTTTATTATTATTATTATTTTCTTTTATTGTAAGTGCTTGAAAGATCAATCCAAATAGAGTCTTAGTATATATATATATATATATATATATATTTATTAATAGAGACTTAATTAGTACTATAATTATGATGAAAGGGAAAGAAGAGAAATTAAAGTGCCTTGTTATTCTCTCACCTTTTTCTTGTAAACAGGAGAATTGAAAAGATGATAAGATGCATTAATAACTAATTGAAACGGATCGATAATTAGGAGGATTGAGCCTATCGACATAATGAAGAGCCAAAACATTCTGGTCCAATGGTTTTATATTTATTTATAGTAGGACCATAAATAAACCATATTTCATGTGATTTACGTTCCATCGTCAATTGGTTTGGTTTTGATCTTATTTTGGTTGCTAATATATGTGTATCTTCTTCTGTTTCAGCATGGCAAGCTTTGTTTTGTAGCACTTCGATCGATCGATCGATCAACTTTGATTATTATTCTTAACAAACCCTACACACATAAAATAATTAATACTCGTGTCAATTTCAACCAATGGCATAAACATGTCACTTTTTTTTTAGAAATTATCGAAAGGGAGATTTGCTTAATTTCTTTTCTTTTTTTGTTGTCAGGGATATTTGCTTATTTTGTTGCCTTCTTAGCACCATATAAAAAAAACAAATAATAATAATAATAATAAAACGTTCGATCAAATCGTTGCGACGGCAGAGAAATACTACTAATTCACAGCCACTCGTGAAAAAAACGAAAGCCGACTTGAATAGTGTAGCGTGACTCGCTGTTAATTTTAAGAAAGAATTTTTTCTTTTATAATAATCTTTATATTTTGAAAACGATAACTTTGATCTTCATAGGTTTTTGATTGATTAATGAATTTATTTGTCACTTTTATGAAGGTTATGATATCACAGTGAATGACAAATTTCGCCGATTATAACAAAAAAAAAGAAAAAGAAAAAAAGACTTATATAAGAAACAGAACACATATCAACAGTCAAAAAAGATAAATGATGTGACATGATTATTTGAGGTAAAAAAAAAACCTAACGAGAATAAAATAGTATAACAGTGTAATAAAATTTTATATTATTATCACATTATCTTTATTTTTAACTTTAATATAACAAAAGAAATTATCAGAAAAGTAGAATAAATTTTGAATATTTATTATATAGCTAAAATTTATTTTAATCTTTCTTAAATTATAACTTTATAATTTTTTTTATTTGATAAAAAAAATTTAAATGACCTAAATCTCGAATAATAATGTCAAAAACATGCTTCAAGATTCATTAATTATTTATTCAAATAAGAGATATTTGTACAAGAATAAAAATAATATATTAATAATGTAACAAAGTTTTACTGTATTAATTCAACTTATTCTTGATTTATATATCGTCCAAGGTTCGACAACGAGATTTGAAACTAAATTCTTGTGAGGTACAATTCTAATTCTTATCTATTAAACCAAACTTGATTGGCATAACTTTATTTTTAGATACCTACATAGGTAGGTTTAAAATGTAATAAATAAGTTACAAGCAGTCCTCACGTGTCTCAGTGACAAAGTTGGGCGGTTTAGCAGGACGTGGAATGGAAGCAGCATGGCACAAGGCAACAAAAAGATCCCATGGTTTTGTTGATTAACGCTTATTCCTCTACGCCCACCATTTCAAGATATATGTCTTTATCAAAGAAAACAAGTGTCATCAACATGCTCAAAGATAAGGAAGTGACTAAATGCATCAAACTTACTTTTTAAATTTTTAGACACAAGCTATCTAGATATCATTATTTCTTAACATCTTCCAAACATGTTACTTCCAATCAATTATTGGATATTGCACCAGCGTACAATGAATGTAGTAGAATAATTATAAATAAAATTATCCCATATACAAGATTATTCAATTGTTTGCAAATTTGTCCAGAAGCATATTATTACTTACAGAAAATGGACAACTGAATGAAGAGAAATGTATAGCCTTTAGTATGCTTTATCAGCTACCTCGGACTCTGCTGCAAATAAAAATATTGCTTTCACAGTAATTCAACTTATTTAGTTCACTTAAAAGTCAAGAAATTTGTTCTTTTTCTAGCAGAGTGAATAAACCTATTGTAAATGAGATCACTAAATACTTCATTTTACCATCCAAAAGAAAGCAATTCTTTTAAACACACTTTTACAGTATCATTCCTAAATATATCAAACTAATTTGGCTAATCTCAATCCTTGTCAAATTATTCTTTCAATAAGTCAATACTTCAAAATTTTAATTTTATAAAAATCAAACTGAAAGGGACCAAACAAATGGGTAGATTTTGGTAAGCTAAAACATATAGATGTCTTTCTCACCTCACAGCATATCAGAATCATAAAACAATCCTTCAGTTCACTAAGTAATGCAGAGTCCAGATAGTAATGCAATTGAATATGAAGAAACGTGACTAACATTGGCAGAAATCAAATTTAAGAGGGAAAAGAAAAAGGCACATGCCATTTCATTATATACACAAATTTCATTTCACAAGTTTTATCCTACAAAGAGAGAAGGGAGAAAGAAGAAATGAAATCATCAAATAAAAAAAACCAAACAACTAACAGGCTCACCACTTAGCTAATGCCAAGCATATTTACAGCAGGTTTTTTCCTACGCTCCCCCTTCTCTCCCAACCAAAGCACTCATTCCAAATCTCTCATAAACCAGAACTATCTTAGCAACCCTTCATTCATTCCCTGAAACCTACAAAGCCTTATTCTTCTTCATCCTATAGTCCTCTCTATCATTATCATACCAAAGTATTGCTCAACTTCAAAACTGGCAGGAAGTACCAAGCCTCAGTCTCTGCCTCTGACCTAAGGTTGATTTCCTCTTCGCAAATGCCGGACGCAGCAGCTCTTGAAACTTCTCCAGAAAAAATGCCCACTCATCCTCAGTCATGTCAGTCACTTCCACAAAGCTTATGCTTGCAGGAAGCTGCTCATTGGCACTCTTGGTTCCAGATGATGTATTTGCGAAATGGACAGTATCCACCTTTCCTCCAGAATATTTCTGATTTTTCCCATCTAACATGGTATTTCTCATTGACACAGAAAGTTCTGAAACAGTTGGGATTTTTTCTTCAGCAGAAGAAGTAACAAATCCCTGAGGAAGTTCTTGCTCATCTTCCTCCTCCTCTTCCTCCTCAATGCATTCATACAATTTGGAAAGCGGGTTGCGAGCATGCCCATTCCCAAATGCTGGTTGAAAAGTCCCAAATGCTTTATCATCTATTGCCATCTTTGGTGTAAAATCTAATCCAACTTCTTCATAATCTATATCGAACACAAACTCGTCATCTCTCACCTCAGCCCCAGCCCTGGGAGATAGTTCCTCCCTGTCCCTCTCCGCCACTATCTTCCTCACCTCCAAACAAACAACCTCAAGTTCACTGGGTTCCTCCTCACCCCTGCGGAACTCCCTAGTCATCATCTCACCAATTTCAGCAAGGCAAAGGCCATAAGACGCAGCCTCCTTGAGGAAAATAGTGCACAGCACCAGGACTCTGAGACATGCCTCTCGGATCATCGGCAGTTCCATTCTCAGCATCTCACAATCACGATACGGGTCAAGGTCTTCAATGTAGGCAAGCTCATCCTCTGAGAATGGAATAGAAGCCTGTGGCCAATGAATCCACTCAAAATATGGATCCTCCAAAGTTTCGGGCAGGCAGAGCCCATGATCAATCGGAATCAACTCCACCTGACCAAAACTCCCAATGCCATCAAGTTTCCTAACCAACAAGTTCCCAGCATGCCTATCTGTGTTCAGAATCCTAATGTCCAAGATCCCTATACGATGCACAGAAGCAACCGGGAAGCTTGATGTCCCATGATCGCTGGCATCGAAATCATGAGGAATAAACTGCTGGAAAGACGCAATCTTGCTAAACAGCCTCTTCCTCCACAAATTGTTCCCATTGACACCATCATTCACATTGAATACCGAGTGCGTGATCTTCACCAAAGCAGTAGGAGGCACATTGGCAAAATGATCATAGTCAAGAAGATAAGCAGCAACCTCTCTGAACCCAGTCTCCCCAACCCGGACAGACCGCTTCAGCCCAGGCTGCCCAAGCGCCTTACCAACGAAGCCTTTCGGGTTATTCGGGGCAAAAGGCTCCTCATCAGTCGGCTTCACAATCGCCACACTATCCCCCTTACTGTTTCGGAAATAGTAAGCACCACCAAGCCCGCTATGCACTGGAATCGGATCAACGCCCATCTTAATCGCCTTGATAATGTCCTTGGCAATGTGCTTGATCCTGTCATGCCGGTTGGACTGTCCCAATATCTCAATAGGGCCACTCTTATCGATGTCCCTCCCCTTGGGCGACAGGCATGGCGTGGAGGAGCTCCTATGGATAAGAGTGTTCCCCCTAGTGAGCAAAAGCGGGGAATCGTTCCGAACAGCACTAAGGTCATTCTTCAAGACCATATCCCCAAAAGTGAGATAACTCTCGTCCACAGGGACATTGAGGGCGAGCTGCAGCTTCCTCTTGACAGTGTGCACATTGTCACCTCGTTCCAAATCCATACCCAACACGCACCCTTTCTCGGTTTGCACGAACACGCGCCTCCGTCCGGCGGGCTGCCGGCCGTGGTACTCTCTCCCGAGGGGACTGCTCCTGATCACCGCCACAGCCATCTGAGTCTGCACAGGGCTGTCGAGTTTCCGAGACATCAACAGAACAACAACCCACAGCACAAGACGACGACGGCGACAACGGCGGAAGAAAGATTCCTCCCGAGTAGTTGCCAACTACACTGAAAGCTTTGTACCAATGCCTCACAAAACCCTCAACGATCATTAATCTCTCACAACATCCAAACCATCACTTCAAGTTTCGACCCTAGGATTAAATCTGCATACATAATCATAATAATAATAATCCTAAATTATAACTCGTAAACACGAACCAGAACCATGCGAGAAAACACGACTAGATTCAATCTCGATTATTGGAAATTAAAGGAAAATAGAACATACCCCTAGCTAAGGGAATGGAATTGAAGAGCGTGGATCCACAGCTCGAGCGATGGATTCGAACCCGGTGAAATCAATGCGAGATCTGAACCGAACACGGGGAGAGAGAGCTAAAAAAATGAGGGTTAAGGAAGGGGAAAGGGGGAGGAGACAGAGTCCGAGAACGGAGCCGTACGATGAGGCAACTCGTCCGAGTTGACTCGTAAGGTTTTTTTCTTCGCAAGAACACACGCAGAAGAAGAGGCTTGTTTTCTGTTCTGTTGTAACCTTGAATTGAACCCTCTCCTCTCTCTCTCTCTCTCTCTCTCTCTCTCTCTCTCTCTCTTTAATTTGGTTTGTTCTTTTTTTTTTCTGCGCTTTGTATTACTCGCTCTGTCTCTGGCACCGGCTCACTCACGCTTGAAGCGTTCGTTCTTTCCTGCTTTAACCCGATGAGGGGAGTGCGGTTAAGAAACTAACCGTGGTTAGAACTTGACCAGTCTCGCTCTGCGCTGGGGGGGGGGGGGGAGTGTGGAAGAGTCTAGAACTGTGAATCGTGGCCGTTGGATCGAGGGGAGGGTGACGTGGAGATAAGGATGACGTGGCGATGAGGAGTCACCGTCAATGAAGAATGGTTAGCGAATTAGCGAATGAGGGAAGAAAAAGAAGAAGAGGGTTCAGTGAGCAATGTCCGTTCTGCCCTACGCCCCCACGCGGTTTTCTCACGTGTGATTGTTTCAATGCTGAAACTAACCTTCACCCAGAAAAATTAAATGAGTAATTAATATTACTATTATACATGGATTAGCAGGCATTTAATATATACATAAAACTGCTTTGGTTCCTTCTTATCTGTATTTTCAGATTGTTATGTAAAATAATAACGGTGAGATTTTCTATTTTATCCATTTAATGAGTCACATAGAATGAAATGCATGTATAAGTTAATAGATTAGTATATAAGTAAATATATAATTGATAAAAAAAAAAAGTACCTAATAGCTTAATACTACTTTAATTCTATATAAGAAACAAATACATAATTCATCAACACAAATAAAAGTGTTAATTTGGTTAACTTTAATTAAAAATATCATAAATTTAAATTTTTATTTCAAAAAATATTAATTGAATTAAATAGTTAAAGTGGCGATTGTATTTAATGACACAACTTATTTATTAAGAGATATTTTTTTTCCACCAAGTCTTTAAAGTATTGGTGAAGAAGATCGAATATACAAATGAAAAATATTATTAGGTGGAGTGCATTTAGCTCGGGAAGGTATGATACCAAGTCCGTCTATGCGTGGTTGAGCCGAGAACCTACTTTTCATCTTACCTGTGTTGAGTTCTAGTCGTAGGTGTGGAAGTCCAAGTTACCTGAGAATGTTAAACACTTTATTTGGCTCACCTATAGAGGGAGTCTTCCTACTAACTTTTTCCGCTTCATGCGGCATATTACTACTTATTCTTCTTGTTGCAAGTGTAGAGATGTCAATGAAACATGGATTCACATCCTTCGTGATTGTCTCTATGCATATAAGGTGTAGCAATACATCCGATTGCAGTATGGTCTTGATTTCTTCATTGATGATACTGCATACTGGCTCAGAAGTAACATTCAAGGAAATTTTCAGCTCTTATTCGGCATCACTTGCTGGATGATTTGGCGTGCGATGAATGAAGTGGTTTTTAACGATATAATTTGGCCATACTGATATATGCATAACCAGATAAGTTCTCTTTTACATCTAGCCAAAGGGACAAGCTCGACCAGTTCGACCAGCTCATCCTCAATAGATAGGATATTGGTTAATTGGGAACCTCCTCCGCAAAACTACATCAAGATCAATATGGACGGTAATTCCTTTGGTAATCCTAGCTTGTCAGGTTTTGGTGGCGTTCTACGAGATTTTGCAAGCAATTGGATCACGAATTATATGGGCAATTTTGGTTTTACTTCAAACACCACCGCTGAGCTGTGTGCTATTTTCCATGACATTAAACTTGCCCACACAAAAGGTTTCTCTAATGTTATTTGTGAGACGGATTCCACCACTTCTCTGAAATTCATCATTGAGGGGCTCGACGTTGTTCATCCTCATGCAGGTGTGGTTTTGGCCATCCGTGA
This sequence comes from Amphicarpaea edgeworthii, assembly GCA_014843725.1. Classification (NCBI taxonomy): domain Eukaryota; kingdom Viridiplantae; phylum Streptophyta; class Magnoliopsida; order Fabales; family Fabaceae; genus Amphicarpaea; species Amphicarpaea edgeworthii. Next base: position 4,569,409 of record CM026329.1, read on the forward strand.
TTACGTACAACTACCTTGGAATATTAGCTTCAAGCATACGCTTAGACAAGGAAATAATGTGGCAGACATTCTTGCTAAATCAGGAGCCAAATCCTCTTCCCCGTTTATTTTATTAAATTATTGTCCAGTTTCAGCTTCAAATTACTTAGTTGATGATGTCTCAGGCACTCTCTTTTATAGGCTTTAGTGCCATTTTTTTTTTAATTTCTTTATTCATAAAAAAAAATGAAAAATAAACTTATGACCGAGAGAGCTTGTCTTTTTGCTAGTTGTAGAATTAGTGTGTAAGAGAAAATTTGATAATATTTAAGAGAGTGAGAAGAATAAATGAGAAAAAAAGCTAATATATAATTAGTGATGTAAAATTATTTTACATATTCATTCAATCATAATTTTTTATTTATATATTTAATTATAGTTCTTTATTTATAATAAAACAGTTAATTTTTATAAAATTATTTTAAAAGTTATTATAATAATAAGTAAATATTATAATTAATTGACTGAGTAAAATAATTTTACACTAATAAATATACCATTCACTAAATTATTATTCTAATTTACTACTTCGGTTCTTTATATAATAAATAAATAATAATGATTTTTGAATTATGTGTTATCATTATATCTAATTATTACATTTAATTTTTTGATTGATAGGAGACTTTTTTTAATTTATCAATGAATTATTTATTAAATTTAAGGATAAAAGTGAGATTTTATTTATTTTGAAATTGAAAAAAAATTAACTATTCAATTACTAAATTTTGAATAAAATATAATCAAATTTAATTAACTTTTAAAAATTGTAAGAAAAAAAATAAGGATTTAAAGCTAATTATAACTGATGAAAACTATATTTATAGAATTCAAAATTGAAAAAATAAAGTCAAGCAGTACAATAGTAGTATAAACAAACAAAAACCTAAATTTATCAATGAGTCAATCTAAAATAGTTTGACCAAAAAGTAAAACTTGCCCTTTTGCTTTGGGGTCCCACACTCCCAATGTAAAATCATGGGTTTCTACATAAGATTGTACGGTTAAGATTGTCATCATTCTAGATCCTGTACTTTTTTTAAATTTTAATTTTTTTACTGATCCTTATCTGATTACAATTTTGGTAAAAGAAAAATTGATCGTACGAAGCAAAGAAAGGAAAGAAGAAAACAGAGCCACAAGATGAGACGGTTGATCTAAGACGACGTCGCTTTCAATCTAACTGTTAATGTGGTCTGCAGTAGCAGATGAGAGCATTGACTCAGACTCACTCCTGAAGTGGCATGCACAAACTTTGTCTTAAATGGAAGGAACATGATGTGATGATAACATCAAACGCAAAATATGTTTCATGATGATAAATGAATTTATTCAATTTTATTTATAACTATTTAATAATGTTCTAAGGAGAATAAATACATAAATAAATAAATAAATCTAACTTTTGGCCCCACTTGGGTTGCTTTATTTAATTCTTGGGTAGGAGGTTATGTCCCATTGATGAGGTCTTGCCTTCATCTTTATTATTTGCATGAACTGAAGTGTGTGTTCAAATAATAATAATAATAAAAATACATTTTTTAACTCTTTTTTTTTATCAATTAAAACTCATTAGATAAAAGTGAGGCTTATAAAATTTTATAATTTTAAATATATTTCAATTAATGGCAAATAATTAATTGAAAAAAAATTATGTTAAAAAATAAATTGTTAACATAATAAAGTTATATCATCCTAAAAAGATAATAATACAATAAGTAATCTAATACTTTCTTTGTTGCTTATTATTATAAGACACGGGATATTAATCACATGGGCCAATGAAAATAATTAATACAGTTAGTTTTATTAAAATTAAAAAAAAAACCATGTTAATGTATCTATTTTAATTTGTTATGTGTGGTTGTGAAAACATTAAAGTCGAATAATAGTATACACCACTATCGAAAAAAAAAATGAAATACTTAAAACTATTTAATAAAGATTAAAAAAAATCAAATATTTCATAAGAATTTTAATATAATTTCTTTATTGTTTAATTTTTTATTCATTTGTGTTTTAAAAGTTTCAATTTGATCATTTATATTTTAGAAATGAATTGGTCCATTCAAAAATAAATATAATTTTTAATTTTGTGACGTAATTTTAAAAATTATGAAACTCAACTCATGAATAAAAAAAATGACGATAAACATAATAAAAATTTTGTGAAAAGTATATTTAATAAACAATCGAATTAATGAAAATATTTTCAACTAATATTAAGTTTTTTTTTAATTATCCATGAGAGATATTTTTTACTTGAATTTCATTATGTTTGATCCTCCTTTAATTCGTAAATCAATTAATTTTATCGTTTTTATTTAAATGAATCTAATAAAATAATTTTTATATCTAAAATTTATAAAAAATTAATTCAAAGTCACGTTACAAAATCAAAAACGAATTTTATTTCGTAAAGACCATTTTAACTAATTTAAAAAACATAAAAAATAAAATTAAAACTTATAAGACATAAATGATCAAACTTAAAAAAAAAAAAACATAAACTATGAAAAATAACATTTAACATAAAAAGAATCATCAATGCATTATAAACTATGTTTTAAAATAAGAATAAGATAGATAGAATAATAAAGAGTGTATTAAAGAAAGTAAGATGTTGGCATTTCTCTACTAAGTAATATACTATATATGATCTTATTAATTAGTAAGAAGGATGGTTGGTTCGAATACTACTGGAATATATCGATCATCTTATAGTTCAAGTTATGTAAATAGACAAGAGAATTTCACTAAGATATTTAATACTCTGTCTAAACATACAGAAACATTTAATACTTACCATATAGTATGAAAAAAGAAAGCAAGAAAAAGATATTGTATACAAATTTAGAATGATTCTTCTTCTGTTGCTTGGATACAAGAAACTCCAAAGAATCTTGAAGAAGAAGAAGAAGCAGATTTCTCTGGTGGCACCCACCCTACACTTTATCTCTGCAGCATTTTGAAGTGGTGAGGGAATCAACATTATGATCGAACTGTGGGCTGAGACAAGGAATAAGTAGACAGCAATAAGGTGCACTGGAATGGATTTCTGCCTCAGTTTTGCACTGTACATTAAATATATAATGTATTTTTATATGAGAAAATGAGAGTAGCTAGGAAAAAGGGGAAAAAGGAAAAAAAAAAAAACACGAAGAAGAAGAAGAAAAAGAAAAAGGAAACAACATCGAATAAGAGATTCATTTTTACAAAAGTTGCAAGGTAGGTTTTAAATATCAAATCTGGACATATGTTCTTTTTAACTATTCTTGATATCATATATTCTTGTTCATTGTTGGTATAGAAATGTTCTTTTATGAATATGTTTTATTTGTTTCAATGTCAATGGTGTTATAATAAATATAAAGATCAGTTTCCTTTCGATAGTTTAAAGTATAATCTAACTATAATATACTATAATATACTATAATGCAAAATAATTTGTATATTATATTTTAATTATATACTATTATAGATTATATCATAAATTTGTTAATTTTTTTTAATAATTATTTTAAAAGTCATATATCAGAATTTTTTTAGATAAAAATGAGATATTATTATTATTATTTGTTAGTAAATTTAACTCTTAAAAATATAAAATACATTCTGAATTAATTTTTTGACCATTTGATTAATTACAAAATTAACAACTTAAATTATGAAAATTAAATATATAAACCCGTGTAATATGGAATATAAAATTAATTACATTTATTTTATTATTTTTAATCAAATACTATAATTTTATATGTTTCATTAAAATGTATCACTTATATTAGACAAAAGTTGAAAATTTAAGTATAAAGATTGTGCGACCTTTGTGACCTTGGATGCATACCATGTCAATTGTATGATGTTACAGTAACTACAACTACAAGTCACGAGGATTGAAAAGTTGGTAGTAGCAGTAACTACTTTCTCTTTTTTTAATAGTAATAAAAAAAATCTGGTCATTGATTTATTCTTTTTACTTATAAATTGGAAGGTAAAAGAAGGTGGAAAGGGAAAAAACATAAAAAATAGGTTAAAACAAAATGTTGCATGCTTTGTGCTTTTATGGAACCTTGCTATGTCTTTATTCTTTTAAACTCATACAACTTGCCATGAAGGGCCCCATAGTTACATTTCTTTTAAGTTAAAAAAAATAGAAAAAAAAAGTCACATACTCACACCTCGATTTGTTAGAAGTAGCAATCATTCTAGATGTAGATTACATTAAAAAGGCATATTTACATCATGGACTCAGTTTATTTTAATATCTTTTAATTATTAGATGGGAAAAATTTAGAGAAAATGTTTTCAAAGTTTTTTTAATTAATTTTTCTAAGTGGGGACTACATTAATCATTAATCATTTTATCACCCCATATACATTATACACTACACATCAATCAACTATTTATAATGGCGTACGTTTAATTTGTAATTGTTTGTATACATACTCAAATATACATATATATTTTCATAATATATTACTTAGTCTTTCATATTACATATAGAATCTAGTGATTATCCTTTCTCATCATAAAATAGTTTTGACTTTAAATCAAATGCTTGTAAAAGTTAATTGAAATATCACATAAAAATGTTTGTAACTGATTGAAAGGGTAAAATACATTGGGTATCGTATTAAGCCTCTTACATATACGTACTTCAGATAAAATTATGAATGAAAACATCATAGCAATCACAACCACAATCATAATCAGAGACCAAAACTGTTTGATGAAAACCACATTTTAAATGGATGAGGTAATATACTACATGTATCCAAACTAACAATAACATGATAACTTTTGAATCACTGTGTTGGGATTGAACAATATTCAAGTGTTGCATCACCATTCACCAACAAGCAAGCATGCATGATTGCACATGAAAAAGCAAAGACACATGGAGGGACCGAAAGGTTATTAATTAGATATTGATCAAAGAAACTGGGCATGACCAGCATGATCTTCTTTTGATGTTGTTGTTGATGACCCTTGTTAGGTACGAGCATTTGTCAGCACTTTTTCTATACAACAGAAGCAAATGTATATTCATTGCCACATATTTTTGGGCATGCCGATTAGGCTTAGTTAGTGCCATATCACTATCTAGCTAGGAGCTAGTAATTCTTATCCATCCAAAGTGTTGCCTGTAATTATTAGCTTCACAGTTTTCTTCACCTTATATGCACACAACTAGTTGTGGTTAAGTATGTTATGTGGCAGAGTTCCAATCCTATCAATTTTGAGCATGAATTAATAATAATATTTAAATAAGGAAAAAATTATTTATTTTAAATAAAATAAATAAATAAATAAATATTTATTTCATCAAATCAATTTAAATAAAATTAATAAGATGATGTCTCGTTATTAATATAGATTCAAAATAAAAATAAAATTTTTTTTAGAAATCTATAACAATAAAAAAAATAAAAAAAAACGAGTAACTCAAACTAAAAATGAATATAACAGTTAATTACTTTTTTAAAAAAAAAAAATTGGTATACAATATCAATAGCGTGATTCGAACTGAATGCTTCCAAGTAATCTACTCAAATTTCTCAGACCAACTCTAATGAATTTGTCTTAACCTAAACATGCTAAACGACTAAATTAAAATACAAAAGCCACATCGAAAGTCTAGAGAGCAAATCAACCTATGATAAAATTGTCAATAAAATGGACGGTTTATAAAACATGGAGGTGATTAAACACCTAAAAAAAAAGTCACAGTCAAAATTATAAAAGTATATCAGCCTTTGATTAACTTCTCAAAAGGATCAACGGTTTATATAACATGGAAGCTCGATCCCCAGTAATAACACACTTCACTTTGTCAAACTTGAAATCCATGGTAAAAAATCAAAAGAAAAAGAGCAAAGAGTCCACGTGACTTTGGACACGTGGATACTTATCCACTTTGTTGTTTTCTTTTCAATTGTTAATTCTAATTTGTCGGTAATTATTAAATTCCAATGCTAAGGATGATAAAAAAAAAAAGAAGTAAATTCGAGTATATTTTTTTATTTAAAGTTGAAAATACTGGATATGAATATGTATACATGTTCTCCGATGCAAATTTAAAGGATGAAACAATAAAAATTAAAGACATAATTTTTTAATAAAATTATTTTTTTATTTAAAAGGTTCGAAACTAAATCCTTATTTAAAGGTACGGAATACATTATCAATAGACTTGTTAGTTTTTTGCTATAATATTTTTTTTAAGAAATACATTAGTATGATGATTTTATTAATGATTAATCTTTATTAAAAAAAATCAACTAATCATATTTAGAATCTTATTTTTTTAATAATATTTCAAAGCTTAATTTCAAATATTTAAGACCTTACATAAAAAAAAACTCTTAAATATTCGAATTAACCACTTGTTGATACCGTAAAATACAAATTTAGTTCTTAGTACTTAAAAAATATAGTATATTAATATATGGTTAAATTTTTTCTGGTATTACTAACATCCATGAATATCTTGAAATTTTGATATTTGAAAATTTTTAAAATTTATTTATTATAAATAATATATTTATTATTAATATAGTTTACAAATCAACATAAAATCGACACGTTAAACATATAATTGATTTATTTAAACTTATTTGATAAAATAATAACTTATTTTAATAAAATAAACAATTATATGTATTTTTAATATGTTTGTTCAAATTATTTTTAATTAAAATAAATTATTTTTTATTTATTTAAATAAATAAATTCTATAAACTTATAAAACAATTAATGATCAGATAATTATTTATTTTATAAATACTCATTATAATTTTAAATAAACAGTAATACACCAAACTTGACCACAAGTATTATGTAATATGTTTTTTTTTTACATATTTAGGAAATAAGTTTTATTTTATATTTTTTTTTATGAACAAATGTGTGAGCACGTTACATTTCAACACTAAATTAACTATTTAGCCTGATTAGAATAATTATTATATTTGCAAGAAGAAGAAAAGCAAAAAGATTTTAGGAGTTTGGATATACAGCATTGGCATGGTAGTAAGTAGCTTTAGACATTAGTAGTGCGATGCATGAATGGATGGATACATATAGATACATGCATATGCGAGAAGAGAATGGCCAACAACGAAACCGGAATCTACTCCTATCACATTCTGTACTGCACTGCACAAACCTACTCGTTTCTCTCTCATTACCTCAGTCTTTATGTCTTCACCTACTTTCTCTTTCTCTGTGCAAATCCCTCAATACCTGTAAACAAATATTACTACTAAAACGTATCGTGGGTTACTAATTAACTTAGTATGTATTTTTTATATATATATTCCTAGAATTTTTTGAACACTAGAATAAAAAGGGAAATTTTTTAGAAGGAAAATTTAGGAATATTATTTTTTTATAGATTTTTTAAAATGTATTTTTTGACTTTGTTTTTTTTATTATTTTTATGAAAAAATATTAATAAAAGAAAATCAAATTCATGATTATTAAGAAAATAATCATACCATACTTTACTTTTTTTTTTATGAGGGTGGTGAATAGATTGCTCTCTGGATAGGGTTATGTTATTAGTGGAAAAAAATACTACAGTATAACACAGTTTATATGATGTCACATAGCAAAAAAAGAATACATATAGCATATGATTTAGTCAAGTTTTATAGTATTAATTATTAAAGAATCATATAAAAGGTGTCCAACAAAAATCAAACTCAAAACTCTACACTGACGTAGTTCACTTGACTGTTTGTGTCATGACTAGTTAGCAAAATCTTTCAAATTTTTTTTTTCATACTTGGTTTCAATTTGTTTATTATTTTGGGGTCGAGGTTCTTCGGATATTTTGATGATTCCATTTCCGTGGGCGGCGATTGGGTCTAGCACAATGTATCTTCCTTTGGGGCCCACCCTTCGGGCAACCTGGGTTTAGTAATTAGTACGAAGAGCCTCAGCTCCATGTACCTTCGCTCGTAGTTGAATTTCACACTTCCTTGTAGTGTGTGGGGGTTTTTTTTTTTTTTTTTTTACAATGATGCATTATCCATTTTCTTCCTGTTCAGAAAAAAGAAGAAGAGAAATTATAATTTTTTTTAAAGATGTAATCATGTAAATTTTATATTTGTCTTTTTTTCTTTCGATGAAAAATATATTCTTCTTCTTTTTCAATAAATTTGAACATACGACACTTTATTCTATTTGCAATTTTTTTATTAGTTTCTTTTAAAAATGCTATTATTAAAATATTCTTTGCATTGTCTTTTTCTCAAAGATGTGTAAATATTACAGCACACATTCCTACTTATGTTACAATGTACACTTTTTTTTTCTCAACAAATGTATTTTTTTTTTTTTTTTAAAAAGAAGCACTTATATAATTATTTTTTATTCATGAATTTGACTTAACAAGAATGGAATATGATTTCATAAGGATTTACAACACTCACACCCCCTTCTCATTCCTTTATACTTTCTTCTTCGTGGCATTTTAATTTATTTAACTGTACATATTGATGCTTTTTAATGTAATTGATTGCTCACTTGAGAATCCTTCGTGATTGAAATCGCATACCAATTACTCTTTTGATATATCAAACCCATTCAGAACATGTTGGATCAAGCATTTTTTTTTGCTAAGGGTGTTGACCAATTAACCCAAATATCTTTTTGAATCAAGAATTTGTTATTAATTATAAGCTAAAACGTTAATGATATAATATTATAGTAGTTTAATTTTTCCAATCAAATGTGTTTTTTCAAGGTTGTAGATGACGGATGTTTTTCAACCACCTAAGTTAAAAACTAATTCTGTTTGTAATATATAATTATCGTTGGAGTAAAAAAAATTTGTACATCGTAAAAAAATCAAATACGAAACTTTTATTAAATGGATCGTTATCGTTCATATAAATACAACAAAGAGTCTTGGATATTTGTTTAATGCTATAAGTTTTTTCCAATCAAATCTATAATCAAGATAAACATTACCCATCGGGTTTAGATATAGCATCAAGTCTATTGAATCATATTAGTACACATTATAGTTAGATGAAACGTGTGTGTGTGTCAGCATCCTGCTTATAAATCCTTTGGTTTCAAATTACTAGAAGATTCTATCAGAGTTCCACGTGCATGCAACTCATTCTATAGTATTATTTTCTATTGTCTCTAGAGTCCAATTTTTAGTTACCAGTAAAAGGGTTGTTAAGTTGTCGCACTAGTTGATCATGAAATCGGGAAATTAATATTGATGCTCATGAACTGGATTCGTTGCATGTGTTAGGTTTGACGTTACTTTATTTCTTTGTCTTCAATCTTTTGGGGTGCTAACTTTGATGATTTTTTTTTTCTTTGATGGTTAATTACTATTGTTTATCTCAGAAACCACATGGTCGCATAATCCATGGGAACAAAGATTGAGCAGATGTTGAAATATTATTGGTTGTGAAATATCTTAGTATTTAAGCTATTGATTATTGTGGATATAACAATTACTCCTCTCTATCAAGTAGAATCATTGACTGAACTGCTTCCCATGTGCCTCTAAATATATGTAAGTTGCAACCATAAATACAATGATATACTATAAGAAAATAAGGAGAAGGGTAGTTCACACCGAGTGTAACATAATTATATACGATTAAATAATTATAACTCATAAATTATATGATATTTAAAATAATTTTATAAAAAACAATTATTTTATTATAAATAAAAAATTATAATTTTTAGATACTAAAATTTTATATTTTTGGTGTAATATCCTTATTCTCATAGTATCAAACAAATTGTGTGTATGAAAAACACAAATATTTATATATTGCATAAGTAAGAAATTAACTATTACAAAACCTAAATTATTTATTAAGAAATTTAAGCAATTTGAAAATTTAGCAAATTAACTCTGTCACATGTTACTTGGAAGTAATACAATGTTTGCATTTTTTTTTTCTAAAGTGTGATAAAAGATAATTTTTCTACTTTTTTTTTTTTTTTTAGTAATTATACAGTGAATTCTACTTAGGACGCGGTACATGTGGTAATTCATAGTTGGATGAATTTTTTGAAAATATAAGTGATTCAGATTTTTCATTTCAATTAGATTTCAAAATCAACGATAATTTCATTTCAATTTGTAAATTGTGTAAAAATATTCATAATTGAAGTAATTTATCATTCTGTCTCGATTCATTTCTTATTCATCCACACTTTACCGTGCCACCACCAAGCTCCCCTTCACTCGACGTGACCATCTCGCAACCACTAACCTCCCCTTCACCAAATCAGTACTACCATAGCTCAATCATCTACCTCTCCTTCACCAGATTTGGGGTGGGTTGCACGTGATAGGGGACACAAATCTTGGACACTTTCGCAATTATGTTGCACACAAGTGGGAGTTGACAAATATAGGGTGAATGTGCACGGAGGGAATGTTACGCGCGACGAAATTGAAGTGAACAGTAAAAATAACTAGACTGTTGTGTAATGAACACTTTCATATTTTTTTTTTTAAAATGACATTTTAGACAATTCATACCAAAAATAAGAATTTGATTTAGATTTTAATTTTGATGTTAGATTGATTATACATCTTCCCCAAATCCTCCGTGATTATACATCTTCCCCTTAACAAATTTTAAGAATTTTCACTTTTAGATATCATGTCTATCACCTTTCATGTCACACCTAACATTAGAATCATGAAACAAATTTCTTGAATGAAAATCATCACAATAACCTTTGGTGTTTGTCACAATAATAACCTTAATTAGTTCCATGAATAAAAAAAACGGCCACTGGAGAAATTTCAAAATTTCCTTAAATCTTTATTAATTTCATTTTACAACTATTGAAATCTTCTTGTCTTCTATGCTATGAATCTCTCTCTATTTAGATAGATAGATAGATTTTTATAATAATAATGAGTTGCAACAAACTCATTAAATGTTATAAGTTATGCACGCACTAAGGATGTTTCTTGAATGGCGACAATTCTTTAAGACCCTTGATACATTTGAACATCCACAATCAGTCATAACATAAATTAGGTTTTACCAATTTGCATTCAACAAATCCATTTTTTGGTACAACTTACTCAATTGAAATAAAATTTGTAACGTGGCACTCATACATAATAACAGGTGTTAAATGATTGTACTTAGTTTGCAATGATAGTTGAAGATGATCGTTGTAGCTGAGTGATATCAATGTGAAACTTGAGAAAGAATTTTGGTAAGGTATTTGATGAGCCATATACATGCACTTGTTGACTTGTCAGCTATGGTTGAATTTCATCACCATGGCTCTCACCAATGATAGGATTTGGAGGCAGTAGAGATGATGCAGTTTTACCTACACAGCCAGAGAAATTGTTCTGATCATGAGTGGCAAAAATTGGATTTTTTTTTTCTAGAAATATCAATATAATAAATTGAGTTTTATACACAGTATATATAGGGAATGAAGTGTTAGAGTCTATGTATTTTATAACAAATTTGAAATGGAAAATTAAGAGGACAAATATCAACATAACATATTGAGTTTTATACATGATAAGATTTTAAGAAAAAAATGATAATCGGCTTGACACTTATAACTCATTTGTTTAAATTTATTTGATGAAATAAATATTTATTCTAATAAAATAGATAATTATTTATTTTTATAATATGTTTATTTAAATTGTTTTTGTTTAAAATAAGTAGATTTCTGCTTATTTAAATTTATTTATTTATGAAATAATCACTTATTTTATAAACATTTATTTTAATTTTAAACAAACATGCACTTAATCATGCTTAAAGCTCCTCATCTTTCTTTAAGAATGTATTTTGGGAGATTTAACTTAGCTTCTTTTTTATAAACCTAGCGTGTGTTATCATTAAATATTCCTTGTTTATTTGAATTTAATGATTTTTGTTTTTACTTTAATGGTATAATATAATAAGTTATTATATTTTTCTTCTGTTTTCTTTGTAAACCATTTTTTCTCATCCATTGAAATGCTTCATCTTCTTACCTTGTCCATTGAACAAAATAGACCGTTAATATTGACCACAATAAAAACGAAGTTTGAATGACCCCAATTGTAAACTTAACTGATCACAAAGTAGAACGTGCAAAAATTAATCTGGACACCAATATTGACCACAATAAAAACGAAGTTCCACCATCACGACTCATAGTGAAAATGGGTCCAATCAAATAGCAATTAAAACAAACAACTAGAGTATTAGTATTATTATTACTTATAAATAGTGCATCGAGGTGGTAAGTAGTTTCAACTCCTTAGAATGAGAGTATAAGTTCAATGTTCTCATCCTTAGAAAGCTAAACTTGTGGGGAAATCACATAATCCTCAAAACTTTGAGGTCAAGATTAGTTACACGGTCATTTCAAAATGGGTCAAACTTGTAGAAATACTTTTTTATTTTAACCAAAGTATTATTATTAGAATTTAATGATAATGCATCTTACTGTAAATTAGTTTTACATGACAATTCACCGTTTACATAACTTATAAAATCTAAATGATGGGTTGTGATTATTTTACATCATCATTTTTCTTTTATTTTTATTATTAATATTTTATATTTAGGCTAAAATACTTTTTAATCAAAATAACTTTATATTTTTTTTTTAATTTTTTGCAACGGGGAAGCAATAACTTGGTTGTTTACCAAACGTGCTTGGGCCCAAAACAAATGGCAATAGAGAAACAATAATATAGTGAAAAATGTTATACTTACCTCCCAACTTAATAAAGTATACCTCTTTTATCTCTTTTTCCCTGAATTTCCTTAAATACCCTTTTTAATTTATCCTTTTTGAAACAAAATTCTTTATCTCGTTTGTGCATACCTTCTCTTCCTCCATTACTCTGTTCTTCACCATCAACTACCACCACAACCTATCATGCCAGGAATTAATCCCAAAATGGAACACCCCCCCTTTTAACTACCCCACCACATGACCCAAAGAAGAAGTAGCATCCAAAACAAAACATATTCTGATAAAAACGGAAGCTTTCAGTGTTTTCATCCCCACAAACGAAACCAAATGGCACCAGAATTTTCATGCTGTCATAAGTGTTGTCCTGGGAGAAATATTTCTATTAGTGTATTCAACAATAAAAATCTAGTACTTTTGTTGGGAAACAAAAAGGAGAAAATACAAATAGAGAATTTAAAGAATAATGAAGAAGAGATGCAAAAACAATGATTAAAGAATGATAGAGATAGAAGGGGGGTGATAGGGTTTAAAAATGGGGGTAACAGGGTATAAAGAATAAAGAAGACAAGAAAGGGGATAAAACAAATATGTATTGTATTTGTATAAAGGATATTTTGGTAATAAAAAAATATAAAAATAAAAAAGGTTGGTATATTATTAGTTAATGGAGCCATGGAGGTAAGTAAATCAATTGCCTAATATAGATCCATCCCACGGTAACTCCATTTCTTTGGATCCAAATCAAAACACTAATATAGAAGGCAATTGCTTCCTGCACTCAATTATTTACTTTCTGAACCCCTTATGTTCCCTTTCCCTTGCGCCATAGCTCTGTATCCCTTATTGCCATTGAACAACCATAGATATTTCTTTCCCAAAAAGAAAAGAACCATAGATAATTGACAAGAAAAACAGCTGTGGATGGGTTCGACATGGCCGTTCCCTATCTCAAAACAGGAAAAGAAAACCCAAAGAATCATAGCTATGTTTATTTACACGTCGGATGCAACTGACATGGGTTTTAAAATTTCATTACTTGAGAAATTATGATTTGTAGCTTTCATTTGAAAGTTGATTTTGAGTACTTTGAAGGTTAAAAGTTGAAACAAACATGTTCTATAATGGACATGGTTAGAATTTAGAAACTTTTAGAAATATTGACATTGTAGAAATATAATATGAACTTGTAGTATTATTTTTCATTTTCATTATATTAAACAATATCATTATTAATTAAAATGATTATATTAGATATACACAAGACTCCACTCACTCACTCACCTGATGAGGAGTACTTGAAGGAGAGGCAACAACCTTCTATATGCACCCACCTTTTTATAGAGATTCTTTTGACACCCTTTGTTTTGACACTATCAGGTAAATGTTTACTTTTAAAGTTCAATTACTAAAATGTCTTCTTTTATACCAAAATGGCCCACCTGGCTTTTCTTCAAACTTTAATTCCATTATACTAATGTATAGTGCGTCTATCAATACTAGGGTGCATCCTAGCAATTGCATAAAAAAATTGACATCTTTTATTGTGTCCATGAGTGAAAGTTACAACTTGCATACATAAAATCGCTTCCAAATTTAGCTTGTACCTGGGGAGTATAGGTTGACACCAGTTTTTGCATAACCAGTGAGTTTTTTTTGGTGGGATAGTAGTAAAAAAATTGAATTGAACCAACTCCGAACTGGTTAAATCAGTTCGATTTAATAACCATTTTTGTGGACCGGTTCGGAACTACAGTACTGCAAGACTTCTACTCAGCTTCAACACTTGAATTCATAGACTTGCACAGATTTTCATAAAATGTAGTTTAGTATACTTGCAACTTAAAGGAAAATCTGAGATAGCAGAGTTAGCACCTGAGATTGTTCAATCAGTATCTAACTAAGTTAAACTTGAAACTGGGAAATGAAAATAAGAGTGAAATAGAGACTTATAGGGTTGTGTGGATTAGGAGGAAGCAAGACCTAGTTCAGAATCATAGTCCCAAAACGTATTTATGAATTATGAGCATTATACATCATTAATACAAATAAGTAATAAAAGTTTACATTCGTTGCATTAATTTGTTTGACTGTAGAAAATTGGCCTGCAAAAAATATATAAACAAATTCGAATGCTGAACATAAAAATACAAATCTCTCCTCTTCTAATGCTGAAAATAAAAATGGAAAAACAGTCTAGGAAAAATGTGAAACACCGGAATGAGACCATACGTAAGAATGAATCATCTTTAATCACACAAACATACAGCATTGATGATGAGTTATTTCAGGGAATAACATCCTTTTCAGTAATGCAATTATCCATCTAAGCATCTCATATTTTCATGATAGGCCCTGCAAATTAGTCCAAGATCATGAATAACATATTATAGTACAATATTGGTTGCATGAACTCCAGAATACTTAAAAGTGGACCATTTAAGATCTCAGTCTTTGAAAAACTTAAAACATCATTCATAAAATAAAACTTCCCGTCAACTATACATCAATATAAGCAGCATTGTAGCAATGCTATATATGAAAATCAATAAACAACCCAAAATCTATAGCCTTCAGAGCAGCTGCTTGTGGAAAAATATAAGAACACCATAAAAAACAATAAGAACAAAATTCATGATACAGCAGAACAAAATTTATTTGAAATGTTTGATCATGATTTTCATCATGTTGCAACCTATTTTATTCCAAACATAAATAATACAGCATTGTTTGCCATTCTATAATTCAAACTTTTTGATGTATTTTGAAATTCAACATTCTTTTAAGTATTCAAAAGCTGCCGTTAGAGGTTAGTGAAACAAATAAAAGCATGGTTAGAATTTTGGAATACCACATTTTAGAATTCAACATTTTAGTAACTCTTGGAAATCAATTCAAAATGAAAAGTATGGTTAGAAATCAGTTCCACCATAAAGTATGGATTCATCCCTTCGAAACATGGAGATAAAGTGGATTTTGTCTCTTTCAATAAAAAAAAATCCACACGAACAACATGAACAAGAATTAAAATCCTATCTTGATGCTTAAGAGACCAGTTATCCACGAATTATGTCAAGAATTAAAAATCCTATCATAATGTTTAAAGGACTAGCAAGAAAGACTAACAAGTTATCTGCCAATTATGCTAAGATTGTTTAATTAACCATAAAAAGTTTGAAAGAGAAGACACAAGAACGGATTAACACAAAACTCGCTGCAGATCTTGATGTCTATGCCGAATGAAACTTCATTTGTTTCCGTGATCATAATCTTGACTCTTCGAAGCTAAATTGAAACAAGCTAATCCAAGAATTAGGTTTCAAGGAGTTCAAGATCATGATGACGAACAACAAATAAAGCGTGATTATGCACTTCCATTGTTAGTAACATTAGTCATGAATCTTGGTTCTTGAAGTGGTAGGGTGGAAGATAAGTAGGTGCAGTAAAAGTGCTGATGCATTTGTCAAAGAGTCAAGCAACCAAGAAAGGAGAGCTCTTGATTCAGAGAGAGAGGAGATATCGATTGGTTACAATGTCTTGATACGTCTCATGTCAACGTGTCTCCCATAACTTCTCTCTCACCGCTTGTTGAAGGTATTTTCCATCGTATTTTGGCCGTCCTTGATTAGCATTTGGACCAGTTAACATGGCAGAGTTGGAGGCAGAATCTGTAGGGATGACTTTATTCTCATCATCACAAAGTTACTCACTAAATATTTAAAAATATACTTGAAATTGGAAATATTGTTTGTACAATGGAAAGAGTAATGTTAAATAAAGCTAGATTCAAGTTTCCTGGTGTTGTTTGGTGACTTTTGTTTAGGTCATATTTATACACTTAATTTCTTTCTAAGTTTTTTAGAGTGAATTTTGATAAAGTTAGGATTTAAAATTTATTTTTTTTAATTATTAAAAAGATAAAGTAATCACTAAATCAATTATCTAATTAATAATAATTAGAAAACATTTATATATATGTTTCACATCAATTTTATTTATTATCATATGTTTATTTACTGTTTCTTGAATTTTGAATAAAAATAAAATAAAATGAGTGATTTATAAAATAAAAAATAAAATATATAAAAAAAATTACAACTAATAGTAGGAGATGTTAAAAAATAAACGAAGAATAAATTATATCAGATTAGATGATATAAGTATTAGACCAAAGTATGCATAAGTAATTTTTTCTTCATTTATTTTTTAACATCTTCTATTATTAGTTGTAATTTTTTTTATATATTTTATTTTTTATTTTATAAATCATTCACTTTATTTTACTTTTATTTAAAATATTAAATTCTGATTGAGAACACGAGAAATAATAAATAAATATACGATAACAAATAAAATTTATATATATATATATATATATTATATTTTTAGCTGATAAAAAAAAACATCTACTCGGTACTCAAACACAAGACTTTATTAAATTAGAACAATCCCACCACGACAGCTGATACACATGTTAATTGTACCTTTTGATGAATTGAGTCGTAGTATGTTACCTCACATATTACAAGGGACCATAAAAGAATATTTAATTATACTTATGATGATGATCTAATTAAAACACATATATATATATACAGTAAAGGTAGAGATTCCAAGAGATGGATATGAAAATGGTAATTCAAGTTCCGGGGGCAGAAACCATAGAATTGAAAAAGAGTCAACATCATAAAGTGACATTTTGAATCAATATTAATAGTATAACAAATTGTTGGCCAAGTTTGGCTCTTGATCTCATATAAATGCCAATTAATTAATGAGTTTCAAATGCATCATTGATTCTGCTTGTGCATTATTCAATAGTAGTAGTGAAATGGGTGCAAACAATGTCTAAGAAAAGGTGCTTTTCATCAATATTATTAGGATTCTTTAAGGTTGTTTTTAGTATCAGAAATTCATTAAATATTGATTAATTTAAAAATTAAAATTTTTAGTTATAATAACAATTATTTTAGAGATTAAAAAATAACTAATCTTTAAATTAATTTCGAATGTCATTAAAATAATTTTATAAAAATATCATTAAATTAATTTTTGAAACAATATCTAAATCCATCTCAATAATTAACTGTTCACGTTTTAATTATTTATGGATTCAAAATTAATTTAGAGATTAATATAAAAAAGTTCAGAGACTCGTAGACTAATCAACTAGTCAGTAAAACTGTTTTTTTTCTTTAATGTTGTATGTGGTAAACAAGATGTAGACAAGTATTCGAGTTAGTGGACCTGAGGCTACCGTGGTTGCAGCTGCAGCTGCTGCACCAAAGCATTTCTTTTCAGCTCGCAAACTAAAGTTCTGTTAGTTCTCGAATGTTTCTTAATTTCTGGGTGTAAATTTCAAAATTGTACGCTTACTTAATTTTATCTTTATTTTGAAGAGAAGGTCTTAGATGTTGCTGAAATAAAAGTCCTCTCTTGCTATATATGTACCATTTGTTGCGATATATTTACTAATAATCTAACAAGATTAAAGGTATTATTCCTTAATTTAAGATATTATATAAAATTTAGGTTTAATAACAGTTTTGATATCTTTGTTTTTTTAAATTTTGATCCTAATTTAAAATTTACAGTTTTGATTTGTTTATTTCAAAATCAAATATTTTTTACCCATTTGTTGATTTAGTGACAACTTTAACATTTGAAAAATTAATGAGATGTGAGTTCAAATCTTTCATATAAATTAATTAAAAATAATTTTGAAACAATAAATATATAAATAATAAATAAACCTTTCACATAAATTTTATTTATTATCTATATTAATTTATTGTTTCTTACATTTTTAACAAAAATTTAATATTTTAAATAAAAGTAAAATAATAAGAATGATTTATAAAATAAAAAGTGAAATATATAAAAGAAATACAACTAATAATGGGAGATATTAAAAAATAAAGGATGAATAAATTAAATAATTTTTAATAATATTAAGTATTAATTAAATAAAATTTTATAAATTTAAAATTTGAATATAATAAATATTTTTTTTTAATATAGGTCGAATCATGTGGGTCTTATTGGTTCGAACAGTGACCTAGTGTCTTGACCAGTTTGATCACTGATCCAAATTTTAAAACTATGACAAAGACATGTCGAAATACCAAAATTGTTTAAATTATTTTTTCTTTATCTTTTAACATCTCTTATTATTAGTTACAATTTTTTTTTTATATATATATTTCACTTTTTATTTTTTAAATCACTCCCTTTATTTAATTTTATTCAAATTATTAAATTATTATTAAGAACACAAAAAATAAAAAATAAAAATATAATAATAAATAAAATTTATGTGTAAGTTTATATATATAAATGTTTCAAAATTATTATCAATTAAAATATTAATTTGGTGATTACTTTGTCATTTAAAAATTAAAGAGGTGTGGGTTCAAATTTTAATTCTGTCACCTACAATTTCAAATCTTTCTTAATTGATTTAAAATATAAAGTGGCAAAAATGTTATTTTGTTTTTATTTTATTTTCTGTTTAAAATTTTTATATAGAAAATAGTAAAAATAAATGTATATTATTTTCCATTTTTACATTAGGTTGTAGTACTAAATAAGGTACTCAAGCATCCAGCTCCTTGTTTCATCATATGTTCCATTATGGAGATTTTAAACTATCTTGCTTCAAAGCAGAGTAGTTTATAGATTGATTGAAATGTAGTCACTAGAGATTGAAAACATGATGCCATTTAGAACTCATAGATGTAGAAAAAAAATGGGAGGTTATGAAAATTACGAAAAAATGAAAGTTTCATTTTTTAAATTTAAAATTATTCAATAAAGTGAGACACATTTTTTCACGAGTATAGTCTTTTTTTCTTCTAATTGAGACCTGTCTTCCAACTAGAGACGAATCTACGCTATAATTGTGGAGTCCACTGCCCCCACTTGAATTTCACTCATTGTAATACTCCAATAACCCTTCAACCAAATATATAACTCATTAACCCTTGGTCTTAAGGCCTGGTTTAGTAATGCTACAATAAATGATATGACCATTTTAATGGTGCAAATTAAAATTTACTTTCCTTACAAGTAACTATTTTTCCTTTTCAATTGTCATTAAAGCGAGAATAGAAAGATGTTTTTAGAAATAGTAGTTATTTTAAGTCATCTACAACCGGTGATTTTGGAAGTACGAAAAATTGGAAGCAACATATCTTTCCAAGCAACCTCTACTATGCAAATTCCAAAAAGTTGTCCCACTAAGCTCGGTTGCTTCGTCAAGTCGCGTGATTTCAAATTTTTTTAATATTAAAATAATATATTATCATTTGATTTTACGGTTTGTGCCGAAGATATTATTGTTTAGTTTTTTTTTTTTAAGATATCACTGTTTAATTATAACAATTAAAATAATTTTGTATAACTAGGATACATTTTAATATTTTTTTAGATAACTAAAATTTCTCAAACTTTAAGATTTAAGTTTGTTTTATAAAATTTATGAAAGCAACTCTTAAAAGTACGATGCTTATCAAGTATTTGTCTTTATAGGATAATAAATATGCATTGCTTTGGAAGGATGATGTTTTTTTTGCATAAAAATAATAAAAAAAACATATTATATTTTGTTCTTTAATAAAACTTTTTTTTACACAACCAAATCAACTTGTTAAACTTTTTTTACACTAATTATTGAAAATTTTATAATTTTTTATACTAGTTATTTTTATATTATATTTTTTTAAGCTGTTGAACTATTTTTTTTTTATTATAAATTTTTTTACTATAATTAGTTTTAATTGAACTAAAATATTTACTAGTTGTTGAATTAATATTTAATAGTCGTTTAACCTTTTTTTTATATAAATATGATACATTTTAATAATTTTTTTACACAATTAGAAATTTTTAAATTTCTCTTATTTTCACTCTAAAAAATTCTTAACTTCTTTTATTTGTTTTTATTAATAGATCCAAATCAAAATTTATTGTGAATTTGTGATTTAATTATATGTCAAATATTCTATCATTTTAGTTATGTATATATTTTTATTTATGTGAGATTAAATATATTTTATTATTTTAAATAAATATATTTTAGTTATGTGTATATTTTTTTTATTGTGTCAAAATATAGTTTACATATTTCTAGTTTGCAAAAATAAATTATTAAAAAATTATAATGATTCTTCTAAAAAATAAATAATAATTTAAATTTATTTTTAAAATTTATTAAAAACAACTTTTAAAAAATTAGTATTACGGTTGTTTGGTAAGAGACTTGCTACATGGGAGCAAGGTTGCTGTCAAGCAACATGCATTGCTTGCCTAGTTCATTGTCAACGTGGCTGCATCATGTCTCATTAATATTAAAATAATATTAAGTCTCATACCTCACGCTCCTTTTTATAATTTTAAAATAATATTTTAAATATTAACATTACATGTCGTTGTGTTTTTTTTTTATATATATAAATAGGAGATGTTTTAATATTTTTTTATACAATTAAAACTTTTTAAACTTCTCTCATTTTAACATGCGTGTATTATATTGCATAACATGATTGTTAAAGATGAACAACATACATATAATATTGGTAATTTTAATTATTATTATAAACATTTCAATAATGATGTTTCGACAACTTATATAAATATTAGTCTCCATCTAGGCCTTAAACGATGCTTGTAGAGAAGAGAAAAAGTTCGTGATCGAAGATGTCATTATCAATTTCAAGCGAACCTAGTAGAATATATTTAGAAACGTTTTGAACGCAATAATTAACAAAATTAATTTTTTTTTACTATATAACTTTTAATATTTAGATTAATGTCTTCCATGTTTTCCTATCTGTGTGATATTAATGAAATTTATTTTTTAAAATAAATATATTTTAGTTATATGTATATTTTAATTTTATTTATTGTGCCAAAAAATATTTTACATATTTCTACTTTGTAAAAATAAGTTATTAAAAAATTATAATGATTCTTATGAAAAAAAATTATGATTTAAGTTTGTTTTGTAAAATTTATTAAAAATAACTCTTAAAAAAGTTGCACTATTGAAAAAATTTAGGAATTAATGATGTTTATTTTGGATACGTAAAATTGAATAATATATACATGTAGGACCTACTGAAAATAACTTAAAATAGTTGCATTAATGTGAATGTTGTTAGAAAGCACTTGTACTTCAAGTTTTTAAGCTTAAAAAATAATTAAATAGAAATAAAATTTTATAATGGAATGATATAATAATTTTATATTGAGACCCATCGGAAACAATCATAAAAAGTTATATCACAATTGTAGAGATTTAATGCATTTGTAATAAGGTTTCGTTTGTTTAAGTTTATTTTTAATTTATAAATTACTTTTAAGTTAAAATTAAAAATGATAGCTTAAAAAAATAAGTAAAAAGTTGTTTGTTAATATTTATTTTTAACTTAAAAGCTCTTTAAAGTTAAAATATAATCAGATAGAGAGATCTTAGATTCAACTTCACCTGCTAACAAAAATTTGGTTTTACTGAAATTCGAAGAAAAAATATAGAAATAAACTCCACATAAGTAGATCTGGGTAGGTAATAAAGCTTATTATTTCTAATTTTTCTTTATTAAAAATAAATAATTTTTATTTTAAGAAGTTTTTACTTTGGAACAACTTTTAATTAAAAATAACTTATAAATTAAAAATAAGTTATGTTAAACGAAATCTAAAAATAATAAAATTAGATAATATGTATTAATGAATCCCTTTAAAAATAATAAAAGAGAGTTACTTCACCGTAGATGCTCTAAGTTATGTCATCCGATATAAATATTTAATCACATTTCTTTCATTACTCTTAAGCTTTAATGTTATATCCTTTTAAAAATTACATCATAAATATTTTGATATTACTATTAAGAAAACAACGAGTACCGATTAAAAAAATATATATAATTGTGGACATTTTTTCTTAAAAAAGAATATAAACAATTAAATATGTTATGTTTACTTTATTGATTAGTAAAATCAGAGATTTTAAGTAATAGTCATTTAAAAAAAAAAAAGATTTTTTAATTAAATTCAATAATAAATATTTAAGTATACCTTATTTTGTGTGTGTGTGATATTTTGGAGAATGTTAATCAACACCAGAATATTTGGACTAAAATATTCATTATTCTTTATTTAAAATATTTTTTTTGATGTTATTGATTAAATCTTATCATAAATGCAGGAATATACTCATATATAAACCTTTTTCAAATTTTTTTTTTACGCATCGTGGAATCGAATGAACTCCGAATAGCTGAATAGTCTAAAACTTGTGCAAAAAATAAAAGAAAACTAAAAAAGAAAAAGTAAAATATCAAACATCAACTGTATAAACTCAAATACAAAACTTCGTTACTAATAACCGATAGTAAAAATCATCTCTGCTCACTACTAAGAAAAAAAGGTGATTTCTTTTTTTCTTCAAGTTTTCATCTTTTGATCTTTCGGTGCAATGAAATTTAAAAGTCAAACCACGTTTTTATTACAAAATAAGTAAGAATTAACTAATTTCGAGTCTTAAAAATAGCTTTTAGTAATTAAATAACTACTATTAATTATTAAGTTCTGTGTCTCCACAGTTGTTCTATTAATTTGTGTATATTAATTAATTAAAAAAAACCTCTATTATATGTTTGAAGGGTCTAAATTACTAGCCACATGTGTCATGCACATTGTACACAAGACAAGTAAAAATCACGACAATTATAAGACATATAGACTACATGTTCATTTATAGATTATATATTTTCACGTTATATATATTTAGAGAATAAGATAGTATAGTGATTAAGATAAGAATGAAGTTAAAAAGCCAAAAAAAAATTAACAAGTGAGGAATGCAAATTGATATATTAGGCTGTAACGTTGTTAATTTGTTTGATTCTATATTTCTTTTTATCAGAAAAAAACTTATCTATCTTAGATAATTAAGTCCATTGGCAAAATAAAAAAACTCAACCCAATAATATTTTATTTAAGAAAATTGAATCTATTAACACTCGAACCAATTAAAGAATAAGGAATGTTTGATTATGTACTTGGTGCATAATTTCCATGATCTTGCTTGGGAAGTTAAGTAGCACGTGTAAAACAAGTAAAAAAAAAAATAATAATAATAAAAATCCACGGAGACCCGTTATACGAGTAGAGACTAGTCACGAGTGTAGACAAATATTCTTTCATTTTTGGAGCAAGTCAAGTCATACATATATTCTATTAGTTCAATCAATTCGAATGAATGAACAAACTTGGACGCCAAGTTTACCAACATCAACAAGAAATAACGTACTTTTTCGAATTTGGATACTTATAAAATGCAAATCAATGAACTCAATTCTCATACATCAATTAGAGCATCCTATTCTCGATCAATAAGAAGTACTGTGAGTGCCTTCAGCTGTTTCAACTTTGAAAAATCATTTACCATCAATTTTTCCAACACAAATTACACTTCAGTTCTACTGAATCTTGAAAACAGAAACTAATCTTGCCTGAGGTGCGTAATTGGTGTTGACCCAAGAGCAAGAAGTTAGATGGCGAATAAGAGCAAGAACGATAACTCGTTATTCTCTACGGTTAAATATTTAGCTGTATCCATTATTTTTGGTGGAAACGTGAAGAAGAAAAGTAAAAGTGCAGCACCTGCTGGTGGTGGACCTGTGGCCACCATGGTTGCTGCATCAAAGCATTTCTCTTCACCTCACAAGGTGCGGTTTGGTTAATTTAGATGTACTTTATATACACTTTAGCTTTTCATTGTTGTAGAATACATAACTTTGGGAAGTTATGAAAAATTTAAGTGTGTTTCGGACTAAAGATTAGTCTTGTAACTTATGTAAAGAATCGAATTAGTTTGTACTATGTATAGATTTTTTTTTTTGCTGATTTGTACTTTATATAGATAAGGCTCTAATTAGTGTCCAAAGAAGTATCTTGCTGCTATTTTAATTAATGCTTTCAAATTATAACTTGGTACTAAAGATAAAGCATTTTAATTAATGCTCCAAATTTTAACATCTTAGGTGAAGAAAGTGTTCTAATATAGTTATTTTAATTAATATTTTAATCATTTTTTCATTAATATAACGTGTATATATATATATATATATTTTTTTTTTTAAATCCACTAAATTAGAAATTAATTCTATTTGTCAAATATAATTGTCATTAATTTAAATTTTTTTTACACGTAATAAAAATTAAATATAAATTTTCAATTAAATGAATCGTTTTCATATATGTGAATACAATAAAATTTTATATTACTCCTTTATTGTCATATAATATAATATATACTAACACATAACAACCAAAAATAAAAATAAAAAATTAATCCGTGTACACCAAACCAGTCATGAGTAGAATCTGTAGCAAAAAAAGAGAGTCGTGTATAAGAGTAGAAACGAGTCAAAGTTGTACACGTAGCCAACTTCAGCAACATCAACAAGAATAATTTGCTTTTAATTATTATAAAAGGCAATTAAAGGAACTCAATTCAGACATATCAATTAGCAACGAACACTTTTTTATCATAGATTTTTCCTCACACACAAATTTTATATACAGTATAGTTGACACATCACATTAATTAGTTTAGTTGATCTTGAAAGTTGTGAACAGTTTGAATTGTAGAAACAAGATGGCTCAAAAGAACAAGAATAGTAGCTTGTTCTTTTCAACAGTTAAATCTTTATTATCAGTGTCCATTATTTTTGGTGGAAACGAGAGACAAGTAAAAGTACTGCAGCAGAACCTGCTGTGGCCACCATGGTTGCTGCTTCAAAGTGCGGTTTGGTTAATTAATTTACTTATTTTGCTGCCATTTTAATTTTAATTAAGAACGTTTAATTTATACACGGAGTGCTAATAACACTATTTTTACGCTATCTTTTAAAGGCTTTATTTATAATTATGATGGTTTGAAATTTATTAAAAATCATATAAATATTTTGATAAATTTCATATATTATTTAATAATTTATTTATCCAAGTTAACTATTCCAATCAAAATTAATAATTTTTAATAAATTTCAACAAATAATAAAAATAATCTTTAAAAAGAGTGTTACAGATATTTTAGTTAATACTCATCTTATATGTATTATAAGTGTAAATTTTTCTTACACAAATATCTAATGGAAATTTACTCCAGGTTCACATTATCTTAATTAGTAATATGATGTGGTGTTTGGTGAATTTTATTTTATCATTGTGTAAAAAAAAAAAAATACTGAAAGAGTATATAAATTGTTATTATTTTAATTAATCTATGCGAATTGTAACTCTGTTTTGTTTGTGAAAGTGTGTACTATTTTTTTTTTTACACTGAAGAAGTGTTTTCTGTTTTTTTGTGGGACACGGAAGAAGTGTGTATTTCTGATAAATGTATAATTGCACACATATATAATATCTCAAAAGTTAAAAGATGTAGCAATATCTTAAAACATAATTCTAAAAACTACTTTCTGAAAAAATTATCTTGACCCAAAAAATGACTTTATTTTTATCTGGATAATAGCTTAAATAAGTGCAACCAGATCAAGGCTATTGTTTCCTTCACCTCTATGTTACTTCTTGCACCTTTTTTTTTCTTCTGGAATGACCACTCCAGAAGGTAAACTACATTCCAGAATTGTTGTAAATTTTGGCTTCCAGAATAAACATTTCAGAAAGGGTGCAGAAATAAACTTGGAGGTGCAGGAAGCAACACCCCACGAAAAAAATCCAAGCTTTTTGACCCAACCTGAAACTGCATGAGTGGCGAAAAAAAATGTCAGTTTTATTTATTTATTATTATACTGGGAAATGGCAGCATTTTACTTGTGCACTTTTATTATTATTATTATTATTATTTATTTTATTTTTTTTCGAATTTTTCCTAAGTCTTGACACTAGTCTTTACAAAAACTTTTCTGTTTGACTTTGACTTCATTTATTTGTTTTTTTTTTGTCTTGGGCTTTCTTGGATTTTTTATGTCATTGGCTTTGTTTTCATCAAAACAAAACTCTTTTGTTGTTGAAACTTTAGTAACAAAACCTCATATTCAATAAGAGAAAAAAGGTGATCCATTTACAAGGGTTTATAATATCCGTTAACCATAGTTTATCTTTGTTAAACAGTGGGTTATTTTGTTTAAATTTATTAAGTGAAATAATTATTTATTTTAATAAAATAAGTAATTATCCGTATGTTATTAGTATATTTGTTTAAATTATTTTTATTTAAAATAAATTATTTTTTTATTTATTTAAAAAAATAAATTTTATTTATTTATAAAATAATTAATTATCTAAAAATTACTTATTTTATAAATACTTATTATAATTTTAAACAAATTAGTCAAGTATCTCTAAAAATTAGTTGTTTACTCTTGACCACAAAATATCCTAATCTGTTTTCTTCATAGCAGGCACCTCAATCAAACATGCTAGCATAAATTATGGTGAAATCTTTGTTTTTTTTTTTTTTAACATAATACCAAAATAGGTTAATCATAAAACATAATTTCCATTGGCCCAAAAACATATATGAGTTATTTTATTTCGTGAAAAGCAAAAATTCCATTTTAAAAATTATTTTCCGTATATTTTTTTTTTCGAGACACATGCAAAATGTCATATGAAAAATAGAAGACATCACTTATGTGACCACCTAAAAAGTGTACAAAACGTCATTTCGTACACCAACTTTAAGTACTTCCTAAGGTGTTGGAAGTGCACAAGATGCTACTTCATCCACTAAGTAATATATTTTGATACAAACCCAGATTAAGTAATATATATTAAAGTTAACTTATTTAGATATTATCTTCCAAAAAAATAAATTAATTAAACCCACTTATAAAAAAAACCAGAAATCTTTTAATATGAAAAATTGCTTTATTGGTTCTTGAGTTTTGCCATGCCTACATACTTGGCTTCCTTGCTAGCCATGCAAATTCCCTGTACAACAAAATCAATACATTGCCCTTCATTTTCATTCATTTTTGTTGCTTTCCATCTATGGCCACAAATTGAAAATTAAAGTGGGTTTTTGAAATGTACTTGGAGTTCATTATTTTGTGGTCTCTAAAACCTAGCACCTTATGAACGTCCTTTATGATTGGCAGTTGTGTGTTTGAGTGCTTGACGAAGGAAATTTTTGGGCCCCTATTTATTGATCTCTTGTCTAGTCACGTGAGACTTAATTAAGTTTGGCCAACTGTTACTATTAAATTATAATCCTAATTATTTTTTTTATTTTTATTAATTCTTCTATAGGTGAGTGATATGTCTGCATTTACTTTTTATGTCATTTGCTTAGCTACATTTTCAGAGGGTCCTGCAGCAGTAATGGTCCACATGAATCATGATTCAAAGGTATTGTCATGTCACTCTACGATTTTCATCACCCATTGCATTGCATGTCCTTGAGAATTTAATTAATATATGACAAATTTATTTGAATTTTTAGCTCCCCTTACTCCTCAACTTAAAGCCACTTAGCCACATATATATCGAGAATTATCGTGGTGGTAAAAAAACTATAAGAAATTGTAAGATTTATATATTTGGTTCACATTACTAAAAATAATATTTATTATATTTAAAGATCTAAAAAATAATAATTTTGATTTTGATGTTTAAAACTAAAAAATTATATATTTAAAAGATTAAAAATATATTTAAATTTTTATTTAATTTGATATTTTTAATCAGTCTTGATTCATTCTTTTTTTTTTTTTTTTTCTAATTATCAAACCTACCTTATAAATCTAGTTTATTCCAATTTATGTTTTTAGATACTTTTCTATTCAACTTCCCTGAATGCATGCTAACCATAAATCAAATACACACTTTATGATATGATATGTTTGATTTAAAAATAGTGCACACATAATTTAATATAAATTTAATGAATAAAATCAAAATAAGATATCAACTTATATTTAAGATGTTTTTTTTTTTTTTGTTTTCATTTTAGCAAAATTTCCATATTCTTTTTTTTTTTTCTCAAGACCTGAATCGTATTAATTCATCTCCTCATTAATGATAAAATCATAAATACAAATAGGTATATCATATATGATAAAAAAAAAAAAATTGATCTTTGCATAACTTGTTGTCACCCTTGGCTAAAAAATGATTTGTAACATTAACATAACATGCCTCTTAACAAACTTAATACTATAGTTTGTATAGTTTGAATACAACGAGAATAAATAATAACACTCAAGAATAAATAACTGTGACCTTGCAGTCCATGTCCAAAATGACCTTAGTAAAACTTGCACTCACCATAAATAACTGGCCTTCCCATAATTCTTTTTTTTTTTTTGTTATTTTTATGGAAAGTAACTTATATTATTTCTAAAAGAGTGACATATATCTTAATTTTAAATTTTCGATAATAAGGGAAATTTTTTTTACATGATCAATTAATTAAAATTTATCTTAAACATAATTTTTTTTATTATTCATCTCAATTTGTGATTGAGCAATAATATATATTTTTTTCTTCGCAGTAGAACTCCATTTTAATTAAATTTACCATAATAATAATAATAAGAAAAAATAGTTGTCACACCTTCTAAATGCATAACATGGACCAAAACACATTTTTTTTAATTATTATTATTATTATTAATATTTATGATTCAGGAAAAGAGTCGAAAATGATTAAGAAAGAAGTGAGAATACGAAAGGAGGGGTTTATTGCCAATGAAGAAGGCTCACGAGACACGCATGGGGTCAGCCACATGCTATCCCCCCTCCTCCTTCTTCCTCTCTCTCCGGTGGTGGTGACTAGCCGGAAAACACCATCTGCCACCTTCAACGCCGCCGGCGAACACCCTTCTCGAAAATCCCACCCGACCCAATTCCCCTTTCTCCTCTCTCTTCTCAATTCCCCATCTGGGTATCCCTGTTTCCCTCAAAGTTCTCTTCTTTTTCGTGATTCAGAAGTGCTCACTGCTCAGTGATACCCTTTTCGTAGAACAATGAGAGCGGGGAAAGGGAGCCAGGAAGAGGACGAGTACGAGGAAGAAGAGTTTGGTTCTTCCAAGAAACAGGGCACTTCTTCTACCCCTAACTCAAACAAAGGTACCTTCTGATTTTCATTGGAAAAAAACAAAAACATGTTTGTGTGATTATATCTCATTCCCACGTTCTTGTTAGATCCAATTATAGGGTGTTGCTTTGTGTTGTCCGAGGTTGTCCGAGTGCTTCCTGGTTTTCTATTATTTATTTATTTATTTATTTGATGTTATGGATTGTGTTAAATTAATTCTACTGATTTGTGCGTCCTTATTTATTTATATATATATATACAATAACACTTTTTTTCGGGAGATATCTTGAATTTGGTGAATTTAATTTATCGGGGGAAGACTTTTGTTTAGTGTATGAAATGTGGGGTTGGTTTCATTTGCGATCTCAAATTCATGTTTGAATGAATTTAGAGTTGTTGTTATAACAGATGGAAAAGCCATCGATAAGGCTAGTGCAATAAGATCAAAACATTCCGTGACTGAGCAGCGGAGAAGGAGCAAGATCAATGAGAGGTATGTCACTATGTCATATGTGCAACTCTTATCGATGAGACTAGTGCTGTAGTGCATTAAGTGTTCTAGTCTAAGTTGCTTGAAAATAAACGGATAAAGTAAGTCCTAGTTCATTATTTGCACTGGATGTTTTGAAATTGAATAAATTGTTGATTGTCTTAAGCTCAACAACAACAACAACAAAGTCTTTTTCTGCTAAGTGAGGTCAGCTACATGGATCACACAATGCCATCTGGCTCGGTTAAAGACCAAAGTTTCAGACATATGTGGGGAACTTTTTGTTTGATGGATGAGGAGCTCAAGGTGGATATAGATTTGTTAGCAGTTTTACATTGCTGAGGATCTTTTCACTTCGTTGCTTTAGTTTTATTCTTGTTCAACTCATGCTGCATAATTGGTTTTAAGCAATATTCATGTTAATGATTGTGAAAGGGGCTACTTAAAATGTGTCGTAAAGAGTGTTAAAATCTTGAAAGTCAATTTGTTGTATGGCTCTTCTATTATACGTTATACTGCATGATAAGTTTATAATGGATTTATGAGGACCTATTATCACCCATATATTTTATTAATTAATTTAGAGATCTTGAAATTTTAGTGCATTCAGTTGGAGTTTTGATAATTTATCTCTAAGCTGGAGATTGATGATTGGTAACCGTTTCCTCCAGATTCC
The DNA here is from genome assembly GCA_014843725.1 of Amphicarpaea edgeworthii. Taxonomy (NCBI): domain Eukaryota; kingdom Viridiplantae; phylum Streptophyta; class Magnoliopsida; order Fabales; family Fabaceae; genus Amphicarpaea; species Amphicarpaea edgeworthii. The sequence continues at coordinate 4,600,415 of CM026329.1, forward strand.
AGATATTGAGGGATCTCATACCTCAGTGTGATCAAAAGAGGGATACAGCATCATTTTTATTAGAGGTACGATTTGTAATGTGAGAAATAATTATATTTTTCTTGTTTAAATTTGTTGAGAATATATCTAACAACCTGTCACTCTGTCATGTTTCTTTACAGGTGATCGAGTATGTTCAGTACTTACAAGAAAAGGTACAAAAGTATGAAGGTTCATATCAAGGTTGGGGTCAAGAGCCCTCGAAGTTGATGCCATGGGTAATTAGAAAACCATAATGTTTTAGGATCTTTTTCTTTAACTATATGCAAATCCCTTATTGGATAATATTGGTTAGCCAAAACGAAAACAAAACGCTTGTTTAGCAAGCATAATGATGACATGAAGTTTGGCAAACTCATCATGGCAAATCCAGTGACGTGTGAGCACCTAGATGAAATAAAAATTAACAGAATAGGGAGTTGCATTGAAATAGAATATGAATAATCTTTATTTTTAATTACTTGTTCATTATCTGCGTCAACTGAAGTTTGGATTTCTATTTTTCATATATTATTTGTCAAGTTGATCGCAGTTATTTGATTCATTACTTTTATTCCAGTGTTTTATGATAAAAGGTTCCACTTTAAGATTGAGCTTGTTTAACCATGATGCTTTTGGTTGAACTTATCAACTTATGTACTGAACTGATAATATAGTGATATTGTATGATGATGAACCTTGTCAATGTTCACTAGTTTAAATTTTTATTGTTTAAATATTGTACAGAGAAATAGTCATTGGCGTGTCCAAAACTTTGCTGGTCAACCTCCAGCTATAAAGAATGGTTTGGGTTCGGTGTCACCTTTTCCTGGAAAGTTTGATGAAAGCAATGTTAGTATCTCTCCAACTATGCTTAGTGGAGCCCAGAACACGATAGATCCTGATCAGAGCAGGGATATTGTCAACAAGACAGCAGAGAGGCAACCTGATTTAGCGAGCAAGGGAATACCTCTTCCCTTGGCTATGCATGCAAACATGTCTGTTCCTGTCAGAAGTGATGGTGTACTTGCACATCCTCTTCAGGGAACTGTTTCTGATGCACAATCAACTGAATGCCCGACAACTAGCGAACCACAGAACCAGCAGGATGAACTCACGGTTGAAGGAGGGACGATTAGCATCTCCAGTATATACTCCCAAGGGTTGGTAATTGCTTAAAATTTATTACTGTTTTTGTTATTATTATTATTATTGTTATTTCTGTAAGATTGTATGGCTTGGCTGATATAGATGTTTGATATACTTTTCATTTTATTCTATTTTTTAAAAGAACTTATTTCTTGTTATGACTTTAAGAATCTAATCATGCCTGGTTTTATGTTTTGAATTTGTCTGTTTAAATTTTTTGTTAATCATTGTTTGAGTTATAAACGTATAATCTATGCCTGTCCACAATACATTTTCACAAAGCTCTCAATTTGAACAGCTACATGTATGGTGTTTTCATGTGTTAGAATATATATTTATCTTTATATTATCTTGGTAGTTATTATCTTTATATTATCTTGTTAGTTATTATTTATCTTTATCTTTTTATGATGTAATCAATTACTGAGGGTTTCTTCAATATAAATAGAGATGAGGTGCAGTCTTCTAAAACACACATTCAGTAAAAGCATCATTCTAATATCATGTGCCAAGTTGTTACATTTCATTCTCTGATCACGGAGAAGAGAACTCGAGCCAGGGCTTTCTTCATCCTGATTGAGGGGAGTGAGACTATGAGAGATTAGCACATTGGTGGGTCTTTACTTTTATGAAAAAAAGAATTAGAAAAGGGAAAAAGGGAACATTCTAGGAAAAAGCTAACTTGCATTTGTTCCCCCCATTTTTATGTTACCTGATGGGTGTTGAATTTAGTTCCTTGGTCACTGTATTGTGTAGGTTTACATATCACTTAATTCATGGTATGCATTGACAAAATGCTGGACAACTAGGGATCACATTACTTTTTGAGTTTAATGGTGATACACTGATAGTGTAAAATAGTTTTATATCATCATGCAATCACAATGCACTATTTATATGACTTTTAATATAATTTTATAAAAGTCAACAGATTTCTTATAAATAGAGGATTATGATTGCCCAACAGTGTAAAACTTACACTGTCAGTGCATTGTCATTTTTCTCTATTAGAACTCAAATAAATTGACATTTGGAAAAATTGATGTCATTGTTGCCATGATGTTGCTTGTAGAGTTGTATTGTTGTAAAGATTTCTAATGGTCTTTGAGTAAAGGAGTATAAGCTGAAGTTATTGATTCTAATGTTATTATTCCTGTTGAGTTCCTCCAGTTGTACCATTTTGGACACCCTAGGTGCTTCTTCAAATGGTTTAGATGGATATCTGCTGATGTTAATTAAAATAGTACCTTTTTTTAAGTATTTTTGTTATCTTTAGTAACAAGTATTAAACCATTTGAAGAACAGGTTGTTGAATAATCTAACTCAAGCGCTACAAAGTGCTGGTTTAGATCTGTCACAGGCTAGCATCTCCGTTCAGATTAATCTTGGGAAACGAGCAAACAAAGGAGCAAGCTGTGGAACCTCTTCTCCCAAGGTATATAATGGCATGTTGTCTTCATTTAATACCTGTCTATTTGTATTGCAAGATGTCTAAGAATATTTTGACACACTATCAGTGTAGATAAATTTTTTGTGGCAGGGAATATCATAATTTGTCCCAGACATTTTAATAAAAAAATATGGAAACATTATGTGTCATACAACATTCATATTTTAGATGAATTTATGGGATTAACTTGACAATTTCTTTTTTATTGAAGTCTGAATTTTATATATTCTTGAATTTCAACCATTAGCATAATTGAATATATAATTTTAATATCATTAATTCATAATTAAAATTACTTTTAAGACTTTAAAAGTTTGAAGATTGCATATTGAAAAAAAATTATGTCTAATATGTTTTAGGTTGGTTATATTCTACTTATTACTTTAGGCCGAAGTAATGAGTAGTGTGGTTTTATTCTACTCATTATTGTAATTCTTTGAATTAAAGTTATAACTCAAACTCAGCCATGAAGAGACTCATTTTACTTTGGTGTGCTCAGAAATGGACCATAGGAGCATAAACCAGACAGTGATAACTATTTGATATAAATAACTACTCAATGTTAGAGTATTAAAATAGGTGGATTCTTTGATGATATGCTTCACAATGATCTATTTGGTGAAAGTCTGATTAAGTGACATCCTCCAAAATCCAAAATATGCAAAATTTCAAGTACCTAGTGTGAATACTGATCCTCTTTTATTTGTGTTATGCATCAGCAGCATGAGAACCCTTCTTCAAACAATCAAACAATTGCACATTTTAGAGATGCAGGCAGTGGAGAAGACTCGGATCAAGCACAAAAAAGAATGAAAACATATAAGTAGTGATATATATATGTGGCCTTTTCATGAGCATATTATCCACTTGCATCCAGATTTCTCACTTGTTCCTGGCACTGCATATCCCTTGTGGTTACTGTACATCCTTCCCAATTTGTTTGACTTTTTAATGGCTATTTTAAAACTATATAAACCTTGAACAAGATCATTTGTGGAGATATTGAGGTTTCTACTGTAGGGGGCATGTCATCTATTTTGCTTGTATGATACAATATTATAATTATAATTATAATTATAATTATTCAGTATTATTGAGCTTTTGCTTGGCAATTTTATGATATGTATACTTGTTTATTTTAAGTGCATTTGATTTGAGGAGTGTTTGGGAAAAAATCATTTTTTTTGGGGTGTTTTGCGTTTCTTCCCTATGATTTTTTTTGGGAGGCTTGGGAGCTTGTGCCAACGTACTAGAAAGATTTAGTGTGTTTGGTAGAATATAATGAAATAGAATGAAAACGAATTGAGATGAAAGTTTTAAGTTACATTAGAATATAGAAGTATGGATTCTACTTTATTTTACTATTCATTTAATTTTTTTGCCTCCACAAAATAGAGGGTTCGTTCTCCATGCAAAAATGAATGGTTAAACTCTAGCAAAAATTTTGACATTATGGTCGACTTTGATTTGGTGAGGGATAGTTTTTTTTTTTTTTACTTTCACAATGATGTGAAACTGATGGACAGAGTTGCTTCTTTGTAAAATTGGGTAAGAAATTTCAGAGTGGTTCACCTTTCGCAACCTTATTCGAGCTTGTAATTGTGACATCATCAAAATCTTCTTACATGTGATGAAATTGTGGATGAACTACGAGTTAAGGTCATTCCTTGTTACAAGAGATCATTCCATGAGTGTCCTGAATTAGATGATAGCTGTGTCTAGAAAGGTAAGAAGAAATGTCTAATATATCTATGTCTATATATAATATAAATACTAAGAAACAAAACATATACTGATACATTAGTTTATTTTTGACACTTTAGCAAATTTTTCTAGGTGTTATTTTTTATTTTTACTATTTTACTTATTAATATCTTAATTTTTTCTTGAATGTTACGTTGCAAGTTTTTTCTTAGTTGATCGAAAAGCTCTCTCTCTCTCTCCCTCCTTTGATTAATATCTTGGAAAAAAATAATAATGTGTTGAAAGTTTGAAAAATAAAAGAAAAAAAAAACTAAGAGTAATACCTTGAAAATTTGAAAACAAATAAAATTTTTTAAAAATATTAAAAAACAAGTTTAATTTCCAAGTTATTACTCTTGATTTTTCATATTTTAAAAATTTCTATATGTCCATTTTTTTTCATCCAATTCTTTAACTTTTCTAAGATATTACTTTTACTTCTTTTTTTTTTTCATATTTTTAAAAGTTTCATTTTCTTTTTTATTTTATTTGCATTCAATGCTCTTAAAATTTTAAGATATTTTTATTGTTTTTCATATTTAGGGTTTAAGGTTTCAATGTTTAGGATTTTATGATTTATTGTTTTGGTTAATTGTTTTAAGCTTTAAGGATTTAAAGTTTAGTGTTTTTTCATGGTTAATGGTTTGTGTCTAGAGGTTTTGATTTAAGATTTTATGAATTATGGTTTTATAATTTCATGTTTATGATTTTAGGGTTTTGAGTTTTAGGATTCATGGTTTATGCTGTAAGATTTACGTTTTTGTGTTATATGAGTTATGATTTCATGTTTTAGGATTTAAGATTTCATGTTTTATAATTTAGGGTTTCATGGTTTAAGATTTAATGTTTCATGTTTTATAATTTAAGGTTTCATGGTTTAAGATTTAGGAGTTAAGGCTCCATGCTTTATTATTTATGGTTTCATTTCATGGTTTAGGTTTGAGGGTTTGATGGTTTAGGGTTTAGGGTTTCATTGTTTAAGATTTAGGATTTAGGATTTAGGGTTTCATGGTTTATGATTTATGGTTCATAGTGTAGTATTTAGGGTTTCATTTCGTGGTTTATCATTTAGGGCTTCATTAGGATGTATTGTCTCATTTCATGGTTTAAAGTTTAGGGTTTCATGGTTCATGATATAATGTTTCATTTCATGGTTTAAGTTTGAGGGTTTCATGCTTTAGGATTAAGGGAAACCACAAATGAAACCTTAAATATTTATGATTCTAAATCCTAAATACTTAGAGTTTCATTAATGAAACTTTAAATTTCACCTTAACTATTTAGGATTATATAAATAAAATCATAAATTGAAACTTTAAATATTTAAGGTTTCATAAATAAAACCATAAATTAAAACCTTCAAGATTAAGAGTTTTATTAACGAAACCCTAAATATTTAGCATTTCATAAATACAACCCTAAATATTTATCATTTCACAAATGAAACCCTAAGTTGAAAAATTAAATATTTGGGATTTCATAAATAAAATCATAAATAAAAACCCAAAATGTTTAGGGTTTCATAATTGAAATCCTAAATATTTAGGGATTCATAAATGAAATCTTATTTATTTAGGGTTTTATTAATAAAATCCTATATTTTACCTTAAATTAAAACCTAAATATTTAGGGTTTCAATAATAATACTTTAAATATTTAGGGTTTCGTTGATGAAACCCTAAATTAAACCATAAGTATTTAGGGTTTCATTGATAAAAACCTAAATTAAAACCCTAAATATTTGAGGTTTCATAAATGAAACCATAAATCAAAATCCTAAATAATTATGTTTTCATTTATGAAACCCTAAATCCTAAACCATTAATGAAAACTTGAATATTTAGGATTTCATAAATGAAACCTTAAATTTCACCTTAAATATAAGGTTTTATAAGTGAAATCATAAATAAAAACTATAAATAATTATGTTTTCATTAATGAAACCCTAAATTTAACCCTACATATTTAGATTTTCATAAATAAAACCCTAAATTAAAAAGCTAATTATTTAGGATTTTATAAATGAAACCCTGAATTTCACTATAAATGTTTAGGATTTCATGAGTAAAATCTTAAATACTTAGAGTTATATGAGTTATATAAATGAAACATTAAATTTCACCATAAATATTTAGGGTTTCATAAATTAAAACTTAAATTGAAACATTAAATATTTAGGGTTTTATACTTGAAACAATAAACCAAAATCCTAATTATTTAGGATTTCATAAATGAAATCTTATTTATTTAAGATTTCATTAATGAAACACTAAATTTTAGTCTAAATTAAAACCTAAATATTTAGGGTTTCAATAATAAAACTTTAAATGTTTAAGGTTTCTAAAATGAAACCAAAAATCAAAACACACATATTTGAGTTTTCTTAAATGACAACCTACTTATTTACCATTTCATAAATAAAATCATAAATTGAAATCCTAAATATTTAAGCTTTCATAAATGAAACCTTATTTATTTAGGGTTTCATTAATGAAACCCTAAATATTTAAGGTTTCAATAATAAAACCTTAAATATTTTGAATTTATTAAAGAATTTTGGATTTATTAAAGAAATCCTAAATTTTACCATAAATATTTATGGTTTCAAAAATTACCTTAAATCAAAACCCTAAATATTTTGGGTTTCGTAATTGAAACAATAAATCAAAACCTACATATTTAGGGTTTCGTTAATGAAATACTAAATTGAAACCCTAAATATTTAGGGTTTCATAATACAAATAATAAATCAATACCCTAAATATTTAGGGTTTCATAAATGAAATCTTATTTATTTAGGGTTTCATTAATAAAACTTTATATTTCACCATAAATTAAAAGGCAACAATTTAGGGTTTAAATAATAAAACTTTAAATATTTAGGGTTTCATTAATGAAACCCTAAATTACACCCTAACTATTTAGCATCTAGGGTTTCATTGATAAAAGCCTAAATTGAAATCCTAAATATTTTAGGTTTCATAAATAAAATCATAAATCAAAACCTTAAATAATTATGTTTTCATTTATGAAATCCTAAATTGAAACCCTAAATTCAAAACTTAAATATTTAGAATTTTATAAATGAAACCCAAAATTTTAATTTAAATATAGGGTTTCATAATTGAAATAATAATTTGAAACCCTAATTATTTAGGGTTTCATACATGAAGTCTTATTTATTTAGGGTTTCCTTAATGAAACCTTAAATTTCACCATAAATTAAAACACAAATATTTAGGGTTTCAATAATAAAAATTTAAATGTCCAGGGCTTCATAAATGAATCTAAAAATTAAAACACTAAATATTTGATTTTTCTTAAATGAAAACCTACTTATTTACCATTTCATTAATGTAACCCTAAATTGAAATACTAAATATATATGATTTCATACATAAAACCATAAATCGAAACCTTAAATATTTAGTTTTCGTAAATAAAACCCTATTTATTTAAGGTTTTATGAATAAAATCCTAAAATAATAAAACCATAAATATTTTAAATTATATTAAAGAAATCCTAAATTTCACCCTGTATATTATGGTTTCAAAAAATAACTCTAAATCAAAACCTTAAATATTTAGGATTTCCTAATTGAAAAAAGAAATCAAATCCTTAAATATTTATGATTTCATTAATGAAACCTTAAATTTAAAACCTAAATATTTAGGGTTTCATAAATAAAATCATAAATTGAAACCCTAAATATTTAGGGTTGCATAAATGAAATCTTATTTATTTAGAGTTTCATTAGTAAAACCATATATTTCACTCTAAATTGAAACCTAAATATTTAGAGTTTCAATTATAAAACTTTAAATATCTAGGGTTTCATTAACGAAATCTTAAATTAAACCCTAAGTATTTAGGGTTTCATTGATAAAACCCTAAATATTTGAGGTTTCAAAATGAAACTATAAATCAAAACCCTAAATAATTTTTTTTCATTTATGAAATCCTAAAGCCTAAGCCATTAATGAAACCTTAAAATGACACCATAAATTCAAAACCTAAATATTTAGGATTTCATAAATAAAACCCTAAATTTCATCTTAAATATAGGGGTTCTAAATAAAATCATAAATAACAACTCTAAATAATTATGTTTTCATTTATGAAATCCTAAATTTCACAAAAAAATATTTAAAATTTCATAAATGAAATCACAAATTGAAACCTTAAATCCTTTACCATTAATTTCACCATAAATTGAAACCCCACATATTTAGAGTTTTATAAATAAAATCCTAAATTAAAAACCTAATTATTTAGGATTTTATGAATGAAAGCTTAAATTTCACTCTAAATGTTTAGGGTTATAGAAATGAAAGCTTAAATCTTAAATTTCATTTCTATAACACTAAGTAAAATCTTAAATATTTAGAGTCATAGAAATGAAACGTTAAATTTCACCATAAATATTTAGAGTTTTATAAATAAAAAATTAAATTAAAATCTTAAATATTTAGGGTTTCATAATTGAAACATAATTTGAAACACTAATTATTTAGGGTTTCATAAATGAAATCTTATTTATTGAGGGTTTCATAATGAAACCCTAAATTTCACCTTAAATTAAAACCTAAATATTTAGGCTTTCAATAATAAAACTTTAAATATTTAGAAATTCATTTATGAAACCCTAAATAAAACTCAATATATTTAGAATTTCATAAATAAAATCTTAAATATGATCTAAATACTTAAGGTTTAATAAATGAAACACTAAATTAAAACTCTAAATAATTATGTTTTTATTTATAAAACCCTAAAATGAAACCTCAAATTCAAAAGCATTAATGAAACCTTAAATATTTAGGGTTTCATTAATAAAACCATAAACTCAAAATATAAATATTTAAGGATTTCTTAAATAAAACCTTAAATTTCACCATAAATATTCAGGGTTTCATTAATAAAACCATAAACTCAAAATCTAAATATTTAAGGATTTCTTAAATAAAACCTTAAATTTCACCATAAATATTTAGGATTTTATAAGTGAATTCTTAAATATTTTTGGTCTCACAAATGAAACCCTAAATGTTTAGGATTTCATTATTGAAATAATAATTTGAAACCCTAAATATTTAGAGTTTAATAAATGAAATATTATTTATTTAGGGTTTTATTTAAACCCTAAATTTGACCCTTTATATTTAGGGTTTCAATCATAAAACTTTAAATATTCAAGGTTTCAATAATGAAACCATAAATTAAATCCCATATATTTAAGATTTCATAAATAGAATGCTAAATAATTGAGATTTCATAAATGAAACCCTAAATGCTTAGGGTTTAATAAATGGAAGCATAAATCAAAACCTTAAATAATTATATTTTCATTTATGAAACTTTAAATTGAAATCCTAAATCCATTAATGGAACCCTAAATACTTAGGGTTTGATAAATGAAATCTTAAATCAAAACCTTAAATAATTATATTTTCATTTATGAAACCATAAAACATAAAATATCAATGAAACCCTAAATTAAAACCCTAAATAATTAAGGTTTCATAAATAAAATTTAAATATTTAGAATTTCATAAATGAAACCCTAAGTTTCACCATAAATATTTAGAGATATATAAGTGAACCCTTAAATATTTAGGGTTTCATAAATGAAACTCTAAATAGAAATCCTAAATATTTATATTTTCATAAATGAAAACATAATTGAAACCCTAAATAATTAAATCACTCCTCTTGTTTTTCTTCACATTTTTCTTTTCTTTTCAAATTTTTTAGACCCTCCTCTTGTTTTTTATATGTTTCAAATTTTCAACACAATATTCTTGATTTTTCATTTTTTAAAAATTTTATATTTTTAAAATTTTCATTTTTAAAATATTTTCAAGACATTCCTCATATTTAAATTTTCAAAAAAATATTCTTTTTTTTTCATATTTTCAAAATTATTAAAATAGTATTCTTGTTTTTCATATTTATTAAATTTCCTTTTGTATAATAGTTTTTAAAATTTTATATTTTAAATTTGTTCTCTACCTTTACAATTATCCTTTTTTATTTCAAAAATTTCATGAATTTTTTTTATATTTTAAAATTTTCATTTTTTTTATATTTTTCATATTTTAAAGAAATTACACTTTTTTTTTCATATTTTAACTTTTTTTTCCAAAATTTTCAAGATTTTACTTTTGTTTTTTCTTATTTAAAAAGAACATTTTTTAAAATTTTTTTATGGTATTACACTTATTTTTTTCATTTAAAAAAAAAATCAAGACATTATTACGGTGTTTTCATATTTAATCGTTTGTCTAAAAAATTATTTTCCTTTTTTTAATATTTTTTTAAAATTTCAAGTGATTTCTGTTTGTTTTTTTTTTTTTAAATTTTCATGACATTAGTCTTATTTTTTCATTATTTAAAAATTTTACAAGACATTATTCTTTTTTTTTTTCATATTTTTATTATTTTTCAAATATGTAAAACATTAATCTTGTTTTTCATTTTTTTTTTATATAGAATTCATTACTCTTGATTTTTTTTTTTATATTTGTCAAATTTTCATTGTTTTCAAATTATTTAGATATTGTCCTTGTTTTTTCAAATTTTAATTTTATTTGTTGAAAATTTTAAGACATACAATTGTTTTTTTTTTTATAGTTTTCAAGACATTATTATTTTTTCAAGTTTTAAATTTTTTTTTTCAATATTCTCATGAAATTACTCTAATTTTTTCACATTTAAAAATTTTCCATTTTATAACATGTTTTTACATTTTCATTCTTATCAAATTTTAAAGTCATTACAATTTGTTTTCCACAATTTTAAAAATTTTGATGATTTCCAAAATTTTCAAGACATTACATTTATTTATTTTTTTTACCTATTTTAAACGTCACTCTTTCCTTTTGTTTATTTCATGCTGAGTTTAAATTTCTACTAATTATATACCATTGTTGCCTTATATATGATGTAACACTAATTTAATATTATTATTTCTTGGAGCTTGCTCTAAATATTTTGCAGGGTAATATTATTGTTTGTTTCACTGTTAAATTTCAACTTCTTATTTAAGTTTTTAAATTTTGAATAAAGATATAGTAAATATGCTTATGCACTTTACATCAATTTTTGAAAGTAATACATTGATTCCAGATAAAACAACACAAAAATATACAAATTTAAGATCTATTTATCCATTTTGAATTGATAAAAAGTGTACTTTTAAGTGATGCTTACATGATTTCACTATCATTTTGAACACATTATTTTTATATTTTTTTGCACAAATCTTTTGATGACTATTAGCATGAAATTTCTTCTTGGAAGTTTAAATGGATTACTTGGACCAATAAATGTGTTGTTCTCTCTCTAAAACCCCATTTTGTTCAATCCAACTATAAGTTTCATTAATATAAGTTTGCCAGAACCTTTTATAAACCTTTTCTATTAACATGCTTATGCTACTGAAATATTCATAAAAGAAAAATAAACTCATGTAAGCCTCACCAACTTTGGTCAACTATCATTTTTTACAAACATATGTCAATCATAATTACTAAGTGTTGTTCCATATATTAACATGGAATTCTTGAAATGAAATGTTTTATTATCTTCTTCTTTTGGCTTTCTACATGAAGTTTTTTTTATCTAATATTCATCTACTAGCACAGCAATGAGATTTGAACAAGGAGCTTGTATTTGTATACAGTAAAAATACGTTACCCACTTCTATTAGCAGTGTAGCACCTGATGCCAACAAGGACCAAATGAGAAAGGGTTAAAAAAATGTCCTTTGTCAAGGACAAGTTTACCCAATGAAGGAACAATCTTCTGATGAGGAAGTATATCTTCTCAACATACCAGTAAAGATAAAATTGTATCCCTAAATGCCGAGATAGGTCAAGATAATTCTTCATCATCTAGCCACGTAAGTGTTGGCAAAACTTTGACAAGAAATGACCTGAAGTTCGCATCCGCTACTGCATTCCCTGTGATGTTTAACTCTGTCAATGCCAAGTTTCCAAATATCAAGAAAGCTTCCCAAAATTTTGTGGCACTAAAGCTGCCAGTTAGATTTTCAAAACGGTCCCAGGCAAATTCTTCGGTATGAGCTACAGGAGAAGAGCATAAGTATCTCCTCGTGTCAACTGAGTGAGAGCCTAACTCGTTGTACGAGATATTCAACACTTTAAGTGACTTGAGCAATCTGAGAGGCCCCAAAGCAGTTAAACTACCAAATTTATTATGACTCAGATTTAAGCAAGATAGCAGTTGCATAGCCTCCAACCCTGTCAAAAGATTCAGTATGAGACATTTTATTTCCATTTTTAGATACAATGTCAAAAGCTAAACTTTCCAAAAGTGATTAGCCAAGCCAAGGATACAACCTAAGCTAGAGATAACCTATCAGGATTCAATTTCTCTGCATACTAACTTGAATCATGGTTGTTATAGTTGGGTAAATAGATATTGCAAGAAACAAAAATAATAAATTTAAATCATTAAGGTGAACTTATTAAATTTTATTACACCATTAGCATCAGTAGTCTAATAAGGATAGATTCTTGTCGTATTTTGAAGGGAGAAAAAAAGCCAAGTTACAGCTAAATTATAAGATGCGCAAGTTTTACCTTCAATGGACCGAAGTTCATTGTGGCTAAGGTCTAGCATTTGCACCCACAATAAATTCTCAATGGATCCTATCCGTGACAATGATAGATTTTGTAATCGTAGACAGACATAACCAGTGTCTGTTTCTGTTGCATTTTTAAAGTAGTGGCAGTATGGTATTAAAGAGTCCCTAGTTGAAGTTATCTGCAGAATCACGAAAACAAAATAAGAGAAAAAAGATTTTTTGGGGAAAAACCAAAAAAAAATTGCACAGTGTAAAGCTACTAAAAATAAACATACACCAGCATGGCCTAGTAAAGACTTCCAAAATCTAGTGCAATTTTATAGGAAAACAGTTGAGTGGGAAAAAAAAATCATTTAAGAAAATGACAAGAAGATTCTTGTATTTTCTAAATTCCTTTTCATCAGTCAAGTGTTTTTAATATAAAATTATAAAGAGAAAGTTTGGTTCTGAAAATATTTACAGTTTCCACTTTTTACCCCACATCAGAAATGGGAATCCTAGAAAATCTTTTGCAGTCAAACACAAATAAATACATTCCTAGATATGTTTCCTGTTGTCAAATTGAAAGCAGACACACTCATGTGAGAATAGATATAGCTGGCTATTATATTCATATGTAATGTATGCTGCTGATTCATATTCACATGAGTATTTGACATCTTTATCAATGAAAGGGAAAGGGGAACATGATCATGTTATGATAGATATTTAATACTGAAGAAAAGTATATTACCCGCTTTAGTGATATCAGACTATGCTCATCCTTGTAGTATATAGAATGTGTTGGATCCAACTTCATTAGATCAGTATAAAGTTGGAGAGCTTCTTCAGTGTTAGATTTTCTTCCATCATGTTGACATGATAACATATCAAGAGCAGTCAAAAGTCTTGCAAGTGTAAGCCTTCCAATTTTACTACAAAAAGAAAAAAAGGCACAATATTATCTAGAAATAAAACAAGGGGACAAAAATATCGGAATAAAACTTCCAAGGTGCCATTTCAAACCGTAAAGTTATCCATATACAAATCAGCCATACCAGTCATACTCTGACAATAAGTCCTGAAATTTAGTTATTTCGTCAACAATTTTCTCAGTGCACCAATTGGAAGTTGTTGGAATATGGTGATTTTGATCAGCAGTAACAATGGAATCTGATTCCTGAAAATGATCAATTTTCTGCAAATTTGTATCTATCCATGTAGTCCTTTTTCCACCCTGTCCTTCCGTAGGTTCAGTATATGAAGTCTGTACAAACACTTTAAAGGAAATTTGGGAAGGATCACCATAGTGATTTCCGTTTGAAGATACAATACCCTTAGAATGGCCAATGTTGATCTCCACAGAGTAAGTTTTTGACGGTTGAAGCTCCATATTTCCAAGGTTTAGATATACAACCCAAACTTGAGCAGTATTCGAATTGTTCATTGAAAGTGGTTTCCAAACAAGTTCCTCCTTTAGAAGTTCAGATTGAACAGCCACTGTGGATGAGTTTATTCCTTCGACAGCTTGATTGAAATAAAGAATGATTGGAAGTGTTCCGGTGTTTAATAGAGTACCACTCAGCAAAGACAAACCACAACCATGAAGGCCATTGTTCCCAATAAGAGTTATATTAGATCCATGAGAAGGCCAAGATGAAACAAGTAGAGGAGCCTCAGTTCTCACTGTTTGGTCAATAAGCCAAAGATGATAAAACCAGCCACTCTGATCATCTGGATCAGTAAAAATAGCATTGTGGACATGCTCAAACTCCTCTTCCAAAACTTTTTCTTTAGGGAAATATCCTTCAGCCTTTCTTTTCAGTAAATTAGACAAAAGCATGCTGAAAATTTCTCAATGCAAAATGTATTAAAAAAATTAGGTAATATACCTTTCTCAGCCTTTTGGCTTAGATTAATAAAATTAGTTAATCAAGACAAATCACACTTTATCCATTACCCAATGAAATAAAGTCTTAAATAATGGTGTTGGTTTGACCCAGACAAAAAAAACAAACAGAAATGCCAAACGAAAACCAAAAAGAAAAAAGGGTTTCCTACTATTCTAACAAGGAATAGTACCTAGAGCATACAGGTTTACAAATTTCCCTACAATGTCAATTGTCAAAATATCTCTCATTCAAATGGTAAGAGACTAAGAGTCATTGCATCATGTATGATGATCATTTAAGATGTGGAAAATGGGCAAGGTTTATATTTCATGGCATATCACCATATCAAGCACCAAATGGGGTCATTTTAAAGTACATGCAACAATATACTTTCAGTTTGTTTGTCTATGTGAGAATCTTGTAGAATGCTTCAAAGTAGAAGTAGCAGTCAATTGATTATTATTGACAATACCGAAACAAAAGGCACAAGATCAAACCAACAAATGATCAAAGCATAGATACTAGAAGAACACCTCCAAGTCTCACATGGTAAACATTTAAATATGTACAGTTGATTGATGTCAATGTTTGTTTCAAGAATTTTTGTTAAGAATAAAACAAACCAATATATGAGACATGCAAAAACAACACTATTCCTAACATTGAAATTCCATGCTTTCTTCAGAGACATGCAAAAACAAGTAAAACAATTTAGGATCGATTCACAAGTTCTGAAAACATTCTTATGTAACTCATGTAATTAAATGAGTGGAACCACATACAGAAAAGGCACACAGACAACAAGCACCGGAATGCCCCTTTGAACAAGTAAATTTGAAGATAGTTGTACTCACCTACGATTGTGCCATGCAGAGTAGTTACTGAAATTAGCTCCTATCACTTCCTCTGTGTATTTCAACTCATCCTCATCCGACCGTTTCATCAGTTCAGCAACATACCTAGAAGTAAAATCAATGCACAACAAGGACACCAACTTAGCCAGCTTAGTTTGACATTGGAGTAGAATTAAATAAACTTATTTTGAAGTTTCTAAAAGAAGTATTTTGGAAAACTAAATGCAAAACATGTTTTTTTTTTTTTTAAATGTGAGAAATGAATTTTTAACTGTAAAAAACAACAGGGTCAACAATTTTTTTTTTATCAAATTGCATAATTTTTTTTCTTGTACTCCTTCACCAAGAGGTCAGGTGCGAATTCTGACCCGCGTGGTATAAAATAATCTACATTGTGTATGTGATATTCAGCAAAAAAATTCTACATTGTGTCATCATCTCCGACTAAGATTAGTATCTACAGAAAAAAATTGCATATTTTTTTCTCTGGTTGAAAAGAGGACATAAAAAAGAGGAAGCAGTATTATACCTTCGGTATTTCCAAGCGTGAAAATTCCTCGGATCTGCCTTCTGAAAACCATTCAGAAGGCGCATTTCGTTGTCCATAGACGAATGCCCCTTGCTGAGTACCCATTTTCTATGATGCCACGCGCCGTAAGACTTGAAATTCTTCCTCAGCGCAATCTCCACCTAACCAATTGAAAAATAAAATAAAGCAATTGTTTATTTCAAATAACTGAATTAAACTAGCCGAGAGCAAGAAGTAAGAACGCACGAGTCTGAGCTCGTCTTGGAAGATAGAATTGGGATCGGAATCGGAGTTAGAGAGAAGATGTTGAACGGCGAGCTTTCTGTAATTCCAAGCTGTGTAGCACTCTGGATTGACTTCTAGAAGCTTCGCGCTTGTATCCAGCGCTTCCTTGCTGTATCTGCAATTTCAACAAGGTTTGCGCAATTTGAAATTAACCGAATTGGCGAAGGAAGAGAGAGAGAGAAAGAAATTGAAGGAAGAAGAGGCGGCAACGTGTTGTTGTGGTGATTGGCGAGGAACTGAGCTTGGAGTGAACGGAGCTTTTCTGCTTTGGCTGATAAAGCAGCTTCATCTTCTTGCTTCAATGCTTTGCGAGGCTGACCGTGCATTTTCAAACGTAATTCACACTACCTCTGTGACCTTCGCAGTCGTTTTTATTTGTTTAAGAAGATCTCTCTGTTTTTTTTGTGTTTTTTTTTTTTTTTAATAATAATTAATTAACATTGTGGGTTTAGCATTTTAACTCTTATTAATAGTTTTTTGGTACAGAGCTTGCCAAAACGATGGCTGCATGAGTTCACTGTTATATAATCATAGTGTATTATTTATATGATTTTTTTTAACATAATTTTATAAAAATAACGAAACTCCTTTTCTCATTAGTTGCATGTATGTATGAAGCATCCCTAACTATCATGGTTAAAAGTGTTATGTAAGTGCACTTATTATATATTTAACTCTCAGTTGGTATCTCATATTAGATCAAATATTATATTATCTATGATTGATAAGGAATCTAATTCAATTAATTAAGTAAGATGATTGAGGGAGAAGAATAATAATTAAAAGAATAAAATGATCTAAGTTTGAATTTTTCAATAACAACGTATTAATTACTAACATTTCACAATAAAAAAAAAAATCATATTTCTCTCTTTCCTCAATCCTCAAAATCATACGTTCTTTATTACTTTAAACATTTCTCTATAGCATGAAATGCATGATCCTAGGAGTCATTTTGGCTTTTGAACGAGGCTTCCAACTAATCAAAGTAATTAAAATGTCATTTCTTTCAAAACACTAAATACATAAAGATATAACAAACAAACAGTACCAGTGTTTGAATTTAATATATTACACATCTTACATCTATGATTGATCCTTATGTAATGAGTCTTCTTCCACTCTGGTTCAAATTCCATCACAAAATAGAGCATAATTAAAGTCTTTTAGCTTGTGATGTGAATTAGTTTAAGGTCCATCAACTGGTGGCAAGCACTCTTGTGGATTTGTGTAGAAATAATCCTCTTCCTTGGGTTTTCCAGGCACCACTGATCTTGTACTTGGGTTCCCTACACGGTCTTCATGAGCCACCTTCACTGAATTTGAGAACTGGTTCCAATTTATGGTCCCATTTTTGTACTGGTCTATGAGTTTCACCAGAGTTTTTCTGTTTAAGAGAATTGTCTTCTTGAATCCCAAGTACCTGAAAAAAGCATCATAAAATTAGTCTTTACATGGTCAAGAACATGCTAACATATTTCATGCCTTTATATGTGATATGTAAGGACGAGTTCTGACATAGCAATAAAGTTGTGTTTTGGTGACAGGTAGATCATGAATTTGAATCTGAAAAGGATGAGCTTTCAAACTCTTGAGATATATTAATTTTTTCTTAATGTGATATGTATCTAAGTTTTTCAATTTACAAAAAAAAATGCTCAATTATATGTCATAGGGAGATTAATTGGGACTCTAATATCCTAATCAATCTAATAAATTTTCTTTTTTATGGTTAGAGAAAAGGATAATGCACTGGTACTATTGTAAAACAATTTTATAATGTTAGTCAATGACAAATCTTTAACTGATAATAATGTAAAATTATTTTACTTAACTGAACATAGTATTAAATTCATATTGTTAATGCAAAAAATTAAAAAAAAAAATTATGCACCTTCTGTGGCCCTCAACCAGTTTTGCCATGTTCCCTGTGTATGAGGGAACAAATATATCACTTTCTATTGACACATAATAATCCAATGCTGCCATTTGGTTTGAATGGTTCCGGAATGGATCAAGCTCTGAGGGTTCCAATAGTGTCTCCTTCTTAACCTATTCAGATAATCAATTGGTAGATAGATAAAATAAACCAATGTTTATTTTGTTTACAATATTGCCAAATATTGTTAATCGGAGTTCTGAAAAGGTTGTGTTTATAACTAACCAGATTTGGGAATGATTCTTTGAGACTTTCCATTCTTTTTTCCGATTTGTATATGTCACCAGAAGCAATGTAAATTTGAATATTACGATCAATGTCCAATGCACGTAGTGTTAGAGCAGTTTCCTCTGGAGTCAGAGGGCAAAGACCATCTTTTCTTTTCTTCTCAGAGTCTATCTCTTTCTCTTTCCACCATGTATAACCATATCTAAAAACAAATTTCAAGAGGAAACAATGGTTTTAGTGTACTATATTATGAGAAATATGTACTTTTCACAATAGTTGGCAAATGTGAAAAAACCATGATAGTTTCACACTCCTTTTTACCATACTTTGATTTACATCCTTACTTATGGTTTGGACGTGCAAAAAAAGTCATTGGAAGTATTTGTTAAAAGAGTAGATGGTATTGGTTTTAACCTTATAAAAAGAGAGTGAAATCAACAAAGACATTCAAATTGAAGGAAATTATTAGCTTGTATTTCAATGTAGATCCAATGGAGGATCATCAGAGAAGAAGTAGGGGTAAAGATTCTTTTGTAAACTTACATTCGAGTTCTCTCGACGTTTATTCAGAGAGATCTTACCGCAAAAAGGATTGAGGTTTTTCTCTTTTATCAAATCCAATAGATAAGACTTCTTTGGTCCTTATGTCATTTTTTTTTTTTATAAAACATACAAATTGACCCAATAGTTTTTACCACATGTGAGAAGGGGTGTTAGGGAGTGTAGAATTGTATCATGCCAAATGATACTTTTTCTATGTGAAAATACTAGTCATAGAGAAGATGCTCAAGTCCAATTAAAATTTAAGAGGATTAGTGTAGTTTGAAATAGTTGATTGTGTGCAATTATATAAAGTGTATAAGTGAGACTTTTTTTACTTAACAATTTAATTTTATTTTTTTTAAATGAACAAGTGATCTCCTTTTCATATTATTTACTAAATTCTTTCTTATATTATTCATTGACTTCCTTCTCATATTATTAATTAAACATTTTTTTATTTATTTAATAAAAATAATAGTTAAAATATTAAAATAAAATGAAAAAATAAAATTTAATAACAAAATTAATAATTACCCATCTAAACATTAACAAATAATATAACTAAAATTTTAACTTAATTTAATAACATTAAATTTTTTAACCAAGTTTTAGTTATTTGTTTTTTTTTTAAATGATATTTATTTACTTATCAAATATTTTAGAAGTTAATAAATCATTTTAAATGTCTAAAAACATGTTCTATATGAGTAAATTGAAAGGAATGAAATTTTGTAACAAAAGTGATTTTTTAAAAAAGTTTTTGGACATTATTTTGATACAATTTTAGTAAAAACAAAGTGCTTAATACTGGGCAGTTGACTTTATTTACATGAATATTATGAAAATGAATTATTGTCGATGTTGAAAAACATATTCACTTAAACAAATTAAAGGAAAATATGACCCTATGGAATGAAAATTTGTAACAAATGTAATTTTTTCATTACATGAGGTGATTAAAATTCATTAGTTATAAATAATTATATTAATCATAATTATTGATGGATTTTAATTAATTTATAATTAAATTAAAAAAGTCTATTAATTACAATTATTAGTTCATAACCTCTTAGATGAACCAAAATTAACAATTTATAAAATTAGAAAAATCAAATGTTATAATTTAAGATCATAAAAATCAAAATCGCATATTAAAAAAAATTAAAGAGACTACAATTATACTTTATCCTAATTTTATTATTTAAAATGATATATTAACTTCTAAAATATTTGATGAGTAAATAAATATCCTTTTTTTTTAAAATAAATAACTAAAACTTGGTTAAAATATTTAATATTATTAAATTAAATTAAAATTTTAGTTATATTATTTGTTAATGTTTACATTAGTAATTATTAATTTTATTATTAAATTTTATTTTTTTTCATTTTAATATTTTAATTATTAAAATAAATAAGGTATAATTAATAATATGAAAATGAGTCGATTTTGTAAATAATATAACAAGAGAATCAATTGTACATTTAAAAAAAGAGAAATGAAAAATTTTCAAAAAAGTCCTACAATTGGAGTGCAAATATAAAACAAGAATTAGAACTAATTTTTGAAGAGAACAAACAAAAGTTGCTTACCTCATTTCTGTTAACTGATCAACCTCTTCCTTGTTGCATCCTTCATTGCAACCAGTGAAAGCTATCATGTCCATTTCGTATCTAAGATGAAGTGACAAGAAAGGCCCTCTCTCCTTAAGAATCTTAGCAATCTTCTTGGCCAATTGCTCAATTGGGGGAACAAATCTCAGAGCATGGTAGTTCACTCGGCACCTAAGCTTCTGAACTTCCTCAGGAATCCCATTATTTGCAAGTCTTGCATCAGATTTAGTGAAGTGTACTAACCCAAATGTTTTTATCCGGGGAAGAATCTGAAAATTGAAGTTAATTTTGGTATCATTTGACAAGGTATGCACATTAATAGTTGATTTGGTTGTTAATTTAGAATTTAATGATTGTCCGAGTGTAAAAATAATATTACATTGTCAGGAATTGACCATTTATTTAATTTTTAAATAATTTTATATAAGTTATAAAACTTATCATATCATAAATAACGGATAATGAACTGTGATTAAATCTATTTTGCATTTCTACTGTCATCATTTTCAGTGCATTATCATTTTTCTTGTTAATTTACGCAGGAAGGGTTACTTACCACATCAGTGTAATATGACATATTTGACCAACTAATGGGTGGCATGGAATCGAGGGACTCTGTTTCCACCTTCTGCTTTTGTTGGGGAGGAAGCTCTTTCAGTATCCGAACCTCATCTCTCAATGAATTGATGAAATAATCCACATTGAATATATCTTTGAATTGGCTGTCATAACAATTAAGTACATAATTTTTAATGTATCATTTTCTTTGAGTTGATTTTTTTAATATATCTCTTGATGAGTTGATTTTTTTTTATACAATATATAAATATTAATTTTAAATAGATAATTATTAAATAAATAATTGTTTTCACAAAATATTTACTATTTACTTTATGTATAAGATTAGAAATATGATATTACTCATAAAAAATTATCAAATTAACAACTATTTTTTTTATTATTTTCTCCTATTATTTTTCTTCTTATATAAGGGAGGGGAACTCCCTCTTTGAATCTGTCCCTGTCTATGCTTATTCTTTCACCCTATAATAATCCTATTAATTGGTTGCAAAACATTATGTTAACACAACCTATATACATTGTATTAACCCTATTAATTATTTGAAAAATGTTATACTGTATATTCCTTTAAGGAAATTGCTTTAAACCTTAAAAATACAAAGGGTTTTGTACAATCTAAGAAATCTCCAAAAGAGTGTAATTTACTCGATCTAAAGAAAAATAGTGAAAGGGAACAAACTGGCTCCACTCACCTATGATCATTCCAAAAGGAGGTATTATCCAGCTCAGGAACTATGAGTGTAACATTTAAATATCTTGCAATGGTAACCATGTCACATATCTGCACAAATTAAGCAAATAATAACAATATATATATATATATTAACCATGGAAAGTGAGCAATTGCACGCATCAGAAATATTGCAAGGAAAAATTAAGTAATATTGGAGATCAATGACAAAATAAATCTTACTCCTGCTCGCATTTGATTCAATCCTCCATTGGAAGAAACCATTAGATACCCATTGTTGTTATTATTATTATTATTATTTTTATTCTCGTGAATCCCTGCATGGAAAAACATAGGGGGGTGAATAAGATATTACGTTGTTGCTATTCAATTTTGGTTAATTACTCTTTGGGAATTATAATCCCTGGAACTTAATTAGCTTGATTTGGAAAACCTTGATCATCATTTGTGAAAATTCATATACATGCGATGTTGATGCGTAATATGGTAGACAAAATATGCACAATGATTGATTAATTAAGTGCTAGTTTAATGCTTTTGCGTGCAAGTTTAATTAATGTGATTGATTTTCAGTTATTACATATATAATATGTTTTTTTAAGGAAAAAGGTAAGTTGTGATTTTATTCCTGGACCAGAGAAAGGCAAATTCTTATTTGGTGGTTTATGCCTTTTGGGTTATGTTGATAATAACTGAAAGTAAAATTAATATCTTCAGTTCATATTATCTTTTACTATTTATATGAGATTCTTACCAATTAAATTATCTGTTATCAGTTTATAGCAAAATTTAGAATCACGAGTGCATCACCTAATGTGGCCTCAACCAAATTAGACAGCGTTTTTGTGAAACCTATGGGGCTAGCTGCATTATTAGTACAATGCAAAAACAACTTTAGCTGCAATGTAAAACCCTGGTTCTTCTTAGATTCTTGAAAAAGTTCATAAAAACAAATATGGGGACAAAACTAGCTAGCACATTTCAAAATAAATGTGGTTTAAAAATTTTAATATTATATTATGCTATAGTTAAACTTAAATAAATTTTTAATCCTTATAAAGTATTCATGTTTTTTTTTCTCTATTTTTCTGATTTGGTAGCTATTATTATTATTATTTGTTTTTTTTTTCTGGTCCCTCAGTTAACACATTCCTCGTATTAAATTGAAAATTTTCACATAGATTCCTCTTGTATTAGAACAGTTTCAGTTTAGTTCTTTTTATTTAGACATTAGACATGTTTTCTAATTTTTGTTAATCACAATAAATTATTAGAAAATTTGTTATTATCATGGTCTCAATTAATCTTTGTGAACACACAAATTAAGTGTTATTAATTCTTTTATATAAAAAAAAAGTGTCATTTCTTTCTCATAAATTAAAATTTTAAAATATGCCACATAAAAGTTGAATAAACCATGGATTGTGGTAATCTTAAACTACCTAACAATTTCCCATTAATCATGTCATAACATAATAAAAAGAAATAAAATAACAGGGACCAAAACAAACAAAAAAATTTAAAAATTCAAACCAAAACCAAAATAATACAAAGGGGAAAAAATAGTTATTTAAGCCTATATAATTATTAAATGACATCTTAAGTAGGAAGTAGGAACCCTATTATAGTCTTTTTAATTCAACCAACCAATACTCTAAATATGCAAAATTGCCAGAAAATAAAAAAGATTAAGATACGTACTTTGAGGTGGTAGAGAGAGAGAAGAACGAGTCTTGAACATGGTAGGTGTTACCATGTCACAAACACCAAGGCCTTTGAATTGCACTACAATGGTCCAAAGCAGCATCACAAATGCAACTCGAAGTGTCCAAAGCTTCAACATTGTTGATCTCTTCCTAGCATTAAGCATGATAAATCTGAGTTTGTGATGATCTTCATCATCATTTAACAAGCCTTTGAATTTCTCATCCTTCACCCCTCCAATGACCAAGTTGATCAATGCTTCATGTCTCATCTTAAAATATGGTTTTTCCTTTTTACTACTTTGCTCATGCTCTGAATTCTCAATAACAACCTTGTTGTAGAGCATTATACATATGTAAACTAGTTAGCTAGTTACTTTTTATGTATATGTGATGTGATGTGATGATGATAAGAATAATGCAAAAAATACATAAGAGAAAATTTCTTTTTTGTATGATTTTTACTACAATGTAAGTGGCAAAAGGATAACCAACAAGGTTAGAAAATGGATATAAGAGGAGAAAAATGAAGAGAAAGTTTATGAGGGAATAAGAAAGAAAGATTAAAGCAAAAGAGTTATGTTGGTGTTGAAGGAGAATCACCAAGATGAATAGGTTCAAGGGAATTGATTTCTTATGATATGATAATGAAAAGATGGAGAAGGCAAAGGTTATTTAAGCCATGAAATTTTCAAAGTCTTGCTTAGGCACACATGGTAGGTATGTTGGTAACTTCATTTTCCTTCACTCACGAATCTAAAATAATTAAAACATTCTACTATTGTCTTTTATGTTTTTAAATGCTTATAAGGTATATAAAAATATTCAATCCTCCCGGTTAAGAAAGAAAATAATATAATCGGTATTTGACTTATTTGACTTGAATCATATATATTAATTAATTGATTTTAATGATGTTATGTTTCAGTGTAAAAGTAATTTTACACCGTTTTACGTATTTATTATAACTTATTGTTTTTAAGATTTTTAAAATAATTTTAAAAATTAATTAACTTAATATAAATGAAGAATTTGTGATGGATTGAAAATGTAATAAGAATATATTTTTATCCAAGATAAGTTAATTAAAAAAAAAATTGTCCAACGTGTATATTAGCTGATAATTCGGATAAGAAAACTTTTCTATCCTAAAATAATACAAAGTTTTGGATATTATTTTGGCCATGCCATTTTTATCAGAAATACAGAAGTCATTATAAATTATCGTATAAGATGAGTGATTTTTTTATTCAATAATATGAGTGAAAGTGTGAAACTGAATTACAATGCTTTTGATTGCAGAATTTTTGTGCTGAGAATTTAAGGATCAGGTTTACTACTAGAACATACAACTTTTTATTATCTTTAAATGCAGTAAAAAAAATTGCATTTTCTCAATGATCATTAAAATTAATAAGAAAAGTGTTGAATGGTACGGTACGAATTTCGTAATGGAATGTGATTGACAATTTAGTTTTCTCTCTCCTTTCCATTAAGCCTAACCCTTTTGTCATTAAAAAATGTTTAATCATATAACTTGGTTTATTGTTTTTAGTTTTTGTTAATATATGTTTTACCAATGGAACTAAATTGACTTTTAACTTGGTTTTGAAGCACTTTTAGGTCAATTTTTTTTTTTTAAAAAATGATTTTAAATTTAGTTATTCAACCATTCAATTCTTTCATCTCAAGTGAATGATTTACAAACTATTGTTGGTACTCACCACCCACCACTACCAATACCAATGTTGACACTCCACCACCAACTTTTTTGAAGTCTATCTATTATAGTAGTAAAAAATGGGTCGTTTGACTTGGTTCGATAGGCCAAACCATGAAAATGGCTCGTGCCAAGTTGGCATGATTTTCATATGGCCACTAATTTGCTAGCCAGGTTGGGCCAAATTGGCCCCATTTTTTGTTACACGACATTATAAGTTTTAACTTTCTGCACCTCCAACATACTTCCTGCACACCTTTGTTAGTGTAAGTTTACCAAATTATCCTTCATTAATCACTCAGCACCTCCACCTTACCTCTTGCAACCCTAACACCCCAACCACCTCTTTTCTTCTCTGCGTCGCAAACCTATGCAGCCAAACACCCCCAACGTTTGAATTCGTCTGCCCCTACCCACTTCTTCGTCGATGCCTCCCACCCTCGCGCCGGTGCCAGCCGCAGAAGTGTCGAGTGAAGCCCCAACATTTGAATTTTTCGCCGCCCCCACCCACCCCCTGTCGGAGCCTTTCTACCTCCTTCGTTGGTTCCCTAGCCCCGCGTCGGTGCCAACCACATAAGTGAAGAGTGAAAACCATTCGCGCCCCGGTAGTGACAGCGAAGGTCGATGTCGACCGGAGTGAGGAAAGGGAGGAGGTCGTGGAGCGTTTGTGACGAGGAAGGTAAGTGTTCCCTACTATATTTGTTGTGTGTGATTTATGTGTGGCCTCCAAAGGGATTCCAAAACGTACAGGGTCGTCGTTCATGTTTCTAGAACACCCACTCCGGAAACCATTATGCTATATTAAGGAACAAGCATTCCGCATCATTGACTTTCAAATCACATATCTTCAACACATTCTGGAACAGGCATTCCATAGCATTTTTTCAAATCATAGGCATTCCATAACATGTTAACTTTCGGAATGCCGTTGACAGAAGTTGTAACTTTGTATTTTTGTATTATGGATTGACAATTTCGAATAATAATAAACATTCCGAAATGGAATATTCAGGAACACATTCACTTCTTCGGAATGGTCATTCCATGTTCGTGCTAGCATACGTATGGAATGCCTGTACTATACGTTAATTCAAATTTCTCGGCTTCCGGAATGGATATTCCAAAAGGAAAAATTCCAATAAAAACAACGTACCTTCACTAAACAAAATGCTTCGCCGCGCCCCTTCCCCACCAGAGCAATACAAACAAATCCAACCAGCGGGTTTAGGAAAATACCAAACTTTGTCACATTTATGAATTAAACAATAATTGAGAGAAGAAAAAACAATTAGAATTGCGGGAAAAAACAGATTTTGAATGGTCCTAGAGACTGGAGTGGCTAAGAGTCAACGAAGGGGCTTTGCGACAAATAGGTTCAGGAGCTGGGAGGTTTAAACATGCAAGGGCAGTAATGGGATATTTAAAAATTAGAGGTGTAAAAAGTAAGTTAAGGGTGTAGAAGTAAATGATAAATTTATATGTAGGGATTTGCTATATCCATTATCCTTTTTTTTTTTTCCCACTACACGCCTTTTTTATTTTATATTTACATTTTTACTATCATAATTACACTTAATACTATTGATATATGTTGAGATAGTTTCATATTATTGATAGGTATAAAAAAAATATTATAAGAATTCAAAATATAACAAAAATTTTATAGGAATTTAAAGTAAAAAAAAAAAATATATATATATATATATATATATATATATATATTTTATATGAATTTAGAACTTATTTAAATCTTATAAAAATTGGATTTTACCATATCTCATCCTCTTTTACAGGGACACTGCCCTTTTTATTTAAAGTATTATGAAAAGGAATTTTATTTAAGAAAATGTATTTCTAGTTCCGTTAAAAAAGTAACAACTA
Source organism: Amphicarpaea edgeworthii (assembly GCA_014843725.1). NCBI lineage: Eukaryota > Viridiplantae > Streptophyta > Magnoliopsida > Fabales > Fabaceae > Amphicarpaea > Amphicarpaea edgeworthii. Next base: position 4,627,827 of record CM026329.1, read on the forward strand.
AATCCTAATTAATATAAAAATATTGTAAATCATCACAACCTATATTTCGTGCAGAGTTACCTCTCAATGTTTTCCAATAGTTTCATGGCCAACATTTATTGTGCAAACTGTAGCCATTTTTTTTGTGGAGACAATTTTTTTCTATTTTGGTTTATACATGTGTATGATTATATACATTATAACTCAAAAAAGTTATCTTTAACTAAAAATAAGAGTCTATTTATGCAACTAGTGCTTTAAATCCATCCACTTTTAACAGTTTGTTTAATTTTAGCTTCTTACAAAAAAAAATACAACAATACCTCTTGTTCTATATTCCTTATAAATTAGAACTGCAATCACTTATTCATCGAAGAAACCAAATACAAAAGAAAAAAAAAAAAAAAACTAGAAACATGGCCCGAAAACCTATTTGTTCTACCATACAAGTAACTCTCATGATAGTTTTTTTGACAATCCAGGTTGTTTTATCCGACGACAGTGTGCCAATTCCTGCTGACAAGGCACAATTGGGCTCATGGTTTAGTACTAACGTGGGGCCTTTAGATCAAAGAAAAAACACCCTGGACCCTGCATTAGTGACTGCTGAAGCAGGCGCTAAGATTGTGAAGGTAATGCAAGATGGAAGTGGGGAATTTAAAACCGTCACTGAGGCCATTAACAGCGTACCTAGTGGGAACACCAACCGTATAATTATTTACATTGGACCTGGAAATTATAATGAGAAAATCAAAATTGAGAGGACAAAACCTTTTGTGACCTTGTATGGGGTACCAGAGAAAATGCCAAACTTAACTTTTGCGGGCGATGCACAAAAATATGGCACCGTTGATAGTGCTACGTTGATCGTTGAATCAGATTACTTTGTGGCAGCCAACATCATTATCTCGGTTTGTATAGTGTATTCCTTAAAATAAAACAAAATTCAAATAACTTCATTTTTGAACACATTTTCCTTATGGGTATGTGAATTTGATGGTATAGAATGCTTCACCGAAACCTGATGGAAAAAGGCCAGGAGCTCAAGCAGTTGCGTTGCGAATTTCTGGTGACAAAGCAGCATTTTATAATTGTAAGGTGTATGGATTTCAGGACACAGTGTGTGATGATAGGAATAGACATTTTTTCAAAGACTGCTTAATTCAAGGGACCGTGGATTATATTTTTGGAAGTGGGAAGTCACTATATTTGGTATATAAAATTCTATATATGTCAATTAGTATTTATTTTACACTAAAATTAATTGTAATAAGTAATGAGGATTAATTGAATGATGTAGAATACTACACTAGCAACGCTTGCCGACACCGGAATTACAGTTATAACAGCACAAGCAGGAAAAACTACAACAGAAGACACCGGCTACTCGTTTGTACATGGTGACCTTAGTGGAAGTGGGAGTGGCACTTTCTTGGGCAGAGCATGGATGCCTTCTCCCAAAGTGGTCTTTGCTTACTGCACCATGGGAACCATTGTCAATAAGGAAGGTTGGAGTAATGACCGTAAACCTGAAAATGAAAAGTAAGTTTTTAGTTTAATTCTCCATTAAGGTTGCATTACACATAATACTTATCATCTTTTTATTTTATAAACTCTTAAACTAGATTTGGTGTCATATTGATCAATACGATACTTGACTATTTACAGAAATTCATTTTTTGGAGAGTATCAGAATACGGGACCTGGTGCAGATATCACAGGACGTGTTCCTTGGATAAAGAAACTAACTGAAGCCGAGGTCAAACCTTACATAACACTTGCCATGATTGAAGGTTCTAAATGGCTACTTCCTCCTCCAACTCCTAAAGTCTAATTAATTATTACCATATATTTCTATCAGGATTGGGGAGTTACAATGCACTCCACGTTTTAGTGGTGGTGAATCCGGAAAATGATATTCCAATTAAACACTAGAATGCTCTAGTTGTTCAGTTTTGGTGTCTTGTAATTTATTTGTTTCAAACTTAGTATTTAAAATTAAGTAACGTCCTTGTAAACTTTAGATTTGTCCACACACAAGCGGTGTGCATATAGTAATTGTAACACCCTTGGTAAAACCTTACATTGGAAGCTTGTAATTATAGTAGCTTCAAACTTTTAGAAAGACATATTGCAATCAGCATATGTTCTTGTGAATAAAATGTTGGCATCAAGTGTATTTTCATTTATTTTGATTCCCAATGAAATTTATGGGTCTTATTCTGATTACAACTCAATTTATTTACTTCGATACAAATAATTTTGATGATAAATATATAACAAGTTTAAAATGCAATAAAGATCCATTGTTTAACATATATAACAAGGGTCTAGATAAGGATGGAGAAATCATTGATTAAAAACAATAAGAGCTTAAATTCAAGCTGTTAACTTGACAGTGTGTTTTGGCCTGGATGCGTTTGGGCTCATGATCAGCAACTGCCCCAGTGCTTGAATCAGCAGTAGTGTTGATACTTGGGCCTCCCTTATCAGCACGGTCAGTGGGCTCTGTATCAGATTTCTAGGCTTTTGTGCACATAACCAAATTATATTTGGCAAACTTTGACAGCAAAAACTTTGTTTTATTTCATGTTATGTTGTATCATGATAAGGTCATGGTTTTGTGTTTATTTATCTCTGTCTCTCCTTGTTTAATATTATATGAGACCAACTCACTAGGATGAAATCCTAAGTTGGTATATATATAAATAAGTTGGAATTAAGTTATAGAGTGTACTTTTAAAAGAATTATATTTTATTCTCATAATTTATTTTTTTAAAATTTAATGGTGACAGTGAATCATTAATCTTAACCATTAAATCTTAAAAAAAATACACTTACAATAAAATATAACTTTCTTAAACTTATTTTTTGTGCAACTTCATTCATCTTCTTCTGTGTATGTAAAATTGTGCAGTGACATATGTGATTTAGATAATTATTTAGTATGTGGGTCTATATATACATCAATCTTGTATTATTAAGTTATCTAAAAGATGAAAGGTTGGTTTTTGACATTCCATTTTGTAAATTTAGATATCAAAAGTTATGTTTTTATTTCTATAATGGACTAAAATAGAAATAAAAAAAAAAAATTCAAAAGACATCACTATTTATGAAAGAGTATGCATACACTTATTATTATATAGAAGTTACGGTTCCCAGATTATATGCATTTGTTTTTTTTTGCTAACAACTCATCAATTATAGAAAAAAGACAAGAATTGTACACATAAATATCGGAACACCAAATACCACAAGTTTCTTTACCTTGACTATTGACCATTACATGAATTGGAATACATTTTCGCTCATCTCATTTGACATATATAGCATCTCCAGAACATTTTCTATCAACTATTACTCTAGCTTGAATTTTGATTGCAATTTATTACAATATAAAGCAATCACACAAAACAGATATAGCTAGGCATTATGCTAGAACAGTTTGAGGCCCGAGGACTTGCAAATGATCCCCTCATTGAAGCAAAGCCTTGCATATATTTGGTTTGTGATTTGTGTGGGGTGTTCATCCCAGAAAAGATGAGTGTTTCTGTTTGGACAAGGAACAGTGTTGAGATAGCATTTGAGATCACCATAAATGGTATTAGGGCAGCAAGGTTTCCATGTTTCAACTATCCCTACAAAATAAAAACTAGTTAATTAGTACTTAGGGTTTGTTCGAATACAGACCAGAAGAGTTTCCGAAAATTTGTTTACTAAAAATATAGAACTTTTTTTTGGTAGGGAAACTCTCCAAGCCTCTCAAAATCGATCTCTTATAACTTTCTATATATCTAAATAGATTTTCATTCAAGTGTGCTAACACAAGTGGTTAATTTTAAGCCTTTGGAGATATCAGGTTAGTTTAGTGGTTGGAAAGATAGTGTAGGAAGAAGAAGGGTGCAATAGTTAGGTCCAAATTTCTTCCACTGAAATTTATAACAAAACTATTAAACGAACATTTTTCAATAAAAAAAAAAGAAGGTTTTTAAGTGAGTTTGATTAATTAATTAATTAATTAACCATTTGGCTTTTCTTCTTACCATAGCTATTTCCAGTTTCCCTCATCATCTTAATGAAGCCGGAGAGATCTGCATGTACAAAGGTGAAGCCATGAAGCTTTGATTGCAACTCATGGAGCACTTGAGGCAACCTTGCATTGTAAAAGGTGATTGCTTTGTTAATTTTCTCATCACATTTTCCTCTTGGTCTTGCCCGGATAGCATTTGATGGAAAACAACCTCTTGGGGGAATGTTGTTCACAAAGAAATTTCTTGCTCCTAGATTATATAATCTCTGCCAGAAAACGATATCAAAGGAATTAAGTGAATGAAATATAATACTGCTAGTGTCAATCTTGATATACATAGTTAAGGTCCTATTCTTGTTATAACTAGTTAGTATGATAACATATAATTAATATGTCATTTGTGAGGTTCATTAGTTAACAATAAAGAAGTTTTGAATATTAAAGATAATATACATATTTTCCTACCATATATCTCATTTTCATCATATTTTGTTTTTTTTTTATAACTTGTTACATGACTAAATATCATTTCCTCCCTCCCCCTTCTTTTTTTCATTAAGATTCAGTTTGATCCAGTTTATTTTTAATTTATAAGTTATTTTTAAGTAAAAGTTAAAAATAAAAACTTAACCAAATAAGAAAAAAGTTGTTTGTTAATTTTATTTTATTTTTTAGCTTAAAAGCTCCTTAAACTTTAAAATATAATTCAGAGGTGTTGGGTTCGACTCCTCACAAAAATTAACAAACTAATCATTAATATTTTATGATAAAAAAAAATATTAACTATTTTAAAAGTTATCATTGTCGGGATTCAAAGAGAAACATGAAAATAAGCTCCATAAAAATAATTTTGGATGATTTATTATAAAATTTATTATTTTTAATTTTCTTTCATTAAAATTAAATAATTTTTATTTTAAGGAGTCTTTACACATTAGTATTTAACTCAACTTTTACTTAAAAATTAAAAATTAACTTAAAAATATGCTGTGCTACCTAAATCTAACACACTTTAGAGTATACGTTTTTTTTTTTTTCTTTTCTTTTCTTTTATTTAATTCTGTCCTATTTGTCATTTCTCCGGAAAAGAAGCATGGGAATTTTACTTTTGCAAATTATTAACCTATTTCTGAAAATTTGGCAGATCTAGAATTCTAGATATTCCAAAATTCAAACTAGTCGACAACAATGTGAAGAAAAAGAAAAGATGCAATTCCAAAAGAAGTCATGGCAAAGTGGAATATGAATTCATCATACAATAAATTATAATTTAATGTTACTACTTATTCCCATCGGCCACCGCCAACTTTGGCCTTTATCATTTAATGTTAGACTTTGATTTGTTTGAATTCATCTTTAACTATTAAACGTATTACTTATTCAAAATTATAATTGGTTTTTTCAACACCAAAACAAAATTATCTTATCATGTATTTTTCCCATAAAAAACATGTTAATTTGAATTATTGTATATATAACTATTTTTATTAACCTGAGTATAGTTTTAAAATTGTATTAATTGAGAAATTGAAAACTTTAGAAGAAAATGAATTGAGAAAAATATTGCATTAATCTCAAAAAGATATTATAATATTCAAATCTAGATTTATTTTTGAAAATAAAGATATTAGAAGAAATATAAAAAAAGATTCATATTTTATTAAAAAAATAATTTCAAAAAATCTATTCTGTTGTCAAATTAAATATACATTGTTTTCAAAATATTATTGATAATACTTGTAACTACTACTATTGTTGAAAATATTTTCTTAAAATTAAAATTAATCAAATTTAAGTAGATATTATAACCGTTAAAAATACATCAGTTGAATATTTTTGTATTTGAATATATTGATAGTAAAAGGTTTGATATACTTAATTACGTAACTTTGATTAATAATTTTGTAATCGAAAAAAAAATATTTCACAAATTATATTAAATTAATGAATAAATTATGTTAACACCTTCTACGATTTCTCGTTTTACTTTTTTAATGATTAGTTTTACATTTTTGATGTTATTGTAATGATTAAAAAAATATAAACTTATAGATAATTTAATAAAATTTATTTAAGGATGTTTTTATAATTTATTCTAAATTAATCTTTAAATAAAAATCTCGACTTAGACCATAAAATACTTAGACACGGCTCTGAATATTCACTGAAGATAGGCTTGTTTGTGAAAATCATTTGTCCCCAATCAAGAAAGAGAAAGAAGAAAAATGGTCTTTTAAACAGTAACACGTGAAAGGAGTAGTACCATTTTATCGTTTTCTCCTAATAAGAAAATAATTTACAGTTACATTTATAATTGTTGACTAAGGCAAAACCTTTGCTTTATCTTCACACTTTTAAAATGCTCACATCACTGGAGAGAAAATAACTTTTAATTAAGTGAAGAAAATTAAAGGGTCATGTTGAATAGTGAAAATTAAAACTCAATTTCATGAGACATAAATTATATATATATATATATATATATACCTGGATGCGTAGGGTGAATTCACTTAGCAGGAACAAAGCAAGGTTTTTGTTGCCACGGAAGGTTCCATTGTGGTAGTAATCATTCACCCCAGTAGAGACCAAAAACAACGATTCAGATAAATGCTTCTCCACTTTTTCTTTCCCATTCATCAATGCCTTTGGCAAATTATGCTTAACAGTCATATGGAAGAACTTTATTTGCTTATCAAGTGTCAAAGACGTTTCCTAAAAACAAAAAAACACAAAAATATATTCATAAAATATCGGAGTAACTTTGGATCTACTCACATATCACGACACTTTTCACAAAACATACGAGTAGATCATCACAGTTACTTAATTACAAATGCTCTTTATGTTCCTTAATATAAGTAATAAACTATTCCTAATTATAAGGAAAAGTAAGTTACTTATGCTTTATTTTAATAGATAATTCTTAAAATATCATTCATTTAATAGAAGAATTATGTTTGAAACCAAATTCTAAATGATAATTTAGAAAAAAAAATTATTTTTCTATTGGAACTGACACAATTTAAAGAAAAAAATTATTTTTCTTAATAAGTGTGAAATCTTTTTTTTCTTATAAATGAGAAAAGAAAGAGGGAGAGAGAGTAAGAAAAAAAAAAAAACAGATTTTAATAGCAGAGATTTTCATGTAAGAGGATCCATTTCTCGAATTAGTACTACAGGGATCGATGTACCAAGTAATGAAAACAGCAAATTATTTGTAATTAGTGTAACGACATTTACTTACGTTGTTGGTGTCAGGAAGAATCCCAGAACCTCCAGATGCATAGTTAATGCCTGTGCTGATTTTGTTCCTTTGATGGTTTGTAAGATCTAAGTAGGGAGGAACAAAGGGTAGTCCTACATGCATAGCTGCATTGAAAAATCAATTTATGGAACCAATTAAACATAGTAACTAATTGATTGAAAAAAAAGAAACACAAATTGGAAAAAAGTAAGTAGTAATTGTTAATTAAATTACCAAGGAAATCAGCTATGGTTTTTCCATTAGTGGCTCGACCAGTGGGTTTGTTGCCACCCATGAAATCTATGCCATAAGGAAGAAAATTTGGTCCACCGCTTGGAAGATGATTGTTGTTCCCACAATCAATTAGGGAATCACCAAAAACATACAAAGCTTGAAACTGTGGTTGTTGTTTTGTGTCATCATATGAGTCCATTGATGCTGATGCTGATGATGATGAAAGGGGTAAAACCAAAGTTAATAACAACACAAAACAAAGGTTCATCAGATTCTGGCTATTCATCATTTTTTTTTTTTGAGACTTTATGAGGTGTATGTGATGAGGCTAAGGTGGTGTAATATATAATAATAATAATAATAATAATAATAATAATAACTGCAAATACAACTAGACTTCAGCCTTTGGTTTTGATTTTGGTTTCTATTTGGTGATTTTGTTGAAGAATTGGTTCGGTTTTTATAGAGCCATATGAGCCTCGATAAAGTGAAATAAAGCTTAAATAAACGCATTAAACAACTAAAAAATATGCAAAATACAATTTATCTAACTTTTTCTGTCACGTTATTCTGAATGCTCCTAAACAAAAAGTTTATACAACTATATAAAGTTTTAAGTTGTATATATAGCTATTGTAAATTTAATATAGGTTTGATTTATTAAGTAGCTTTTGGGTATAAATTTGGGGTGAGTAATAACATCTACTATACAAAGTTCATTACTAAATTATTTATCTTAATTTTGTGATTCTTTTAGTTTGATGTAAATTATTTTTTTTTTTAAATTACTATAATGACAAAGTTATTAAGGGAGTATTTAATTTAATTTTATAATATTGTAATAATTTAAAAATTATATTTATAATAATAATTTTTAAATAATGATTGTTTGTATTAGTAATGGTACATAAATAAATAATTTAATATTATTTGTTTAAACGATAAAAAAATGATTAAATGATTTTATTTAAAGTTAAATAAATCATTTAGCATTTAGATGGATGATGTTCTAGTTAGATAATAAAAATATTAATTAATATATTAAATATTAAGTCACAGTAATAAAAATATTAATTAATGTACAAATTTCGAGATTTTATATATTTGCTTCATATATATATTTTTAAAAATTATTTATGAGATATTGATGAAAATTAGAGTGTTACATGGGAGATTATAATGAAATCAGCAATGATGTCATAGTGTTTTTTTACCCAGAGTGACAGATAGTGATGGTTAACACTGTATTGCTGTCGACACAGCAACATTCTGTTTTTTTCTTGTTTTTTTGGAAATATTACATGCAGGTGTCTACCCTTTTTTTTTCATTTGTTTATTTTAATATGTATATATATTTTTAATTTTTAATATATATACACACGTGATAGGTAATTATTTTTAGGTTTAGTTACTTATTTATTTTTATAATTACAAAAAAAAACTTTTCAGTTTCTATTCTTAAAAGTTATTTCTTTTATACATATTATTTTTATAATTACACAATTCTTTTTAGTCTACTTTTTAGCAAAATATTATTATTTTTATAATATTTATCATAGAGATAATTATATGTTTTATTTTATTTTTAGATAAAATAGCTGGGTATCATACATTTTTCCTTCTAATAGATTTGTTTTTCGCTGACGATTTCTTTCTAGTAGTTAATAAGTTGTTACTATTATCATTTTAAAAGTTTTGTAATCAAATGATTTATTTTATAAGAAATCAAATCAAATGTTTTATTAGTCCATCCATTATATTGATTTCAGAATATTAAATATTATTTATTAACTTTGTCATATAAGATATTACTAAATAATTTTTTTTTTTAATACAAACTAACAAATATTTCATCTTTCCATCACCATTCTTCGTATATTTGTTTTTCTTGTTATAATTTTGGAGATCCTAACGTGTTGTTGGCCTTGAATGCAAGACTCCAAATATATATAATATATAAACTTTAGAAAAACAAAAAAATATATTAAATTACATCAAAGGTTTGTCAAAATTTATTTTTAAAGTTGTAATCGTTGTCATGACAAATTCATTTTTAATTTCTTGTTTTCTAACTATTTGAAAGAAAAATATATTTATATTATTAGCTATTGTGGTTGTAAAAGATAATTTCATAAGTAACATAATTTATTTTAATTTAATAGATTCCTGAAACATAATTAATAAAAAAATTGGCAAGGTAAGAAACCAAATTTTATTAAAAACTCATTAGGATTCTTGGTGGTATATGAAATTGCTATCATTTGATCTAAAATTGTTTTCAATTGTAGTTTTGAAATTAAACACATACTTATGAATACTTTATATTATGTTAGTATAAGTGGATTATTTTTATTTTTTTCCTTTGCTTGAACTTGACTCTAACCAAATTAATAAGTTTTTTACTCTAAAATTAATTTAAGGCAAGTTTTCAATAGATATCTTTGGTGTTAAAGTTATAAATTTTCCTCTAAATTATTATTCAATATTGAGATAATTTGAACAAACATTCAATAATTATATGTATATTAACTGCTTTGAATGCGGAATTAATTACTATTTTCAAGAGTCTCGAAATAGTGTGAGAAACAGGTTACATGAGAGGGATTTGCGAATCGGATTCACTTAACGCAGTTCAACTGATTCAAGGGAACCGGACCACCACCCTTACACAACAATAATCAATAAAATTCACATTTACATAGAACGACCCTTTCCAACACACACTATGCAAAGGTAACACACACTATGCAAAGACAACGCGTGCACAAACTGGTATATAAAAAGTGACTCATCCAACATGAATATTTTTAATTATTTTAAATACTTGTCCGACCCTTATGCGGACTTTACTTTTAGCTTATTTACCTAACACCTTTTTTGTTGTAACTTTTTAACATACTAATCTCTTAAAATTACTATTTTGTTATTTTCATGTATGTTTAGGTCCACTTACTCATTTTTTAGGTCCACTGACTCATTTTGACACTAGTTTCTCTCATGCCACAATTTATAAAAATCAAAGACATATCCAAACAAGTGGTCCTTACCCTCAATTTTTATTCATACTCATAATTATGTATATTATTATTTTATTTTTTCTCTTCCCTCACGTGTTTTCTCTCTCTCAAGTTGCGGGTTCAAATTAAACTTCAACCTGGTCAAATAGAATGTGTGAAACAAAAATATTAATTAGTACAAAGAAAACAAACCAAACTAGTACTAGAAAAATTGTTTGGTATTTTAATTACATTACCACGTGAAACTAAATGAGGCGTAGCTAAACATGGAAAACAAAAAAACATAATAGACAGTAAAATGTTTAATCTTTTTCATCATATATGTCATATTTGACCATGCAAGCTACTCATGGGACTGATTAGGTTTCCCTATGCTGATAAGAAAATCTTGAATAGTTTCAATCAAATGCTTAATGAGACAACCTATATGTGTTTCACTAATTTGAAGAAAATTTGACTCTTTTACCAAATGGGGTGAATACATAAAAGTATTTTTTCTTTTGGATTAATCTTAAAAGTAATTACAGAAGTGGATGATTTTCAATTTAGGTAGTGTCACACTTAAAACCATTTTCTAGATGATGCCACAAACAGCCACGCAAACAATTTTCACGTGTCTAGGTGGTGCCACAAGGTCAGTAACCACCACCCAGGTGGCGCCATAACCTATGTCGAAAGCTCAACAGGTCAACGCTTCTTTCCTAGGTGAACATATTCTCACGTAGGCCACACACATGACACTAGGGCCTATGGAGCAAGCAAATCTGGTCAAATTGGTTGGTGCTCTATTCCCACACAGGCTACATAGGTGGCGCCAAGGACAATGGAGCAAGCCACATAGGTGGCGCCACACTCCTTATAGTCACCTATGCAGTCTCCAAGTAGTCAAGCTTGAAGGTATGTCCCTTAGATGGCTCCACGGCTCCCTCTTCTTCTATGTTGTCGTGGTCCTTGCGTATCATTGTTGCTATTTGTGAAAAAAAAAAAACCAAAGTGAAAGTGTTGCTTGTTGTGGTGTGTGAAAAAAATTTCTAAAAGGAAGAAAAGAGAAGTGGTCCTTGTAGTAGGACCAAGCATTGGTGGCGCCACAATATTTGGAACAACTGCTTAAGAAGGAGTAGTGTGACTAGTGAGGCTCGTGAACATTTGGTATGTTTTTATATTTTAGAGAAATTTATGTAATGTTAAATTATTATTTTTTGTTTGTATATTATTAAATCATGTTATAAATGTGTAGAACACTGATCATTAGTAACAGTGATTGTGAAAAAAAATAAAATTATTTAAAGCTATTTTAAAGAATTTGTATGTAGTTGTAGTTAAAGTTTTTTTGAATATGTGAGTGTGAGTGTGTGAGTTGATTGTTTTGTTTAGTTGTAATTAAAGTTTACTAGAGTGTGTGAGTTGGTCGTTCTGATTATGTGAATGTGTGAATTGGTTATTTTGTTTAGTTGTAGTTAAAGTTTGCTTTTGAGTATGTGAGTGTGTGAGTTGATTGTTTTGTTTAGTTGTAGTATGTAGTATGTAATTGTAGTTTGTGTAAGTGTGTATAAAAAGTTTATAGTTGTAGTTTTTTTTATATTTTTTTTGTTTTCATGTTGATTAATTTAAATAGCTATTGAATGTTAAAAAATATATTATATATAAAACTCATAAGAAGAAAGTAAATAAAGTTAGGGTGAACCTTAAATAATATATATATTTATAATATATTTTTTTATAACTAATTTGAAATATAATTTTTAATCTTTCTCTAATCATATAATAAATAAGAATAAACACACGTTATTCATCTTTAATATAATTAATTTTAATGAAGCGAATGATAATTTTAAAAAAAATTATAGATAATTACAATTTTAATAATAATATGAATATAGTTTGCTTATATTTTTCTATGAATATAGTTTCATTATATTTTTTTTTTAATATAATTTCTATTATACTTTTTTTTTGTTAATATAGTTTGATAATATTTTTTTATGAATATAGTTTCCCTAAATTTTCTTTTATTAATATAATTTGATTTGACATTTTTTTTTATCAATATCGTTTTCTTATATTTTTGTTATGAATATAGTTTCCATTAGATTTTTTTTTTTATGAATATAGTTTTCTTAGATTTGAAAATATGAATATATTTGCTTTGACTTTTTTTTTTTTTTTTATCAATATAGTTTGGTGAGATTAAATTCTCATTTAATATTATACTTAGGTTGTTTATATAATTTTAAGGTGCTTCTATCAAATTAGGTTGTTTAGGTTAAATGATGAATTTATATTATTTTAATGTAACTAGGTTGTTTATAGAGTTTTAAATTGTTTCTGTAAAACTAGTTTGTTTGTACAGTTTCAAGTTGTTTTTATAAAATTATATTTTATTTATCGTAATATTTTTGGTATTTATTTTGACCAATTTTCATGTTTTAAGTTAAGTTCAACAAAAAATGGAGCAACAAGGAACGACTTTGGATCTCGGTCCTTGAGATGCCTCGTTACTGAGGTTACAACAAGTACATGTATCAGAGCATATATCGCAAAATAAAGGTGACTGTCATTTAAGAGTCCGTCGTTCTCAAAGAGATAAGAAACCTAAACACCCAGTTGTTCAAGAAGAATAACAAGTAGCTCTAGATTGTCCTAAAGGTGTTCCACAAGAAATTCGTCATTTATTAGACGCGACCGATTTTCTTATTGTGGTTGACATGCCTTTCTTCAACTACGACTTCAAGTTGATTTCTGTATTAGTTGAGCGATGGTGGCCTGAGACACACACATTTCACATGCCCGTGAGTGAGTGCACCATCACCCTACAAGACGTGTCCCTTATGTTAGGGCTTCGTATTGATGGTGAGCTTGTGACTAGGCAATCAACGAATACTTGGATACAATTATGTGTAAAGCTCTTAGGAATAGAGCCACCTCCTTCTGCTTTTCACGGGAGTAGATTGAAGACGAAAGTTTTGAAAGAACACTTTAATGACATTGGTCTTCATGTAGGAAGTCAAGTCCAGTTGGAGAGGTACACACGCATATATTTTGCACCTTATGGGAGGAGTATTAATGTCGGATCATTCCAGTCGTTTTGTCCCGCTAAGATTCCTCCCGTTCATGCGAGACTTGGAACAGTGTGGCAAATATTCATGGGATTCAGTTATTCTTGCATATCTTTACCGAGAGTTATGTAAGGCTACCAACCCAAAGGTGTTTGAAATTGGAGGGGCCGAAGTGCTACTAATGCTTTGGGCATGATGGGAAAGGTTTCTCATAATTGCACTATTAGCCCGAGTGGACCCTCTTCCACGATTTCTTCTAGGGGCAAGGTATGTTGTGATTGCATATTTTTTTCAAGCATCTTAAATTTTCTTAATAATTTTTTTAACATTATTAAACCTTTGTAAAAATAGGTACCGAGGTAGAAAGAATTTCAACTTTACTTCTCAAAATTTATCATTGTCTACTTTGCGGCTTAAATTTGACACAATGGAGACCCATGATGTATGTTCTTAATCCCAAATTTTATCATTACCATTTTTTGTTTCCCTTTTATATTTTGATTTTATTTTCAAATTAAATAGGTTGTCTAGGATCCATACACCCAGCATGCCAATCTTTTTCCTCCTGGATTTTTTAAAAGGAGTGCTTTATGGAGAGCGATGGTGTCACTAATCAACTTTCACATCATTGAGTGGCATCATCCCGACCAAGTCCTAAGGCAATTCAAACTTGCCCAACACATTCCCGACCCACCATTTCAACAGGACAATTACCATGATCTTACCTTAAAAAGGTAAGGAAACAAAAGATTGGGCTTAAGTGCACTCTGTTTTTGTTGAATTATAGAATGCATGATTTGCTAGGGTCATTTCTACCATCCCCATTGACGATCCTTTCTTGCCACTCACACATGAATACATGGTATGGTACCGAGCCCATACATGGCGGTGGATTGGACATTTTGGGGCAAAAATTGGTTTTGTGATATGTGACTTTTACTTGACGTAATTATGTTACATTAATTTGTATCATTTATACTATTATTCACTTTATTAATGAAACAAATATTTACATATGTAGACTGACAATATTGAGCGAGTGTATCATCACACTATTGATCAACATTGGAACATGAGTTCCAATGAAGAAGTCATAATTGGATTGGTCAACATGTTGTATGCATGGGGTGGTATTGAATGTGTTACCGTGCCCTCACAACAAGCATATCGCCTAACTGAACATGTGCCTCCACCTTCCCAAAATGTGAACATTAGGGCTGGAAGCAAAGAGGGAAGAGGATTGAATTGTAGAAGGACGGTTCTCCAACATGAACCGATAGGCTTTCCACCACCCCCACCACAACCAGTAAGTGGTACATTTTATGGTTCACCATCTCAACATTATGGTGATTACACCAATATACCTATCAATCACAATTGACCCCTCCTCTACCACAACCACCTCCCTTTAGTTCAAATGATTGTTATGTACCACAGGCCATCCCCAACACCTCTACCAATTTTAGTCAGTTCATAAATTATACACCCAGTCCATATGTACTGAGTTTGGTAATGCTTGATGCACCCGCTCCTCATCCTAGTAATTTTTATGATTCGTTAAGTTTTTCATCATCCATGTTCTTAGGACAAGGACCATCTTCGTCCCAAAATCCTCATTTGGGAGTTGACTTAAATGAAGTTTTTCGGAATGAGAGTGATGATCCTTAAAGCATTAAACGTGTAATATTACTTTTGTTTTAATTTTTGAACAATCAGTTGCTTAACAATTTTAATGTTTCAATTACCTTTTATGCTCATGTTTTCTTTTTAGTTAAAATTTGACAACACCAAATTTGTTGAAACTTAAAATAAACTATTGCGGTATTTTGAAAATATATTAAATTTGATGACCATGATAACAACGAATTGGGAGGAAAAAAATAACCATTCGGTTAGGTGCAAATTTTATTTAGCTAGGTGCGTGATACTTATAGAAGCAATGTGTAAATATCAGGCAATAGTAGGGGGCATGCAAGAAGATGGTGCCACGCTTTGTGGGCCATGCTTAAAGGTGGCGCCACACTCCTAGGGACATTTGCTTATGTGGCATATATTTTTGGACATGAAGGTGGCGCCACACTTTTTGGGACATCTATATAGGGTGCACCACACCTTTAGGGACATGTCCTAGGGTGACGCTACAACCTTAGGGACATGTATCCAAGTGACGCCTCGCTTTATCAGTAATTATATGTATTTGTGATTATTATAAAAGTTACATTATGGCGAATGATTCAGTTTTCTCCTTTCTGTTTGTTTTTTCAGTGAAAAATTTGTGTTTCCGATTTTACTTGTGTTCTTATTTTAAAAATGGTTGTTCAAATGATTTTAGTTTACATGAATGGTCAAAAATTGGTAGGTCTGTAAGGAATTACATTTGAAGGAAGGAAAAAAATGATAAAAGTCTCTTCAAATATTTCTTTTCTTGTGCTAAAGAATAAGGATATTGGAAAATTTAAAATTCCAGTTCATGAAGTTATAGAAAAGTTTACATGTAGAATAATGACTTCGTCAAATCCAATAATGTATAATGTTGTTGAAATTTGTGATGATGAAGATGTTGAATGTATGATTGGTGTTATGTCACAAAATAATTTCAACAACATAATGGAGTTATACATAGATATTGAAGAAGTTGGTTCTTTATCACAACTATTATTGATGGAACAAGTGGCGGCTGAACCAGATGAATCTCTTAGTGACGAGGAGAACCATGAATGTCTATAGGAGGATTTTGCTGATGATGGAGTTGATGACAATGGAGGTGAAGATTAGGGTGATCCAGATGACCATTCTTCAGACGATAAGGAATTCCCAGATATTACAAGTAAAATTTTGTTTATATTATTTTGAATGATATTTCATTTTTTTTTTTACTAACATATTTGTAAGTTGACCTAACAGTATTGCCGCAATGGACCTACTCCTCTCATTTTTCAAGTGTCAACTAGGGTCATCCTAATCAAGAACTGTCGTCATCTGAATTTATTGATCGAGATCATTGGAAATTAGGAGAAGAGTTGTTATAAATGATTGACGTTTGAAACAAAAGATCAAGTAAAAATGATTGTTGCGTGTTATAATATGTGTGTATACCACTCATTCCATATGTTGGAAAGCCGTAAAAAAGCAGTGGAATTTGTATGTAAAAACAAAGAACAAGGTTGTCCATGGAGAACATGGACAATAACTAAATGGGACGGTCCTCATTCATGTCTGCACACTAACTTAACTCAAGATTATGTGAATTTGACGTCACAACTAATCAGCAACTTCATCTTAGGTACATAGTTTTATGCAATAAGTAAACTTTTTATGTAGTTTGCTAATACTAATGTATTTTTTTTCAGGCATGGTTAGCAATGACCTGTCAATTAAAATTTCACTAATTTAGGAGAGGATGGTTAGTGAGGTCAACTATAAAGTGTCATACAGAAAAGCATGGCTAGCAAAATAAATTGCTTTAGCAACAGTGTTTGGGGACTAGAAGGATTCATATGATTTGTTGAAGACATGGTTACAGTGGATGTGCTCAAAGTGTGTAAGATATGCCTTTGAATTAAAGACAACTCCTTTCAAACTTGATGGCATAGTTATCCCTAAATATAGAAAGTTTAAGCATGCGTTTTAGACATTTAAACCAGTTGTGGATGGATTCAAGTGGTGTAAACCTATTATTCAAATTGATGGAACATTCTTGTATGGGAAATACAAAGGTATTTTGTTAATTGCAACAACACAGGATGGGAATGGACATGTACTGCCAATTGCTTTTGCAATTGTTGAAGGGGAGACATTGGATGATTGGTAGTGATTTTTAGCAAAAATAAGACAACATGTTACTGACAAATATGGTATATGTCTTATATCAGACAGACATAAAAGTATAATAGGAGTAGTGCGAACATCAATAGAATGGCAACCACCGCATGCTTACCATGTGCATTGCATTCATCATATCGCTAGCAACTTCAATCACACATTCAATAATGTAAAGATGAAACAAGAATTGATAGCATTGGGTAAGTTTTTCTCATTAAAATAAAATGAATTATTTTGAATTTCAAATTATTATGATTTTATTACATAATTTTTTTAATTGTAGGCTATACAACTTGTATGCACCGGTTTGAGTGCAAACTTGAAAAATTCTGTGAAAAAGATAACAACGTAAGGGAATGGATTGATGATATTCCCAAGGAAAAATGGAGCATGGCACATGATGTACATGGCCATAGATATGGTCATATGACAACAAATTTATCTGAAGTTGTCAATAAGGTCTTCAAGGGGGCACGAAATTTACCAATAATAGCACTGGTAAGGTGTACTCACCAAAGATTAGTTGATTATTTTATCCAAAGAGGGGTGCAAGCAAAATCCGAATATGCACAAGGACATTGTTACTGCAATAGGTTGTTGAAAGCAATGGAAAAGAGTACACAAGCTGCCTGTACTTACAAGGTTAAAAGGTTTGACATTAACCAAACAAAATTTGAAGTTGAAGAACCTTTCAACCATGTCAGTCAAAGGGGTGGAATAACATGGGCTGTTATCCTAAAGGATAATTACTGTGAGTGTGGTGCTTTTCAAGCTTACCGATATCATTGCTCCCACATTATAGTAGTTTACGCTCATATGAACATCAATGTTTATCAATTTGTAGATAAAGTCTACTCAATTGAAAATATTATTCAGGCTTATTTTGGTGAATGAAATCCACTTGGAAACAACGAAACAATGCCTAAAAGAAGTGAACCTTATATTGCTCCAGATTTTGAAAAATTGTGAGGTAAAAGTTGTCCAAAATCAACAAGAATTAGAAATGAAATGGACTGGACAGAATCCCAAAAGAAAAATAAATACTGTCATTGCAGACAAGAAGATCATAACATAAATAATTGTCTAAGCCGTACATAAGAAGATGATGACCTTCATTAAATAAGACATAGGTTTTATTATTACTTAATTTTTTTTCCCTTAATGTAAAACATTGTCAACTATTTTGTTTATTGTTTTCTACATAAATGTTTGTTGCTTTCTATATGTCTTCATAGGATTTATTGTTTACCTTTAACCCTTCTCTTAGGTCCCTAAACAATAAAGACTAACCATAACCTAACCCTAACCATTACTTGGGTACATAAACTTTCGAATATAACCATGAACACAACCATGGCCCTCACCCTAAACCTAACCTTGGCCATACCCCTAACTAACCATGGCCCTAACCCTAACACTAACCTTAACCAAACCCTAGCCCTAGCCCTGACTAACCCGTAATGATGGCCCTCACCCTAGTCCTAATCCTAACCCTACCCATAACTAACCTTAAACCCAACACAATGCAAAGCAAATCATAAAACATAGGTGATTGGTGGTATTGTGGCATCACCTAAGAGATTGTTCTTAGTGTGGCGCCACCTAGTAAGGTGATGGGTGATTTTGTGGCGCCACCTAGGAGATTGTTCTTAGTATGGCATCACCTAATAAGGTGATGAGTGATTTTGTGGCGCCACTTAAAAGATTGTTTCTAGGGTGGCACCACCTGTTTAAATAATAGGAAACTGGCCACCACCTAAACGATGGCTTCACATGGTGTGGCGCCACTTGCAAAGGCTAGGTCTTGCAGAGCTGAAGACCTTTTATCTTGTAGTGCCACCAATGTAATAATCCTACATTTTCTGGCGCCATTCAGAAGGCCCTTTACTCTGTGACACTACCTAAATTAAAAATTACTTACTTCCGTAATTACTTTTAAGATTAAAAATCCTTTTATGTATTCACCCTTATGGTAAAAGAGCCATAAAATTCAATTTTGAGATGGACCTAACTTAAGGTATAATGTTTGTCCAATCATCCATTGAGAATAAGAAATCTATTTTCTTAGTATCTTCAATAGGAACATTTAATGAGTTACTTATATAAATACAATTGCTTATACAAAGTATTTGTTGTTTAAAAATTATCATAGATAATATTTGTTAAAGTAGAGTAGAACTCATAAAATTAAATTAAATGTTTCTTTTAACAATTTTAGTAGATGTTCTTAATTGCTAATAATTAATATCCTTGTCAATTGTGATAGCATACTAATTAAATGCATAACTTCTTGATAATTAATTATAATTTTTCATATTAGTACGAGTACCAGTTAATTTCATCGATTCATATGAATGTAACCTACATAAGTAGATTATGACTCTTTATATATAAATTTTTTAAAATTAAATAAATATTATTAAAAATAAACATGTGATTTTAATAAAAAAATAGTATATCTTATTAATGTAATATGTCTATATAACATAGTTCTAACAAATTTTACAAAGATGTATTACATTTTTTCTTCAATCAATTCCTATACAATCATTTATTATTAATAAAAGATTTCTTTAAAATTGTAGCCCCTCCTATCACTTAAAAAACACAGCCCAGTTAATTATCATAAAAAAAATTTAACATTGAAATTTCATAAAACCATTTCAACTTTCAAGTGATAAGTGATTTCTTATGAATTTCAATGTTATTATAAGATTTATTAATAACATTAGTCAGCCTAATAGTTTTAAACATACTGTTTACTCTGACCAACGAGTGTATTCCAAAATGTATTCAAAGATAATATATTTAAAAGTTTATTATTAATCTCACCAACCACTGAATTAAAAAGTTTACTTTAATTCTTTATTTTTATTAATAAAAGGTTAAAAATAATTTATTTTATTTAAAATATTCAAAACCGTCATTCAACTATTTAAACGTATCCAACTTTATCCTTTAAATAACATCGAGTTAATGGATCATTTTGAATATATTCAAATAGTTGAAGAATCATTTTGAACATTTTAAATAAGAAGATATCAAAGCCAATTTTTTCATAGATAAAGGAATTTTAAATTAGATAAATTATTAAAATGAATATTTTAAAAGATAAATGATAAAATTGAAAAAATATATAAAATAAAAAACAAAAAATATTTTTTTAAAAGAACATTGATAAAGGAACAAAATAATCATTTAGCATAGATAAAATTGCCTAATAATTCAACATTTCTCGAGAAATTGATTATCTCAAAAGTTTTATTAATAATAGATTGAATTAAATATGTTTTTAGTAATTTAAATTAGGTGTTTATTTTTTTTAATTCTGGAAATTAAAATTTTTCTTTTTTAGTCTTTCAAATATAATAAATATTATTTTTCGTATTTTTGCTAAAAATTATTAAATAAGATATATAAATTTTTTAATTTGTGACTATTTTTTACCATTACAAATTAGTTTTGATTGTCCAAAAAACTGTCATAAATTAAAAAAAAATTATATCTTATTTGATAATTTTGAACAAAATGATTAAATTTTTTTTATCATATTTTAAAATTAAAAAAATAACTTTTAATTTAAAGAATTAAAATAGAAAAATCATTAAAAACATATTTAAACTTTTTAAATTTGATAAACTTCTTTTAACTCATGCGATAATTATGAACACGTTCATGATCGGTGTTACATTATATGGGCTATACTCTATAGTAACTTTTTTATTTATTATTAATTTTAACTTTAAAACATTTAGATAACTTATGATTAATTAATTTTAACTTGTGATTGTTTTTATTGTTAGTACCACACTTCATGTTATTAGTTTTTAATTTAAATGATTAATTATTTATCTGTTTTGGTTAATGAAATAAAAATTAATCTTACAGTTTTCAAATAGACTAAATGACTAATACTCACATTTTTAATTCAGTAGCTAGATTAGCTAAAAAAAAATTTCTTTTCTTTTATTTCCCCAAATCCCATTAAATTATTCACATCATATCACACAAGTCTCCCAACTGTTATACAAATGCTAACCATAGGGTCACTATTCGTTTTTTATTTTGTATTGCTTAAACATCATCCAATAGTGTGAGGGGTGTTGAATTTTGGCCATCAAATTGGTAATTTGGTAGTTCTAATAGAATGACTACTGTCCCACAATCATGCATCAAATTTTCAATAGGCGGACATCAATTTTTCGTACCACTTTAATTAAAATATGGACTAAATACTTTTAAATATGAATTATATATTTATTTTTTAATTCTTTAAAATTGGTTTTTTTAATCATTTTCATAATAAATAACAAATAAGGAATAAAATTTTTATAATTTGTTATAATTTTTAACTTTCACAAATATAAAAAATATCACAAAATTAAAATTTGATATTTAAAAAGTTATCATAAGTTACCAATCTCATATTTCATGTTTGATACGTATAAAAAAATATTTTTTTAATTTTAAAAAATTAAAAAAAAAACTTTTCCATTTAAAAGACTAAATAAAATAAGTCATAAATGGTTTAAAACATATTTATTTAAACCTTAAAATATCATAATTTAACTTTTTTTTATCCCCTCAATTGTCACTGTAATGATGTAATCAACCATCAAGATGACACTCATAAGGAATCAAAAGATTTTAATCTTGGAGACGATGCAAATTGAATACGGATTTTTTTTCGTTGAAAAAAAATTAAAAACAAAGTTAAAATGCATTCTAAAGAGTCTTAAAAAAATTATATTTCATCAATTCCACTCAAGATTATGTCTTTTATTGTATATTAAGACTACTATAGGAACTTTGGAGCGTAAAATTGTGTAAGAAGATAAGAATATTTTGGATACACTAATTTTAATTTAGAAGCACCATAGAAGAAAAAAATATAAAAAAAAGAAGAAATTATATGTAAAAAAATGAAATTAACTTATTTAAAAGTTAAAATTGACTTCTTTAATAGTTAATTTATAAAAATCCTCTAATATGAAAATCACCATTTTTTTTTTAGATTTTAATGATTTATTTATTTGATTTAACCCATTCTAATCAAAATTGACACTTTTCAATAAATTTAAATAAAAAAAATGTATATTTTTGTAAAATCTAAGGGGATGTATTGGATTATGATTGTCTAGAATTTTAAAAGATTTTTTTTTTGTGAAAATGTCTTAAAATATTCAATTAAGATTGTTAAATGATAAAAAAAAAATATAATAATATTCAATAAAGATTATCAAGATTTTTTTCAATCAAGATTATCAAGATTTTTTTTAGAGTGCAATGAAATCGTATGATGTTCGATTGTGATTTTGAATAATTTTATTTTTTAAAATCATATTCAATCAGGATTGTTAAATGATAAAAAAAAAAAATCTGATGATATTCAATCAAGATTATCAAAGATTTATTTTAGAGGGTAACGAAATCTTGTGGTACTCAATTGTGATTTTAAATAACTTAAAAAAAGTCATCTGTTATTCAAAATCATAAAGATTTTATGAACTTGTTTTTTTAATTGGATTTTGATGGATTTTATAAACTTTTTAGTTGATCATATAAATACAAAACCTAACAAACAATCTCATCCAACTACGATAGACTTTTCTATCTCATCATAAACTTTTTTATTTCATTTTCTTTACTTTGGAGGCGGTGTCATAATCTCTCACCCACATGTTTTTTTGTTTCAAGGTGAGACTATCCATATGATCTTAATAGTTATGTGTTCATACCCAAAATCAGTACAAATCAACTTACAAGCCTACATTACCTAATCAATGTAGTCCACCATCTCATTCTCCTTTAGGTTCATAAATTCCTAATGAAATGAAAATCTTTGTAAGAGAAGTAGATCTGAGTTTGGAAGAAGTTTTAACTCAGACGGGGCAAACAATCAAGTTAAAGTTTTAAAAGACCTTTATAAACTATTGCATTCAATTTTGAAAAATTACACAACTTCAAGTTACGCAGATGATTAATGTTTTGATCGTCTTTTTTGTTGAATTATTTGGTTTATATTTTGATGACATTATTGATTTTACGGGTTAAATGAAACATTTTATATTTTTGACTAATGTTTTGTTATTATTTTTTTCTATCACTTCATAAAAATTTGTGAAAAAAATATCTCAAAATGTATTAACAGTTTGTAACTTTGATTTGAAATTCATGTACGTTATTAGCAAGTAAGAGGGTTCAGTTCATGATGACTTTGACTAGTTTGTGTTCAATGATATTTTTAAGCACACTCTTGTTGGTTTGTATTTAGTAATTTTGAATTTTTTTTTCTAGAAATCCATAGAGTCTTATAAATTCGTGAAGTCTTTTCAAATCCTATATTCTAAATCCATAAAATCCAAACTACAAAATCCTAATCACAAAAGTCTTTTTAAAAAAATCTTAAAAGTTTTTAGTTTCCTACAAAATCTTAAAAATTTTCGAAACTTTTTTATGTCAAAAAAAATTTTAAATCCTAATCCAATATACTCCCCTATTTTGATGGATTTTATAGACTTTTTTAGTTGATTATATAAATACCAAACCCAACAAACAATCTCATCCAACCTCGAGAGACCTTTTTTTCTCATCACAAACTTTTTATTTCATTATCTCTCATTTGGAGGTGGTGGCATAATTTCTCACCCAATCTCTCATGTTTTTCTGTTTCAAGGTGAGACTTTTCATATGATTCTAATAATGATGTGTTTATATCCTAAATCACTACAAATCACCTTACAAGTCTTATACCACCTTATCAATGTAATTCACCATCTCATTCCCATTTAGGTTCATAAATTCTTAATAAAATAAAAATCTTTATAAGAGAAGTAGATCTGAGCTTGGAGAAAGTTCTAACTCAATTGGAGCAAACAATCAAGTCAATTTTGAAAAGATACACAACTTAATAAAGAAAACAAAAAACAATGTTTGGGATGTTATAAAAGAAATCCTAAAGCTAGACTTTCATATGTCACCGAAAGAATATTTATCTTGGATATTCTTCAAGTTAGGCAGATGCAAATAATTAATGTTTTGATTATCTCTTAATAAACTTTTTTATGTGTTTTTTTTAATTATTTGGTTTATATTTTGATGACATTATTGATTTTATGCATTAAATGAAACATTTTATATTTTTGAAAATTTGTTATTATTTTTTACTATTACTTTATGAAAATTTGTCATTAGAAATAAGTCATTATCATAATCGTCATGAAAAATATATCTCAAATTAGCAACAACTTGTAATTTTGATTTGAAATTCATGTACGTTCTTAGTGGGGTGTGAGGGTTCAACTCATGATGACTTATGATTAATATGTGTTTAATGATATTTTCAAGCACACTATTTTTTATTTATATTCATTTTTGAATATATTTTTTTTAAATTTATAGAGTCTTTTTAAATCTTATAAATTCGTAAAGTCCTTTTAAATCTTATGTTCTAAATCCATTGAAATTCAAATTATAAAATCCTAATCACAAAAGTCTTTTAAAAAAAAATCTTAAAATTTTTTATATTCTTACAAAATTTTAAAAACCTACAAGACTTTTTTATGTCAAAATAATCTTTTAAAATCTTAATCCAATACACCCCATAAGTTTTTATTAATGAGTTTTTTGTATAATTTTATACAATAAAAATATTCTATTAATACCGAAAAGAATTTAAAAAATAAGTCAATAATGCATTTTAAGGACTCTTCAAAAAATTATAATTCATCAACCATAGTAAAGTGTGCTTTTATTGTATTACTATCAAGGATTTTTTTAGGAAAATGTATTTATACTTCCTAATGTTTCGTGCAAAGTTACCTCTCAATATTTTCTAATAGATTCATGGCTTACATTTATTGTGCAAAACTGTAGCCAATTTTTTTGTGGAGACAATTTTATCGATTTTGGGTTGCACATGTGTATGATGATTATACACATTGGAAATTAAAAAAGTCATCTTCAACTTTAAAAAAACAGTCTATTTATGCAACTATTGCTTCAAATCCATCCATTTTCAACAATTGATTTATATTTAGCTTCTTAACCAAAAAAAAAACCGTTGAATCAAATTGTCTCTTCTCAAATCCAATATTGTCTTAAAAACAACTATATATATCTCTTGTTCTATATTTCTATTCATCGAAGAAACCAAATACAAAAGAAAAAAAAAAACTAAAAACATGGCCACAAAACCTGTTTGCTCTACCATACAAGTGACTCTTATTGTAACCCTTTTAACAACCCAAGTTGTTTTATCTGATGACACTGTGCCGATTCCCGCTAATAAAGCACAGTTGAGCTCATGGTTTAATACTAACGTGGGGCCTTTAGATCAAAGAAAAAACACCTTGGATCCCGCATTGGTGACTGCTGAAGCAGGCGTTAAGGTTGTAAAGGTAATGCAAGATGGAAGTGGAGAATTTAAGACCGTCACCGAGGCTATTAATAGTGTACCTAGTGGGAACACCAACCGTGTAATTATTTACATTGGACCTGGAAATTATAATGAGAAAATCAAAATTGAGAGGACAAAGCCTTTTGTGACCTTGTATGGGGTACCAGAGAAAATGCCAAACTTAACTTTTGCAGGCGATGCACAAAAATATGGCACTGTTGATAGTGCTACGTTGATTGTTGAATCAGATTACTTTGTGGCAGCCAACATCATTATCTCGGTTTGTATAGTGTATTCCTTGAAATCCTTAAAATAAAATAAAAATTCAAACAACTTTAATTTTTGAACACATTTTCCTTATCAATTTTTGTGTTTGTGGTATGTGAATTTGATGGTATAGAACGCTTCACCGAAACCTGATGGAAAAAGGCCAGGAGCTCAAGCAGTTGCATTGCGAATTTCTGGTGACAAAGCAGCATTTTATAATTGTAAGGTGTATGGATTCCAGGACACAGTGTGCGATGATAGGAATAGACATTTTTTCAAAGACTGCTTAATTCAAGGCACCGTGGATTATATTTTTGGAAGTGGGAAGTCATTATATTTGGTATATAAAATACTATATATGTCAATTAATTTTTTTTTTACACTAAAATTAATTGTAATAAGTAATGAGGATTAATTGAATGATGCAGAGTACTACACTAACAACGCTTGCCGACACCGGGATTACAGTTATAACAGCACAAGCAGGAAAAACTACAACAGAAGACACTGGCTACTCATTTGTACATGGTGACCTTAGTGGAAGTGGGAGTGGCACTTTCTTGGGCAGAGCATGGATGCCTTCTCCCAAAGTGGTCTTTGCTTATTGTACCATGGGAACCATTGTCAATAAGGAAGGTTGGAGTAACGACCGTAAACCTGAAAATGAAAAGTAAGTTTCTAGTTTAATTCACCATGACCAGCGTATAGTTAAGTTGCATTATACACAATACCTGTCATCTTTTTACTTTAAAAACTCTTAAACTAGATTTGGCATCATATAGATTAATACGATACATGACTATCTACAGAAATTCATTTTTTGGAGAATATCAGAACATGGGACCTGGTGCAGATGTCACAGGACGTGTTCCTTGGATGAAGAAACTGACTGAAGCTGAGGTCAAACCTTACATAACACTTGCTATGATTGAAGGCTCCAAATGGCTACTTCCTCCTCCAACTCCCAAAGTCTAATTAATTACCATATATTTCTATGAGGATTGGGGAGTTACAATGCACCCCACGTTTTAGTGGTGGTGAATCCGGAAAATGAAATTCCAATTAAACGCTTGAATGTTCAAGTTGTTCAGTTTTGGTGTCTTGTAATTTACTTAATATTTAAAATTAAGTGACGTCCTTGTAAAATTTAGATTTGTCCACACACAAGCGGTGTGCATATAGTAATTGTAACACCCTTGGTAAAACCTTACATTGGAAGCTTGTAATTATAGTAGCTTCAAACTTTTAGAAAGACATATTGCAATCAGCATATGTTCTTGTAAATAAAATGTTGGCATTAAGTGTATTTTCATTTATTTTGATTCCCAGTGAAATTTATGGGTCTTATTCTGATTAAACTCAATTTATTTACTTTGATACAATAATTTTGATGATAAAATATATTACAAGTTTAAAATGCAATAAATATTGGAATATAATGGATTAATATGGAGATGTAAATATAATTACTTTATATTATCATTTCATAATTATTTTGTTGTTACAAATTTAATTATAAGAAATTTGCAATAAGCTATAGGAAATCATAAGGAAAAATGCAATCAATTTAAATTAATAGTTTTCTTGATTAGAGAACACTTAATATTTTCTTTTTATTGCAAGAAAAGTTATTAGGGTCTATTTCACATACGTTTTAGTTTTTATTTTTAAAAATTATTTTTTAAACAATTTTTAAAAAGAGAAAAGTTGTTTGATATTTAAAAATTACTACTAGAAAAAAAAAAAATTAGAAAATGTAAGACTGGTGTATAAGAAAGATATGAGACTTATATGAGAAAGATAAAATGAAAGATATGAGACTTGTGTGTAAAATTATTACCATCTTACCTTTTTATTTTTGAAAGTTGAAATTTAAGATGTGAAACTCTATAAAGAGAAAATAAAAAAATAAAATACATACAAACTATTTTGAATTTTAAAAACTGAAATAAAAAATAGTTTTTAAAAACCATTTTTAAAAATTTATTAACCATACAAGTTTTATAATTTTTAAAAACTTTGAAAACTATTTTTAAAAACTGAAATTAACTTTCGTAATTATTGTGGCATATATAATCACCGTCCATTCTTCACATTTATGCATACCAAATCTTGTTAATCCCTTCAAACATTTTATCTGGTTTTATTGATTTCTTGTCTTTTACGCATATAAACAAATTATTACATTTGACAAACTTGACATCAAGAACTTTGTTTAATTTCATGTTATGTTTTCTTCTAGATATAGATCATGGTTTGTATTTTTTGTTTTAAAATTATTTCTCTCCGTTGTTTAGAATTCAATGAGACCGCCCTAGATCTTTGTTTCAATATTATTATTCCGGCTTAATATCTCATTTACTCAAGTTTTATTTAATTATTCCGTTTTGATCCTCAATTTTTTTTTTTTAAAAATCAATTTGATTTCCATTTTATTAAAATATTCCAATTTAATTTCTGATGATTAATTTTTGTAATGATGTTAAATCTTATACGCACGATATGTCACTTCACATTATTATAATTTTACTTTTGATGATTATTAATTTATATTTATTATTATAATCTAAATTTGTTCATCAGTTTCTTAAGAATATTCAAATTTAATTTTTAACTGTCAATAATTTTACATTACATTTACGAAATATTGAGGTTCAATTGACGGCTAGAGATTAAATTGAAATATTTTTAATAACTTAATTGATATTATAATAATAAACATAAATACACAGTTAATAAAAATAAGATTATAATAATATGAAGTGACACGCCGCGTAAAAGATTTAACGTTCTTATGAAAATTAACAGTTAAGAACTAAATTGAAATATTTTTAATAATTCAATACCAAATTAATTTTTTTTAAAATTTAGATTAATATGAACAGTTAAATAAAACTTTGGGTGTAAAATGGATATCAAGCCTATTATTCCTCTCCTTCTTTTGTTTTTCGAAAAGAAAAATAAAGAATTGGGCTAACATGGGCTTAGTAGTTTGCAATAGTGTATAATTTACCTATTCATTTGTCACCTTTCTTCTTTATATGCACTTAGGTTAAAACAACAAAAATACAAACTACAAAAAAAACTTAAAGAAAAAATGCCATTAACTTACTCTTATTATTAGAGAACAAAAGTTGAAGAGAAAAACAAAAATGGCCCAAATTGAAGGAAAAACAGAAATATCCAAATTTAAGATACAAAAACATATTTAAGTTTTTAATTATATATCCCATATTAATAAAAAAAAAATATTTCAAAACCTTATATAATTGTATTAATTATTAAATGAGCTAACGAGAGTGTCATAATCTTTCTATATCATTAAATTTTTCCGTGACTTGAGAAAGTTATATTCTTTAGTCTTTGGCGTTGAATAATGAAGTAATGGAATGAGGAACATTCTATTAGCATCCAACTGGCATAGATAGAATCATAGAATCCAAACCTGCAAGCCTACTTCCACATTCAGAAATGAGTTTAAGCGTGATACATCCACAATGTAAAATAATCTTAAAAATAATGTAAACGGTAGATTGTAATCCATCACCATTTTTCTTTTAAAAAATAACTGTAAATGTCACAGGCCAATAGAACTTTTGAGTCTGAGTATAGCATGTAACCTGATTATAACTCTACATCTAAGCAAGTCCATAACATAACCAATTGCTAAGGGTCTTTCTTTGAAGTATACAGCGTGAAGATTATTGAAGATTCTATCTCAAATGTTATGTACACTAAAGTATCATAAAAATCAAAGACCAAAACCAATTGCACAAACTAGTAATCAACATTTGTTGGAGTCCATCTTGTCATTGTTTTGGATGGTTTTGTCAGAGTCCAAAAACTTGCCCCAGATGGGGTGTTTGTGCCAAACCATGCTCATTTCCTCAAGAGGGATACCCTTTGTCTCAGGCAACAACTTGTAGATGAAAATGGTCATGATCACCACAAAGCACCCAAAGAAGATGAAGAGGCCAAACTTCAAGTGGCAGAGCATTAATGTGAAGAACTGAGCTATGAAGAAAGTGCTGATCATGTTGACACCAACTGTGATGCTCTGAGCAGCAGGTCTGATCTCAAGGGGGAAGATTTCACTTGGCACTAACCAGCCTAGAGGGCCCCAAGACCAAGCAAAACCTGAAACATATACACAGATGACCCCCACAATCACTATTGCATACCACTTGGGCAGTGTTCCTGGGTTCCCATCGGTGCCAAATGTAACTGCAATTGCAATTGTCATGATGATCTGTTGTTGCCGAAACAAACCAAATCAGTTAAGTGAAAAAATATTTGTGTTTGAAGAATGAGGTATACAAAATTGTTTCTGATGTGATGTGATTTATGTCTGGATATTTCTCTAACACGGAAGTTACTTAAAGTTGTTTCAACCTTTAATCTAGTTCTTAACACGAGATCAAATATGTGAGTATTATATATAAGATCACGTTAACTAGTATTTTTGAAGTGTTTTTTTTAGATGATTTGATGTGAATCCAAACACGCATTTTATCTGGTGAGGAGAGGGATGGAAATGGAAGTACCTGGCAAATCAACATTTGAGCACCACCCTCTAGGAAAAGGGTGCGTCTTCCGAATTTATCCACCAGAAGAATTGAAACCAGGGTTGAAACAGGTTTAAAGCTGCCAATGATCACTGCGGACATGAGAGAAGTCCTGCTACCAAAACCAATCGTTCTGAACAAAATAGGAGCATAGAAAGTGATCACATTCAAGCCAGTGAACTGCTGGAAGAAGGGGATGCATATGGCGAAAACAAGCTGTGGCCTATACTTTCTCTCCATCAAGGTTCTCCAAGGGTGTTTCACATTCTGTGAGGCTTCACTAGCAGCAAGTATGTCTCTAAATTCTGCATCAACTTCAGTTGTGCCGCGAATTTTCACAAGCTCTCTCTTTGCATCTTCATGACGGCCACGTTCAACGAGGGAGCTTGGCGAGTCAGGAAGGCAAAACGAGCCTATAACAAAGATGAAAGCAGGGACTGCACCTAGCCCCAAGCTTAAGCGCCATCCCTGGCCATTCAGTATCTTGGAAAAGTAGTAGTTGAAGAGATTCGCCACAAAGATGCCTATTGTGATTGACAATTGGAAACACATGTTTAGAGCTCCACGGTATTTGTAAGGGGCCATCTCTGACACATAGATTGGAACTGACTGAAAATACAAGTGATTTTTGGTTAGCAATGGACTATAATCAAAACAGGACCCAATTGAGATCCAAAGAAAAGAGTAAGAGCATGCTGCTTGGTTTGGTTTTCACATAGAAAAGTATATTAGAGGCAAAAGAAATTTTATCAACTGATGAAGTCTTTTGCTTTTGTCTTCATATTATTTTTATCCGATGGGATTTACATTAGAATGTGCATGCAACATTTTCAGTTTTAAACCAAACATTTACTAAGTAGTAGCATAAGTGAGTTTTACAATGAGTCATGATATTTCTACACTCCATTCTTTCAAACACCCCACAAACACCTATTAATACTCTTTATATCTCTCATTTTATCGTATTATCTACCATACTTATAATTTTATTTTTTTTTTTCATTCTCTCACCAAGTGCAAAATAACATATGGATGTATAAGAAGCATTTTCCTTTTATTTACAATAACTACTTTAAAGTTGTTCAATTTTCACTAATATGATTTCTGATTAGTTGACAAAGTGAAAACCTAGTACGATTTTTGATTGATCCACAGAGTAAAAACTAAAAACACTGCAAAAACCTAGTACGATTTGATTGGTTGATAGAGTAAAAATACTTTACTATGAGTGTATAGAAATTGAAAATTCTAAAGAAAATACACCTGATTGGCACAACCAATGCCAAAACCAAGCAAGAGCCTCCCAACAATAAGCATCCAAATGCTAACAGCCAATCCATCGAGCAATGCACCAGCCACAAAGAATACTCCACCCATAAGCATAGTTGCACGCCTACCGAACATTCTTGTTATGCTGGATGCTCCAAGACCAGCCACAAGAGCACTCAGATAGAGAGAAGATGTAAACAGTGTCAGAATCTGACTGTTGAATTTGCAGTATTGGTTTGAAGAAGGTTTCAGATTAGACTCCTTTTCATACACAGATGGAAAGAATTTCTTCAGGAATGAGTCCATTGAGGTCACTCCACCTGTGAAATAATCACAACAGAAAATCCCACATCGGTAGTTTCATCAATCAGAACACATGGAAAACAAAAGTAAAGGTAAATAAGCACTAAGTACTTTGTCTAAAACCCAACACCCCCACAACCCTTTAGTACACAAATCTCAAGACAATGATGCATTGAAAACCCAGATGTCAAACTTCATTTTCAGATTCAAACAGGGTCAAAATGGGAAATTTGAAAAGAAATTAGCATCAAAGAAAGCATTTTTAAAACAAAAATAAATGTTGAAAAGATTGGATTTTTATTACCTGAAACACCATGATCATAGCCAAAAATCAACCCACCAGTGGCTGCCATGATGCAAGTGAGAACCACCCTAAGGGTGAGGTTCCCTGGATACTTGATTGGAACCTCCATGAAATTTTGCTGAGTAGTAATAATAATAATAATATCCTTAGCTACAAAAGTTTGGGATAAGTGAAGAGCACATTAGAATTGCAGTGAGGAAATCAAAAACCATTTATTAAACAGACAAAACTATTTATAACATTATGGTTTGTGTCTTTCGTATCCATCCAATGAGTTTATCTTTATATTTCGAAAGTGGACAGCATAGTAGTTGTAACTTGTAAGGTAAAAGTAACTGTGTGTTTGGTTTCACACTTTCACATCCAAAATCACGTTTAGAACAAAATCAACCCACACTAGAAAACAAAAGAATATTACCCAATACCAACAGTTAAGGAGAGTGAGAAAAACTGAAAAAGAGAGAGAGAAAAGGACTTGTATTAGTTGTAAAGTGGATCTAAAGTCTGAACTAGACTGTCACATGAATTTTTATTAAGGTGGAGGTAACGTTGACCCCCAAATTACGTGCTAATTTTTCGTACTAAATCTTTTTATATTTTAATTTTATAAAGTACTTTGTTTAAGTGTACTAATTGGGTTGGATATAACGAAATACTCTACTAGTTTCTTATAACATGACACAATATAGTTCAAATTCTTGCTGAAATAGATGCCTATATTTAGTGTATGATAGTAGTAATTCTTAAGGGAGATATTTGTGAAAATAATATAAAATAAAAAAGTAAAAATAAGGAGCAGTGATATAATTTTTTTTTCCAGCAAAACAATATTTAATTTAATGGAATTTTAAAAATTTAGTTATATGTAGTTAAAGAAAATATAAATAAACAATTCATAAGTTTTTTTTGTAATCATGATC
Source organism: Amphicarpaea edgeworthii (assembly GCA_014843725.1). NCBI lineage: Eukaryota > Viridiplantae > Streptophyta > Magnoliopsida > Fabales > Fabaceae > Amphicarpaea > Amphicarpaea edgeworthii. The sequence goes on from CM026329.1 coordinate 4,661,239, forward strand.
TTGTACAAAGTAATTTCGATAAAAAGCAATAACTAATAAGAAATGATAGAAAAGAATTGTCACTTCAACTATACAAACAATTGCTTGGACCAGAAAAACCTCCGTCTATTTAGCATAGTTTTAAATTCTTTAATGATTTTGATAATTAATATAATCATTTGTTTAATCACATACGGTATACAATCAGTCCGTGATTGAATCACCTTAGTACCTACTAATCAAATGAAAATGAGATGCGTAACAAAAGCCTAAAACTCACCATCAATCATCAATCTTCCTATACCATACGCAATTTGCAATTAAAAATAAATAAATAGTTGAAAGTAAGTGGTGTTATGAGGCTAGCTAAAAGAGATTATATAATAAACATGAATAACCCACAAACAGATAAAAGGAAATATTAAAACTTTTGTTGATGCAAAAATTATTTTTGTAAAAGGTATATATAAAGAATTTAATACAGATAAGATTGAATTTAAGAAACAGAAGAGTTCCTTTTATAAGAAAATAATGATAATACACTAATATTTGAGTGTGTAATATAGATTTACAGTGTAATATAATTTTATATAATTAAATAATCACAATTTAATATTAATATAATTTTTAAAATAATTTTATAAAATTTAATTGTTTTATAAGTATTATTATTTTATAACGTCCACCTCACTTATTTTCCTTTTATAAATTGTTGTGTATATACAAATATTGTGGTTGTGGCACAGTACTATAGATAGAGAGATACCAATTTAAATTTTAAGAAATGAAAAAGGAGTGATGGAATCTTTTGCAGTGTGGTTCTAATTGGACCGTGTGAGGTTTGATTGTGTGAAGTGTGGACAAAGACCTAAATTAGTGACTTCTTGAATATGGCAGCAAGGGATGGTGGTGATGGAGTGAAGGCAATCTCTTTCTTTTTATTGTTTCTATGTGGGAGTGGAGGCGAAAATCATTACACTAAATGATTTTGGGTGTGGGGGCATTATTTTAAGTGTAGTAATGGTTATAAAACTCATCATTATACACTTATTTAGTATCTGCACGTAAGGATAGAAATGAATAAGAGATCAGAAGAGATGTATCAATCATTATATACACCCATTTTTTTTTTTTTGTTAATGTAACTTTGAAAAAGGACAAAAAAATTAGTAAGTGGGAAAAAAAGGTAAACATGTACTATCGTCATATATGTACTATTTTTTTTTTTTCAAAATTGATACGAAATAATAACGATAAAAAATAATAATAAATTTTTGTCAGAGAATAATAAATATATATATAATATAAGTATTTTTCGTCTAATATAATTTATTTCATCCTTAAAGATTCAAATCCTATCACTTGAAAAAAACCACTCACCCTGTGACATTATTCTCTCATTTGATATAGTAACTTATGATATATAAGATATAAAAATAAGTATGTTTATATATTTATTTTCTTTTATCTAATTTATTTTTTATTTTATTTTTTTTATAAACCAAAAAAAACATATATTGAAAAAAGGAAGTAACTTAACTGAAAACTCAAAAGTAATTCCCCAACCAGGAACAAGGATTACACAGAATTACAGAAAACGGGTTGTGCTATGGGCCATAATTTGACTTGTGATAAGTAATTATATCTAGGGTAGCAAAACGGGTTGACGTCTGCCGGTTAATTCGTCAATCCGTCTATTTTTTATTTATTTTTTAGTATTTGTGATTTAAGATTAAAAATAAAAATATTTTTATATCCAAATACTAGTTGACACTTAGTGTGAGAAAGAAAAAAAGAAAGAGAAATATATATATATATATATATATATATGATAGGTGATATGACGAGATATAAAGAGAAAAATAGAAAAAAATAAGAGGTGTCGATAGGGTATGGAAATATCAATGCTCTAAAACTAATTTGTAATTTGGTATTGTATTTTAAGATATATGTTTATGAGACTATGAGTTTTTTTTTTATATATATAATTCTTAATTATTTAATTAAGATTTTATATAAAAAAATTATTTAATTAAGAGTGTTAACAGATAATAAACAAACTATCACATATGAATGATAAATTAAATAATAACATTGTAAAAAATCATTTAAAGAAATAAATGAATTAATATTTTTTATTGTAAAAAGAAAAAATTAATTAATTAAAATGAAACAAATACCGAAAAGTCACATAATTCTTTAAAAAAAAAAAATATTCTGTATTTACTATATAATTTGTCTTGTTGTTATAATAATTGAGATTAAAAAAATTATATAGAAATAAATTTTTAATTTAAAAAAAAAATTAAATATTGATGGACCAACTCGTCAATCCACCTGATAGCGAGACAAGTTGGCGTCTACTTAGTAATAAATAAAATATTATTTATTTAGAATTTTATTAATGAAAAATTAAATTTCAACATAAATTAAAACCTAAATATTTAAGATTTCAATAATAAAATTTTAAATATTTATGAAACTCTAAATTCAACTAAATATATTTATGGTTTCATAAATAAAATCCTATTTATTTGAGGTTTGATAAATGAAACCCTAAATTTTTAGAGTATAATAAATGAACCCTTGAATCAAAATCCTAAATAAATATATTTTTATTTATTAAAACAAAAATTGAAACCCCAAATTCAAAAGTATTATTGAAACCCTAAATATTTAGGGCTTCTTAAATAAAACAATAAACTCAAAATCTAAATATTTAGGATTTCATAAATAAAACCTTAAATATTTAAGGTTTTATAAGTGAAACTATAAATAATAAAGTCACATAAATTTTAAATATTTTTGGTGAAATTTAAAGTTTCATAAATGAAATCACAAGTTGAAACCCTAAATCCTAAACCATTAATTAAACCCTAAATTGAAACCTTATATTTTTTAAAGTTTCATAAATAAAACCTAATAATTTAAAATTTCATAAATGAAACTCTAAAATTCACTATAAATATTTAGGGTTTCAGAAATAAAATATTAAATTGAAATCCTATATATTTAAGACTTCATAATTGAAACCTTAAATATTTGGGATTTCGTAACTAAAATCTTATTTATTTAGAATTTCATTAATGAAATTATATATTTCATCATAAATTAAAACTTAAATATTTAAGATTTGATAAATGAAACCATAAATCAAAATCATAAATAAATTTTTTTTTCATTTTTGAAATCCTAAATCTTAAAGCATTAATGAAATCCTAAATTAAAACCATATATAATTAGTGTCTCATAAATAAAATCATAAATTCAAAATATAAATATTTAGGATTTCATAAATAAAACCTTAAATTTCACTATAAATATTTTGAGTTTTATAAGTGAAACATTAAATATTTAGAGTCTCATAAATGAAATCCTAAGTGAAAATCCTAAATATTTAGGGTTTCATAAATAAAACCCTAATTTTGATATACTAAAAATTTAAGTTGATATTTTAAAAAATACTTTTTAAGACTATTATTCTTTTCATATTTTATTTTTTATAATTATCAAGACATTCATCTTGTTTTTTTTATATATTTTAAAATTTTCAAGACATTACTCATATTTTTAAATTTTATTTATATTTCTCTTTTTTTTTCATGTTTTTATTTTTTTATTCAAATTTTAAATAAAATCCCCTTGTTTTTTTTTCATATTTTTCCAAATTTTTATATTTTTTCAAAATTTCAAGGCAAAACTATTGATTTTTCATTTTTTAAAATTTTTTTACATGTTTTTTCAAATTTTGAAGAAATTTCTATTTGTATATATATATTATTATTTTTTTAAAAAATTTTCAATACATTCATTTTGTTTTTCATTTTTAAAAATATCCATTTTTAAAATATTTTCAAGACATTTCTCTTATTTTGGAAATTTTCAAAACAATATTCAAAGCCCATATCCAAATGATAATTAAGATTAAGTGAAAAAATAATTCCTATAATTTTCATCAATGAAAAATAATTTTTCGAAGAGTTGAAATAATTATACTAAAATGACAAAGATTAAGAGAGTGATGTAACAACGTATAGTTATGTATCTAATATTTATATTATATATAAATTTTTTCATCATCTTTTCTTTTCTTGATAAGTCTTTGACTAAAAAATATATATATATCAACTGGTATTTTTTTTTAGTTGTTTTAGTATTTCAACATTCCTTACCAAATGATAATAAGTTAATCAATATTCAAGGAATGCACGTTATTCAACATAAAAATTAATTAATTTTATAAAGTAATAGAAAAAGAAAAAGGTTATAGAAGTTTGGTAAAGTAGCACAAATTAATTTGAATTTCGCTAATAAACTTTTATCTTTCTATCTATATAGTCAATTATCATGGTAAGTGAATGATTAAGAGTGTGTCTATTTTACATTTAGAATGATTTTTTTCTACCATAACATAAAGTTCAACTAAAAAATTATGATCCCTAAAAAAAATACTAAAAAGCTATGATACACTTTGACCTCAACATATATATTGGGATCTTGAGACCAACAAAGGCATAACAGCATATCATGACTTTCGAATCTTTTCTTTATTTATATGATTCTCAATTTTTTTTTCATTTTTATTCAATAAGACTTGTGCTCAATAATTACTACTCTCATTCATCATTGTCAATGAAAAAAAAAAATCTCACTACCCTTGTTAATGTATTTGTTCAAAAAAAAAAATGTTTTTTTCATGCAAATGGAGGAGAGAGAAAATCAAATAACAGAAGTATGATTTGATTGACAAAATATGCAAAGCACATTTCGTTGTGTATCTTTTTGGGACCCCATACATCGTAACAGTCGTATTTTTCCGTTGTAGTATACAATGAAATCATACTTTGGAATTTTGAAAAGGCCATCACATGGGTTTGTGAGAATTAGCAAATTTGAGAGTGAAAAGCAACTCCCATCATGCTATTGCAACTGTAACACTGAGTTGACGTTTGGTTTAAAAAATATTTCCTATTTTTATTTTTTAAAAATAATTTTTATTTGAATATTCTAATTAAATATTAAAAAATTTGTTTATAAAAATGAAAATAAAGACGTGTAAGGATAAAATGTTTATTAAAAAAAATACTGAAAACATCATATCTTTAATTTTAGTGAAAATCACTAAAAATATTTTAAAAAATTAAAATAAACATAATTTTAACTGAGTTTTTTTATTTTCTGAAAATAGAAACTGCGGAATCAAACCTCAACGAACATCCTTAGAATGCATAATTTCTCCATCATCACTCAAGATAAGAGAAAGCGGTGTGATGAGATGATGAAAACGGTTATCAAAAGCAGATACGACAGGAATTGACGGTCATTCCAAGATGGAGAAAACGACGTCGCTGAGCACGTTCGTTGTAATTATGTTCTTTTTTTTTTATTTTAATAATTACAAAATTATGACATTATTTTTATATTTATTTTTATTTCTATTTCTAAAAAGATTTGTAAAAAAATTAAAAAAAATACTGAAATAACTTTAGATAGTTTAATCTTGGTAACTATTCTGTCCTCTGTACAAAAGCTTAAAAAATAGAAAACAAAACAGTATATAAAATTGTAAACATATGTTTATTAGAAAGGATTCAAATTCACAATTTATTATTTTTTCTTTTTTTTTTTCGACCACCGAACTAATCTGTATGTCCACCAATGCACTTTAATTCGTAAATAGAAAAAAATAACAATTAAGAAATTCGTAAACTTTTTTCTAACAATTTTAAGCTGGTTTGAATTATTTACCATCACTTTGATGTAATATTTTTAAAATAATTAAGGATTAATTGATTGATTTACTTACAACTTCGTAAATCTATAATATTGCAAGGACATAAAACATTAAAAAAATACAAGGTTCGTGTGCTTATTTAATAAATAAATAAAAAATCTTTAAAAATAAATTATCTCACTTTAGGCTTTGTCTCTATAGGCCCATCTTATCTTTGAGTTCCTTTGGGGCTAGAAACCTTTTTTTTTTTTTTGCTGGAGATGGGGCTAGTAACTTAACCCTCCCCTAGAAAATTTTTAAGGATAAAAGTATAAAAAAATTCTAATTTACAAAGACTAAATAGATATTTAAATCAAAATTTTATTATATTTTTTTAACTCAACAATCAACCAAAGGGATGTATATAATTTTAAGCAATGTAAATTTGCCCTAATTTACTTAATTAATTAGGCTTTCTAATGCTTAAGATAAAAGTTGCACAAATCAAAATTTTACAAAATGAAATTTTAAAAACTGTTTTCATAAAGAAAACATAAAAAAAAATCTTATAAAAAGTCAGTTTAATTTTTTTAACTTCTAAATTTTCCTTTTCTCTCTTTATTGCAGAATCTAAAATCTAAAAAGGTAATATTTTAGAATTTTTATTTTAAAATTAAAGAATGGGTAAAATATGATTTGAGTTTTTGGAAAATATGAAAAATATTTAATTAATTTTCATAAGATTTTTTGTATTATTCCATTTTCATAAGATTTTTCGTATTATTATTGTCCTTATAAAAATAAAACAATTTCTGTAGGTTCTCGTTATAATTTTATTATTATTATTATTATTATTTTATTTTTATTTTTTTTGGGAATGTCCTAGTTATAACTTTGTTAATCGTAAATTTGACATTTTGATCGACAACCTTCCACAAGACCTTCATTACAACTATCTAAGCATATATAGAATAATTTAAACTTATTTTTACTCCCATGTCTGGGCTAATTAAATGGATTTTGCATATACTATATTAATTTGTTTGCTCTTTTAAGTTTAGTGGTGAAACTTCCAGTTGTAAGTACTCTTAAACAAACTTACTACCAAAACCAGTAAAAATATGTTTAATTTTTATAAAGACGAAATTAATAAAAAAATTAAATAGAAAAAATTAATGCAAAAAATTAAATAGGCAAAATTAATATTTTTCATATTTTTTAGTTATTCCAAACATATTTTACCCTTAAAAAATCATCATACAACATAACTTTTAACTTCAATTTGAAATTATCTTTTTAAGATTTAAGAAAGTTAGACCAAATAATTACTTTGGTCTCTCATCAAGATTATAAGTACATGCATATTCATATTGTTTTTTTTTTTTTTTTTAAATAATAGAGCCAAACTAACAGCAACAGAAGGAAAACAAGAGTGAGACACCTCATTTATTTCGCAAACACTTCTTTAACTTCACTCATTCCATATGTTAAGTTTACAGTAGATTGATTACAAGAAACAACACTTATATAACCTATATATATGTTAACTTCCCGGATACAAGGCACACTCATTGATTTCAGTTACACAAAACATGTACTACTACTATATAGTAATTTAAGCAACATATATAAAGGACAAGATAATAAAAAAAACACCAAAATATCTTCCATATAATTAATTAAGAGGATGAACTATTAAGAGATTCATTCATTTGTTATTCTTAGGTGGATGATGCACTGGTCGACGATAATCAGCAGTAAAAGCCACTTCATCAGACAAATAGCTTCTTCTTGCATTTCTTTTGGCTTCTACATTGGGAGCAAATAATTTACTTCTTGCTTTGTTCAAGCTACCTAATTCTTCATCAATTGCATCCATGCTTTTCATCACCGTAGTAGTAGAACTCTTTGTAACACTAGTTGATATAGTTTCCTGTTCAAGAAATTCACAATACAGTAGAAAGATTATCAAGCTTATATTAATTCTTATAGACGGAAAGTTATCCTTTATATTTTAGGGCATCTTTAGATAAATAATTTTACTAAAGAAAAAAAATATTTTTAGTTCATGTACTTTTGATCAAATCTGACCTGGTCAAGATCTCTATACTTTCATATGGATAAATTTTCTTCAAACTTTGAAAAAGTACATGTGTATTTAGTTTATCATCTCTAGGAATTCATGTTTTCTAAAGCTAAGAGGAACTAATCAATATGTTCCTCAACTATGAGTAACAAATTCATCAATATGAAAGTACACAAACTTTGACAATATTTGACTGAAAACATTTTTCTTTCTTTCATTAAATACGTATGCAGTATATAAACTCCATTTTGTAAATGAGAATTCATTCATAAAATCAGCTGTGAAATCTTACTAAAATTAGTTAAAAGAACTTACATATATAAAGCACAGTCTATTTTCATAACTTCAAATAATTTCTTTCAAACATTCCCGGATCAATAATAGTATATCATATCATCAGTTATTTAAAATGTATATACATTGGCTTACCTTTATATCCGGAAGATCATTAACTGCAGCACCTGCATTTTACAACTTTTTGTGGTCAATATTTTTTGGCCTACAACGTTAATTTGATTACATCTACAAAAAGGAAGTATGATACAATACACAAAAACATATATACTACACCAAAAGAAAATTAAGGAAATAGTTACGGATTCACAAAAAAAAAAAAACCTTTAGGGTTCAACTGAGCAGTGGATAGCCATGCAGCACAAAGAAATACAAGCACAACACAAGAAGTGTTCTTCATTAGCACCATGACCGAGTACTCTTCCTTTCTGAAGGTATATGTTTTCCTAAAAAACTCAAAATTGTGTAAAAGGGAAATCACTTCAAAAGGGTAACCTTTCATTTATATAGCAAGTTCTCTGATGAGAAAAACCCTAGTCAAAATTAATTAACCAAGTAATCATTCCAAGGAATTAAGCCCATGTGATCAAATTTAAAGTATTCATTCATACCTATCAAATCCAAGGATGGTAGCTTTACGTTTATAGAAGCTATCGTTCCAACAGCTAGTAGTCCTTCTTGAATAATGTTCAACCAGAAGCTTTAATATATAGTATTTCAAATGCTTGGGAATTAAACATATTTCTCAATCCCGATACTTGCAACTTTATTGAATCCCTAATTCTAACATGGCTAAAATGTATTTCTTTTTAGTCTTTATAAATAAATATGTCCTTTTGTTTGTCTAGCAAAAACTCTTTCATTGATTTTGATTCTCACAATTTTTTTTTTAATGAGTCAGGGGCTATGAGTGACTCCAAACTCATTGAATTAAATATTAAACTCGCTCGTGATGTGTAATGGTAGTTAATTCAAGAAAAAATTATGTATAAAAGAAATCAATTATAAATTATACAATTAAATAGATCATTTCTCACATAATATCTTACATCATTGCATGCCTGCGCTATGGGTTTGATTCTCACAATTCTAAAATTTAAGAAAATCATTTTTGCCATTATTTAATATTGACGTGATATGTATCGATCTAATTATAATATTATCTCATATGTTAATTAAAACATTTTTTAAGTAATAGGATTAATTAGTTGCAGTACTGCATCATGACACGTTATTACTAAGTAGCAATAAGGAAAAAAAAATTAAAATAAAAAGAAATAAAACATATTTATAAAAAGTAAAAAGCCCCATTTAAGTATAGTGTAGGATTTATAAATATCTCACCATAAAAATAATGTAAAGAAGCTTTGAAATTTTCAAAGTGAATCTGTGGTCCAAAGAATGTATGAGAGTTTCAGAGAGGCTAAAACACTATTCTTGGGATAGGAGAGAGAGATCACAAAGGTTGACAACAAAAGATAGTTACTCGTGATAACGTGGAATTGAAGCTATTTGTGTTTTGCGTTTGTCTACCACCATGCAATCAACGAGAACAAAAGCTGTGCGCTTTTAATTTGCCGAGGCAGGTACAGTACGTAAAACAATGTGATCGACGAGTATTATAATTAGGATACTAGATTTCCCATATAAAAGAACATGCATGCATCGTTTTGCAGTTCAAGGTCTACAACTTTTGTCACACAATACAAGTTACTAAGAACTACTAACTACCCATGTTTGATGTTTCATAACAAAAAAAAAAAAGAAATGGGAGCAAAAGAAGTAATAAATTAAGCGGGAGGTTAGTCTACTGGTTAGACAATTACATCTTGCATTCATGTATAGGGATGATTTATTGAGTGAAAATTTTTATTGTATGCGAAAATTTTTTAGACCAACAATAAAAAAGGAAAGTCTTATTCCACTTGCTTTCTCGCTTGACTTGAAAACTAGAAAAACTAACTAGGCAGCTATCGGAAAGAAAACGAACAAGGAGTTTACTACGCAGGCTTTTTAGAGAGAGAGTCAGGGGGGTTTGCTTGCTGGCTCTCAGGGCTTATAGTCGGTTCTAATCTAAGTCCCTTTCATTAGCTACGCTCAGGTTTCACCAACTTCGCGTCGGGTTCACTTCAGTGAAATCTTGCAACGTGAGTAAGATTAATTTTTGGCCAGTATGTTGGTTAGAAGATACTCCTGCTAGGAAATAATTTAAAAAAAAAATCTATTTCTTTAACTTCAAAAATTTATTCCAAGAATTACAACTTTAGTTGCTTAATTTTAACTATTTAATAACTAAGAATCAAAGACAAAAAAATGAGTGTTTTCTTAAAAAAAAAAATGTTATTTTGATTAGATAATAAAAGTATTTACAAATCTAGATAACACTAATCTCTCAAGCACCTCTTAAAGTGACATACTAGGAGACACAAATCAAACAAACATCTCATGCACATGTTGATTTGGCATTATAAGAGACGTTAGTCAATCAAGCGTCTCCCACGGAAATATTCCTCTCATTGATTTGGAGAAAGGTCCAAAAACAATAACCTAGACAAAAAACAACTCAAATTAGGTATTTTGTGCATTTTTTTAAACACGTAAATGAGTCCTCTCTTTTTTAATTGAACTTATGAAATATTCATCAAAGTGTGCACCTTTGTATTTTTTGTTTATAAATTTGAAAAAAAAAATTGAAAAAAAAAAACAATAACTCATCCCAAAAATAACTTAATTGGGTACTTTGTGCATTTTTTTAAACATATAACTGGGTCATTTTTTTAATTGAATTTACAATGAAATATATTTTGAGACAACATTTCAAGGACTCTTAGAAATGGCGTTGTGAAGCTAGTGGATATTACTTGACAAAATTTACTTATGCTGCATTATATGATCTTTATGATCATAGCTTGAACATTGACATCTTGTCGAGATCATGGAAGTTGAAGACACCTTCAAAGTGTAACCTTTTGCTTTGGAGGGTATTCCGAAATCGTTTACCCACTAGTGACAATTTGAGGAGTAGAAACATTTGTTTTGAAGATGAAAATTTTAACTGCATATTTTGTATGGATAAACCCAAAACTGTGGTGCATTGTCTTTTTTGGTGCTCGGTCATCATAGAGGTGTGAAACACTTGTTACGATTGGATACAATTATCTATTGCTCTCCCTTGTGTGGTTGTTAATCATTTTTACCAACACATACTTGTGAGAGCTAATGAAACTAAACAAACGAGATGGAAGATGGTATGGTGATGGGAAAATCACATGCTTGGTTCAATTTGAATCTTCTAGGTTGGAATTTGTGCACAAAAAGGAAACTCAGAACGTGTTTTAATTTTAGATCGTATCTCAGTCTAGAGAACTTGGATTGAAACGATTCTAAATTGAAAAAAAAGATGACTCTCTGAACTGCAATTTAGAGTCAAGAAACACCAAAAATGGATAAGTAAATCGTGCAGAATGAACCTAAGAAAATCGGGTTGAAGACACAATTTGAAGACGCAGAAAGAACAAGGCAAAAGAATTATGAAAGAACGAAAATCAGAATAGGCACCACAAACAAAGACGTTTGATAAGCTTAAAGGATCGCCACAAGAATTGAATGAATTCCTGATAAGTTCAATTGGTTCAAGGAAGAATCCTAGCAGAGACAATTCTCACACTTTTGACAAAACAACAACATTCTGCATTTTGATTTAGTTCCAAATGATTTATATAAATTAGTTCTCAACAAAATAAGAGAAATGTAAAATCTCAACATTACAAACATAACTAATATGTCTTAATGGTTAAGTGAGGCATAGTTTAGTTTGAGGTCAAGGACTCAAATCTCGCTGCAAACTTGCTTTTGTCATGGGCCCTCCTATGCCTTGTATTGGGTCTTGGGCTTCCATCTGGTCATGGGCCTGGGTCTAGTGGTTGTCATGGGCTTAGGCTTTGATGTCCACATTATTCTCTCCTTATTGAAAAGCATTTGCCCTCAAATCTTTGAAGTCATCACCTACATCGAAAAGAGTGAGATCAGCCACATTAAAAGTAGCACTTACCCCATACTCTCCTAGCAAATCAATTTTGTAAGCGTTATCATTGATCCTAGCCAGTACATGAAAAGGACCATCTCTTCTTGGCATGAGCTTTGACTTCCTTTGGAAAGGAAATCGCTCTTTTCGGAAATGTACCCAAACCCAATTACCTGGTTCAAATGTTACCTTTTTTGCATACCCTTCCATTTTCTTCTCAATTTGGGACTTGACTTTCTTATGCATCTTCTTGACATATTCTGCTTTAACCTGCCTAGACTTATCTTTAAATTGTGAAATGTTAGGTAAAGGCAACAAATCCAAAGGAGTCAAAGGATTAAAACCATAAACAATTTCAAAAGGTGACAATTGAGTAGTATTATGCACAATCCTATTATAAGCAAATTCAACATGTGGTAAACACTCTTCCCAAGTCTTAATATTTTTTTTAATAATAGCCCTAAGAAAAGTAGAAAGAGTTCTATTGATCACCTCAGTTTGCCCATCAGTTTGAGGATGACATGTAGTTGAAAAAAACAGTTTAGTACCTATTTTCCCCCACAAAGTCCTTCAAAAATGGCTAAGAAATTTAGAGTCATGGTCACTTACAATACTCTAAGGTAACCCATGCAATCTTATTACTTCCTTGAAAAATAAATCAGCAACATGGCAAGCATCATCTACCTTCTTGTAGGGTATAAAATGAGTCATCTTAGAAAACCTATCAACCACCACAAAAATTGAATCATTTCCTCCCTTGGACAAAGGCAAACCTAAAACAAACTCCATAGAGATGTTAATCCAAGGATGTTCAGGAACAGGTAATGAAGTATACAAACCATGTGGCTTGACTTTAGATTTAGCCTTTTTGCAAACAAGACACTTATCACACAATGAATGCATATTAGATTTCATGTGAGGCCAGTAAAAATGTTTATGCAAGATATCATATGTCTTTTGCACTCTAAAGTGCCCCATTAACCCCCATTCATGAGCCTCTTTAACAAGAATTTCCCTAATTGAACTCTTAGGAACACAAAGTCTCTTGTCCTTAACCAAATAACCATCATGTTTAAAATATCCATAAGATGTAGTATGAGAACATGTTTGGTAAATATGTGAAAAATCAACATCATGTTCATATAATTCCTTAATGCACTCAAAACCAAGAAACTTAGCTTCAAGAGTAGATAGTAAAGCATACCTGCGCAACAAAGCATTAGCAACCACATTGGACTTACCTCTCTTATGCTTGATCACATATGAAAATTGCTCAAGAAATTCCACCCACTTGGCATGTCTCTTGTTCAACTTACCCTGCCCTTTCAAATACTTTAAAGATTCATGGTTACTATGAATTACAAATTCTTTAAGCAAAAGATAATGTTACCATGTTTGCAATGCTCTAACTAATGTATACAACTTCTTGTCATATGTGGGGTAGTTAAAGGCAGCCCCATTTAGTTTCTTACTAAAATAAGCAATTGGGTGCCCCTCTTGCATTAAGACAGCCCCTATTCCCACCTTAGATGCATCGCATTCAAGTTTAAAGGATTTAGCAAAGTTAGGCAAAGCAAGTATGGGTGCATGTGTTAATTTCTCTTTCAGGACAGCAAATGCTTTCTTTTGTTTCTCTCCTCATTTAAATGCCACATATTTCTTAACTAGCTCATTAAGAGGTGTAGCAATAGTACTAAAGTCCTTCACAAACCTCCTATAGAAATTAGCTAAGCCATGGAAACTTCTCACTTCACTCACATTCTTAGGAATTGGCCACTCTTGGATTGCTTTTATTTTCTCTTTATCTACATGCACTCCACTAGAGTTAACCACAAATCCTAAGAACACAACATGATCTTTACAAAACGTGCACTTTTCCAAATTAGCATACAACCTTTGTTTTCAAAGCACATGCAAAATAGATTTCGAATGTTGCAAATGCTTATCCAAATTTTTGCTATATACAAGAATGTCATCAAAGTATACAACCACAAATTTTCCTAAGAACTCTCTCAGAACATGATTCATTAATCTCATGAAAGTACTAGGGGCATTTGTCAAACCAAATGGCATTACCTTCCACTCATATAAGCCATACTTGGTTTTAAAAGCTATTTTCCATTCATCACCTTCTCTAATCCTAATCTGATTATATCCACTTTTCAAATCTATCTTAGAGAAGTAACATGATCCATACAATTCATCAAGAAGATCATCTAACTTGAGAATGGGATGCTTGTAGTTAATGATGATGTTGTTGACAGCTCTACAATCTGAGCACATCCTCTGGCTTCCATCCTTCTTTGGCACCAATATGACGGGAACAACACATGGGCTCAAGCTTTCCTTTACCCACCCTTTAATCATTAAATTAGTGACTTGCTTTTGAATCTTTTGGGTTTTTTGAGGATTACTCCTGTATGCTGGCCTGTTACGCAACACAGCTCCTGGAACCAAATCAATTTGGTGTTCAATGCCTCTTAATGGTGGGAGTCCTTGTAGTATCTCTTTTGGAAACACATCTTGAAATTCCTGCAAAATAGATTTAACTCCACTAGGAAGTTCAAGATTTGAATAAGGGCAACAATCTCCTTATTATAAAGTATATACATAGACTCCTTTGCCATTAAAACTCTCCTCACCTCTCCACTTTTCACAAATAATCCATTCTTTCTCACTTTCTTTTCTCCATTTTTTCTTTTTTCTTTTTTCTCTTTTTCTTTATCTTGTGGGTCTCTCTCTCTCTCTCTTTTTTTTTTTTTTTTTTCTCTTCTCTTTTTCATTTTCTTTTCTCTTTTGCTCTCTTTTCTCTCTCATGATACTCTGATTATCACAAACCTCTTTTGGAGATAATGAAACCAAGGTAACCTTGCGATTTTCATGATAAAAAAATATATTTATTTTTGTGACCATCATGGTGAACTTTCCTATCAAACTGCCATGGTCTCCTAAGAAGCATATGGCTAGCTTCCATAGGAACTACATCACACAAAATTTTGTCTTTATACTTCCCAATAAAAAACTAAATCTCCACTTGCTTATCCACCCTTAATTCACCTTCTTCACTAAGCCATTGTAGCTTATAAGGTCTAGGATAGGGTTTAGTCTTTAAGTTCATCTTTTTCACCAACCTAGCACTAGCCACATTTGTGCAACTCCCTCCATCTATGATCAAAGAGCACACCCTCCTTTGGATAAGACACCTAATATGGAATATGTTTTCTCTTTGGCTTTCCTCACTCTCCTTGGCTATCCCTCCTAACATCCTTCTCATAATGAACAAGTCTCTTTCAAGAATCTCCCCCTCTTCTACACTTTCTTCTTCACTTGATGACTCATAATGAGAACTTTCACTTGTGATTTCCCCATCATCTTTCAATATCATAACTTTCTTAGTAATACACTTAGAAGCTGTGTTCTCTAGCCAAACACTTAAAGCACTTTATGTTTCTAAATCGAGAGTTGTTAGCCACTTCTTTGCCTCGATTTTAGGTGAGCTGTGGTGTAGTCCTTGGGGTCCTATTAGATGAAGTTCCATATATCTTAAACTCCTCCTTCCACCTAGAGTTATCAAAATTAGATGAACTCTTCCTCACACTTTTTCTCTTTAATTGCTGCTCCACTTTCATAGCATGATGGACTATATCTTCTATCTCCACATAATTTTGTAGTTCCACTACATCCCTTATATCTCCATTCAGCCCACTAAGAAACCTTGCCATGGTTGCCTCCTTATCCTCCTTAACATTGGCTTGAATCAGGGCTATTTCAAGGTCTTTGTAGAACTCATCTACACTCTTACTCCCTTGGGTCATTCTTTGGAACTTATTGAGAAGCTCTCTATGGTAGTAAGATGGAACATACCTCCTTCTCAACACTCTTTTCAACTCCTCCCAAGTCTCCAACATAGGCTCTCCATACCTCCTTCTCTCCTTTTGGAATTGATCCCACCAAACTAAGGCATAGTTAGTGAATTCCAAGGTAGTTAGCTTGATCTTCCTTTTTTTAGTTAGGGTGTGACAAGAGAAAATTTGTTCTACCTTCAACTCCCACTCAATATAGGCTTCAGGATCACTTTTACCCCTAAATGGTGGAATGGTAACTCATCCTCCCTCATCTTGGTTTCCTCTTGGTTCTTCTTCATTTCCTCTCCTTCTTCTCCCTTCATGCCTCTCATGTCTACCCCTATCTCCATGTTGGTCATTCTCCCTATTCAGATTTTGGTTTTTTAAACTTTCAAGCCTTTCATAAATCCCTCTGTATGCTCCCTCAAAACTTGGTTCATCCTTTAAGTTAAGGCATCTAACAACATCCTATGATCTCTAATGGGGGATGGAGGCCCCTTTCTCTTAGCCATGGATAGAATTTGAAGTAAAGAAGACCTCACCAAAGTGTTTCACACAATTAAGCTTTTCAACAAATGTACTCTCTAGCCTTTTTTTTCACTCATTCTTTAAGTTAAGGTTCTTACAAGAATCAATAATCTATGATCAATAATCACTTTCAAGGGTAGCAATCACAAAGCTTGACATAGAATTTTGAACACCAACAAAAGGGAAGTAGCAAAGAACAATTTCACTACCAACAAACAAGAACAGATTCTATGAAAAACAAGGTTTAGAGAAGACACTTGACCCTTAGGAATTTTATCAAACAAGTGGGGTGCAAGGAGATTTAATGACTACAGTTGTTGTACTTTTTTTTTTTTTTTGCTCTATTTTTTTAAACTTGTTTTTTTGCTACTGAATTCAATAAACAACAATCACAAGTTATGCTTTTTTTTTTAACACAAAATGCTTATAATAATGAAATTTGTAACCTTGCAATGAAACTTTTAAGTTGTAGCAACTAAGTCACTAAACTAACATTCCCCACAAGACAAGCTCATGTTTAACACTTAATAGTGATAAACACCAAGAATAAATATGTAGCAAAGTATAAATAGAACAAGAAATTGAAGACAGCAAACAACCAAATTGCACAATCCAAATTTAGCAAACAGAATTTAGGGGTTTAAGGTTACCAATGGTGTGACCAGAATTGATGAAGAGAATGGAGAAAAGGTAACTCAATTCTAAACCTAAAACTAAGCTCTGATGCCAAATGATGGGAAAATTACATGCTTGGTTCAATTTGGGATCTTCTAGGTTGGAATTCGCGCACCAAAAAGGAAACCCAGAACGCGTTTTAATTTTGGATCGTATCTCAGTTTACAGAACTCGGATTGAAACAATTCCAAATCGAGAAAAAAAATGATATTTTGAACTGCAATTTAGGGTCAAGAAACACTGAAAATGGATAAGTAAATCGTGTAGAATGAACCTGAGAAAATTGAGTTGAAGACACAATTCAAAGATGCGAAAAGAACAAGGCAAAAGAATTGTGAAAGAACGAAAATCTGAATAGGCGCCACAAACAAGAGAATCACCACAAGAATTAAGTGAATTCTTGATAAGATCAGTTGGTTCATGGAAGAACCCTAACAAAGACAAATCTCACACTTTTGACAAAACAACAACATTCTGCATTTTCATTCAGTTTTAAATTATTTATACAAATTAGTTCTCAACAAAATAAGAGAAATGTAAAATCCCAACACTATAAACATAATTAATATGTCTTAGTGGTTAAGCGAGGCATAGTTTAGTTTGAGGTTAAGAGCTTAAAACTCGTTGCAAGCACTTTATTATTATTATTTTTTAATTAAACAACTAAATCTGTAATTGGGCCTTTATTCCAAGCAATCAACACACAAGACTAACAACTCTCTTTTGTGAGCCTCCAAGTGTTGGACCTTTTTAGCTCTTGTCATGGGCCCTCCTATGTCTTGTATTAGGTCTTGGGCTTCCATTTGGTCATGGGCCTGGGTCTGGTGGTTGTCATGGGCTTAGGCTTTAATGTCCATATCCTATGGTGTGTAGTTGTATGGATGGTGTGGAAAAGTTGGTGCATGATATATTATTTTCCCTCATGGGGCCTATAACCTGTGCTGTTTGCAACAAACCTTCTGGTTTAGTTTGGGGTGGGTCTTTTTAATTTCATTTATTGTATGATTTGACATTTCTGGTGCCTTAACTCTATTTGTTATGTTCATATATATATATATATATATATATATATATATATATAATCTTGTGTTTAGCTAAGGAAAAAAAAAAACAATGAAATATTTATCAAAGTGTGCACCTTTGTATTATTATTTCATTTTTGTTTATAAATTAGAAAAAAAAATAATGAGAGATGTTTGACTGACTAGCACCTTCTATAGAGTCAGATCAGCATGGTCAGTGTAGATAGTGCTTGATCAGTGCCACGTCAACCTAAGAGGCCTTTGACAGACCAATACTACCCCTATCCTTGATAATATCTAACCAAAATTATGTTTTGATTGTTTTCTTTTAAGAAAACAGTAAAACACCCATTTTAATCTTTTTGTCTAACTAAGATTATCAAAATTCACCGGGCATGATTTTTTTTTTTTTAAGTTCGAACACATTAGTGAAGATTAACACTTTAACGGTACCTGAGATTTTTCACTATGTCAAGTTTTCAACACTTAAAGAAACCTATCTTGACAAATGACAACCCTATTGTGTACAATATTACGACCCTTGGTACAAAAGGAAAACTCAAAAGTTGTGGTTAACTCTCTATAGTGAATATAAAGCACAACTTGAAGCTCTAACACTTTCTTTCTCAACCAAAAATTTCAACAATGATCCACGTCTAATTCTTTCTTTTATAATTTTCTTGATTCTATTTTGTTCAATTAATGGAAAACTTTAATTGTATAAAAACTGGAAAATTTTATTCAGATTAATTTTGTATCTTAAAATATATAAATTAATTAATATAAAAAAATTAAAATTAATTTAATTGGATTAAAATTATCTTGGAATTCAAAATATCTTTGTTAAAACTCGAGTCTTATTTGTGTGAGACTTGAGTCTTGCACGTAGGACACGCATCTTTCACATGAGACCTGAGGTTTTGCAAGTTTATTTTATTTTTTGTGAAACTCAAGCCTAATTAGTGAGACTCAAGTTTTTTAATATTTTAAGTCCAAAACAATGTTTTTCATGTTCTAAGCTTTTTAAATTAAACTGGTTCAATTAATTTCAATTTTAGAAAACCAACTTTAGTATTAATTACCTAATGGATCATTAATGGGAGCTAGACCTGGTTAGAAATCAAAGTGTTTACATAAAATACCCAAGCCTTGGTCTTCCTTCCTTCTTTTTGGCTAAGTCTTCAGTATTTTTTTCTTCTTCTCTTTGGCTTTTCCCTATGTTTTCTATGAGAGAGTAAGCATTACAAAATGGGTTGGACCTTTTAAGCCAACCTATTTTGGCCTTTAATTTGTTTTAGCATGATGGGTTGAGATTTTAGTCTAAAATTATATACATACATTTTTTCTCATTTATCATAAATAAAAAATAAAAAATTGTGATTAAATAAAAAACTTGGTAGTAATTCTTTTCTTATTTATTCTTCTTGAATCCTTTTATTCTAATTCTTCATTTGATACTTAGTCATTTTTCTTCACTAACTTTGACATCCTGGCTCCAAACTTGAACTCAAATTGGTCTATATCTTCAAAATCTTTTTCACTTGAACATGAACTTAGATAAACTTCAAATAATTTACATAGCTTTTCCAAAAATAGAAAATTAATCTGACCAACTTTGCAACAATGTTTCCAATACTTAAAAAAACACATCATGGACCAGTGAAAAAACAGAAGAGAATTGGCCAACCGCTGTAAGGATGGTCGATTATACTTAATTAATTAAATTCTACTGATTCAATTTCTCTTTAAACTCTCATTCACCAGCTTTTTTTCCCTATTAATTTATACTTACTTTAAGCTTAACTCGAGTGCATATATGGCCACAGATCTAACAAGATTGTGTGAATCTTTGACTTGGTTAAAATATTAAAGCTCACTAATTTCCTTTAGCCTATATCTTAAGTGGGTTTATTATGTTCGAGCTTAATCATGATTAGCGATATACAGAAGGTTATATGTTGAGTTGATTGAAATTGCTCTTATATCCCCATTTGTGAAATATATTTAAATTGTAGTTAGAAAATGAACATCATATATGCTGTATAAAATTCTTGTTATGGCGGCCAATATATATATATATGAATCTATTATAGACTATTCCATGAGTCCATGACCAAATTTGTTGTGAATTAAACAAGTTAGGAGATCATTCTTATATTTTAATCTATAAGAAATACAGGTTTAATTGGTAGAGGACAGTTTTTCTATGATAAAATCACAACATAAAATTGCAGGCATTTAAAGTTTTAATTTGATTTTTTTAATCCTTCAAAAAAATTGATTTTTTTAAAAATAATTTAATTGTGTGAAGAATGTTTAATTTGCTGATTTGAAAATATTTAAAATTTAATGTTATTTGAAGAATTGTTTTAGTTAATGAAAAAAAAAAGTATAGATCTCATTTGAGTGAATCACTTAAAGAAACATATATAAATTTGATATTAAAAAAAAAAAAAGACATATATATTAAAAAATGCATGTCTGACTGTTTGAGAATAAGAACAAATTAATTAGAACTTAAACTTATAGCATAGAAACAAATTAATGGACCTCACATGAATAATAAAATGTAAACAAGTACTATCTTGCAAAATATTTTTTTCTTCCTTTTTGGTTTAATTTGCTTAAGTTGTTGATAGATATTTCATACTTGATTAAAGGACATAGAAAATAGGATATAGAACATTTCATTTTCAAACATTACACATATATATCGATCATGGTTAGCTTTGTTTTTCTGTCCGTAAAAATGGAAAAAGAACAAATTCATGTCATGTGTATACGTAATACGTGGCATGGAGAAGCATGCAAAGTCCGAGTTTAGATATGTAACGGGTAGAAACTTAAGAAAGCAAGCAAATTAGTTGTTTAGCTGACATTATATTACAAGATTAATTCAATAATATTATTACTTTTGCACTGTCAATGGTGACATGATCATCAATATATAACGTTCTACATAGGCTATGTTATGTAGGTTGAACCTGCTTCCTAATTTTTTTATATGGTCGAGATTGAGAAGCTGGTCTACCCGACAGTGAAATTGAGTTGAACAAGCAATTCATCATCACCTTTGAACGCAACTCAATATATAATCGTATAATTAGAGGGGTTTGCATAACATTAATTATATTAGACACTCTATGCTCACTTGTGGAACGATAATTTATTTTTTATTCAATTTCTGTCGTAGGTAAAAACTCTATCGGTCAACAATAATTATAGAATCATGAGTGAAATTAGTCTTTTACCAGTTGATAAAAGATAATGTGATACCAAAAAAAAAAATTAAAAAAAACAAATTTTTTTTTTTTTATATATATATAATCTTACTTTTTTCCTTTCATTCTGCGCAGACATTGGACTAGAGTTGTTTATACATGCGACTTATGCAAGCAAAGCAAACAGCCTAACACGTTAGTATTATAATGTTTCATGGGTAAAGTAATTGTATTTTTACGAGAATTTATACAGTTGTTAATTACGACCAACATAAGGGTATTAGGTGATGACAAACAAACTTTCTTTTAGAACTTCGTTTGTGTATATATAATGCATGTAAAATATTTATCGAAGTCTATCAGTGATTTGTTATCGTATCATTTTATGGTACATTTGTTGGATATATATATATATATATATATATATATATATATATATAGTAAACTTCTCATTAAACAATTATAAGAGAAAATTTACAAAAATACATTTTATCTACTACTCCCCATTCCCTCTTTCTCTCTCTATATAAATATATACATACATACGCACATTTTATCCATTAAAGTATTAACTACAACACAATTGATCCATTATAATGGTCTATAATTATATCTGCCTATATTTATGTATGTGCTGTAATATTTTTAAATAACATAAATAAGTTGTTAAACATAAGAAGATGGTAATTCTCATTTCTTTAATGATTATTGCATCTGGTCAAAGAAGTTAATCAAATATTTTTTATTTACAATACTATAAATCGGATAAATTATTACATAATTCAATATCACCGCCTAAGTTGTTGTCTCGATCGACCAATATGCATGGATCAATGCAAATATTTTTAGTTTACACTACTATACGAAAAAAAAAAAACACTTTAACATTGGTTCCGAAAGCATTTCTACGTTGGTTTTTTTTAACTAATTAATGTAGATGTTGGATTCGTAGAAAGTGGGACTTTTTTTTTCATTGTTTTTTAACCCGACGTAGAAAACTATTTTCACATCGCTAATGGGCCTAACCAATGTAGAAACGGGTTAGTTTTCACATACATATAATTTGAACGACCGATGCAGAATGCTATCACTTTCTACATCGGTGAAAATTAAAGTCAGAACTGATTTTAAAAGTTCAATACAATGTTTTATATATACATCCCAGACCTGTCAATACAATTCAAAGTTCAAACATACTTAAAATTTACATACATAGCAAACTTTTTCCACGCGGATTCTTATATATGTAAATTATCATCGCAATTAATATGCATGGTTTGCATACCAATACAATAAAAAACACACGCTGTCATTCATTTTCATAGGAATAAACGATAAAGTCAGGTCTTCCTATATGAATACAAGACAAATTACAACGAAAAAACGACGAAGGAATGCATTAAAGAAACCCATTAATGGCTATGAAAGGAAAGTGAGTTTTAGAGAGGGTAAGAAATTTAGAGAGTTTGCCACACCAACTTTTCGTCTAACTAGATCCACTTATGGTTATAATTAATCCCTCTTTTTCTTTTCATATTGCAAAATCATCATCAAGATTTCCATACGTGACATCAATTGGTTCATTTCGTTGTTGTGTGATTTGATAACCAACATCTAACATAGGTTGAAAATAGAACCAAGTCATGAGGGTAATAATATACCTATGTATTTTCTCTCAGCCTTATCTTTTCGACTTTGACACAAGTTTATATTCTTGGTCTTTAATCAAAGTCTTCAAGTTATAATTACAAGATAACTAACCAACAGTATTCGTAGTATGTAAAGTTTGTTTAGATAAAATTCTTCAGAGATATCTATAAGAGAAAAAAATAAAAAGAAAAAGGAAATAAGTTTTTTGATAAAACTAAAATTAGCATATTGATCAATAAATTAAAAATAAACTTTTGTAGGAGTAAATTTAAAAGAGTTTTTATAAATTACTTAATATACAAGGGTTTTTTTTTTATCCTTAGAAATTGAACTAAACCCTTGGTAGTTAATATAAAAGTTAGTTTTAACTTATGAAAAAAAATTGAAGTTTATTCAACATATCCGTAATTGTGAATTCATTGCCATGTTTAAGTTTTGTAAAAAAAAAAGTTTTGTAAAAATATTGCAGATAAATGTGATGCAGTTGCATAATTCCAATTATGAAATAGTGGCAAAGATTATTATGGCCTCAGTTTTGTTTAATGGATGGTTTTTTAAAACTTTGTATTAGTGATGATTAATTAAAATCCTTAGGGATTCAAACTCAACATAATTACAAGTTGGTGTAAAAATCCAAGCTTACTTCTACTTTTCTACATTAACCAACCACTAAATATGGTTGACTAAGGTTTTATGTCCTTTTGCATAAGAAAATGTACGCTTCTTCTTCTAGGTAACACGTGATGAGTTGTTTCAAAACTAGTATTAATTAAACCTCGTTGTGGACCATATATTCGCCTTATAAATAGATAGTTTTCATCTTAGGTTGCATGTGTAGGAAGCATCCCTCCCCATTTCCCACATTTGAAAATTGAAGGATTAAGAGAGATTCAACTTTTATATTGAAAGAGAGGTTAAATTCAGAAGAAAGACACAATTATTATATTACTAGGATACCATAAAACAATTAATAGATCATAGATATGGTAAGATCTCCATGTTGTGATGAAATTGGGTTGAAGAAAGGCCCTTGGACACCTGAAGAAGATCAGAAACTTATTAACCACATTCAACAATATGGTCATGCAAGCTGGAGAGCTCTTCCAAAACTTGCAGGTACTGTATCGCTATTTAGATATTTATATATTATATAGAGTCTCTTTTAATACAAATTAAAAGTGTAGTTTAGAAGTTTTTCTACCTAAATTATAAAGTATTTTTCAGTAAAAATACTATCAAAAACACATATAATCTTGTATTCAAACACGTTCATTATATCAAACAAACTCATAATTAATTAGTTTCTTCTCTTAGTCTTAGATCACTCTAATCCCTTAAGGTGTGTTTGATTTTTCATTAAAAAACACTAAACGAATATTTCATTTCATTGAGACAATACACTTATGGATAGGTGGAACGCGCATTATATTAAAACACGATAACAGTAACCAATCACACACTTAACTTCATGTAACTAATGAGGTTGATTGATCATTTGTATTTGGTAACAGGACTCAACAGGTGTGGCAAAAGTTGCAGGTTAAGGTGGACAAACTACTTGAGGCCTGACATTAAAAGAGGGAAATTTTCCCAAGAAGAAGAACAAACAATTCTGGATCTCCATGCCATCCTTGGAAACAAGTAAATATATATATTCAACACCACTTTAGTACCTTTTTCCTTTTGGTCTTTTGTTGTTAATTATATTTTTAATGAGATGGCTCCTCTTATGGATAACTTTATATGGGTTAGAGTATCCTCATGTACTCTTAACTGCTCCATAAATTTCTCTTAAAAAATGATTTTTATGCATTATGTAATAGACAAATAGAATAGATGAGTAACTGAATTATATTAAGAGATTAACGAATGTATTGTTTAATTATAATCTTTCAATTTGAATTTTATAAAACTATATTAAAAATCATGAAAATTTTAAGTCTTAAAATTATCCGTGCATCACATTAAATTCTTATATTAAATTAATTAATTGATTACTTTGAAGCTGATTCAAAAATGAAAATTTTTTTTACTAGATGGTCTGCAATAGCAAGTCATTTACCTGGTAGAACAGATAATGAGATAAAGAATTTTTGGAACACACATCTGAAGAAGAAGCTGATTCAAATGGGTTATGATCCAATGACACACCAGCCTCGAATAATATTTGATGATATCTTCTCAGGCTTGTCTCATCTCATAGCACTGGCTAACCTCAAAGAACACTTAGAACAACATCAGCACAATCAACCATTAAACCTTAATGCAACAACAACAAGGCTTCAAGAAGAGACCATCCAATTGGCCAGGCTCCAACACCACCTCTTGCAGCAGCCTAACACTGTTAACAATGTTTCAAATGACCAATTTGAGAATAACATTAGTACTATGTCATCTGATGTTGGAATTGGAAGAAGTGTCCAATTTGTTAATGATATTGAAACCATGCCTTTCTCTCATTTGCCTGAGTTGAAAACACCACCTTCTTGTTCTTCCTATGAAGCACCATTAAATTATCCAAATTCTCCATGGCTTCTTTCATGTTCAAGCACTACACCTTCTTCTCCTTCTTCACTTGTGGCTCCACCTACTACTAATGTGGAAGATAATTGCAGCACTATTTGGCCTGAGCTCTTACTAGAGGACCCTTTTTTCAACATGATTTCCTAGTTTGAGATTAATTTGTGTAATGTCACAGGAATTTAATTAGTGTTATATTAGCTAGTCCTATTGTTATAGTCTTACAATGTTTTTAATAATTCCTATATTGTGATTTGTGTGCTCGTTTGTATAAAATGTTCATTGTATTGAATTTAATACATTCACGGTAGTAATAATCTTATTTTTTTGTAATTTTTTTTATGAAATGGCTGCGGTGGCTTTGTCTTTGTATGTTTCAATGCGAGTTTTAGAGAGAAGGATTAGTAAGGAAATTTAGTGATGAATTTTTAAAAATTACTCGTAAATTACTTAATTTATCGCTTATATGATTTTTTTTCTTGTACATGGAGAAAAGAAAAGAAAATATTAAATCTATTGATCAAGAACTTTTACAAATTAAGTGTTATCTAAATCAATCGATTTGTAGATCAATTGGCCTGCAAGTTTTCTTATGCATATTTTTATCACGATTTAAATCTTCAATCTCACCTCCAAAATTTACAAAAAAAAAGTTTTAAATGTTTCAATCATTTTAAGTTTCTTTTTTTGTTGGTATATCAGATTTTTTTTCCCACCCAACTTTGATAGTATATATCAAACAGATAAATGTTAAAGGTGACTACGTAAGAGGGATTCCCAATAATAGGAGAGGGACCCAGTAGATAGGATTCTCAACTACACCAACGTCAAAGTTGTTTGGATATGGTATAACTCTTTAAGTTATTCGAGTTTAACAAATGAACACTCTACCCTCTTCAACTTAATTCATGGTATTAAGTAAGTTTGTTTAAAATTAAAATAAATAATTATTAAATAAGTGATTATTTTAAAAGTATATGAAAAAAATAAGGATCTATTTACTTTTTAAAATAAGCAAAAAAATTATTTATTTTAAATAAAAACATATTAGACAAACAAACTACAGAACTAAATAATTACTTATTTTATTAAAATAAATATTTGTTTCATCAAATAAATTTAAACAAATCAACTTATTATCTTAATATTTTATTTTAACATTGTAAAAATCTTTGAACCTTGAAAATAAAGTATCATTCAGTTTTTTTTACCTAAAAGGTGCTGTAATTGTCAAGGTAATTGGTTTTTAATATGGCTAAAGACAAATTGAAAAAAAAAAATAGCAGGTGAGACTTGAGGCAATTGACTTCTTCGATCTTAATGTGGTTAATTAAGAAATACTAAGTGAATTAATGTAATATGTGCAAATAACAACTTCAACCAATAGTCAATTAATATATAGAAACAAAGGTTATAATGGCATTGTTTTCTAGTGAGCAGGTGGAATATTATACTATTCCTTTTCTTACAAGGGATTGACATATATAACTTTTCTTTCTAATGACACCTACTAATCAAAGTCACTGCCTTATGTATTTGTGGTAACCATAATTAAAAAATAATAATTATGATGTATTGATATTTGATAATTAAAATTTATTGTTTACATAATTTATAAGATAGTTTTATAAAAATAATAACATGTTAAACATGAAAGAAAAATTTTAAGGTAACAATTCATACTCAGGTTTAAGATAAATTTGGTTGTGCAAAAACAATTGTCAATTTTTGTGCAGAAATTGTTAGTAATTAATAGAAAATTAATCAAAGTTGAAAGTGAGATGGGACTTGTTTGCCATTTGTCAAAGCAACAGCAAAGGAGGTTAAATAATAAGCTATTTGAAAGAGATGCCAAAGAACCTAATCCGACACCTTTGGTTGTTTATTAACATATAGCCATCATGCAATTTTTCACTGGGTGTGATGTTCATGTTTCATTTTCAATTATTTATATTTAGTAGCTGTCTAACGTTTATATAAGTTTATAACCAATTTTAAAATAAAAAACATTTAGACTTATCATCCTTATTGTGACTACAATCAGCATCACGATATCCAATCATTATCATAATTGTGATTACCGTCACTAACATAATTATTGTCATTGTTGTTGTTATACCATTGTTATTTTATATTTTCATTTTGCTTGTTTCTTGCAGCCATGGTACCACCTTTCATTATCAAATAATTTCAAAGAATTTGAATTCATGGAGCAACAGCAATCACAGCAATCATTTGGCTATCTTCAAAATTCAGATATCTAGAAATTAGATTGTTTAAAATCATTTTCGTTAATTCCTATTATATTGATGTAGAATATCCATCTATTTTACTGATAATTATTTTTTGTTAAAAAATTAATTGACCGTTTCTAATAGAGTCTCTTCTTTAAATCATTTTTTTTTTCTGTTCACAATTCAAATCAGATACATTTTTTTAAAGAATGACATGAGACAAAACATATTCATTTTATGCCAAAAGTCTTGCTATAAGTTTAAGTAAGAAAACTTCAGGTTTTTTTTTTAGCAGTGAAAATGTGAAATAATTAGTGATGAATACGTATAGTCAGAGAATTGATAAAACCAAGCAGATACAGAAAGGCAATTGCTGGTTTCTGGAATCCAATGGAAGAAGGACAAAACAAAATGTATTTTTCTTTTTCCAAGTGCAAGAAACCAGCACGATCAAAGATTTCTATATGAAATTTGACTTTGAAAAATGAATATGTTTTGTCTCATGTTACCTGAAACAAATATTTTAATTTCTTACACCTTAATTATAATATATTAAGGGTTGGTTTGTTGTGGTCTTTTGTTAAAGAATCAATTTTTATATAAAAATAAATAAATAAATTTATTTTTTCATGAAATTCTTTCTGATTTTATAAATAATCAGTGGCTAAAAAAATTAAAATTTAATAAAAATTAAAAGAATATATTGGATTAGGATTTTAAAGAATATTTTGGAATAAAAAAAGTATTGTGGATTTTAAAGATATCGTATTAATGTACAAAAATTTAAGATTTTTTATAAGACTTTTATTATTAGAATTTTGTAGTTTGAATTTTAATGAATTTATAACCTAAGATTTAAAAGTACTTAATATTTATAAATTTTGAAATGACTTTTGTAGATTTTTTTATTAAAAGATAATTAAAACATTAATTATTTTCCTAAGTTGAAAAATATTCAAGATAAACGTTCTTCGATGATATATGAACAAACAAGTATTCTTTGTTTTAGTAAACAAGACACCTATCATGTTGTGTATCTTTTCAAAATTGACTATAATTTTCATGCTAGTAAAAAGGTCATTTAAAACTTTGACTTGATTATTTACCCTAACTAAGTTAGGACTTCCTCCCTACCAGAATCCTTTGAAGCAGTGATGGATCGGGGGGGTTTCAGCCCCCAATCAGTCTTATATATATAAATATATATATATATATATATATATATATAATTAAAAATATAATCTAACTTAAAATTATATAATATTAATTAATAGATATGATTACAAGTAGGGTTAGATTTATGAGAGACAAAAAAAAATAAGTTTTTAAGTTAATATGTATTTAAATTTCTTTTATTAGTAGATTATATTTTAGTTTTATATCTAATAAATATTTGGTTTCATTACATTTTTATTTTTATTTTTTTGCAAATTTTACTCTTAATAAATTAATTTGATACTTTTCATTTACAATTTTTTAAAATCTTATAAATTTTACTCTATTATTTTACTCTTACATCACATTATTGCAGATTTTACTCTCAATTTTTTTTTTAAAAATGACAAATTTTATAGCCATTTTTTCTTTTTTCTTTTATATAAATTTTACATTAAATATTTTTTTTTTCAAAATTTTATCTTCAATTTTTGTAAAACAAATTCTAACCCTTCCTTACTTAAATTCCTAGATTTGTCCCTACTTTGGAGGGTCATAGCCCTTAGACTTTTTCAAGAATTTTTGTATCATATACTTACAGGGATGTATTTAGTAATTTCAAGAATATATTTCGTAATTTTAGGGGTGTTTAGCATTTGCATGTTGCATTTAGCATTTTTTTTCAACTTGTGATTTAGAATTTTAATATTCTTTATTTTATTTATTTTTTACTTATTTTTATCTAAATTATTAAATCAATATCAATCTTATTTTTTTTAGAAAATATTATTTAAATATTAAATTTTAATTATTATATAATCAATTTTATCTTTAATATTTTTAAATGATAGAATTAATAGTAATTTTATCTTTTTTTTATATAGAAATTTAAAATTATATTAATATTTTATTAACTTTAGTTATTATAACATTGTTTTTATCTTCTTCTTTTTTCTAAACTATAAAATCATCATGTTATTTTTTTTAATACCATAAAGTATCAAATTTTAGTTATTGTAGAATCAATTTTTAACTCATTTTTTAAATTATAAAATCAATAGTAATATTATTTTATTTTGTAAATAAATCTTATATAAATATTATATTTGATTTATTTTGTTATTATATATAATTAACTTTTTCTTGAACTAAAATTATAGTTGTCAAATTTTATTTGTCTTGCTTAAGGGAATCATGTCCAATTATTATATTTACAAGGTTCAAACATAAGAGTTTACTTGGATCAATGACTTATTAGTAGTATATTACATTTATATATACTATATAAAAATATAGTTGACTAATTTTATATTAATTTTTTTTCCATATAGTAGATTTTGAATTGTCAATTTTGTTTGTTATTAAACACAAAATACCTAAATAATTTAGTTAAGACCGTAGCCACTACTAAGCGATCTTGGTAATGAATGTAGTTAAGATTGCACTTCACAAATTTATTAGTGTACATTTAAAATAAAATTGTTGAAAAATTTAGTACACTTTATATGATTTTATAGTTGGCCCCCCGTTCTCCAAGTCTGGGTCTGCCCCTGCTCCCTGCTCATATCTACTTTTTTTATGATGACTTTTTTTTTCTTTTCAATAGGAATTTTCGAACCTAAAGAGAAATAGGATGATGGATTACATTGGTAAGGTGATGTAAACTCATAAAGTAATTCATAATAATTTAGAATATGAATGCATCACTATTATAATTATATGGAAAATCTCACCTTGAAGTAGAAAAACATGAGAGGTTATGCCACTGCATCTAAAAGAGACAAAATGAAATAAAAAAGTCTGTAATAAAAAGGAAAAGTGTGGTCAAAGTTGGATGAGATTATTTGATAGGTTTGGTATTTATATGTCAACAAAAAATTTCATAAAATTCATCAAAATCCAATCAACAAGACAATCTTTTAAAATCTTTATAATTTTAAATACAAGATGATTTTTTTTTAAATTATTCAAAATCTCAATCGAATACCATAAGATTTATTACTCTCTAAAAAAAATCTTAATAATTTTGATTGAATACAATCATTTTTTTTTTTATCATTCAACAATCTTGATTGAATACCCTAATACATTTTGAAAAATAAAATCTTTTAAAATCCCAAATAATTTTAATCCAATACACCTTAAAGTTACTTTGAATAATTTCTTATAAAATTAGTTACTTATTTTTTCTTTTCTTTTTTTTTTATAATTTTATCAAACATAAACTAATTTTTATTTTCCAAAATCTCAAAAAGTTATTAGAGTACTTAACTATTTTACATCATAATCACACCTTTTTTAATATATTAAAAACTGACCTTTAATTACTTAATAAAGATACGAAGAGAAAGAATATAAAACAACTATTTATAGATTAATACAACTAATCAAGAAACAGAAAAAATAAATTACTATATGAAATAAACTTCACTGCTTCTGTAAGATCATGTTTCCTGTTTCAGAAACTTCCTCTCCCTGTTCTTCAAGGGAAACTCTTCCCAATTGTTTTTACAATATTCTAAATTAATTTCAACAAGAGAATTCCGATTGGAATTGGATACTTGGCCACTAATTATGTTTTCCCTTTTCCCATTAGAAATATTTTACTCTAATTTTTAGCAACAAAATGTTTGTCCTTTAGCACATATAGTCCACAAAGCAGGCAGCACGAGTTGAACAAAGGTAATTTAGGAAGCAATTAAAGTGTGATGTTTTAGAATTTTTTTTAAATACTTTAAACATAAGAGTTTAGGCTTAAATAACTTTTTATAACATAAAAATTAAAAAATATTAACTTTTAATTTTATGTTTAATAAATCATAATGTAATAAAAAAATATTTCAACTCTTGTTCTTAATGTTATCTATTATGTTTTCTATTTATTTCACTTCTAATCCAAACAAACTAAGGATGGGTTTGATAGGAGAAAAACAGGGTGAATAGAAGAATCACATCATGATCCATCTACATAAACTGTAAACTATATCAGCCTTTCATCTGAAGCAGTTTATGTGATAAATGAGCAACAGACCAAGAGAAATAAAATTGAGTAAACCTAAGAAATTTTTAGATTAAAAAAAATCAAAGTATGAATTACACAATCTTCTCATTTTAGCTGTTCCTCTAAAACATTACATGGCCAATCTTTTGATTCCAGTTTCAAAATCTCTGTGCACCAAAACAAAATGGACCTTCAGCACAAAATTTTCACTTTCTACCCGTTGCTCCAGCTCGTGGCTTGCCTTTAACCTCAGACTCCTGTTCACATGTTAAAAAATATTACACTTAAACTCATGCTTGTTAAGAGTTTAAAGGTGATGCAGACACTGTAAAATAGTTTTACATTGTCAGTGCATTACCTTTATACTCTTGAAAAACATGGAATAAACACTAGTAAATAATAATATGAACATGACACGAATGAAGCATCCCTCAACTTGTTTTCTTATTTGGGGCATACCCTCTTTAATGCAGGTTGTTCAAGAGATGAAAAGACTAAGGTAAAATCTTAGGATCAAGCTTATGCATATCATCAATCATTATTTAATCATATTCCAAATGAAAGAACAACAATTGTTTCCATTCTGTTTCTTTATTTTATATTTGTTCAGAGCTTCATTCATGCTCGTGGGAAGATTATACAACAACTTAGACATGCATGTACACGTATGTACAAGCGTACCTGTGGTAAGTGCAAATATATGTAGTTCTTTGCTGTAGCTGGATTGTGATTTTCTGCACCTTTGCTCCAATCATAACAAACCTATAGAAATGAATAAGGTTTCAGAACCAAATAGTTAAACAGAATGAAACTTGCAAAACTTAAATGGAGTTAAGCAAAAGCTGCATCCCATATTCATACTTTTGAGTAATGTTCACAACACATACTGTATGGAAATTTACATGGAATATACTAAATCATCCAGGTCCTAATCCTTATTTAGTGGAACCAATGTGATGTTCACTAAAGAATGAATAGTGTACTGAAAAAAAGTGTTGCTAGCATTTCTCACTTTACTTGGTTATTTGCTTATGATTTATCATCAACATTTTGAAAAGCATCATAAAGCTTCCCCCCACAACATAATATTTGACATCAGAAACGGTTTAAAGTTGGGACATTGCAGTACATGTTTGTATAATATTTTCCATGCATGCACAAAGCAAGAGAAGGGGAGTAAGACTTCAATTACAGCGGCAAAACATGCATCTCGTGCAGATCATATGGAAGAATCTCATAAGCATAAGTAAACAAGTATGGTTTGTGAAAACAGCAAATGGAACATACCGCATAAGCATATATGGAACCATCATTATTAAATGCACTGCAAGGTATGGGCTGACTACACCTTTGCATAGCCTGCAAGACATATTAAAGTCTTATAAGCAAATGACAATAACAACAAATACTTCAAAAGGATTCAAGGTGGATACTAGATAGAACACAACATATTACTTTCAAGATCTTCATACATGATCAACACAGTAATCAGGGATTTAAGAACCCAAAAAGAAACACAAACATCCAAATCAGATATTGAAAGGGATTCATCCTTCCCATCTCCAGTGAGTGATAACAGGCAAATTAGAGATTAAGTTCCCCACCAGCCCCACTCCCCCATAAAAATAAATGTCTAGAAAGTAACAATAACATTTTGGTTACCAGGTGTTCAGCCATACATACAGATAGGTCCTACTATGAAACAGAGAATCGAAAGTTTATATGCAGAACAAAAAAAAACAACACATGTTTTGGAAATTCCAGATATCAGTTTCAGAAAGAAAGGACAGGTGAGAAGAGTGTATTAGAGAAAGCAGGAACCTTGAGTCTCTGTTTACTGTCCTTGTCCCAGAAATTAAAAGCACCATCAGATCCAGCAGTTGCAAAAGTGTGATGCATCTGAATGCAAAGACGAACAAAATTAGATTACATAAATGAATATTAAATCAACAAACTTGAAAACAAATTTAACTAATGTTGATATTATATGGTGTACTACCGGATGGAAATTTAAGGAGTTGACTGAATATATCTCATTGTTCTCTCTGTGGCATTTAAAAGTAAAATTCTTGTTTTGCTGCGCATCATCAAGGTGATGTACCCCAACCCTTCCTTCTATTGAGCCAACCTACAGAGAAACAGGATAGTCAATACTCCAAAATGCCAGCAATTCAAATTTTTTGGAGCCAACAAATAATGTTTAAAGTGCATATACAGCAAGGATTTGACCATTAGTGATAAGAATTGACCCATATCATGGCAGTAATGAGATTTAATAAAATAAAGAAAAGCCAACAATTAAGACATCTACTAGTGTATTAATGTAAGTGAGAGCTGAATACATACCAAAAAACCTTGTTGATCTGGGAAAGCAGCAACACATCTGGTCTGATATTTCAGGGGAGATACGATTCTCTTGTATTCAGCCTGTTGGGATTTCAATATAATTAGAAGATAAACATATAATATTGGTATTTATTTAAATCAATAGCCCAAAATGTTAATATGAGATCAGTGCTTCTTAATTTCTCCTTGCCAAAATCATGGAAAACCAGAAAGAGTAGAACAGATGAATACAAAACAAATCATGTGACTGACTAGTAAAGTTGGATAAATAACTATATCTATCTATATAAATAAATAAACCATAAATGAAAAAGAAAAAGTTGTTAAATATGACATTTATCTCTGATTATGCTTGCAAAGAGAAAAAACAGATAATGCACATTTAACATGATGTAACAAAATTACACACTAGCACATAGCACTCATGTTACTCAAATTAAACAGTGATAATAGACTTTTGAGTTGAAATTTATAAAAATCTATTATTGCATTGCAGACAAGGTTGCAAAAATATTTTAGAAAGAATGAAATATCACCTGAGGATTTTGCAAGTTGAAGACGACCAGATTTCTATCTGCAGTTGCCACTACCATCAAAGGATGTTTCACTGTTATTGCATAACAGCGATCAGGAAGTTGTTGAGTATGCACTGGATTTGACTGCCTAGTATCCCAATACCTAAAATAAAGCATAAAATAATTTATTGTGACATTAAAACTTCAACATAATCTGCCACATAGATACCAAGAAAAGGAATTAGTACGGAAAATGCCATTTTTTTACCAAAATACTAGAAGTATTCATAGCAAGTGTCACAATGTTTACCCAAATAGACAATCATAAACTTCTTCAAGATAAAACAAAAGAAGGAAAACAGCTCATTTACAAAAGCTTCTTGTCATGAATCAACTATTTGGCAATGACACATAAAATGGTTTTTATTACATCTATAAACACTTCTCTTTCAGCAATTCATGAAACGACAGAAAGTGAAGATAAACTGTTCCAAATGAATCCAACCATTCTGAGATATACTTTTATAGAGATAACATTATAAGCACAATCCTTCTATTTGTATTCTTCCAATCCTAACAATGAACACAAGTCAAGCACACTACAATATATCAATTGAGCACGCAATAAATGGCCACCTTACCAAGTACCAACACATGAGCAGAAACATGTGTAGTTTCTATGACTGCAAACACAAATAGAAATTTTGACATGACCATAGAATATCTTACATTTTGTTTCTGTAATTTATAGTGTTATTTTCTTTTACATTTTAGAAAGAGTTTGTCTACTGGCTAGAATAATGTTCATCTAAATTGGGCCCTCAGGAAACCAGAATGCAATCATGGTTTAGGGAGATTTTAATGAACTTATAAAAACCGACACTTCTATAGCAATAAAGGAAAGACCAAGTCCCCACTCCTCAGGGAAAAAATTATTTTCCCATTTATATACCTATGACCTATAACCTAACAAACTCCAATGTTCATAGCAAAGTTATCAATCTCGGATAGTGGCATGTAGCAGCTAACTCTGAGAACACAATAGCGGGATGACCGCTATTTTAAACATAAACAATACAAACTAAATAATTTATAATTTACACTACACATATAAATACTTTAAATAACAAAACAAAAAACCCAAAATTAAAGAAATTCATGATAAATATAAATAATAAGTCTCATTTAACACACAATCACTATCATTCTAGAAGCAATAAGAACACAGTTATGAAGTCGAAAAATGAAAGGTGGTGGTGAAATTAATAGAAAAATAACATAACAAATTGGTAAAAAGAGAGTAGCATAAGGTGAACTATGTGGGATGTCTAAAGGAAGAAGAAAATACGATAAAAAAAAAAATAGTCCTATAATGTGTGAAGGACTAGAGGTCAAAACAGAGACAGAGATAACTTTTTTGTATTTTACCCAAGTAAACCCCAAACAATGATCTTCCAGGGGTAAAAATAGATTTTTAAGCCTATATCATGGTGGCACTGCTATAGCACCCAAAAAGCTGCTATTGCGACTGCTATGGCCACTATTGAAAATGCTCCACTATAGTCTAGGGCCACTCCACTTTGCTATCCTGCTACAGCCTGCTATTGATTACTATGGTTCACATACCCTCTCCCATGCACACACAGCCACCAAATCCCCCCTGCTCATATGAATCATTTGCCTAAAATATGAACTACCTGCGACCTCACTCTCAGTTAACTCATCAGGGACCCTCTTAGTGGGTATTTAAATCACCTTATTTTGGAGAAACAGTTGCTTCCTTTAACCAACTTTCTGAGAGAAACCCTGGTTATTTTTCAAAATTAATCCATTCCCAGACATGCCATCTTTCTAGAATAAATCTTCCATGTAGTAGTCCCTTTTAGTTCCTGGTCCTCTTCCCTTACTAAATCCTTTTTTTCGCATCAACATCAGAACCACAGGTTCTATCATGCCCAAACTCATGCTAGAAAAGATACGATGCTAAATTGCTAATCACAACCATACTCTATAATCTATATTCAAACTTTTACCAGAAACACAGCATCTCTAAACCCATTTTACACAGTAAACATAAAATAAGAAAAGTAAGAATCAAGATGCATTATACTTCAGTGTCTTGTCCCAGCTTCCCGTGGCTAAAAGATTCATCTCGGGTATCCATGCAATATCCTTCACAGGAGCGTCGTGCATCGCAACAGTCATTGGCTGCCCGCCAGACGTAAGCGGCCACATCTTAACCTGCTTGTCACAACCCCCAGAAAAAACTGTTGTTCCATCGTCCTTCCAAGCTGAGCACAGAACCTTTCAACAATAAAACAAAACATTCGGTTCAAAATAAGTACCCAATGCCACTTCCACCTCATAAAACAACAACAATAACAATAACAACCTTTTTTTTTTTCTAATAAAACCTACTGAAATTCAAATTCAAAATCAAAATCAAATTCAATACCGGTTGGTCATGAGAAATTGAAGCCTTGGGAGTACTGTTGACAACAGTCCCATTCCTTGCTATCTCCCAACACCGAACCTACCAACAAGGTAGAGAGACACATTATCAGAAAAAAAGAACAAACCTTTTCATAAAGAAGGTTTAGTATTTAGGGTTTCTTGTTCCATCAGTGATAAAAAAAAAAAAATTACGAAAAAAGAAAAAAGCGAGAGGAGAAGAAAGGAAACCTGGTTGTCCCATGAAGTAGCGACGAGGAAATTGGCCTTGGGACTGAAACAAAGACTCGATATAGAATCAGAGGGTGGCTGGGCTACCTGAAATTTGTTCCAATTTTTCATTGTTTAGAAACAAAAAAAGAGATGACAGATTCGACGTTCAAGAACGGGAAGAGTGTTACCTCAGAGGATTTGTTGGGATTCGTATTCGCGGCGGCTCCGAAGGTCGACATTGTGATCAGAATGAGAGTGAGAGAGAGATTGAGGGAAAGAAGAAGAGGTTTGAATTGAAGTGAAGACGAAGATGAAGATGGTGCAGTTACAAATGCAATTGCATAGGTTTACGATTTACGCTATCTTTCTTCTAAACAGATCGAGCGTCGTCGAACGGACACGGTGGTGGGAAGAATGACGGAGGGAGGGAAGGAGTTTGCCGTTCAAGCTTCAAATTAGCAGAGTAACCAATGCTCAGTCGACCCCTTATTTATTAGGATTTCTTTTGATATCTTTTATCTTTTAATTAATTAATAATAATAATTATAAAGATAAGTCTAAAATTATTAAAAATCATCCATTTTACTAGAATGGATATCTAAACGATTTTAGTAAAATTTGTGATTTTCAATATTTAGATAATAAAGAGTATTAAGAAAGAGATTTTTTTTAGATAATCATCTTATATAGTTATACTCCTCACAAAAGTCTTTTTTTTTTTTTTTATAGGAAAAGAATCAAATTACATCAAATCACTCATTACAAGCATTACATCTTAAAAAAATATATTACCTTAGATATAACTTGATATCTCATATTTAATTAAAGTTAACAATAAATTGATGAGGATTATGAAAATAAATTTTGGTAATTATTGAGATAAAAATGGTAGGATAGTTACATGTCAATTTTATGTGTTTTTATTGTTACCATAACATTAGGGTGAAATATCCATTAAAGTTAACGTCTTTTTGAGTGTTATGAATTTTAAATTTAATAATTCATTTGCATCACCAAATATTAATGAACACAAGATAATAATTAGTTTATATATGTAAATGTAAAAGTATACAGAATTACAGTTCTTTCTTTTTCTTATATCTGAGTATGCAAATTGTTGGCATTAATAAAAGAACATAACAAATTAAAGTGGGCATGATTGGGAGTTTTTGTTTGAAGTATACTCCAAAAATAATGACTTTTTCTTTGAAAGGACATTCTGCATTATTAGAATAACTCAAGGTATGTTTGGACACACTATTTCAGAAGGACTTCTAGAGGAGAGAAATATGAAGAAAAAATTAAATTAGTTTCTTTATAAGTTAAAATTGTTTTTTTCAATAGTTAATTTGTAGAAATCCTACATCTTTTAGATGAATTTATTTGAGAGAGCTTCCATTAATTGACTATTGGAAAAGATAATTTTAACTTTTAAAGAAGTTAATTTCATTTTTTTCATTATATTTTTCTCTTCTAGAAGTCTTTTTGGAGTAGTGTGTCCAAACATGTCCTATATTTTTAAAATTAACCATCTATGAGGAGTGAGGAAGGAAAATGAGGGAATGGAAGAGAATGGTGAGAAGGAAAAAGGAAGGGGAATAGGAAAGAAAGAAATATTTTTGGTTGAAGAGAAATATAGAAGAATTAAACAAAATATTTGAATTAAAAGTTGTTTGGATAGTAGAAAAAGAAAATAAGGGAAATTGGTCCATTGAGGAAATTACCATTTTAACCTTATAATTAATATTTATTTATAAGTTTTTTTACCAAGACAATATAAATTGAAGCCACATAATTAAAATCCATAAACTATTATATGGCAAATTCATTCATGAATATATGATGAAAGTCTACGAAAAAACTTACTCTTTAGAAACACAAACACCTATCATTCGTGCAGAAAAATATGTTTAATTAATTTAGTAATTTTACTTTCTTCACTTTCTCTTCTTTTTTATTGTCTTACCTAAAATAGTGGTAAGGGTATCTATGAAATTGACTAAATTTCGAAGAATATTTTAATGGGATTGTAAGGAAGGGAGAGAGAAAATATTTTGGGTAAGTTGAACAATCCACATAGCAAAATCAATCATTTTGATGATTGTGAAAACCTTGATGCGAATGACCTCAACCACAATTTTAAACCTTGGTTCTATTATAAAAAAAATATATATAGCAATTTTTTTTTTTTTGCAGCCTCGTTGAAGTTTAATTTTGTGGATAACTATTATCATACACCAACAAAAAAATATAAGTTTTGTTTTCTAATAAGAATCACTATATATAATAAATCTAGTAAGAAATCTTCACAAAAGGGAATAGAAATGTTAAACAAGGCATGACTCCAACAAGGGATCGTCACATAAGAAAGAAAGTAACCAAAGCTTATCAAGGCAAACTAAATGAACAAAGATAGAAACAAAATAAAAAAAACATGCAAGCTTACCAACAATGTCCAATAGAGCAATCTATGTGCACAAAAGTTTCAAACTACAGCCATTTGCTTCAAACTAGAGTAACAAATAGAATTTTTTTCAAACCATAAGAGCACCTGAATCACTAGATTTATGAATCTTTAATGTTAGTAAGTAAAAGGGTAATGGTATATGTTAAACCTACAATGGATCAAACTCGCCTAGATTAATTAACAAGAGAACTACAATAGATAAATTACTTAAAATTACATACACGTAATTAAAACTTGAAACGTTGATCAACATCATAAAAAGTAGTGGAAGATATGAAATTCATTTACAATTATATGATAACAATGCATGGAGCTCTAACAAAGACCTTACAACCTAGCTTTCCACACAAAACATTACTTGCAAAAGTCATATCTTAAAACACACCACCTAAGCACATACCAATATAATGGAGGTTTTGTAATGACAAATAAGTCCATGAAAAGGAGAGAGAATCGACTGATAAAAGCAAAAGGACCTAAACAACAACAATGTTTTTCTATACACAACAAGTCAATGGACCTATGCATGTGTTTGCATGGATATCAAACCCTCGAGTCAACTTGTGAAATTGGACAAGTTTATGAGTCAGATTTGTCGTTATGTGTTAACTCACAAGTAAACTCGTTTTAGGTATAAACTTGAGCAAACTTGTGTGGGATTGTGCAAACTCGAGTAAAATTGTAACTTTAGGGTTGATTTTGTGAGTTTGACTGAGTCGCAATTTTAAGTAGAATGATATCGTTTTGGGTGGTTGTTGGGAGACAAGTTAGGATTCCAACTTCTAGCCCCTCTCATGCATGAAGCTCCCAACCCAGCCCCTCACACTCAAAGTCTCCTTTTCTTCTCTGTTTTTGCACCAAGCTTCCTGGGATGCGACAACAAAGTTTCGACAATCGCATTTCTCCTCCATCTCTCATGCAAAGGTGGTGTATTCCCATTCAATCTCAATCCATGATTAGATCTTAGTCACATTCCTCTCTCTATCTCTCACGCAACCTCTAAAGGTAAGCTTTAACCTCCATGATCATGCCTCCAACTTTGTCAATATGTTTCTCTATTTTAGTATTCTTAATGTGTTTTAGCTTCCATGGAACATTAGGACTTGGGATTGAGTTGATTTGTTATTTTTGTGTGTTTTATATTTAGTTATTGACTTGTGTTATTGAATTTTGAAAATGTCAATAATGGAACTAGATCAAATTCAGCTAATGCTAATCGAGTGATATCTATTGTTTCTATACCTTTAAGATAATGCACACTTTTCATTTGAGAAAAAACTTAATAATGATAAGGATGATAATGGTAATAATGATATTGAAAATGATATTATTAGAGGATTCAACATTGATACTTGAAGACTTGTCATGTTTTAACTTTTATACTTTTTTAAGAATTCATATTTTGTAATCTTGTCCGTGTGAATTTATTATTACTTGAATTTTATTTATGGTGTTAACATGTTGAATTATATTTTAGTATTAGCCTAAGTGACTAAGTAGACTCTCAATTTTACTCACACTAGCGACTCTAGTTGATTCACCAGTTTTTTTTTTTTTTTTTTGTTTAAAAAGAGAAAGAATTTGTTTATTTTTATTTTCTTAATGAAATTTAAATTATAAAAAAATGCAAATTAAAACAGGATATGGCATGTTGCCATGTAGCTGATGTGGCAGAATCTAGGCCTTAGAATCCGACAAAGTATTTCTAGAACAATCTCTTACACTTTATGAGTATATATCCTCTCCCTAAACCCTCTTCTTTCCCAACGAGGGTTTTTCATTAAAATCATCACTCTCCGCAAGAGACAGCAACAAAGAAAGAGATAACATTCATTCCATTTCACAACACAAAACCACACTCACTCGCTTCTTATGGCTCCTGTACTCAGCAGAAGCATGGCCACGGCCTCACTCGCCTCGCTCCCTCCTTCTTCCCCCTTCGCGAGGGCTTCTCTTCTCAGAAGCGCTTTTCTGCCGCCGCAGATTGTGCGCGCCAGGAGGTGCTTCTCCCCCGCCGCCGCGGGGCTGCGGTGGACGCAGAGGAGGACCGCCGGACTCGCCGTGCGGTGTGAGGCTGCTGTGGCCGAGAAGGACCAGGAGGCCACCGGGGAGAAGTTCGAGTACCAGGCCGAGGTGGGTTTGACTATGGATTTGTTAAA
Organism: Amphicarpaea edgeworthii; assembly: GCA_014843725.1. Classification (NCBI taxonomy): domain Eukaryota; kingdom Viridiplantae; phylum Streptophyta; class Magnoliopsida; order Fabales; family Fabaceae; genus Amphicarpaea; species Amphicarpaea edgeworthii. Next base: position 4,703,337 of record CM026329.1, read on the forward strand.
TTTCTTACCTTTTTTTTTTTTTTTTTGTAGTTTTGGGTCAGCGTGGGTTTGATAAAGTTTAAACCTTTTTGGGACTTCGTGTGGAATTTTCGAAATGAAATTGCAAGTGAAGCGTGTGTCCGAGAGAGAGAGAGAGGGATTTACTGAAATGAAGGGTGTGTGTTCGCGAGAGAGTGAATTCTTATTCTATGTCAATACAATACTTTTTGGTATTTGGTTTGGAATTTCGATATGTAATTGGAAATGAATAACTAATGAGAAAAAAGGCTATACAATGAAAATGAAAAACTGTTTTATACTCTCGTCCAATCACAAACCAATGACTATCTTGTAAGTCATACTAATGATATTTTTGTTGGTTGACTTGACACTGTTTTACACTATCAGTGCATAGTCATTAAAGTGATTAAACTCAAGACTTATTCCTTTAAGGGTGTGTGTTCATGAGATTTACTGAAGGAAGTGGATTTTATGTCAATTTGTTTTGCATTTGGCTAAGAGTTTGTTTGTGTATTTGGAAGGGAAAGGCTTACTTTAGAAAGTGTGAATTCCTTTTATTGTTTAAGGAAGTGAATGAGTGAGTTTTGCTGAAGGAAGTGAATTCCATTTCTTTTTGCAGGTGAGTCGATTGTTGGATTTGATTGTTCACAGTCTGTATAGCCACAAGGAAGTTTTCCTTCGTGAACTTGTCAGGTATTTTGAAGAATACTTCAATAATTGCATGTTCTGTGCTATTATCAATGACTTATGTGGTAAAAATAAGGTTGCTTTAGAAGAACATATCTGTTTCTTCACTTTTGGACCTTTGCACCTATGTTTAACACTGGTTACACGTGTGTGAAGCTACTTGATTCTGATGTATTTTGTCATTTTTTTGTTCTGTTCTTCCAGTAATGCTAGTGACGCTTTGGACAAGTTGAGATTCTTAAGTGTGACTGAGCCTTCTTTGCTCGGAGATGCTGGAGATCTAGAGATACGTATCAAGTCTGATCAAGACAATGGAACTATTACTATAACGTATGCATATATATTGTTTTAGTTTTTGTTTTATTTTATTTTTCTGGTATGCGTGAATAGGAGTATTGAACTCTTAACGCTTGAACTTCTAGAGATACTGGTATTGGAATGACTAAAGAAGAGCTCATTGATTGTCTTGGAACCATTGCTCAGAGCGGTACTTCAAAATTTTTGAAGGCTCTTAAGGTAAATCTGTCATTGATCAGAAATATGGCTTGCTTGTAATACTCAAAGCTTCAATAATTTTCAATATTTGTCTCTTTAAAATTTAAATTTTTCCCTCAATTCTTACAGGAAAACCAGGAGCTAGGAGCAGATAATGGGTTGATTGGTCAATTTGGTGTTGGATTCTACTCTGCCTTTCTTGTTGCTGAGAGGGTAGGCAGTGGATTTCTTATGCACATTCTGTTGGTTGATTTTTCTGATTTTAATTGGTTTGAATTTTTGTCATTAATTGGCTATTTCTGCATGGCATGACATCCAGATTGTTGTTTCTACAAAGAGCCCAAGATCAGATAAGCAGTATGTATGGGAAGCAGAAGCTGACAGTAGCTCTTATGTGATAAAAGAAGAAATTGATCCTGAAAAACTTCTGCGTCGTGGTACACAGATTACACTCTATTTAAGAGTGAGTGGTATTTCTTTTCATTTTTTTTGTCGGCAAGTTTACATGTAATGTAAAAATTAAGATTTATCTTTTGATAAAAGGTTGAACCTGGGATAATAATATTTGGAAACTTTAAAATCAATTTAATACAGAGATGTGGTTAAAGCACCAAAATAATTCTTGGTTCTTGTCTTGCCAGATAACAAGTATGAATTATATAGGTATAAGTATAATATTTTAAATTTCAGCTGAAAATATTTTTTAGTTATTTATTTGTTGTTCACTTTTAATAAAAGGATGAATCCAGTACAATATAAGTTGGAAATTCATTTTAATGCTGACAAGTGACATGTAGTTAAAGCACTCAAATTCTTCTCTACTGGCCAGGAGGATGACAAGTATGAATTCTCAGAGCCAAGCAGGATCCAAGGTTTGGTGAAGAATTACTCACAGTTTGTTTCCTTCCCCATTTACACATGGCAGGAAAAGTCAAGAACTGTGGAGGTAAGTGGGCCTTCTTGATTTTAGAAATTTGTCCCGGCCTAGAAAGGGAGCAACCTTTTGCCCCTTTCATATTTCCTCTCAACTGGATGGAAACTGTGTTGTAAACAATTGAAAGTATAAGAACTAATGTTGGAAAGTATTTATTCAAATAGCAGAATGTTACTTGCAGGGTGATTTCATTTTATCTAGATTAAATTAATACACTTTGAATTCTCATTCCCTGTTTTCAAAGTTACTTCTGGAGCTTATAGAAATGTTTGTCATGGAGTGGCAAATGATTCTTCTCTAATTTGTTGCTAGTGTGGTAACTAGTTTTGATTAATTAATTAATTTGAATATTGGCAGGTGGAAGAGGAGGAGGAACCCAAAGAAGGGGAAGAACCCAAAGAAGAGGTAACTAGTGTGGTATTTTTTAATGTTGTTGTACTTTTTCAAATTTGATACCAATACCAAGTGAGTCTGTTTCTGCTTGTGTTATCAGGGTGAGAAAAAGGTGGTGAAGAAGACTAAAACTGAGAAGTATTGGGACTGGGAATTAGCCAATGAAACGAAGCCAATATGGGTGAGTTTGAGTTACATCTACTTTTATGGTGTTAGGATGTTAATGCTCTGCATTCTACTTATTATTCAGTTGTGGCGCCTCTCTTATTGGTCCAACTTTGCCTTTTTATTTTCTGTAGATGCGGAACCCAAAGGAAGTTGAAAAGGAGGAGTACAATGAATTTTACAAGAAGACTTTTAGTGAATTCTTAGAACCACTTGCACATACTCACTTCACTACCGAGGTATGTTAATGATTTTTTCTCAGCAGCAGAGCATTTCCTTTAGGTAGTTATCAATTTGACCGGGCTTTAAACTCTGCAGGGTGAGGTTGAGTTCAGAAGTATTCTGTATGTGCCGGGAATGGGACCTCTTAACAATGAAGAAGTAGTGAACCCTAAAACAAAGAACATACGCTTGTATGTTAAGCGTGTATTCATTTCAGATGATTTTGATGGGGAGCTGGTGAGTTTACTGTGAGCTTCAAAGTGGGTTTTGTCTTGTATATTTTGAAATTTATGTCACTGCTGCTCTTTCATTATATTGTTATTATAAATTATGAAACAAGGAAAAATGTTAAGTATCTGCTCCACATAATAACTTGTGGTTGATAGGGAGATAGATAGAATGACAATTACATGGAAATTTAACTCTCCTACACATGGCTAGTTTTTAAAGAATAATAATGGTTTATCTAATGTTTAACCACATTTAGTCATGTATTATACAAGTCATTATACAAGCTCCAACATCTGTGGTCCTGAGAAACACACTAGGGTTGGCCTAGTGGTGGGGGTTTGGGGTAGTATGTATGAGGTCATAGGTTTGAACTTTGATACTCAAATTCTATCATTGTACACCTAAAAAAAAAACATGTCATATTTGTGCTTTTCTGCTCTTGCTCTTTATTTTAGTGAATTTCCTCATCTACCTAAAAAAGAAGAGCACGGAGCATTGAAGAGTACAATTAACATTTAACATTTAACTTAAGATAAATGTTTCTTTGTTCCTTGTTCAAGTTCCCCTTGTTCTAAATTTATTTTACTTATTTATTTATTTTGCAGTTTCCACGTTACCTGAGCTTTGTGAAGGGTGTGGTTGATTCAGATGACCTTCCTCTCAATGTTTCTCGGGAGATCCTTCAAGAAAGCAGAATTGTAAAAGAACTGCACATTTGCCTGTTAACATGGAAAACTTATTTCATTTGATAAACATAAATGAAGGACATGTTGATAGGAATTATTTATGAATTTTCGTTTGTGTTAGTTTCCAATTTTTCTGATTCTAACAATGTTATAATTTCAGGTAAGAATAATGAGAAAGCGACTTGTCAGGAAGGCATTTGATATGATTCAAGACATTTCTGAAAGTGAAAATAAAGAGGTAGGTAGCAACAAACTCAGCATCTTTATATTTTCAATATGAATTTACAGTCTTTATGTATTAAAAGAATGGTTTCCTGTGATTCCAGGACTACAAAAAGTTCTGGGAGAACTTTGGTAGGTTCATAAAATTAGGATGCATTGAAGACACTGGAAATCATAAGCGCATTACACCACTATTGAGGTTTTACACTTCCAAAAGTGAGGAGGAACTTAAAAGCCTTGATGATTATGTTGAAAACATGGGTGAAAATCAAAAGGCTATCTTTTACCTAGCAACTGACAGCTTGAAGAGTGCCAAGACTGCTCCATTTTTGGAGAAGTTGGTTCAAAAAGATATTGAGGTATGTCTACTTATTAACATCTTTTGGATAATTTAAGCATGTAGTCAGGGAATTTGGTCAGTGAGGTGTCAGCTATGGTTGTCAGGATGAGTTGTCCCTGGCCTCCCTCTGCATCTCTCTGCCATCATGTGCAGTGTCAGGCTGTGTTTATGTGGTGTGTGTGTTTCAAGTTAAACTATTTGTGGATATGATTGAAATGCTTGATAATTTGAATTGTTTTTCTTTCTTTTTAGTTTTTAATCTCTTTGCTTATGTGTCTGTATTATTATTATAGGTCCTTTATTTGGTTGAACCTATTGACGAGGTTGCCATTCAGAACCTACAGACATACAGAGAAAAGAAATTTGTTGATATCAGCAAGGAGGATTTGGAATTAGGTTTGTCTGGTTTTCTATTTTACTATTTTGTTTCCTGAAAATTGAGATTTGAATGTGGTGCTCAAACATTTGTCTAATCAGGTGATGAGGACGAAGTCAAAGAGAGGGAAAACAAGCAAGAATTCAACCTACTTTGTGATTGGATAAAACAACAACTTGGTGATAAGGTGGCCAAAGTTCAAATCTCAAAGCGCCTGAGTTCGTCTCCCTGTGTGCTTGTGTCAGGGAAGTTTGGTTGGTCTGCAAACATGGAGAGGTTGGTCATTACCTCACCGTCTTTATAAGTCATTCTTCTGGATCAGAAACAGTTTTATGTCATAAGGCTTATACAATCATCAATTACCATTTTTACAGACTAATGAAGGCACAAGCCCTTGGGGATACTGCAAGTTTGGATTTTATGAGGGGGAGGAGAATATTGGAGATTAATTCAGATCACCCCATTATAAAGGACTTAAGTGTAAGTTGACATAAATAGTCGTTACTAACTATATTATATTTTATTAAGTTATCTAATAGTTTAGTTTACACGCAACATGCTCACTTTCAGCATAGACAATGACATGGCTGGGAAGGGTATTTTAACTACGAATTGTGAACCACATTTGAGATTGAAAAAAGATGACAAGTTGCAATTTTTTGTTCTGGGTCTCAGCATCTTCTCTATTGTTCCTAATCATTTTTCTTTTTCTTTCAGGCTGCTTGCAAGAATGCACCTGACAGCAGCGAAGCTAAGAGAGCGGTTGACCTCTTATACGATACAGCACTAATTTCTAGTGGATTTACTGTAAGTACAATATAAACTTTATTTTTTCATCATGTAACTAACATGTGACTAGATTTGAACTATAAGAAGACTATAACTGAATCAATCAAATGATGTCATGTGATCCATGTAGTCGATCTCTCCAAGTGGGATAAGAATTTTGATGTTGTCTTAACTTATACGAACTATCCGTAGTTTTGCTTAATATACTTTCTGAATATGCAGCCTGACAGCCCTGCTGAGTTGGGAAACAAGATTTATGAAATGATGTCCTTGGCCTTGGGAGGAAGATGGGGTAGATCAGAAGAAGAGGAGGGAGATGATGATGCATCTGTTGAAGCTGCTGCAGATTCAAGCACAAGTGAAGAAAATTCAGAGCCTGAAGTTTTTGAACCTTCTCAAGTCATTGCAGAGAGTGATCCTTGGACAACTGATTAGGCATACTGTGCCCTCATAGAATAAGTTACAAATTTTTGGCATTATAGGGAATAATGCATACAAATTAAAGGTTAGAAAGGAAAGGGAGAGACTACTGATTTTTCCAATGATTTCATGGTGCTGAAGGAAATTTGTAATATCATTATAGAACTGTGAATGCATGGCCTAAGGGGCCCTTTCCAAATGAAATTGAGGTCTAGTGTTCGTAGGTGAGAACATGATTTTTGTTACTTAATGGTCCTGTGGCATTGTATCATTGTTTTAGGTTTAAGATCATTCATTTCACATGCCTGAGTGCAAATCTGAAATGATAAGTTTCTTGTTCACCACTTTCCCATTTTGGATGGCATTGCACGTTGATTGAAAAAAAAAAGAAAAAAAAACAAGGAATACCATAGCCAAAATTTGATTTGTGGTGTTTTTGTGCTTGATTTGTGAATCCATTATTTCTTGTTTGACATTTGAGAAGGACTAAATAACATTTATTGGTTTTCAAGGATTGTTTGACCCTTGAGAGGGACTAAATAACATTTATTGACAGAAGATAAGGTTGTGATTAACTGAAGATATTAATGGTTAAAAGCAATGTCTTTAGAGCATCTTTACTTGTCAAGCAACTTGCCAGAGGGAAGGAAGCAATGTTACTTCCAAGTAACTATCATGCAAAAGTAAAAAAAAAAAAAGAAAGTTATTTGTCTAAAAAAAAGGCTATTTGTCTAGTAAATTGCTCCATGAAGCACAGTGCTTCAATGCCAAAAAAAAAAAGTTAAGTTTTATAATATTAAAATAATGTTAATAAAATGAATGTCGTATATAGTCATTGTATTTTTTTATTTTTTTTTTAAGAAATAAGATACACTTCTTTAAATGTGTGCATTCATAGGACTTCAATCTTAATTTGTGATTGTGCATGACCCTATACATGTTTGAGATATGGACACAATTAAACATATATTATATGTTAGTGTGTAACATATTACATAATATGATTGTTGAAGATGAACGACATACATATAATAGTAATTTTGATAATTGTTATGAATATTTCAATGATGATGTTTTGATAATTAATGTAAATATTGATTCTTGTTTAGCCCTTCAACGATACTCGTAGAGAAAATGAAAAATTTGTACTCGGAGACGTCATCATTAATCTCAAGTGGATCTAACAAAACATATTTAAAAATATTTTGGACACAAGGATTATCAACAAAATTAATTATTGTTTTATTATGTAATTTTTAATATTTAAATTAATGTCATTTATATTTCTATTTATGTGAGATTAATGAATTTTATTTTTTAAAATAAATATATTTTAGTTATGTATATTTTTTTTACTGCACCAAAAACTATTTTACATATTTCAACTTTGTAAAAAAAAGTTATTAAAAAATTATAATGATTCTTTTAAAAAAAATATGATTTAAGTTTATTTTGTAAAATTTATTAGAAGTAATTTTAAAGAGACTTAAAAATTACCTGGTGAATTTCACACGGAAAGTAATTCAAAATAGTTGATCATATGAGCCAAACATGATAAATTGACCATTTTCATACACTATTAGAGCAGGTTTCGGCCGGCAAATAAAAATCAATTTTGAGGTATATCAAGCTACCGAAGTTGCCAAATGCACCTCCAATTTTGGCCTGCTAAGTCAAATGTTAGTTGAAGTGCCGGAACTTCTCTCAGGTTTTTTGTTTTGTAGTATCTTTCACGGTCCTTAACTAATATTATAGTTTTAATTTTGTTTTTGTTTCAGTATTATAGTATCAGTTTTTTCTTATTTCTCATTGGTTTGGTTATTAGTTTGAGCAAAGTGACATGGCATTAAGCAAATGATATGATTTACACACGGCATTCAAATCCAAAACACCCAAAATTCATTCGTTGACTTATTTAAAAACTCTTAGAAACTAGAAAGGCAGAATAAACTTTTATTTAATTTATTTATACCATTTCTGCAATAGACAGATGGAATATAGTATTCATAAAACATAATTATACAATAATTCGTACAAATATTTTTTTTCTCTCTCTCTTTACCGCATCACCTATCTTATTCTACATTTCTATTTTTCTTCTCTACCTAATTCCTATATTTTATTTGTATGATTTGTTGCATATGTTTGTCATATGAATATATTTTTTTTAGATAAATTGATAGTACGGCAGGTAAATGGGTTAGTTAGCCACAGAAAAATATTGAACAATATTGTCACATCATTAACCTAAGACCTTAAATTTTATAATCTATGATGGGCTAATATATACATAGTGCTTGATACTTTTGCCTGAGCAACAAGTTTGTCTGAACATTTAATCACATTCATATGACAAGATTATCATCACTCGTCCATAGCAACCAATCATAGAAAGCAAAGAATATGGCTTCTTTTTCAGTGGAAGAATTCACAGGAAATGGAATTTTGAAGGGACTGCTCCAAAAGTTGTTGGAGGAAGGGTGGGATGATGTACCAACCCTGAAGATTATGAGTTCAGAGGACATGGATTTGCTACAGATGACACGAGAGCAAAAGGTGAGTCATCATTTTCATTAGTTTTTCATCATATTATGTTATCATTCAATCATAATTCCCTTTAAAATGAAATTTCTATCATTTACCTAAAAACACTATCATATTAGACTCTATGAGATATGTGTTAGGAAGTCTCATTTGATTTATCTCGAGTTTCTAAATATAATTTATATATCTGATAGAGACTTTCTTTAATGTAAATTGATTTTAAGTTGAAATCTAATATGATATTAAAATGTATAACCCATTTTAATAAATTTTTTATTTAAGGTTCGCGTGTTTTTATAGACATCTTTAGAGGGAAGTATTACGAAGTTTTACTTCCTATTTTTGTATTAATATCTCTAATCTTTATTATAAGATATTTTGGACATCAATTATACAAAATAATTAATAGAAATTTTTTCATATAAATTCTTTTAGAAGATGTGAGAATTATAACCATTAAAAAAAGATAATTTTAATTTCTAAAAAAATTAATATAATTTTTTTTTCATATTTTATTTTCCTAAAAGTTCTTTATAATAGTGTGACCAAAATTTATCCTAAAAACATATATGATCCTTTCTTAAACTATATGGTTCTTAAAGTGTTGTGCTTCTAATGTTATAGGATGCCCTTGGAATCAGATCATACCTGCATGATCGTGGATTGATGCAATATGCAGATAAGATGGAAGACTCTGGGAAACCTCTCTCAGAGCTTATCAATCTAAGCACCACAGATCTTTCAACCCAATTCGAAATGAAGAGAGGCCACATTGCACGTTTCATAAACAGAACAACAAGTGATCATGATTCTTTCAAACTTCGTGCACTTGCTGCCAGAAGAAGAAGCATGCTAATGCACAGAGATGATAGCATCCCCAAAAGTGTTGGATCCAACAACTCCAACAGCATGACAAGGTCAAACATAATAAGAAGCAACAACAACGTTAATGCTGGTTCTGATCATGCAGTTAATAGTGTTGAACAATCAATGGCTGATATGAAGATTAATCAAGAAGGGTATGTTTTTAAGGGGATTGTGGCTGCTGAGCCAGCTGAGGCTAGAGCATGTGGCTGTGTGAATCCACCTCCAATCAGTGACCAAGTTGCACCTTATGGTGCTGTTGAGAATATCTCAGTTCAGAAATTGAGTCCTGAGTACAAGATTGGTATGGAACCTTTGGTGAAAACCAAGGCACCTCCTTTGAAGGCTTCTGAGCTGTGGAGAGATAAACCAGCTGTTTTCCTGTGTATCAGAAGACCAGGGTAATGTATATTGTTATGTTATTACACTATTGGGAATTTTGCCAATGGATTTCACTTTTCAAACAATGCAGATGCTTTTCAACAGTTTAATGATAATACTGTCATTCAATTACAATTCACCTTTTGCATGATTTTTAAAATAATTTTATAAAAGTCAAACAGATTTATTATAGATGGTGAGTTATGATTAACTAATAGTATCATACCTTTTTTCTCTTACTTCAATCATGCTTTTCTGAGAAGTTTTCGTTATAATATATAAGTTTGCCTGAAATCACACAAATTCATAATTGTTTAGCATTGCTAGTAACATTGTTTTTAACACAAACAACTTAAATACAGTTCTTTTAAGTGTTGTTTGTGTTCTTTGACAAAAAATTGCATTAAAAGAATTATGCAGATTATACATATGGAGAACATTACAAACACACCTAAGGAGCTATACGCATGTTGTCTTTTTTTACACTTCACTATTGGTTAAAATTTATTTGATACTGTAAAATCACGAATGAAGTTCATTAAATGTGAAGTGAGACTGACAAAATTACGTGACTTTTAATATATTTGAATCAAAAGTTGAGAGCTTATTTAAAAGAATATAGGAGAAATTGTTATCTGGTACAGGACTATTGTGGTTCCAACTAATCTCCACGTGACATATAACCACATTTTTAGGTGTGTTTGTACTGTTGAGGGTGTTTTATATATCTTTACATGAAAGTGAAGTTTGGTGCCATATTCATGTCTCTTGAAACTTGAAAACAGGTGCATCATGTGTAGAGCTGAGGCACACCAGCTCTATTCCAAAAAAGCCATATTTGATGCACTTGGGGTTCAACTTTTTGCAGTTCTTCATGAGCAAATCGACTCAGAGGTATCGTCATTCTTCAGTCATGTTATGTGCATGTTTGATTTTACGTTTCAAAATTAATTATGAATTTATAATTGATTTTATATATTTTTTGATATGTTTGATTTACTTTGAAAAATTGATTCTGAACTTAAGCATTTAATTGTAACTTATGTGTTTAAATCCAAAAATTTATACTGAATTTTATTTTAAAATTAATTATAATCAAAATCATTCAAATTTAAATCACATCACTTCAAGATTAATTTATAAAATCAATTTTAATAATCATTCAAACATACTAACAATTCAACCATTGATCATCAATTCAACCATTCATTCATGGCTTGAGTAGTACTCATCACAATTATTATGGTAAAAACTAAAAAGCAGGTAAAAGATTTCTGGCCTAGATACTGGGGTGGTGTAGTGCTTCTTGATAGAGGTAGGGACTTCTTTAAAGCTCTTGGAGGGGGGAAATTGCTGAAGGAGAAGTTCCTATCAGGTTTTCTGCTGAATCCTAGATCACTTTCCAACTACAAGCGTGCAAAAGCCATGCATATTGACTACAACTTCAAAGGAGAAGGTGAAATCAAAGGTGGACTCTTCATAATAGGAATGGGAAAGAGTGGCATAGCTTATCAGTTTATAGAGAGGAACTTTGGTGATTGGGCACCTGTTGCTGAAGTCATTGAGATCTGTACTCAAATGCAGGTAACAATTTTGTTTTCATCAACTACTAAGAGATTGAGTAAATTTTTTTAGAAATACTTTTAATAAAAAAAACTAAAAAAATAAAAATGAAATGAATTTTTTCAAAAGTCGAAATTAGATTTTATATTAGTTAATTATCAAAAAATTTTATATAATTTCTTTGAAAGATTAGAAATTAAAGAATTTTTACAAATTAACTAATGTAAAAATTAATTTTATCTTAAAAAAAAATTATTTCAATTTTTTTTTTAATTTCTCTTCCTAAATAGAAGTGTCTGTGGAGAAGCTTACAAATATACCCTAAGAAAGATAATGTCGTAGATGATAACGTGTCTATAATCTTAATTCTTAACCAACCTTCATGTGACAAGTAATTAAATTTACAAAAGAGTTTATAAAATTTCCAGTTATATGTCATGTCAAGATGATGTAATAATTTCTCATTTATTAAACAGGAAAAAAACTTGGATTAAGTTTCTATAACCTTACTATTAAGTTTTCTATTTAAATCATGATATGTGGATTTTTTTTTTCTCTATCTAATAATAAATAGCCTCCATTAAACATGCATTGCAGAATTTTCAATAAAACTGGAAAATTACCAAGTTTTATCTTTTGTTTATTAGATATTTTGTTACTAATCAATCTTTTGAACATGATGCAGAGCCAGCAAGAAGGTCAAGGGATGAGTCTGCAGTACTGAGGGGAACACTCACAAATAACAATGATTATTGAATATATTGGGAATGCATTGAGCCATTCACTAAAGTTCAGTTCCTTGTAGTTCCATCTCCTGTAGTAGCACAATCAGGATGCAACATTTTTGCAATATAGATGTCAGTACATGCAAGATCTATTAGAAAAACTTTTGCTTTTCAAAAATATTGTGTTTTTAGTCAGATATATAATATAAGTTTAGGTTTAATTATACTTTTTATCCCAACTTTTTAATTTTTGAAGAATTTTATCTCAACAAATTAATTTAGCACTTAAGTGGTAAGTTTATTGATGAGTTTAGTTGGTAATCAATTATTAGAGTTTACTACCTCATTAAGTACTCTATCAAACTTTTGGTTAATTAAACAAATATGTAATTTCGAGTATAAAGTTAAGGTTGGTAATGAGTTAAGCTCAAACAATAGGCTTGATATTATTAATATGTTTTCAGAAATTGTTACTAGTGTAATGGTTATCTTTAGTTTGTTTCAACAACTAGTACATTGCAGTTTCGATTAAATTGTTTCATACACTATTAAATGTTTCAGACAAACAGTTTTTTATAGTTTTTTTAACCACGTGAAAATGAAATTAAGATGCATTATTAAAAAAAAAAGAAGTAATTGATTTGATAATGTTAAACAAAATCTCAAATTCGAGATTTGATAGAGTGAAAAAAATATAATTAGAAGAAGATAATCTCTTTAAAAATAATGATTAAATTGATTACTCGTACATATTAGTTTACAAAATTTATATGAAGTTTGCGGAATGTTACAAAATTAGCCTTGGATTGATTTAAGCCTTTTTTTATAGGCTACGTTACCATTTTTATCTTCTAATTTTTTAAATATATAATTTTTATTTTTTTAGTTTTAAATTGATAATTTTTATCTTTTTAATTTTAAAAATCAATAATTTTGGTTTTCAGATCAATTATTAATTAATAATTATAATTAGTAAAGTTACTCAGTTAACTATAAATTAATTAAAAAATATTAATTATTTAAAGAAGTTAAAAATGATTTTTCTTTTAATTTTTATTATTTTTTTAATATTAAAAACAATTTTTTTATGGTTGATAATTAATAATTTTTTTAATGTTAAAAATAATTTTTTATTATATTTATTTATTTTTTCTTTGTGTAAAAAATTATTACAATTTTTATAATGATTTTTAATTAACTTAATAACTATATTAATCATAATTATTAGTTAATAATTAATCATAGAAATCAAAATTATTATTTTTTAAAATTAGGAGATTAAAATTATCATTTTAAAACTAAGAAAATTAAAATAATAGATTTAAAAAAATATGGATTAAAATTAAAATTAATTCTTTTTTATACGATCAATTTAAAAATTAAACATTTTATTGATCTGATTCAAATGGCTCGAAGAAATCATGTGCAAATGACGGCAACGAAAGGGCAGCTATTGGATTAGTTTAGAAAGAATAACAACATGTGATTAACTTAATTTTTAATTAAAATAATTTAAACCGTCAGATTTAATCAAATTAACGGTTAGGATTTGCCAATTTGATGACATAAGAGAATGTTTCAAATAAAAATACTCTTAATGAAATAATAAACAGTAATATTATAATTAAAAAAAAATATGAATCAAATTAAAATTTGATTTTGAATTAATTTTTGATTTTAACATCTAAAAATATTAAGAGCTTCAATTTTTTAAGACAATATTTATAGATTAAAATAGGATTAACGGTAATTTTGATTCACTTAATTTTTAATTTGAAAATTTAATCATCTTAATTTTAAAATTTTGATTCAACTGTAAATTTAAATTAAAGAGGTTAGGTGAGATGATAATAATAAATATAAGAAACAAGTAGCTGTATCATTTGTCTCTATGCATTTCATTGCTTCGGCAGACTTTCAGTCTCTTTCAGCTTCATTACCGCTGTTCCAAACACAAGTATGGAACCGGAAGCAATAAAGAAGCTAGGAGCCTCTCTTCTGGTGCCTTCAGTGCAGGAGCTAGCAAAGCAAGGCATCACCAAAGTTCCAGAGCGATATGTTCGTCCCAATGTTGAATTTGACACATCGTCCTCGTCATCGTTGCCGCTGCTACAAGTCCCGGTCATCGACCTGACCAAATTGTTGTCTGGAGATGATGATGCTACTCATGAACTAGAGAAGCTGGATCGTGCGTGCAGAGAATGGGGTTTCTTTCAGGTTTGGATTATTGTGTGTGTGTGTTTTTCTTTGTTGGATTTTTCACTTGTTCAAAGTAATTGCCCTGCTCTGCTTTAAGGAAGAATAGCTTTATATAATTTTTGGTTCTCTTATCATTTTTATGATTCAAGAGTTTAGCTGTTTTTGTAAATTTGATTTTCGTACATGTTATAAATAATATAATAAGATTTTAGTAATGAATCATCAATATTACATTATCAATTAATTAACTGTTAGTGAATCACTCTTTTTATCATATAATAATATACAAGACTAGAGTATAGTTTTTTTTTTTCTGTATATTAAAATTAAATAATCAGTTAAAGCCTGGTGATTGCAGTTCATTCTACCCTCAATTTTCCATATATATGTCACAATTCAGTAAATTGCTCATTGCTGCATAATAGCAGATATTGATTTTCATTTGCTTGTTAAGTTTTATTATGGATATTAATGACAGTTGATCAATCATGGGGTCAATCCTTCGTTGGTGGAAAATATGAAGAAAAATGTTCAAGAGCTCTTCAATCTTCCACAGCAAGAGAAGAAGTTATTGTGGCAGAAACCAGGAGAAATGGAGGGATTTGGCCAAATGTTTGTTGTATCAGAGGAACACAAGTTAGAATGGGCAGATTTATTCTACATTGTCACTCTTCCATCGTATGTAAGACACCCCCACTTGTTTCCTAGTATTCCCCAACAATTCAGGTTTGTGTACTTCCCTCTCTTTTTAAGCATACTAATTAGTTTTGGTTTTAGATTTTTTTTTTTTTTTTTTATGATAGATTGAAATTTATTAAAAATTATCAATTTGGATAGGTTCTATTTATCATTTGCTGACTCTTACTTGATTTAGTTGTGGGATTGATTTTCATTAATCACTGGAAAAAAAATATCTAAAAAAGTCATATTATTACTATAAGATGAGTTTTTACCTTAACTATGATTTGGGGGGTTTCAAACGGAAAATTAAACATGTACTAATGTGTGATTATTTAGACATTTGCATTTGTGTTGAATGAGATTTTACACATTTTCAAACATTAAATAAGAATGTGTTTGATTTACTGTTTAAATGGATGAACACACTTCCAAAACAACATTATGTGAAAAGCAAAAATTAATTTCTTACTTCTTTCTACTTGAACGTCTGTTGGAGGGGTTGAACGGTAAACCAAACATATACAAATTTTTCCGTTAATTGGAATTAATTTCAACCTTTATTCAAACACACCCAATATCTTGCTACCACCTTAGCTGGAACATCATTGGTTTTCTAAGGTAATCAAAGTGTAAACCAAACTTTTTTTCATTGCAGGGATAATCTAGAGAAATATTCTCTAGAAGTGAAAAAACTTTGCATCACAATCTTGGAATTTATGACAAAAGCTCTTGACATTCAACCCAATGAATTGTTAGATTTTTTTGAAGAGGGAGGGCAAGCAATGAGGATGAATTATTACCCTCCATGTCCTCAACCAGAACAAGTAATTGGACTCAATCCTCATTCTGATGCTGGTGCCCTTACCATCCTTCTCCAAGTAAATGAAATGGAGGGCCTTCAGATAAGAAAGGATGGAATGTGGATTCCTATTAAACCCCTCTCTAATGCTTTTGTCATCAATGTTGGTGACCTGTTGGAGGTAACTTGCACAAATCTTCAAATCATGCTTACATATGTTTTAGTTCTATGATAAATCAACGCTTATTTTAGGTTTCTAATAATTCTTTTTTTACTTAATATCCTTTATATATCAAAATATTTATTTTTGATTTTTGATATTTTGTTTCCGTTCTTAATAAATTAATAAATTTTGTTGAATTCCTATAATATGTATATCATTTGTTATTAGTCCCTGTAAAATATTTTTCAAAACAACTAATACAAAAAAAAATATTATTTGGAACCAAAACAAAATTTGTTAATTTATTAAAGATTAAAGTAAAATATCAAGGATAAAAAATAAATATTTTGATATATCAAGAATTCAAAACAATTTTTTTTTTATTAGGGACATAAAACAAAATTCATTAATTTATCAAATATCTATATTTTAGCCTATAAATAATCTTACAATAATATAAGAATACAAAATAATTAGTGACGTGAGTTGAGACTAACCGAAGGATTTAGTCCTATAACATGGTAAATTAATGTTCTAATTTTCATTGGTAGAGGTAAATGTACACATTTAATATTCGACGGTGTCTCGAACATGATTGTTTGCTGAACAGAATACCTGTAGAAAATAATAAAACAAAAGAATAAGTAAAATAAAATAGAATACCTATCATGGTGTATGTATTTTAGTTTAAGGATTTTTTATATATATATCCTAAATGGTATGATTTTTTTGCAGATAATGACCAATGGCATTTACCGGAGCATAGAACATAGAGCAACAGTTAATTCACAGAAGGAGAGGATTTCCATTGCTGCATTTCACAGTCCAAGATTGGACTCAGTTATAGGTCCAGCACAAAGCCTCATCACTTCTGAAAGACCTGCATCTTTCAATAGCATTAGTGTACAAGATTTCTACAAAGGATACTTTTCACGCGAGTTGAAAGGGAAGTCATACATTGATGTCATGAGGATCCAAAATGGCTTTTAGTATAGTAAAAGGACAATTGATACTTTATGGGAAAGAAAAATAAAAAAAGAACACAACAAACACTTGTGTGGCATGTGACACCTGTGCAAAATAAAAATACTAGGAATGCCAATGAGACTCTTTTTTGGATATACTTTTTTGGTTATGGATTAAAATTTGTTAAAAATTATTAATTTTAGTAGGTTATACATTTAAATGAAGTGAGAGAATCCTTTAAATCAACAAATTTCAGCGAATCAACCAGAAAGTATCCGAAAGAGAGTGACAGTGAGGTCTTACTAGCATT
The DNA here is from genome assembly GCA_014843725.1 of Amphicarpaea edgeworthii. NCBI lineage: Eukaryota > Viridiplantae > Streptophyta > Magnoliopsida > Fabales > Fabaceae > Amphicarpaea > Amphicarpaea edgeworthii. Next base: position 4,720,492 of record CM026329.1, read on the forward strand.
CCTCATACAATATTCATCTGCTGAACATGCTCATTGAATTGGTGGCTGACTTGGGTTAATAAATTTACATCGTTATTGGATTTAATGTGTTATTGAACTAGTTTTTATTTGCTGATAATATGGGCATTGTTTGTTGTGTTCTCCAACTATTAACATTGTAGTGAAACAAAGCATACATGATCACTTCATGAAAATAAAAAAATAATATAGGAAATATAGTATCCATTTATATATATTGCTACTCATAATAAAAGTGTAGGTGATCTACAACTTACAAATTAACAAGTTGACTAAAAATTGAGGTCCTGCAGTAGTTAAGATCGATCAATTATTTATATTTATTTATGAGTATTGTAACTTGGAATTGTAGAGGGACTATCAACTGTGTCTAAGACTTCCGCTGCTTTATGAAGAAACTGTGATTTTGGTACTGTCTCCGATTAAGGCTTTATTACTAAGCAATTTCAATAATGATCGAAGAGATAAGAAGAGTCTCAAGAGAGTCTTGTAGTCAGAGCATTCATATTCATGTCATTAATTTGAATTGTTTTTCCTTATTCACAAATACATATTACTCATTTTTACTCTATTTGACACAAGTATCATTAAATTCTAAATCTCTCTAATAATATAACTTTTTAAAAATTACTTCTAATAAATTTTATAAAATAAACTTAAATTATTATTTCTTTTTAGAAGAATCATTATAATATTATAATAATTTATTTTTCAAACTAAAAATATATAAAATATTTTTTGGCGCAATAAAAAAATATAATAACTAAAATATATTTATTTAAAATAGTAAAACATAAAAAAATATTAATTTAAATATTAAAATTTATATAATTAAAACAATAATTAATTTTAATAATATTTTTATGCAAATTTTTTTTATTAAAATTAAAAAATTTCAACAGCTAATTGTGTAAATTTTTTTATTAAAATTATTTTAATAATATTTTATTATTATTTTTATAAAAAAAATAAAAAATAATATATATTTTTTATAAAAAAATAAAAAAGAAAAGCAATAGTAATTCAAAAAACACCACATAACCAACACATATTTATTATTCACGCAACAATCAACACATATTATATCTATATTAAATTTCAATAATTTTGCACACAATTATTATAATAACCTTACATTACAATTTAAATCATGTATCGTAAATTTAAAATATAACTTATATAAAAAAGATATGTATTAATTACTGTAAAATTTAATTATATTAAAACTTCTATATTAAAAAAAGTATTTACTATAAATATAATTATGTAAAAAAACATACTTAATTAGCATAAACGGACATGTTAAATAATAGTTAAACCCTATAATATAATTATATAACTAAGTATAATTTTAAAAAAGACATATAAAAAAAGTAACAAAATAAGGGTTAAGGGCAAGGCAATAAATATGAATAAGAAGCTACTATACAACAAACCATTATTAACACGTTTTTGTAGATTTTTAAGATTTTGTAGGAAACTAAAAAATTATAAAGATTTTTTTAAAAAAAAATTTGTGATTAGAATTTTGTAGTTAAGATTTAATGAATTTTGTATTCAAAACTTGATGTGGACATCAAAGCCCAAGCCCAGATGGAAGCCCAAGACCCGATACAAGGCATAGGAGGGCCCATGACAAGAGTAAGAGCTAAAAAGGCCCAAGAAGCTTTGGAACATATGGTGACTATTTTGAGGGCAGTTCAAATGCAAGGAGAGGCGCATAAGGGAGAGTTGCTAGTCCTATTGATTGCTTGGAATGAAGGCCCACTTACAGACTTAGTCATTTAATTAAAAAAATAATAATGTTAAAGTGCTTGCAGCCAATTTTGAACTGTTGACCTCAAACTAAACTTTGCCTCGCCTTAACCACTAAGACATATTAGCTATGCTTGTAATGTTGGGATTTTACATTTCTCTTATTTTGTTGAGAACAAATTTGTATAAATCATTTGGAACTGAATGAAAATGCAGAGCTGATTATTTTGTCAAAAAGAGAGAATTGTCTCTGCTAGGGTTCTTCCTTGAACCAGTTGATCTTATCAAGAATTCCCTAAATTCTTGTGGCGATCCCTAGGCTTATCAAACATCATTGTTTGTGGCGCCTATCCTGTTTTTCGTTCTTTCCCAATTCGTATTATTCTTCATTTTCGCATTTTCCGTTTGTGCCTCCAACCCCATTTTTCTCAGGTTCGTTCTGTATATTTTACGTATCCATTTTGAGTGTTTCTTGATCCTAAATTGTAGTTCAGAAAGTCATCTTTCTCCTTGATTTGGAATCACTCCAATCCGAGTTCTGTAGACCGAGTTACTGAACGAGAATTAAAACTCATTCAGGTTGCTCTTGGTGCGCGAATTCCATCCTAGAAGATCCAATTTGAACCAAGCATGTGATTTTCCCATCATTTGGCATCGAGCTCAGTTCTAGGGTTGGAATTGAGTTACTTGTTCTCCATTCTCTTAATCAATTCTGGTCACACCATTGGTAACCCTAAACCCCTAATTTCTGTTTCTTTGAAATTTGGATTATGCAATTTGGTTGTTTGCTATCTTCAATTTCTTGTTCTGTCATACTCTGCTGCATATTTTGTTCTTGGTGTTGATTTCTGTTGAGTGTTAAACTTTAGCTTGTCTTGTGGGGAATGCTAATCTAGTGACTCGATTCTTTGCAACTGAAAAAAAAAAAAAAAGTTTGATTGCAAGGTTACAAATTTCATTATTAGAAGTAGTTTGTGTTAAAAAAAATTTGACAACTTGTGGCTGTTGTTTGTTCAATTCAGTAGCAAGAAGAAGAAAAAAACAGAGCAAAAAAAAAAAAAAAAAAAAAGTACAGCAATTGTAGTCATTAAATTTCCTTGCACCCCACTTGTTTGATAAAATTCCTAAGTGTCAAGTGTCTCCTCTAATCCTTGTTTTTCCATAGAATCTGTTCTTGTTTGTTGGTAGTGAAATTGTTCTTTGCTACTTTCCTTTTGTTGGTGTTCAAAATTCTGTGTCAAGCCTTGTGATTGCTACTCTTGAAAGTGATTCTTGATAATAGATTGTTGATTCTTGTAAGAACCTTAAGTTAGAGAACGAACGGAAAAAGGCTAGAGAGTACATTTGCTGAAAAGCCTAACTGTGTGAAACACTTGAGTGAAACACTTTGGTGAGGTTTTCTTACTTGATTCTGTTCATGGCTGAGAGAGAGGGACCTCCATCCCCTACTAGAGATCATAGGGTGTTGTTAGATGCCTTAACTCAAAGGATGAACCAAGTTTTGAGGGAGCATACAGAGGGAATTTATGAGAGGCTTGAGAATTTAGAAACCCAAAATCTGAATAGGGAGAATGACCAACATGGAGATAGGGGTAGACATGAGAGGCCTGAAGGGAGAAGAAGGAGAGGAAATGAGGAAGAACCAAGAGGAAACCGAGATGAGGGAGGAAGAGTTACCATTCCACCATTTAGGGGTAATATCATTTTATAATAGGATTAATTGCATTTTTAGTCCCCTTGCTATCCCAAATTCGTAATTTTTGTCCCCTTAATTTAAAATCTGCAATTTTGATTTCCTTATTTCCAAAATTAAGTAGTTTTGATCCCTCCTTTAATTTAGAGGTGTTGACTGTTATTTTAATGTTGATTTTTTTATTGTAATTAATAATTATTTAAATAAAATTAATTAGTTTTTTTTTTCTAATGACATCATTACCCTTTTTTTATTCTTAAATTACCCTTTGATTTAATTAATTAATTTAAATAAAAAAATTAGACAAATTTTGACCAAGTTAGAATTTAAATCCACACTTTTTTAGTTTTTAAATGTCACTTTTTGTCATAAGTTATGATGAAAAAAATTATTGAGATGCATACATTTGTGTTGTCTATGATACTTTTATGCTCTTCTATCATTTTTATAATAAATAGTTTTTTCTATATTGAGACGTATATATATAAGTATTTTTGTGACAATATGTAAAAGTTCAAATTAGAATACCAGTTATTAAACTAGTGTGTTTAAATGACAAATTGAAACAAAAAAAAATGATTTTTAACTGTATTTAAAATACCATATATCATGATGACTTTGGATATTAAATTCATAAAGAACTTTTAAAATGATATATAGAAAATGCACAGGAGACTTTTTTTTCAATTAAAATAAAACAATACCTAAAACGAAGTAATGTGTCAAATAACAAATAAAATAAGATTTATGTGATAAAAATTAGATTATTTTATCTAATTAAATTCCCATATATTTTAATTTTCTTAAACTTTTGAAATTCCTAATACAAATACGGTACATAAAGATGAAAAAATGGACTAGAATAGTCTAGTTAGTTCAGATTGAACTTAAAAAATATTGATCCAAATAAAACTGAGTTAATCTAAAAACTTGACTAAAAAATATATACCCAAATTTAATCAAACCTATTTTGACTCAATATTTTTTTATTTTTTGAAATATAAATATAGACTTAAAAAAATATAATTAATCAATGTGGACAATCCACCAAACCTGGCTGGACCGCAAAAATGAAATCCATACAAATTATGGATTGACCCGGACCAGGCCCGCTTTTCACACTTAGACGACCAGACCCTCTACTTTCTCCTACATATAGATATATTGACATTAAAGAACTTATATATGTTTTTAATCTTATATGTAACGTTTTGACAGATATTGACCAATGGCATTTATCGAAGCATTAAACATCGAGCAACAATCAACTCAGAAAAGGAGAGGATTTCCATTGCTACATTCCACGGGCCTCAAGCTCAAATGAACAAAGTTAATTATAGGTCCAACACCAACCCTAATTACTCCTCCTGAAAGACCTGCACTGTTCAAAAGGGTTAGTGTGGCAGATTACTACAAAGGATACTTCTCTCGTGAGCGCTTAAAGGGAAATCATACCTTGAAGTAGTTAAGATCCAAAATGCATAGGACTTAATTGGTTGCCTGGTATTGTTAATTCAGGTTCATAACAAATAACTATGTCACTATGTGTATGTATGAACAAACATAATGTTAGTGGGTAGTAATTAATTAAGACTCACTTTTTTGTCCGCAAAAGACAAAAATTCAGATTTCAATCTTTTGTTTTAACTTTATATGCGTGCGTCAATAGCTAGGATGCAAGGGATACAAAATGTGAAAGTTAATGAAAAGTTAATTTAATTAGTGTTCTGAATAGTCCAAACGTAAGTTTTGGACTACTCCCCTCCTTAATAGCTTTTGTGATCAACAAGATTAGTTTTTGTTTCAAAAGTTAAATAAATATAGCGGGTAAAATATGTTTGGATCCCTTAAAAAATATATGAAAAGTATTAATTTTCTTATAATTTTTTTCTTATTAATTTCATCCCTATAAAAATAAAATATATTTTTACAACTCCTCGGGTGATAACTAAATAATATTTACAGTTGTGTAGTTATAATACCTGGAATTAAAACAAACAAACACAATACATGCAAGATCCAATTGATTTGATCAAACATTGTAGCATAACTTAGGTTTGGATCATTCTATATGTTTGGATAGTTGTAAGAAGAGTTTTATTAAAGGTTATTAATCATTTATTGATATTAATAATTTTCATTGAAAATAAAATATGAAAATCAATACTTAATTGCAGTCGAAACACATGTAATGATGCACATGATCAAATACTTTTTCAATATATCATATTTTTCTTTTTAACAAAATTACTATGAGAACATGTAAAAATATGTTTTATTTTTATAGGACAAAATTAATAAGAAAAATTTATTATGACAAAACTAATATTTTTTTATTTTTCGGGAACTTCAAGCATATATATTTTATCCATAAATTAAAAAAAATCCCAAGTTAATTATATTTTGCTCTATTTTCTGAATTATTATATATATAAACTTTTCATCATATTCTCGAATCACAAGTAACCTGTTTTAACTTTTGCTGCAATAGTTTCCAGCTTGTGTAAAAATCCAATTTTCTAAAGGTGACTTTTCAATTCCATGAATTGAAGAAGTAAAGAACCTAGATCAAAAAGTATATATGTAGGCAGAATCATCGCACGACAGCATCAAAAGACTTTTAAATAAACTGCCAATTAAGATTATTAATTGGTTGCTTAATTAATTAGTCACTCTAGCTAGTGTTAGATATTCATTTTTTAAAATTAACTTTAAAACTAAAGTTACGCACAACTATTTCAACCATAGTTGTCAGAAACAACTAGGATTCGAAAGTTTAATATTCATAAGAAAATATTGAAGTTCCAGTCTTGTGACTCATTCCTGGGCTTGATAATTTTTCGTAAGATTTTGTTAAGGCATAGTCAAGAATGCAATTACTTAAGGCATATATAGTCAAGAGAAATTGCTCCAAGACTCCAACTACTTCAAAGTAGACAATCACGTGCAGTTGCTTCAACCGATTACAAAAGCACAGAGTTACTAATTTAATTTTATAAGTTTATAATTATTAATAAAAAATAATATATATATATATATATATATATATATATATATATATATATTCTTTTTTTCTTTTATCAAATCACTATTATAATTTTATGTAAGATTATTCATTTTAAATTTTTAATTGGAACCCACCTTTCCTCCTTTTTCCTTTCCCGTTTTTCCGACCCACCTTATCTCTCATGTATTTATTTCGACGTGACTCAAAGAATTAACCCACCAAGAGTGATTGATATAAGAGAAAGAAACATCTCAAGCAAATTACACAATACACAGTTATGGATTCCCAAATAGCGAAGCTTGGAACCTCTCTATTGGTTCCTTCAGTTCACGAGCTAGCAAAGCAACCTATGACCAATGTTCCAGAACGATATGTTCGTCTAAACCAAGATCCTGTTGTGTCTGCAACAGACACAATCTCTCTACCACAAGTCCCTGTCATTGATCTCAACAAATTGCTTTCTGAAGAAGATGGAACTCATCATGAGCTAGAGAAGCTGAACCAGGCATGCAAAGAATGGGGTTTCTTCCAGGTTAGTTTGGATAATTATTATATTGGTGATCAAGTTATATCAATAATAATCTTTTTAGAGTTACATTCCTGCGTCATCATTCATTTCTTGAAATTAAATGATTGTAATAAATTACTAAACTTAATTAACCACTAGATCTAAAGAAAATAAATTATAAAATAGAGTGTAACTCTTCTAATGTAACTTGATTGCTTCTCTTTTATCTTTTGTTATAATATTTTTTCATAGTTTAGATATCCAAATATATATACAATCATTCGGATTATCATATGAAAATGGTTAATGGTCATTTAATCTCAAACTCTTACCTTAAATTAAATAAAAGATATATTTGATTAAAAAAAACTCATTAAAAATAATAATCAAAATACTATCTTATTACGTCGTAATATTATTATTGTTGTCATTATTATTGTTATTGTTATAGTCATAGTCATATAGTAGCATGACAACAATGATTTTAATGATAACGATAATGATGACGATGACAATAATAATAATAGTGATTATCATTATTGTTTTGTTTTGAAAGAGTGTTTTAATTTTAAGTATTCTATTTTACTTTTAATTTATATATGATGATGAAATTCAACATAAAAAAAAATATGATGATGAAATTTGTATTTCAGCCTAATTTTGAAAGTTCACAATTTTTATATTTTGGTATATAATATTTTAAAATTTTTATTTTGTTATTTTAAACTATGTTTTAATTATATTTTGATATATAATGTTTTAATTACAAACATAAATAAAAGCAAATTAACAAATTGGAAATATACCAAAATAACATTTTTAAAACATTATGTATCAAAATTTAACTAGAACATAGTTTAAAGTATTAAAATAAAAATTTTAAAATATTATATATCAAATATAAAAAAGATGTCAAACTAAATAGATTAAAAGTGATATTAAATTACGAGAATTGTTTCTATTAGAATCATCTGATGGTTTAAGGGTATGTTTTTATTAAAAAAATATATGTACATAATGGAGAGAAATAGCTGATGCATAAGCTAGTTTGTAGACCACTTTCATATACTATTAGCTAGTAACAAAACATTTTTTTTAACTTCATTTTAATTTATGAATTATTTTATTCATTATTCTTTCGTTTCTTTTTTCTCATAAGTTATCATGAAATAAATTATTGAGATGCAGACATTTGTGTTGTCTATGATATTTTTAATTTCTTAATCCGTGCCTTATGATTAACAAGACCCAAAGTTTATTGAAACATTGGTTACTTTATTTTTTGCTGGAAAAAAAACAATGCTTAGTTTGCGTTGGAGACTTATTGAAAGTCATGAAAGCACAAACCTAAACATCATTAAAAGTGTTCGACAAACTTGTGTAATTGCAATTGCAAAGCCACGTGTGATGCCGACCAATTAAATCTAAACATTATGACGTTTCACTGTCATAAATTAGTTGGAATTGCAGCAGGCAATGTTAAGCAGCCATTACTATCTCCAACCATTTTGATTTAAAACTCTGTCTCCACTCATTGTGACTAATAAATAGCCTCAATTTTAGAAAACAAAAGTATCTTAATTACGACACTTAATGTATCATAACTTCTTCATTTTTTGTAACTAACACCTGCATTACGTGAGTAATAATCCTGCTTGAGCATTTGGAAATAAAGTCCTCCCTCCTCTCATGTGAATCACATTTTGTGGTTCCAATTCCAATTACGTAGTTAATTAATTAATGACAATATTAATATATATTTGAATTTTTTTATTAATACAAATTATTTATTAATTTTATCGATAAAATATGTATGACAATATTTAATGAGATTGATTATGTTAAAGAGATCAAATCTATTATCACTCGTACCAATTATGAATATATATTAAGTAATTTTAAAGCAAAACATTAGTAAGATATAAAATAAAATTCTTGTAACATGTAACAATCCACCTTTCAATTTTTTTCAAAATATTTTTGTGTTATGCTCATCACAAATAATGCTCCTCATACCATTCCAAATGCATTTCTTCGTAAATTATCTTTTATTTGATTAGATTTGTGAGATTTTTAACATTAAGGAAATTACATTACAGCTTATAAACCATGGGGTGAGCCCTTTATTGCTGCAAAATGTGAAGATAGGTGTTCAAGAGTTTTTCAGTCTTCCAATGGAAGAGAAAAAGAAACTTTGGCAAAAACAAGGAGAGTTGGAGGGGTATGGTCAAAATTTTGTTGTATCTGAGCAACAAAAGTTAGAATGGGCAGATCTATTCTACATTAATATGCTTCCATCATGCTCAAGGAATCCTCACATATTTCCTATTATTCCTCAATCATTCAGGTTATCCCCTACTCTCTTTTTGCATCAAAGATAGTTTAACAGCGATGCGTTGATAACTGATAATGTAATCAAATACTTAGTTTTATACGGTAATCAATATAAATCTTTATTTATGACAAATTATTAACTTTTATAAAATTATTTTAAAAGTCAAATAAATATAGAATTATGATTGACTGATAGAATAAAACTATTTTACACTATTAATGTGTCACCATTCAACTAAAATACTTGTTAGAAAATAAAACTAGAAAAAAAATAAAGTGTATTTTTTCATAAACTAAAATTAACTTACATATAAACTAATTTGTAGAAAGTATTTCATATAATTTCTCAAAAAGTAATTATAAAAAAATTATTTCATTTTTTTTTTATATTTTCTTCTTACAGAATTAGTTTTAGTTAAATTTATCCAATCAAGTCCAGTGTAAGTAATTTACTCAAACAAAGTTCGTGTCCTGCAGAAATGATCTAGAGAGCTATTCTTTAGAATTGGGAAAACTCAGCATCACAATCATTAAACTTATTTCAAAAGCTCTTAAGATCAAAGCTAATGAATTGCTTGAGTTATTTGAAGATTTAAGCCAGTCAATGAGGATGAATTGCTACCCTCCATGTCCCCGACCACAGCATGTCATTGGCCTTAATCCTCATTCTGATGCTGGTGCTCTCACTATCCTCCTCCAAGTCAATGAAATGGAAGGTCTCCAAATAAGGAAAGATGGAAAGTGGTTTCCTATTAACCCTCTCTCGAATGCTTTTGTCATCAATGTTGGAGACATTTTAGAGGTAATTGGCAAAACATAAACTAAGTTAGTTAAAAAGTTTAACAATAATACATTGAAAATAATAATGTAAAATAATTTCATATTGTTATTTTAATCGCAACTCTTTATATAAATTTTAATATAATTTTATAAAAATGATTGCGATTAATTAATTTTATAAAACTATTTGAGTTTAATAATAATACAGTAACACTTTAAAACTTGTAGTTCAATTACAATTCGTTGTTTAAATGATTGTTAATGTAATTTTTAAAAAGTCAATTGAGTTAATATAAATAAAGAATTGTGTTTGACTATAACATTATTATATATCGTCATAATTTTACATTGCATCACCATCAAACTCTTAATTAAAATTCATTTTAATTATTATTTGACATGCTAAACTAATATTCTTATGATTGGGAATGTAATAATATATGCAAATTAGATTAGAGTACACATTATACACTAGGCATTTTGATGAATATTATTAAGAATTTTTTGTGCCTGTTTCAAATGTTATGTTTTGACAGATATTGACTAATGGAATTTATCGAAGCATTGAACATCGAGCAACAATCAACTCAGAGAAGGAGAGGATTTCTATTGCTACATTTCACAGGCCTCAAATGAACAGAATCATAGGTCCAACACCAAGTCTTGTTACTCCTGAAAGTCCAGCACTGTTCAAAAAGATTGGTGTAGCGGATTACTATAGAGGATACTTTTCACGCGAGTTAAAAGGGAAATCATACATCGATGTGGTTAGAATAAAAAATGATGCATAGACATAAATTAGGTTTTTGCACTACAAGAATTCTTGATTAAATAGAATTATATATATGCGATTTTTTTTTTATAGACATATGTTAGTTTGTTAGTATTGGTAAGAAATGTCATTATCAATTAACTTATTAAACAATAATATTATTAATATGTATGTATTGACACGTTCAACGCTTCAAGTTCAAAATGTAGTTTCCATGCTATTATATATAATGTATAATTAACAAGTTTACATTATGGGACAATTACGTGTGTATTCGTGAATTAATTGATTACAATGTAACACAGACCCACTATTTTTTTATTTTATTTTACAACCAAAAGAGAGTATATTGAAGAGTAATTAAGTACCAGAGACTGAATTGAATAAAATTTCTGTAGATAGAAATGACACAAATTAAACTAGAGGCACTGTCAATAAAACTCAGTAGGATTGTGAAATCAATGGCTTCACTCATTTGGGCCAATTAATATGTTTTTAGGCTGTGTTGGATTAATTTAATAGCAAGAAATACTACTTGCACCCTTTGTGTTCCCATTTAACTCTCCATCCCAATGATAAGACAAAAAAAAAATCCTTTTGTATTTAGTAAAAAATACCTAAGACAAAAAATGTTTCCATTGATTAGAATTAACACAATGTAAACTTTTTCTGTTGTGTTGTGTTGTTTTGTTCAAAAAATTTAACATAATGAAAACTTGTTTCTTATATATTGTGTTAAATTTTTCAAAAAGGAAAACAAAATGGAAATTCATTTTATTTTCGTTGTGTATTTTGAATTCACAACCCTATTAACACCATCAAAACATGTTTTCGTTGTGTTAATGTGTTAATTTTTAAGAAATTAACACAACATAAACTCCGTACTTTATTAATAAACATTATAACAAAAAAATAAAAAAATAAAACATAAGGATATAATGTCCATACAAATAGTCACTTTCTTAAATACTATACTGTTCTAACATTGTCACATTCCTAAATTAGCATTTGATAGTTGATATATTGTGAATTTAACGGAGTTCATAAAAAAAATCACATTTAATAAAAAAAATAATTAATTGTTGTTTTGATTCCTACTTTTTTAAATTTATAATTTTGATCTCTTTAGTATTAAATCTACAATTTTAAATCCTTATTTTTAAAATCAAACATTTTTTTTCATCCGTGAATTTAAAGATGTTTACATTTTCTTTAATATTTTTTTTAATTAATAATTATTTAAATAAAATTAATTAATTAATTATTTTTCTCATAACACCATCATTATTTTTTCATTTCTAAGTTACTTTTGATTTAATTAATTAATTTAAATAAAAAATTAAATAAATTTTAATAAAGTTAGAATTGGAACCCATGCCAAAACTATAGTTAAGAAGCCCATTTCGTATCAATGAAAAATTAAGGAGGTAGCTCATCATAATAAAATATGTATATAGAAGTCCATCTTATTATAAAATAACATAGGATCCATCACAAAAAAAATGTTGGAGTAACCGCCATCCTTGTTCCGACTCTTCTTCCTCATATATTATATATAAAATAAAATTCATTTTTAGAGATTAAATTGAGCAACAGCGACTACTTTTTATTCTCCAGGAATTCACGTAACAGTTAGATTTCATACACTTCGGATCAATGATAATTACAATACTGTAAAAAAGATTAAACTTTATCCCAGAAAATACCTTTAGTAGGACTAAAAAAATATAATCACGGAAGGGGTCAATGCCAAGCCTCGTGCAAGTATAACAACGTACACAAATGAATGTAATTATTTAAAGCAACGGAGAAGAAAAAATTGCTCCAACAACTTTCAAAGCTGATCGATAATCACATACGATTACATCAACCGGTTAAAACAAAAAGTGAAAGTCCTAAGAAAGATAGTATTAAAATGGATAATTTATTAATGTGTCATCAAAGTCTGAAAGATATTAATATGATTTTGTACATAGTCTTTCGTAGAATCTTCCTGAAAAGTAAGCTTGGACCATATCTAAATTAAAGCTTCTAACCAAAAGGAAGTTAATATATACTACCCACCTAAGCTCGATATATCGTACTCATTGTAAAATATTAAATGTGATACGTTGAAAATAGTATATTGAAAAATGCTTAGTTTTTGACTTTTTGCATGTGTATGTGCTAAATATATTATCGTCCAATTAGACGACTAAGATTGAGGACTTGTACTCTAAACTTGGATTTGAATTTTATTTTGATATGTTACTTAGAGGGTTGTAGTTGAAGTTTGATATTTGTTGATGACAATTAATGGTGAGAAATGACCGATATCTCTACACAAAGATTTGACGCTCAATTTAATATATTTGAATTATTGAAGTACCCGTATATATCAAATAGTGTGTATTACTAGGTATTATTAAAATTTAACTCGTCATCCAACCAGTAAAGACATTGATTTGTTGATGAGTCACTAGCTTAATCAGTTTATATTTAATTTATATTACAAATATTCGGGGGAGTTGCTTTGGTTTTCATGTTGTGAAATCATTTATTTAATGAAAAAAATTGTGTTAAATTCTGTCGTGTACGAATCAAAATAGTAACAATTATTGTATTCTGAAGAGAATTAATCTCTAATTTAATAAACTAAAAGAGACTCATGGCAGAAAAAAAAAAAAACAAATTAGTGTGTGTACTTGATATTTCTACAGCTACCATATATAGTCCCCACATAGAATGTGAACCTTCGACTAACTAATAAAGATGTGTTGACTGTGTTCAAAATTCAGAAGTCTATTAGGTTTATTTGGAAAATATATTAATTAAAAAATGCATGTTGCATGGACCCGACACTTGGAATTTGAATATCTGTTATAAATATTTTCTTGTTACTCAACAAATTATTAACCCAAGCAAAGCATTGGTGTCTCTCTGCAATGGATTCTCAAATAGCAAAGCTTGGAACATCTCTAATATTGGTGCCTTCTGTTCATGAGCTAGCTAAGAAACCCATCACCAAAGTTCCAGAACGTTATATTCATCCAAACCAAGACCCTCCTGTTACAGTTGCTTCACCCCAGCAAGTACCAGTCATTGATCTGAGTAAATTGGTGTCTGAAGATGAAAATGAGTTACAGAAGTTTGACCTTGCATGCAAAGACTGGGGTTTCTTCCAGGTTAATTAATTCATTTGATAGCTTTTTTATTCTCCTCATGTATTATATTTTTCATAAAGTAAATGAAACTACTGTATTATCCTCTTCATTTTTTATTTTTGTAAAATGTTTTTCATCGAAAGGTACTAGATTTGTTAATTTATAGTCTCTAAAACTTAGTTTGAACGATTTTCGTAAAGTTTTGTCTTTTACTCTTTTATTAGTGGTAGTGTATCTATTTTGACAACATCTAATGCACTGTTTGATCAAATTTATTTTTAATTTATAATCTATTTTTAAGTAAAAGTTAGGCTAAACACTAATTAATAAAAACTCCTTATAATAAAAGTTATTTATTTTTAATGAAGAAAAATTAGATATAAGGAATTCTATAATAAGTTACTTATACTTACTTATCCTGGAGCTTATTTTCATATTTTTTCTTTGAATTTGAGTAAGGCCCAATTTTGGAATAATTAATATTTTTTTGATAAAAAAAATATTAATTATTAGTTTGTTAATTTTTGTTAATGTGGGGAAGGGAACCCAAGACCTCTTATATTTTAACTTTAAGAAGTTTTTTTAAGTTAAAAAAAATAAATATTAACAAATAACTTTTTACTTATTTTCTTAAGCTCTCATTTTTAACTTTAATTTCAAATAGCCTATAAATTAAAAATAAGCTAAATTATACAAATGCAAAGTTTATATCACATATCATTCTAACAACAATGTATTTTTTTTTTTAATTAAAGAACTTAGTTTTATAAAAAAAAGTGATGTCAATGACAAGTAGCATAATCTAAGATGCCATCAAAGTTGATACCTTACCAACCTCACCAACTAATATACTTGGAGGGTGAAAAATCAAAAAAAAAAAAATACATTAGGCACAAACACCAATTAAACTAAATTTTAAGGACTATAAACAAAAATTCTTAATATTTCAAAGATGAAAAATATATTTTACCATTTCCTTTATTACTAAATGTTAGTGATTAATTTTTTTTTTAGCAAAAATAAATAAAACCCACAACTTCTCATTTCTTTTGTTATTCAACTTTAAACCAACTTGTATCTTTATATCATAAAAGTGGTTCACATCTTTTAAAGCAAGCTCATGATATGACTTCTACTTGTATTACAAGGATTTATTTTAAAGTTATTTGGCTATATATACTATTCTCTTGCAGTTGCGAATCAGGTTTCCAAATATATATAGTTGTAATCTTATATAATTTTTTTTAAAAAAAAAAATACACATAATTTATTTATTAATTTATACCCACTTTTTTTTTTTAAGAAAGAATAAAGTTTCATTTGACCCAACTTATTTTCAATTTATAAGTTACTTTTATGTAAAGTTACTTTTATGTAAAAGTTGAGTCAAATACCAATTAGTAAAAATTTCTTAAAATAAAAGTTACTTATTTTTAATGAAGAAAAATTAAAAATAAGAGTTTTATAATAAGTTACCCAAAACTACTTATGTGAAACTTATTTCCATGTTCTCTTTCGAATCCCAATAAGGCCAAATTTTAAAATAATTAGTATTTTTTTATCAGAAATATTTAGTGATTAATTTGTTAGTTTTTGTTAGTAGAGAACTCGAATTCAAGACCTTTCAATCTGATTATATTTTAACTTTAATGAGCTTTTAAGTTAAAAATAAATAAATATTAACAAACAACTTTTTACTTATATTTTTAGACTCTCATTTTTAACTTAATTTAAAAATAATTTATAAGTTAAAAATAAGTTGGGCTAAACAGAGTTTAAGTAAGTAATTTACAATTAAAATTAATTTATCCTCGATTTTGTTTTTTTGAAAAGGAAAAAAGACATCGTTGAAAAATCCTTAAATATTACTATTATTTAAAAATCCTTCCAATTTCCCCAAAAAATAGGGTTTTTGCTCATCATGAATATGCCCTTATGATTCAAGACATTGCTGCATGCATATAGCTGTGGATACATTCTATGAAAGTAAATAAATTTTATTTTATTTGCTGAACATATTGGAAAAAAACAATTAATTAAAGGTGATAAATCATGGAGTCAACCCTTCAACAATGGAAAATGTGAAGAAAGGTGTTAAAGAGTTTTTCAATCTTCCAATAGAAGAGAAGAAAAAGTTGATGCAAACTGAAGGAGATTTGGAAGGATATGGTCAGAGTTTTGTTGTATCTGAGGAACAAAAGCTTGAATGGGCAGATTTATTTTATATTTTCACTCTTCCATCGTACATGAGGAATCCCCACTTATTTCCTTTTATTCCCCAAGCATTCAGGTTCTCTCTCAAATCTCTCTTAACTGTTTTTTAGATTAATTAAATTATGTAAATATAATTATAATTTTTTTAAAAAAAAATCAATTTATTCGTTCTTGAAATTAGTCTTTAAATCAATCAGACACTCAAGACTGATTTAGAATCCAATCTAATAATTATCAGATTGTTAAAACTTATTTAGATAGATAATATTTTTTAGAAATAATTTCAGTAACTAATTTAATAACATTAAAAATTATTTAAAAGATTAATTATTTTTTAATTTTTAAAATAGTCTCTAAAGTATTTGATGTTGTAACATAAAACTTCAATTTCTAAATGAGTTAATATTTAATAAATTTATTGTAGAATTAAATTTACTTCTTTTCATCTTTAACTTTTCTTGCTAATTTTGATTTATACTACACCTGTCCCTAAATATAAGTATACAAGACTTTTTTCAGGTTTTGTCTTTTACATTAATTATTTTTTACCAAAATATTCTTAACTATTTTACAATAAATGCTATGAATTTTATATATAAAGACAATTGTATTTTATCTCTTATAAGAAAACTAGCACATATTAATTAATTAGGTAAAAAGTAATAACTAAGTGAAAAGAGAGATGATGAATCCCAATAATATTAAGGATAATTTTTGAAAAAAATAATATAAATTGCTAACAAAATTTAATGTTAGTAACTAAATAAATGAACTTTCTTAAATGGTGTGAATTAGCTAAATGATTCTTATATTTAGAGACAGAAATAGTAATAAAATTTTATTTTTTTGAAATTATCCTTATCATTATTAGTTAATGATATAACATACATATTTATACATGTTATATATGTAACATACTAATTACTTCAAAATGGTCACTAATTACTCAAACATGTATTTTTTCATTGCAGAGATGCTATAGAGAGCTACTCTTGGGAGATGGAGAAGCTTTGCATGACAATCATCAAACACATGACAAAAGCACTTAAGATCAAACCTAACGAATTGTTAGAGTTATTTGAAGATGTAAGCCAGGCTATGAGGATGAATTACTATCCTCCATGCCCTCAACCAAAACATGTGATTGGCCTTAGTCCTCATTCTGATGCTGGTGCTCTTACCATTCTTCTACAAGTCAATGAGACTGAAGGTCTTGAAATTAGGAAAAATGGAATTTGGGTTCCCATTAAACCACTTTCCAATGCTTTTGTCATCAACATTGGAGATGTGTTGGAGGTAATTAATTGGCACCTATTAATCACAAGAATTT
The DNA here is from genome assembly GCA_014843725.1 of Amphicarpaea edgeworthii. Classification (NCBI taxonomy): domain Eukaryota; kingdom Viridiplantae; phylum Streptophyta; class Magnoliopsida; order Fabales; family Fabaceae; genus Amphicarpaea; species Amphicarpaea edgeworthii. The sequence goes on from CM026329.1 coordinate 4,738,046, forward strand.
AATAATTATATAGTTAATATAAGTATAAAATAGTTTTAATGATTATTTAATTACATTTCATAATTTATATGATTTTAAAAATAATTTTATAAAAATTAACACATTTATTATTTATTATTTATTATGATTTATAATTTATGATTTGACTGCCAGTGTGAACTATTTTATAATACAAATACATCACCTTTTTCTCTAATCATAACTTTCTATCACTTGACGCATTAAGTATTTTTGAGACAATATGTAAAAGTTCAAATTAGAATACAAGTTATTAAACTTTAAACTTTTTAACTGTATTTAAAATACCATATATCAAGATGGCTCATTTGGATATTAAATTCAAAGAATTTTTAAAATGATATATAGAAAATGCATTGGAGACTTTTATTTTTCAATTAAAATAAAAAAATTCAATTAAAATAAAAAATTTCAAACAATACCTAAAACGAAGTAATTTGTCAAATAACAGATTAAATAAAATTCATGTGATATAAATTAATATTTTATCTAATTAAATTCTCATATATTTTAATTTTCTTAAACTTTTGAAATTCATAATGCAAGCACTCCACCTAGAAATGGAAAAATAACTAGAACAGTTGGATTAGGTCAAATCGAACTTAAAAAATATTATTGGTTCAAATAAAATTGAAAGATGTAATGAGTCTTTCAAGTCACACTAATTTTAAAAAATATAAATCCAAATTCAATCAAAACTATTTTGACTTAATATTTTTTAATTTTTATTATTTAAATTTTATAAATATAGACTAAAAAAAGTAAAATGATCAATCTCAACAAACCACCAAATCTAGTTGGACCACAAAAATAAAATCCATATAGAATATGAATTTATTTAAATCTAACGTGTTTTTCACACTTAATCTGTAGAATCGGCTGAACCAAACAGTCTATTTTGTCATGGATGTAGATATATTGACATTAAGGAACTTATATATGTTTTTAATCTCATATGTAACGTTTTGACAGATATTGACTAATGGCATTTATCGAAGCATTGAACATCGAGCAACAATAAACTCAGAAAAGGAGAGGATTTCCATTGCCACATTCCACGGGCCTCAAATGAACAAAGTTATAGGTCCAACACCAACCCTAATTACTCCTCCTGAAAGACCTGCATTGTTCAAAAGGGTTGGTGTGGCAGATTACTACAAAGGATACTTCTCTCGTGAGCTTGAAGGGAAATCATACCTTGAAGTTGTTAAGATTCCAAATGCATAGGACTTAATTAATTGGTTGCCTGGGATTGTTAATTCAGGTTCATAACAAATAACTATGTCACTATATATGTGTATGTATGAACACGAATAATTAATTAGCAATCATAATGTTAGTGGGTAATAATTAAGATTTATTTTTATTTCAGCAAACAACAAAAATTCAGTTTCAATCTTTTATTTTAACTTTATGCGTGCGTCAATAGTCCAATGAGTGTGGCCGTATAGCTAGGATGCAAGGGATACAAAATGTGAAAGTTAATGGAAAGTTAATTTATTAATTAGTGTTTTGAATAGTCCAAACGTAAGTTTTGGACTACTCCCCCTCCTTAATAGCTTTTGTCAACAAGCTTTTGGTTTCAAAAGCTAAATAAATAGAAGATAAATTATGTTTTTATAGCTTAAAAAAATTAAATATGAAAAATATTAATTTCTTCCTCATAAATCTTTTTGTATTAATTTTATCATTATTAAAATAAAATATATTTTTACATGTACTTGGTGGGTGGTAACTAAATAATATTCACCGTTGTGAAATTACAATACTCCTCAACTTAAAATAACAAATAAACACAATATATGTAAAATTCAATTGATTAAGTCAAACATTGCAGTATAATTTAGGTTTAGATTAGGGCTGGCTCTGGGGTGGGTTGGAAGGGCCATTGCCCAAGGCCCATTAATTTTGGGGGCCCCAATTTTATTTTATTTTTAATATTTTAGTAAAAAAAAATATTTATATTATTTTTATTTTTAAAAAAATATAATTTGATTTTTTTTTGTTTATTATTCTCCTAATCATCTTTAATTATCTCTCACGCATGAACAATTTAAATGCAAATAAGGGTTAACTAGTTATAGTATCTCTAAAATATTAAAACAAAATATTTTATTTCTAAAGCATTAACATCTTATAATGGCTATAAAGCTAATTTTCTCCCATTATATTTTTTTAAAAAAATCTTCCACGTGTAAAAATCAATTTGTTACAATTAATAGTTAAAAAATTGATTATATTTTTCATATTTTGTGCAACGAATATAAATTTATTATCTATATAAAAAGATGATAAAAATTAAAAGAATATTACATTAAATTACTTTACGTGATATACATTTTCAAGTTCTACTAAAAGATGGAAAATTTTGCTTGATAATGTTCCTGATTAACTGTGAAATCTTTGTCTAATACTCAATGGGAGAGTATAATTAAAAGTATTAAAGTTATTAGATTTCAGGCTCCTCAAATAAGACTAACTTTGTTAGAATTACATAAATTTTGTGATGATGCCAAATCTAAAAGTGAAGCTGATAGTTTGGCTAATGCATTTGAGAGTTTTGAGTTTTTGCTTGGTATGATTATTTGGTATGAAATTTTATTTGCTATTAATATGGTTAGCAAAAAATTACAATCTAAGTGTATGTGTATTGACACTACCACAAAACAATTAGCAAATGTATTGTTGTTTTTTGAAAATTATAGAGATGAATGTTTTATATCTAATATGAATGTTGCTAAAGATGTTGCACTTAATATGGATGTAGAGCATATCCTTCCAAAAAAATGTCATGTTATTAAAAAGAAATAATTTGATGAAAATAATCATGATGAAGAAACTGACGAGTCATTTAAAGTTAATTATTTTTTAATTGTTGTAGATATGACAATTACTTATTTAAAAGATAAATTTGAACAATTAAATATATTTAAAAGTATTTTTGGATTTTTGTTTAATTCAAACAAGTTAAAATTATTAAATGATAATGAATTGAGAGAATGTTGTGTTAAAGTTCACTCTACCTTTTCTCATGACAATTTATCAGGTGTTGATTTAGATGATTTTTTTTTTTCTGAATTGAAAGTGTTGAAAATGACTTTGCCTAATGACTTAAATGTCAGCTATTGAAATTCTTGAGTTTATCAAAGCTGTAGATTGTTATCCAAATGTCTCAATTGCTTATAGAATTTTATTAATTGTGTCTGTGACTGTTGCATCAACTGAAAGAAGTTTTTCAAAACTAAAATTAATAAAAACTTACTTGAGATCTTCAATGTCATAGGAAAGGTTGAATGATTTGGCAATTTTATATATTAAGAAGGATATGTTGGAGAATATTGATGTTGATGCTATTATTAATGATTTTGCATCTCAAAATGATAAAAGAAACCATTTTTTATGATCATTTGTGTGTTTTGTTTTGTAAGTGATATGCGTGACAATTTCAAAGAAAATAATTTGTTGACGATAAAAGATAGCATAGGAGTTTATTGAAAAATAAATTGTAATATATCTTCTAAAGAATTATTAAAAGTTTATTCACAACATTTTAATAAGATGTACTTTTTTTATTAATTATTTTTTATCTTTTATTGAATACATATTTAAATTTTATAATATTTATATATAAGGACTCCTTAATCATGATTTTGCCTTACGCACTTAAAATGTCAGGACCGGGGCTGGTTTAGATCAATCTATATGTTTAGATAGTTGTACAAGGAGTTTTGTTGAAGGTTATTGATTGTTTTATTGACATTGATAGTTGTCATTAAAAAGAAACACTAAAAAAAAATAGCCATATGCCTATGGGCACTTTTATCTATGGGTATATTATTTTGTAGATAAAACTAAAAGAATACTTTTACCTACAAATGTTGAGTGTAGGAAAGTGTGGTAGGTTGCTCGATTGGAAGAGCAAGGTAGCACTCTAGTGATAGATGATATCAAGTGGTTAGCACGTGGTCCACTAGAAATAGTGAGACGATATAGTAGGTACATTGTTAATGGAGTTATATTTCATACAAAGACACATAAAAAGTGTTTAAAGACTCAAAACAGTGGCATTGTTGTCAAGAGATAAACACCCTAAGAAAGGAGAAATCAACTATTATGGTGCACTAACATATATAATTCAATTGGATTATTCAGGAAGACATAAGGTTGTACTTTTCAAGTGTGATTGGGTTGATATAACTAAGGGTTGCAAAATTGATAATTTTGGCATGACATTAGTAAATTTCCATTATTTACAACATATTGAGAATGATATATGTGATGATCCATTTGTTTTTGCCTCTCAAGCTAAGAAAATATTCTATGTGAAGAATAAAACACAATATGATTGGCTTGTTGTGCAAGCTAAAATCAGAGATGTATATGATATGGGTGATGAGCAGTCCAATGACATAGATAAAGGGAATGAACAAGTCTTAAAAGAGATACATGATAATAATTTGATTAGACCCGAAGTTCATGATAATAATGATATCATTGAAGTTACAATACCCATTGAGAACATTGTACCACATGACCAGGATGATAATTATATAGAGGATGATGAGAGTGAAGAAGACTTCTTTTGATTTGTTTCCATTTGGTCTGTTAAGCACTTTTAGTATACATGTATTTGACATTTTGTTAACATTACTATTGATGAGAGTGAAGAAGACTTGTTCCTTTCTTATGTCTTTTGTTATTGTGGTTCATTATTATTCTTGTGTTTATTTTTTGTTTTGTGTTTATGTTTTTAATTATAATTATGTTGATAAAGTTTTATTGGCTCATGAATGCTTGACATTTCAAGTAATTACATTTACACTCACTTATTACTCCTTGAGCAAAAAAAACTTTGTCCTAGTTGGAAGAAAGTAATATCTATTTTTTATTTTTGTTTTTGGACAGGTTTAGTTAGTGCACTATGGGAAACTAAAGAAAGTTGAATACCATTAAGAATAATGGTCAATCACAAGCAAAATAGAAATCAATTGAAAGCTCTACTAAAGTCAACCGACATAACCACTTTATAATTGAAGAAAGTGCACAATTTGAAGGAGGTATAAAGATTTTATTAACTTAATTTATTTTAATTTATATTGAACTATTTATAACACAATTGTTTATTAACTAAGTCAACAATCACAACATAGCAACAAATACAAGAAGAAAGTCATGTTAAGTCTCATACTTCTCTTGGAAGTGCAAGTGAAAGTTCAACTAGAGGTAAAGTAGAATTTTTGGACTTTTTCAACAATGCAAGTATTACACTTTTCTACACACACACACACATAGTGATAAATGTCATATCCATGAATGATTTAGGTGAAAAGAAGACTAGAGGTTATACACATATGTTAGATGTGTGAGACATGCTAGATGGAGAATTCATACTTGTTGATGTAGATCCTTGGGACAATCCTATGGGTTGGGAAGGGAAAACTATATTGAATGCAATTGGGAGCTTGGTAAGGAGACACCAATGTGCGCTTATCAATTATCTCACCTGGAAAGACATGCCTGAGAACAATATTACCGACATGGTTGAATTGATTAAGGTTTAATATAACACTTTTCATAAATGTTATTTCATTTTAGTTCTTTGTAAAATTTTATATTTTGTAATGTCTAACAAATAGTATTTTTTTTAATGTTACTTATTATAGAGTAAGTTTCAATTTGTTCCTGAATTGATTGAACAGACAAAGGAAATACTAATAGATGACATGAGTCTAAAGTGAAGGCAATTTAAATATGAATTGAAATCAAAGGGATATGATGAGAGCAAGACCGAGGAGGAAATGATAGCTTATATCCCAGATCCAAGGGTTGATCCTTCTCAATATTGTGATTTGGTAAAATGGTGTTCTGAGAAAGGACAAGTATATATATATATATATATATATATATATATATATATATATGTCATGCCTTTGCTTAACATAATAATTATATATTATATTCTAATTTTTATTATTGAATTTTTATATTTGTTGATTATAGAAAATAAGCAGCATTAATAAAAAGAATCGCTTAAAATATGAGGACTTACATTACATGGGAACTAAGAATCTTCCAAGACAGATTCTTGAGATGGTTTGTTTCTTTTACTATTATTTATTATTATGTGTTTTTCAATGCTTTTTTGTTACTTAATTGCTTAGTACGAATATGGTGGTTGATTTATTTATTTTTTAACTAATGCTAGACAACAAAGGCTAAAGGAGTGTAACCTTCTCGAGCACAAATTTATATTGACACTCGAACTCGAGCTGATGGAAGTATTGTTACAAAAAAGGCTACTATTATAATTGTGAGAATTTTTTAATTTTATAGCTTTGATTCATGTCTGATTTTACTTTGCCATTTTATTTTTTTTACATTGGAGTTTAGGTAACCTCCCTTCATTCACTCATTCTATCTCTCTCTAACCTACTTGTGCTCTCTATTTCTCAAATCTCTTAATTATTCCTTTGTTTTACAATATTGGTGTTCAAATTATTCCTTTTTGTTATAATAAGATTTATTTTAGGGATGTAAATCTAGCTGCTGGACATTCATGAGTTATCTTTTGTGTTATGACTTGCTTATTATTTACCTTTTCTTTCTATTTATATAGGATGAATTGAAAAAGCATATGGTTGAAGCAGAGAGTTCACAAATTGCACAAGATTCTACAAATTGGAAAAATGATATATATACTCAAAAGTTAAAGGACTTGAAAAAAGAGGATGTGTGCGTTGTCTTAACAAGCTTCCACATCAAACAAATTTATCTCAAAGCTCTTGTGCAAACAATAGAATTCAAAATTTAGAGAATTTGCTAGGAAATCTTGTTGTTGTTTTGAAAGTACGATTTGCAGAAGATCCACAAATCAATCAAGTTTTAGAAGCTATAGATCAAGAGGTATAAATTCTTGTAATTTAACTTATTAAAAGAAATCAACTATATGATATTTGACAAAGAGTTTTATATATATATTTAGGTGCCTGCAAATGATTCTTTTAGTAAAAATCATCAAACTACAAGTGATCCCAAATAGCAGTGAGTTGAAACTGTTCTCTTATTAGTAGAAATGAACTTCAATAAATTTGTTTTCCTTCTTTATTATGGAGGTTATGATGATTGACACTTGAGTGATTTATCTTTGATTAATTTTCTTTTATGATGATTGACACTTGACTGGTCTGAATTTTTGGTTACATTAGATCAGTTATGGACCAGTTGCATCCTAGCTGTTCTGGTTGCCAATTATAGATCAGCTTTGATGTAGTAGTGTCATTACATTATTAATATGTGGTCTTTAATTCTCCCTTTTCTTGTTGTATTTCCTCTTAGCTAATATTCTGATTGGAACTGACCCTGGCTGCATTGGTTTGTAGTGTTCTTGCTGTAGCATGATTTCATTTGTTGAATTATTACCTAAATGTGTGCTAGCTTTTGATTTCATTTGTTGAATTATTATTGAAATGTGTGTTAGCTTTTTTGTTTTACAACGGTGAAAATTGTCTATAACACTTCATATTGCTTGGCTACAAAGTCTTCAGGATTGTATTTGGAAAACATTTGTAGAGTTTTAGATAGCTTGGGTTACCTCATGCATGGACTTAGATAGTATTCAGATTGTATTGTTAGATTTTAGATTGGAATCATGTTAGTTATACATTCAGGTGTGGCTTTGATCCCCCAACTTTGTTAACTTTACTCATTTGTAGTTTTTTTTGGATTGTATAGTTAGCCAAATATTTTACCATGTTAAAGGTTTGGATTAACATATTTTATGCTCATGTTAGTTCTTTATTGGGTTTTAATTATAAAATCCACTAAAAATATTAGTCAATGTTATTTTAATTGTAAAACAACATCATTAATTATAAAACAATATCATTAATAATAATAATAATAATAATAATAATAAAAATAATAATGACTTTTACTTACATTCAGTCTTCAATCGTAGGTATAAGTTTATGACTTTTACCTATAATTGGAGGCTATAAGTATAAGTCAATAACTTTTACCTACAGTTTTTAATTGTAAAAACAAGTTGATATTTTTACCTACGAATAGAGACTATGTTTATAAATTATCATTTTTATCTATGCATGTTTTGAATTGTAATAATTACATATAGTGATAGTCAAATGTAACCGTAGACAAAAATAAATCCGTAGGTAAAATTTATAGTGACGAACTATTATTTGTCACTATACACCCCCCTCAAAGTTGACGAACAAAATGTCCGTAAGACAAAGTTTATTGTACATTTATTTACGTATTTATAACTTATAGTGACAATTTTTGTCCTTAGGCATAAGTCATTTTTATTGTAGTATGAAAATCAATATTTTGAATTGTGATCAAAATACATGTAATGATGCAAATTATAAAATATTTTTTAATATATCAAATTTTTGTTTAATAGAATTAGTATGAGAACCTGTAAAAATATGTTTTATTTTTATAGGACAAAATTAATATGAAAAAATTATTAGGATGAAACTAATATTTTCTTAATTTTGAAAACTTCAAGCATATTATACCCATAAATTAAAAAAGTATTCGAAGTTAATTATATTTTACTCTATTGCTGAATTATTATATATATAAACTTTTCATCATATTCTCATATGACAAGCTACCTGTTTCAACTTTTGCTGCAACAATAGTTTCCAGCATGTGTAAAAATCCAATTTTCTAAAGGTGACTTTTCCATGAATTGAAGAAGTAAGAACGTAGATCAAGAAGTATATATAGGCATATCATCGCACGGCAGCATCAAAATACTTTTAAATAAACTGCCAAGATCATTAATTGGTTGCTTAATTAATTAGTCACTCTAGCTAGGGTTAGATATTCATTTTGTAAATTAACTTCAAAACTGAAAGTTACGCATAGCTACTTCAACCATAGTTGTCAGAAACAACTGGAATTCGAAAGTTTAATATTTATAAGAAAATATTAAGACTAATTTATCAAAATGGATGATTATGTAAGATGGAATAACTGTTACAACAAGTGGTAGGATTTTCTTGTATATGATGTATGTTCTATTATATCCAAAAATTACTAAAAATAAACTTTCTTTTTCAATTTTTCCTCTCAAAAAACCGTTTTTGAAAAGCTTAAAAAAAAACCCTTTAAAATACCAATTTTGTTGGTGTATGCTGCTGAACGAGTTTAAATAGAGGTCGCATGCTGGCGACACCCCCACCCAGGGAACATGTGGCCATTGAATGACCTTTCGTAAACTAGCAACTTCATGCGTCTAGGGAATATGGGGATATTGGATGCTCTTTTCCGTCTGACGACAACCCTCTACCTAGAAAAGACACTTTGATTGAAAGTGAATGATGATTTGTTGCCTTCTTAGTAAATATTGCAAACCAACTGACGACATCTGGAAAATGATCCATATGGCGATACTTAATTAGAAATTACCAATTTTTATAAATAATATCCATTTAGCCCTATTTTATAATATTTTTTAGGATTTTCACCATTTTGGTATTAAAGTTCCAGTCTTGTGACTCAATCCTGGGCTTGATAATTATTTGTAAGATTTTCTTATTTAAAATCACTCTTTACTAAATACATTTCTAAAAAAAATATAAAAAAATGAGACGTGAACTTAATAAATGAGGAAATGTAAATAGAAAATTTTGATATAAAAAAATTAATAAATTGATACATTTTAAATAATTTAAAAATCAAATTGAAATTTTTGAAAATTTAGGGACAAAGTGAAACAATTAATTATAACTAGAGAATTAAAATGTGAATTTAGCCTGATAGTATATATATAAACATTAATAAAACTCTTGTTTTTTTTTTTTTTTTGGTGTGTGTATGTATGCTATAATTGAAAGAGTTTAAAGATAATGATATGAAAGTAAAAATAATTTTACACTAAATGAAATTTAAATTTATTACCTTGTAAAAATTATTAAACTTCTTGTCATTACGTGAATCCTGTTAGTAATTTTTTTTTTTTATCATTACAGTATTATGATTAAACCAACTAGTAAATGAAGGTACATCTAAAATTTGATATTCGGAACTGAGGGTTTATATTTTAGAATCCAATATTCTCTATCAAATTTTATTGATCGTTCAAGAAAACTCACTAGGTACCTGCACCACACATTTTTCCAAAAAATTAATTTACTTGTACTTAATTTTCTTTAAATACATCATATATATATATATATATATATATATATATATATATATTAAATTATTAATTATTTTTAATTTAAACAACATATAAAAATTAATAAATAGCAGAGAACTTTAAATAAACAAGATTAATAATTAAATTATATTTTTACTTATAGATTGTTTTTTAATAACTATTATTTAAATTATATAACTACTAAATAATTAATTTATATTTTTAATAATGCTTAAATTACACATACCTCTGTTGTTTTTTGTCTTTATAAAAAAAAGACTTAACTACATATATTTTATGATCGTCATTTTGTTACTAACACCATAGTAAAATACTTGAAAATTGAAAAACAGATGATAAAATATGCAATAAAATGTGAAGTTACGCTAGCCATTATGACTTTGTTTGTTTGGTAGTGATTCTGTGTACGGTGTACCAACTACCAAACACAAGCAACCAATGTGGAAACTTATCCTTCTTTGTTTTTGTTTCTTCAATATTTCCTTTCATACTTAAAGCACTTCTCATTCTACCTTTATCATTCCCTCTTCATTGATTGAAGCCATATCATATATATTAAGGTAGCTGCAGCAGAGAAGGTAATAAGTACTATAACAGTATCACCCTTGTATCTGTTTTTCTGCTTGTTAATTATGAATACATTCACTTAAATGGTGGAAAAACTTATATAAGTGAAATCTAGCTAGGTACTTAATTTGTTGAAATTCATAACTTTGTCTCTAAATATCACCTCTTCAAAAAATCAAAACTGTGATTATGAAAATAGTATTGTAAGATTTGTGTTGGTGAAAACAGCTTGGTGGTGTTCTATTCTATGCATTGGTTCTTTCCATTCATGCAAGTGTGGAACAATTTAACAATAACAGTGCATTGAAATCAAAATTCCATTAGTATAACATTAAATTGAATCTTTTTGTTTGTTTGTTTTGTATTACAGTTCATTGAAAATTCACAGAATCCTCTGTATTGTCCAAAATAGTTAAAGAAAATGTCAAAGTATGGAACATCTCTATTGGTGCCTTCTGTTCATGAACTCTTAAAGCAACCCATCAGCAAAGTTCCAGAGCAATATCTTCATCCAAATCAAGATCTTCCTGTTAAATCTAGCACAACCTTAGCACAAGTTCCGGTCATTGACCTTAGTAAATTGTTATCTGAAGATGCAACTGAGCTAGAGAAGCTAGACCATGCATGCAAGGAATGGGGCTTCTTTCAGGTTTGAATCACAGTCTGTTTGAATACAAGTTTGAAATTTTTCTAAAAACTTTTCTTTTGAAAATATGAAAATATAGAACATTTTCCAATCAAGAAACTGTCAAAAATACTTATAGTCTTGTATCTAAACAGACTCTTAATACTTTTCCTTTATTATATTTGACTCTACTTAATATGCATCACATCCAAGTGTTAAAACTTCATTAAAATGAAAGACAAAGTACATTTTTAGGCTATTCTTAATTAAGGATTGACCCAAAGAAAAGAAAACCTGGAGAGCTATGATCAGAGAAAGAGAGAAAACTGTTATCATCAAAAAAATCCATTATGCAAAATTACATGAGTATTACACAGTGATTGTATTTATAACAGAGAACAATAAGCTGTTGTAGCAGAATGATAAACTCCTAATTCACTACAATTACAAGCTAATAGCTAACCAATTGACCCTTGATTCTGTTCTGCATGTCTCTATTACTTTTCAAATCCTTCTGCCATCACATAATTTTGATTTGTAACATGGTAAAAATTTCCGGTTGCTTATAGCTAGCATTGTTCCTTATTAACAACACAACGTGATTTAATGTAAGAATTTGTGCAGTCTTCTTGACTCTTAAGAACATCTACAATTCTGTACTTTCATGTTCAATACTAGTTTCTGCATGAAAATTTTCTTTTCTGCATATGGAACAGGAGAAGGGAGATGTAAATTTAATTTTATTAGCTTTATACAACGAATACTAAAATAGAAATTATTCACAGCTGATTAATCATGGAATCAACCCTTCAGTGGTGGAAAATGTGAAGAGAGATATTCAAGAGTTCTTAAGTCTTCCAATGGAAAAAAAGAAACAATTTTGGCAAACCCCAGATGAATTGGAGGGTTTTGGCCAATTGCTTGTTCTATCTGAGAATCAAAAGCTAGAATGGGCAGATATGTTCTACATTCACACTCTTCCAATAAACACAAGGAATCCTCGCTTATTTCCCAAGATTCCCCAACCATTGAGGTTTTTTTCCACTGTCAATATATATTTCTTGGTGCATACTTAATTGCTACTCTCTCTGGACGGACTCGTATATAAACAAAAAAACCTAATTTTAACTAATTATGAAAGATAGTTGACATCATTTTATGAACAAGATTATTCCTAAGATGTTTTTCTTGAAACTTAATATGATGAATTGAAATCCAAGGGTGTTTTATGAATAATATCAGTGGAAAAAAAATGAAATTATAGTTAGATCTGCTTATATTTAAGTCTATCATGCAAGACGGCCTTTAGCTTATATTTCAGTCGAGAAGGAGTACAATATTGAGTGACATGTAGGTAACTCAAACATACATTGTGTCGTTGCAGTGATAATTTAGAGAACTATTCTTTGGAGCTGAAAAAGCTCTGCCTCACAATCATTGAGCATATGACAATAGCTCTTAAGATTGAACCAAATGAACTGCTAGATCACATATTTGATGATTTAAATCAAACAATGAGGTGGAATTACTACCCTCCATGCCCTCAACCAGAAAATGTGATTGGACTAAAACCTCATTCAGATGCTTGTGCTCTTACCATTCTACTCCAAGTCAATGAAACAGAAGGATTGCAAATTAAAAAAGATGAAAAGTGGATTCCTGTCAAACCCCTCCCTAATGCATTTGTCATCAATGTTGGAGACACCTTAGAGGTATAATATCATTCACAAACCTTTTGTTATGCTGCATTTAATTAGTTATATTGTATGTGGATTTACAACGTCAATTTGGATAAATTTCTCCAAAAATACTTCTAAGAGGAGAAAGTATGAAAAAAAAATGAGATATGTTTCTCTATTAGCTAAAGTTAGCTTATGTGTTAGCTAATTTATAGAAGTTTACACTTTTTTTTTCTGAAAAAAAAAGATTTTTTTTGGTTATAGCTATACATAAACTCATTTTAATTTATAGAGAAGTTTATTTTATTCTCTCTTTTTACTTTTTTTTTTTTTTTAAGTACTTCTGAAAAAACTTATCCAAACAAATCCGGTTAAAAATATATCAATATCTATATCTATATAATATCATTAATTAAAAGGAACATATTGCAAGCTACCACTCTGAAAGTATTTTAACAAATTCGTGGCTTTAACATGGTAGCTAACAGTTGTGGGATATTGATCTATACATGGTTTGTGTAGATATTGACAAATGGGATTTATCGGAGCATTGAACATAGAGCAACTATCAACTCAGAGAAAGAGAGATTTTCCATTGCCACATTTCACAGGCCTCAAATAAACAAAGTTATAGGTCCAACACCAAGTCTTGTTACTTCTGAAAGACCTGCAGTGTTCAAAACAATATCTGTTGGAGATTATTATAAAGCATTATTGTCACGCGAGCTTAAAGGAAAATCATGCCTTGATTTTGTCAAGATCCAAACTGAGATTGGTCAATGATAGAAGTTCATGCAGGTCTTTGCTTGAGATGGAAAAATAAAACTTGTACACTGAATGCAGCTAATGAATAGTAGTGCAATAATGCAGCCAATGAATAATAGTACATATGAGCTTGCAAATTTATATCATGGGATTTGAAATTTGTGTACTCTTCAAGTAGTAGACTGATATGTGAATCACGTACGTCCTTGAACTTTCAGCAACATATAATTTCATTACACAATGTTTGAACTATACTTGGTGAATATTTGGTTTTTAAAATTGGACTGGTTATTGAACCGGTCATAATACGATTTCAGCTTATATGTTCAACGGTAGTTGATCTGTGGTGTTAATTTAATATGGCCTTACAAGAGGGGGATGAATGGTAAGCCCTCCTTTTATTTGAAGTTTCCACACAAATTGAAAAACGTTTGAAACCCCTTTTAAATTTGAGAAACTTTTCTTGCAATAATGACCTTGCCAATTGGGATTCAATAGCCATGATCAATGCAATTGATGAAATATATGCAATGCAATAACCAAGAGATAAGATTTAAAGAGAGAGATGAAAGAGACAATTTATACTAATTCACTCCCTATCAATGAGAGCTACTTCCAATTTTCTCAATCCAAAGAGATTGAGATTCCACTATTATTCAATATTTAAATGTATATACAAGCACACTACTCAAAAACAAAGAAAAACAACTATATATTATATTACGAATTCCACATGATTTTCTTAACTTTTGGATTTTCAATTAATTTATATATGACAACTTTACTTAATATCAATTGATTTGAAGAGGATGGAAACTCACTGCATTAGAATAGAATGAATGGCTATATGAACATGTTTGGGATTATGCTTTTTTTTTTTTTAAGTTTGTTTTTATAATTTGAAAATTTATAGTTTTTGATTATTTTTTAACTGTTTATTTTTCCTTTCATTACTATGTAAAAGCTGATATTTTATTACATCAAAATAAAATTAATTATTTTTCAATAAATTTATCCAAACAAAATTGATTCTAATTATAATCAATTATACTAATAATTGATTAAAATTTTATATAAACAATTTTTGGAGGCTTTTAACAATTTGAAAAAAAAGCCACAAAATATTACTGGAAAATTGTGATAAAAATCAAACAAAAAAAAATAGATGAGAGAACAAGACCAATGAAATATTAGTTAAAGGAATAAAAACAAAAACAGTGAAAAATTGAGTACTAGAAACTATGGTTATCAAAATTGGACCAGTTAGTTCAACTGGTTTAACCGGAAACTAATAAGGGATCCAGTTTAGAGACTCGATAAAATTGACAAATTCAAAATATGTAAGAACTGGTTAAACCAACCTAGAACTACCAAAATTGGGTAAGAATTAATATTAAGAACCAGTATTTTATTTTATTTTATTTCATTTTTTAAAATTTAATATAAAATATTTTTAAGATAAATAAAAATGCACTTAATAAATATTTAAAATAGATATTAATTATTTTTATAGATTATTATTAACTTTTTTCCTATAAAAATATTATTTCTTCATTTATATTAATTGACAAATTTTTAAATGTTGATTATTATAATTTTAAATTATATTAATATCTTTTTTTTTAAATATAAACGTGTTATTGTTAATGGATATTATTATATTTTATTAAAAATTTAACTTCTTTATTATGATATATTTTATTAATATATTACCGGTTAATAACGTGTAAAAATGATATTTATTTTAATTTTTAATATTATAAAAATATGTGATTTTATATTTATTTTGTATTATTTTATAAAATATTTTATTAATATTATTTTATTAAAAACTGTTCCATCATAGTCAACTAAGAAACCTTAAACCAGAATCTTAATCCGATTGATTTTAAAAACATTGTTAAAAACATAGTTTACTTTTAAAATTATTTGAATTTAACAGTGATACATTTATAATTATAATGTAGTTTTACAGTATTTTTTAATCACAGGTCATCATTTGCATTATTTTAACCACGGTTTAACCATAGAACCTTAAAAAGGTATCTTTATCAGTTGGATTTTTTGAAAACATTACAAAAAACATAATTTACTTTCAAAATTATTTTAGTTTAATGGTAATATTCTATATGATATCACTGTAGAGTGATTTGACTGATATGGCCATGAATCGAGTTGGTTGGCACTTCACTGTACCAAACGCATGCTCTGATATTGAGATTGAGGAAACTTTCTTTCTTTCTCTTCGACCCATCTCTTCATTTTTCTTTCATTCTAGCAGCGTTATACATCATTTTGTCTTACGGAGTGCTATCTTAAATCACCATTCAAAGCCATATGATATATATTAAGCTGCAGCAGAGAAGGTAAGAACTATCGTTGACTTTGATGGCTGAAATTAAAACTGAAGTGAAATCTAGCTAGTTCCTGAAATTCAGAACTTTATTTGTAAATATCCCCTCTTCAAAATAAAAAATGTGATTATGAAAATAGCATTATAAGACTTGTGTTAGTGAAAACATTGGTGGTGCTACTGTTGTATATATGCAAGATATTTAACGATTATATTTTCAATAAAATGAGAGTTTATTGAAAGAGAGCATCACTACCACTCCTCATTATATTATATATAGATTTTGATAATTATGGTTTTTTCCTTTTGACACTTTTTATTTATTTATTTGGTTCTGCCGTTTAACTGTTGAGGTATCATTCATCATTACCACAGTTTCTATGCATTGCTTGTTTTTCCATTCATGTCAAGAAATTTAATATGAAAATGAATATTTGTAATTGCTTTACTTCTGTCACTTTATATTGCATTACTGATTCCACAGATATAGCATATTTGTTGGGATCTTAATATCTTATGATGTAAAGTAAATTCTGAACCCTTTTATGACCTCCATAATACTAGCATATCATATGAATTTCTACCAATACTTCATGAATAGCCCATATTTTGATTCTTATATAAAGATGTTTTTCTGATCATAGTCAAGTTTGATAGGCTAATGCTAACTAATCTATGCCTCTGTTTTAGAATTATCATGTTCTTTAGAAATCTAGTTTAAGCCTATGGAATTAAATTCAAAGATTATTTTGTTTTTGTAATTTCATTTAAAATGAGATGGGATTCACACTTTTAGATTCTACTTTAATCCAAAACTTTATCTCATTTTACTTTCATTTCACCCAGCCGAAGGGATCCTTAGTGCGCACGGCTGCCTATTAATATCGATAGTAGATCATTGAAAATTCAAACCAGCACAACACAGAGGAGTTAATAGTTAAAGAAAATGTCAAAGTATGGAACATCTCTATTGGTTCCTTCTGTTCATGAACTTGTGAAGCAAGCCATCACCAAAGTTCCAGAACAATGTCTTCATCCAAATCAAGATCCTCCTGTTTTATCAGACACAACCTTATCACAAGTTCCGGTCATCGATCTTAGTAAATTGTTATCTGAAGATGCTACTGAGATAGAGAAACTAGACCATGCATGCAAGGAATGGGGTTCTTCCAGGTTTGAATGAATTATTACTTTTCCTTTAGTATATACTATTATTATACTTAAAACATCACATCCAATAGTTCACTTCTTTAAAATAAAAGTCAAAGTACATTTAAGGAAGTTGTAGTTTGCATGTAATAGTAAGATAGCTAGAATTACATTAAGTGGAAATCTCAATGGTTTCATATATGAACAATGTAATAAAGCAGGGCTTTTAAATCTTGCCATCACATAATCTTGACTAATAATATGATAAATTAGTTAAATGCTTTCAGATTGTCCTTTCCAGCTTCAATTCGTTGGAAATGACAGAACTAGATCAAATGTCTCCACTGTGTGTAGTATTGTTCCTTGTTAACAACACACCATGTGATTTAAATTAAGAAGTTATGCACACTCTTGACTCTTGAGAACATCTATATACCTTCATGAATTTGGCTTTTCTGCATATATAACAGGAGAAGAAAGATGTAATTAAATTTAATTTTATTAGCTTAATATGATCTCTAATGTAGAAACTATTTACAGCTGATTAATCATGGGGTCAACCTTTCATTGGTTGAAAATGTGAAGAGATATGTTCAAGAGTTCTTAAGTCTTCCAATGGAAAAGAAGAAGCAATTTTGGCAAACCCCAGAAGAGTTGGAGGGTTTTGGTCAGTTGTGAGTTGTATCTGAGGATCAAAAGCTAGAATGGGCAGATGTGTTCTTCATTCACACTTTAAACGCAAGGAATCCTCGCTTATTTCTGAACTTTCCACAACCATTGAGGTTATTTTGCACATTGTGATTATCAGTATAAAATTAAAATTATTTTATATTGTCATGAAACTCTTTCATGAATAATAGCCATATTATATACTCTCCATTTAACTACTAAACTATTGAGCAACATATGTAAGCAACTCTAACAAACATTGTGCCATTGCATTGCAGAGATAATTTAGAGAACTATTCCTTGGAACTGAAAAAACTTTGCATCACAATCATTGAGCGTATGGCAATAGCTCTTAAGATTGAACCAAATGAACTGCTAGATCACATATTTGAAGATTTATGTCAATCAATGAAGTGGAATTACTACCCTCCATGCCCCCAACCAGAAAATGTCATTGGACTAAATCCTCATTCTGATGCTGGTGCTCTTACCATTCTACTTCAAGTCAATGAAATAGAAGGCCTTCAAATTAAAAAAGATGGAAAGTGGATTCCTGTCAAATCCCTCCCTAATGCTTTTGTCATCAATGTGTTAGATTATTTAAATTATGTTAAAGTCATTGGAAATTATTTTTAAGTCTTCTAGACTCTCTTAACAGATTATGACTAAAGTGAGAAATAATAATATCCAAGATTCTATGGTGTGATTTATTATATAATGACTCTTAAGAAATTACACATGAGAATGAAATTTTACTAACACAATGTTGGAGACACTTTGGAGGTAATTGGTAGAATATTGTTCAGGAGGAATGTTAGGATTCACACTATCTAACACACTCTTCCGAAAATAGTGTTTAGAGACACTCTTTTTGTGTAGATATTGACCAATAAATTAGATAAATGAGGAAATAAAATATTAAATAATAGGTAAGATCTATCAAAATTGTCTATTATAAATAAATCTCAACTAATCTTATGGAAAGTATTAGAAAGAGTCTCGTTAAGCACTATCTAACATTTCTCTTGTGTAGATATTGACCAATGGAATTTATCGGAGCATCGAATATCGAGCAACTATTAACAAAGAGAAAGAGAGAATTTCCATTGCCACATTTCACAGGCCCCAAATGATCAGAGAACTATGTCCAACACCAAGTCTTGTTACTTCTGAAAGAGCTGCATTGTTCAAAAGAATTGCTGCTGGAAATTATTACAGAGCATTCTTTTCACGCGAGCTACAAGGAAAATCGTGCCTTGAATTTGTCAGAATCCAAAATGAGATTGATAAATGACAAAAGTTTTCAGGTAAATGGTTTGACAGATTATAATAACCAAGCCTTGTAAGTGCTTTGTTTTCAATAACAAATCATTTTTGGTGTTGTTGTTGTTTGTTAATGTTATTGGGTTGTTATTGTTGTTTCATTATATTTTGACTAGATGTTATAAATATATGAGTGTGAATATGTGAATACGAAATGGTAATATAGACAAAGGCACGAAACAACGTAAAAATATGTATATAGTATATTAATTTTATATTATTTTATTAAATTTATTTATTATTCAACTTCTTTATTATAAGTTATTAAGAAAAAAAAGTCCAAATTATTAGTTTAAAACTTCAAATACTATTATATATTTATTAGTGTTTATAGAAAAGCATATTAATTTAATTATTTATATAAGTAAAAAAAAATTTCTTGTTTTTTTAATGAAGAAACAACCTACAATTTTTTTTTTGTTTAAAGCAAGATTTTAAAAATCGAACCAGTGATCGAACTGGTTGAGGCACTAGACCAATGATTAAACCAGTAGATCACTAGTTAAACCGCATGACTCGGTCCTTATTAGAAAAAATTAAAAATTTCATACCTTGTCTTGAAAAAAATTAAAAAAAATACATCACAAATTAATATAATTTCACAAATTTATTTTTTAAATTTAAATTCATTTATATAAAAAAATTTTAAATAAAAAATCATATAAAAACTATTCATTGACATTTAATAATAGTAAATATGAATAATCAAATTGTAATAAGAATAAAAAATACTATGTATTTATGTTTATTTATATGCATAGTATATTACACTATTATAATATTTAATATTCAAATATAAATAAAGATTATATATTATATATATTATTTGTAATAACATAATCAATTAAGCATTGTACTCTAGTAGTTAAGTAACACTAGTTTTACGTTTCATGTTTGGTTTGTGATGCGTAAAATACGAACGAACGTTTAAGGGCAAGCGTATTCTATGCAATAGTAATAGTGGACCTAAGTCTGGATATCGTACCTTAGAAATTAGAAGTGATTCGCAAATAATAAATTTACAAAGGAGAAGTGATCAAAAGGTTGGTTTGAGTGCAATTTAATTGTAAAAAGAAATAAAGCAAAAAGCACTTGAGAATAACGAAGGTTCTAACAGATTAAAAGACCTAAGGTTGTGAATTCAGACCTATCTTTACGTTCCCCCTATTTTTCTATTTCAATTAAATCCCTAATTATCTATTCAATTATCAATCATGCCTCTTATAGTAATAATCAAAGTTTGGTCATTCATTAAAAATCCTTTTCTCTCTAATTTATTCTCTTGTTGGTCATGAAGGAATAAATTAAAGAGAAGGTTTTAAGTTTAGAGAGGTTAATTAACCAATGTTAATTAGATTGGGAATTTAAGTATTAGTTTGGTCATGCAAATCCCTAAAATTCAATCTATGCGTAGATCTATTAATTAAAAGTGTTGACAATTAATCAATTTGGGTTATGGGGTGATCAATCCCAAATAATAGTAAGAATAATACAAAGATATAATTGAAAGAACAATTGAGAAACTTTATTGAAAATAAAGAAACAGGGTTCACTTGATGGGTTCTACATCACAACCCTAAGCAACAATCCACAAAAGAAAGTAGTAAAGACATTAGAGGAAAAGAACTTTACAAAAATTATTCCTTGCAATGTTCCTTGCTCTGTAGTTCTCTCAGGAATTCTCAAAATACTCCAAAGAAAAGTATGCAAAAAGATAAAAAGATTTGTAAAAAAAAAAAAGATGAAAACTAAGCTATTTATAAAAAATAAAGTGCAACTGTCTCGTGAAGGTCTGCACGGCCTTAAGTGTAAGGCCATGCATACTTTACGAAATGGAGATCCTTCTGCACTCCTTGGTGCTTGAAACTGTGCATATATGCACGACCTAGTGCTTGAGGTTGTGCATATTCAAAATAATACCAAATTTCCCCTTTTTTCCAATGTCTCAACTGTCTTGCAGCAACTTAACATACATTTGAATCAAACATTTCATTTTAGTATGCAAAAATCAATAAAATGGTACGAGAAATCCCTTAAAAACAAAGACTAAAAAGGGGTTTATCAAACCTCCCTACACTTGAGCATTGCTTGCCCTTAAGCAATTATTCTAGCTCATAGGTGAAGATAAAAATTTCAAATTAAGAAACATATGAGATCACTCATTACCTTAGAAGATGGTAACTAATGAGAGATAAACAAAAACAACTCCACCAAGTCTATTATTGTTTGAGTGCCCAATTAGACTTAGAGTGTTTTGAAATCAATTTCTTGCTAAGAACATAGTTACTCACAACTCACATCTCTTAGTGTTTACAGGTAAAGAATCCATACACTCAAGTATATCAGAAAATGTGTTACCATAAACTTATATTTCAATCAAAATCAAATCACAAAATCAGCAAACATGCACAAATGGGGAAACTTATGGGATGTAATGGGGGCCAAGGTTCAGTAGGTATGTTTTCAAAAGAAAAGGACACATAAGAGGTTTCACAAAATATGTTAAGGTGATCTCTCAAGTCACAAAATATTCATCTTTGTTGTTACCTTATCAACCTACCCCCTCTTTTTTTTTTTTTTTTTTTGAATTGAGCACCTTGTGTCTTTTCTTTTCTCTCTCTTTCCATCATTTCTTTTTCTTCTTTTTTTTTTGAGAGAGAGAAAGAGAGAAAATCATCAAGATTGCCTTTGATTCCAGGCTTTGAGTTTTTGAGGGAGTGTTTTATTTCTCACAACTTTTTTTTCATGCTTGCAAAAAATCACCTCAACATAATAGTCTTTGAAACACAAGGCTAGTAAAAAGAAAATCATTTAGGCTCAAAGGGGGCAACTAATGGGACAATGAATTGCAAGTTCTGGAGGTTAAGAAAACGAAAGCCTAAATATCTCCACATTTGTCACATGCAAGCAATTAAGTAATATGAAAATGCATTTCAGCACAAGTTTTAAGACACAAAAACTGAGAGGTAATCACACATATCAAATTCACGGGATTCTCTAAGGTCCTACCCCATTATGGCTTTGCCTCACAATTTAGAATGTTAGTCCTAACAAGAAATTTTCAATCTAAACAACAATGCTAACTATCAGCTTCCCTCAACAGAATTTCCCAAGGTGTAGTTACTCACTTTGTCTCTTCCTCTTTTTTTTTTTTTATCTCATATATTTCCAAAACACAAGTAACAACTAGAAAAGCTAGAGTAAGTGCAAGAGGACCACAAGTCATGTATCACTCAAAGTGCAAAGTACATCAGTTTAAAACAACCCTCCCCACACTAAATAAAGCATGGTCCCCATGCGAGAAATGAAAAATGCATAACAATGAAAATTAAAATATCCTAAGTAGTCAAAATAAAAATTAAAAGCAAATAAACATAAATTGACTTCCTTGAATGAAGCAAACTAAGAGGACAGAAGTCTAGATGCAGGTTGCCTTTTGAAATTGCTTGTTTAATGTCATGAGCTTGACAAGAACCCCTTTTGGGTTGAATCAACCATTGTTGAATATGGTAATGCTCTCTTCTTTCAGTATACCTTCAACATGGTTATGTAATGTGTGGCTAGGAGCATGAATAGTGATATCATCTCCTTTCTTACCTCCTATACCCCTTCCTGGGTTTATTGGAATGATATTTCTTACCAAAAGGTCTTCCTTCTCATGCTTGGGTGAGGCCTAGCCACAACCTTCTTCATCTTTTTAGTGGCTTGTATAAAATAACAAGAAAGGGAAGAGGAGGAGCTCTTTGTAAGATCAAACACTTTATAAACACTTCCTCCTCATCACCCAGCCTCCAGGTCAATTTCCCTTATCGGACATCAATCAATGCCCCTCTTGTGTTTAGGAAGGGGCGTCCCAAAATAATTGGGATTTCTTCATCCTCCTCCATGTCTAGAATTACAAATTCAGTAGGGAAAACAAATTTTTCGACTTTGACTAGTAAGTTCTCCACTGTCCCATGTGGATGGGTAAGGGTCCTATCTACAAGCATAAGAGAAATGTTAGTGGTTTGTGGTTCTTGTAACCCCATCTTCTTATAAGTAGAATAAGGCATTAAATTAATGCTAGCACCCAAATCACATAATGCTCTATCAAAATGTAACATGCCAATAGTACAAGGAATTGAAAAACTCCCTAGATCTTTGAGCTTAGGGGGTAGCTTTTTCAGAATCACAACAGAGCACTCTTCATTGAGACCAATGGTGACAAAGTCTACTAATTTCTTTTTGCTTGAAAGAATTTCTTTTAGAAATTTAGTGTACTTTGGCATTTCTGCAATGGCCTTAGCAAAAGGAATATTGATATGCAATTTTTTTAACATGGAAACAAATTTGTTAAACTACTTATCTTTATTCTCATTTGTGATCATTTGAGGGAAGGGACCACTTACCTCAGGAGGTGTTAGTACCCCTTTTTCACCCTCATTTTCCTTTTCTTGACCCCCTTCACTAGAGGTCTCATTTTGGGGTGGTGGTGAGAATTTCTCCTTCTTTTTGAGCTCTGTCAATTGTCTTCCACTCTTGATGCTCACAGCATTCACATCTTTAAGGTCTCCCTTGGGGTTGGACTCTGTTTGAGTAAGAAGGGAATTAGGGATTCTCTCAGTGAGATAACAAAGTTTTCAAATTGACCAACTATGTCTCTAAGGACTTCATTCGGTCATCATTTTTAGTGAAGTACTGAGTTACAGTCTCTCACAGTGTGGGTCCCTTATCCTCTTGTCTAGGCCATTGATGTTGCATGTGAGGTGGCTTGTAGATGTTATGACTCTGCCCCTGCTTTGGTCCTTGATTCTTTTGGTCCCTTCAGGAAAAATTGGGATGGTCCTTCCATCCTGGGTTGTAGGTGTTAAAGTAAGGATCATATCCTATGCTTTTACCTTTGACATAGTTCACCCCCTCCATAGCTTTAACAAAATAGTTACCCATCTGACAGTCATCTCCGGAGTGACTTACCTCCCCACATTCATCACAAACAATGGGTGGTGGTGAGTGTCGTGAGGGTTGTGCTTGCGCCTTCATCAGAGTCTCCATCTGTTTTGCTATGGCGTCCAATCTGGTAGTGATAGTTGAACTAACCATTTTGGTGTCTACCTGGTTCACTTCAACGGGCCTTTTCAAAATGCGTCTATCATTAGTAGCATGATAGGAATTTGAGGCCATGTCTTCAATGATCTCGTAGGCGGTAACGGGAGATTTCTTGTTTATGGTGCCTCTACAAGCAGCATCAATACTTGTCCTATTGTGCAAAGACAAGCCGCTATAAAAAATTTGAATGACCTTGCCATAAGGTAATCCATGTTGTGGACACTTCTCTAATAACTCTTGATACTTCTCCCAAGCTTCTGCTAATGATTCTGATTCAAGTTGAGCAAAGTTTGCAATATCTCTCTACAACTAATTAGATTTGGATGCAGAGAAGTATTTTCTAAAAAACTTTCTAGAGCAGTCATCCCAACTTCTGATATTGTGTTGGGGCAGCGAATAGAGCCATCTCAATGGCTTTCCATTCAAGGAGAACGGGAAAGCAGCTAATTGGATGACCTCTTAAGCAACACCTTGGTAGTGAACTATATTTGTAATTCTCATAAATCTCTTCAAGTGTTCCACAAGGTCTTCACTTGGCTTGCCATTGAACTGTTTGTTTTCAATCATCTGGAGAAGGGCAGGTTTTAGTTCAAAATTAGTGTTCCCTAGGTTTAGGAGGAAGATGCTGCTAGCTATCCCAATTGTGGGAGTGAAGAAATTTTGTAATGTTTCTTCCAACACTTCCTCCTCCTCCTCCTCCTCATTGTTGAAATGGTCATGTGGTTCATGTTCAGCCATTCTGTCTCTTTGTCTCCTAACTGTGTTGTTCCTGCGAGCAACCTTTTTAATTTCAAGAATATACTGTAGATCTGGTTGTTTAGAACGAGTTAGCATACTAACAGATCAATAATAAAAGGGATTTTTATAAACAACTATAAGAACAAAAAAAATAAAAAATAAATAAAAGAATTAAGATGAGAAGATTAGAGAAAAACAATAAAAGCTTGATCCTAAACAAATTTAATTATTTTGGAACCTACACAATTAATCCCTAACAACAGCGCCAAAAACTTGATGTGTAAAATACAAACATTTAAGGACAAGCGTACCCTACGTAGTAGTAATAGTGGACCTAAGTCCGGATATCGTACCCTAGAGATTAAAAGTGGTTCCCAAATAATAAATTTACAAAGGACAAGTGATCAAAAGGTTGGTTTGAGTGCAATTTAATTGTAAAAAGAAATAAAGCTAAAAGCACTTGAGAATAATGAAGGGTCTAACAGATTAAAAGACATAGGGTCGTGAATTTAGAACTATCTTTACGTTCCCCTTATTTTCCTATTTCAATTAAATCCCCAATTATTTATTCAATTACCAATCATGTCTCTTATAGTAATAATCAAAGTTTGGTCATTCATTGAAAATCCTCTTCTTTCTAATTTATTCCCTTGTTGGTCATGAAGGAATAAATTAAAGAGAAGGTTTTAAGTTCAGAGAGGTTAATTAACCAATATTAATTAGATTGAGAATTTAGGTATTAGTTTGGTCATGCAAATCCATAAAATTCAATCTATGCATAGATCTATCAATTAAAAGTGTTGATCATGACAATTAATCAATTTGGGTTATGGGGTGATCAATCACAAATAACAATAAGAATAACGCAAAAATATAATTAAAAGAACAATTGAGAAACTTTATTGAAAATAGAGAAATGGGGTTCACATTATAGGTCCTACATCACAACCTTAGATTATGAATTTAGTTAGCCATAGACATAAGGAAGCAACAATCCACAAAAGAAAGCAGTAAAGACATTAGAGGAGAAGAACTTTACAAAAATTATTCCCTGTGATGTTTCTTGCTCTGTAATTCCCTTAGGAATTCTCAAAATACTCCAAAGAAAAGTATGCAAAATGTTAAAAAGATTTGTAAAAAAAAGATGAAAACTAAGCTATTTATAGAAAATAAAGTGCAACTGTCTCGTAGAGGTATGCACGGCCTCAAGCGCAAGGTCGTGCATATTTTACGAAGTAGAGACTGTTATGCACAGCTTGGTGCTTGAGGCCGTGCATACTTTACGAAACAGAGATCCTTCTACACTCCTTGGTGCTTGAAGCTGTGCAGCCGTGCATATATGCACGACTTAGTGCTTGAGGCTGTGCATACTCAAAATAATATCAAATTTGAATTTTTGAAGTTATTTTCCCCTTTTTTCAATGTTTCAACTGTCTTGCAGCAACTCAAGACACATTTGAATCAAATATTTCATTATAGTACACAAAAATCAATAAAATTGTACAAGAAATCCCTTAAAAACAAAGATTAAAAAGAGGTTTATCAGTTTGATCCCTACCTCCATTGATTTCGCATTTTTTAATTAAAGTATAATATTTTCCTGTGCAGCAAGTCAAACTGGTCCAATTAACTAGGTTAACTGGTCCAACCGATCCGACTGACTGGGTCAACCAGGTTGATTGTGTGACCGATCGCATGTATGACCCAACCCAAACCGATCACCGGTTCGCGATCGAATCGGTCCGACCAGGTTGGTCCAAGTTTTAAAAGAGTCAGCCCCCCTACTATTAATTCCTGATTCCATCCCTAATCAAAGCATTTTTAAATGTTTTTATTGCATGTGTATTTAAGTATAATGAAAAAATGTGTAAATATTGTAAACTCTCTCATAAATTTCGATATGATAAATTTTTTTTTGAAGAATCATGTGTTATGTGTATGTTATTAATAGAATGGCTTGCAAGTAATTGGAAATAAATGTGTCCATTGACTTAAAAATTTCTTGATTAAATAATGCCAACTTTTCAACTACATATATCAAAGAAATAAATCGTTGATGTAACATAAAATGAGAATTCAAAAACAATCTTCCACATAAAGTTTCTTGGCTTGTGCTTTAACTTTTGTATATTTATTTATGCTATTCATGAATTTAAATGAGTCATGGAACCGTTTTTGTTTAGTTTAATAAAGGAAGGAGTTCACATAGCAAAAACAAAAAAAAAACAAAAACTTGTATACAATCAAAATTTTTTGCATGTTGATATGCGTTTTAAATTGTTGATGTGGCATGAAATATGAATTGAAAAACAATACATATGAAAGTTTCTAGGCTTCTACTTCAACTTTTATACATTTATTTTTATTATTAATTATTTTAAATGAGTTATTAAGCTTATTTTGTTTTGTTATACAAAATGAAGAAGCTCTCAATACAAAAAGCTTTAGTATAAAACCAAAGTTTCGTGCATGTTGACACGTGTTCTAAATTGTTGATGTGACATGAAATGAAAATTCAAAAACAATTCTCTCCACATGAAAGTTTTCAGACTTGTGCTTCAACTTTTGTGTATTTATTTATGCTATTCATGATTTTAAATGTGTTCTAAGTAGTTGATATGGCATGAAATGTGAATTCAAAAACAATTCACATGGAAGTTTCTAGGGTTGTGCTTCAACTTTTATACGTTTATTTTTGCTATTAGTTAATAATTTTAAATGGCTTATTAATCTGTTTGTGTTTTGTTATAAATAAATGAAGAAACGCGTTCCAAAAAGATTTTATGTACCTCCAAAATTCCATGCATGTTGACACGTGTTTTAAGAGTCTATTTGACTCAACTTATTTTCAACTTATAAACTACTTTTAAGTAAAAGTTTGACCAAATACCAATTAGTAAAACTCTTTAAAATAAAAATTATTTAATTTCAATGAAGAAAAATTAGAAATAAGTGTTAACACATATAGAAAACATCCAAAATAGAGAAGAAGAAAGGGGACTAAGGCTTCATTGATGTAATAAAATGAATACTTTTTGGTACAAGAATAAAAGAGAGACGTATTTATATATATAGGTAAAGTACTAAATTACTCCTAACTAATATAAAACTAAATATTATCTAATATCCCTCCTCAAACTCACGATGCATTATTAAGATGCATTAAGAGTTTGCCAGATAGAAAATGAAAGCGTTTAATAGAATGTGATTTTGTAAACAAGTCAGCAATTTGCATAGTAGAAGAGACAAAAGGTAAAGTAATGGTGTCATGTAGGATATGATGGCGAGTGAGATGACAATTAATCTTAATATGCTTTGTGCACTCATGAAAGATCAAATTGTGTGCGATTTGAATAACACTCTTGTTGTCGCAAAATATAGGAGTGGGTCCAAAGAAAGACATACCCATATTAGAAAGTAGCCAGCGTAACCAAACTATCTCTACAGTGGTGGAAACCATAGCACAATACTCAGCTTCAATAAAAGAGCGGGAGACAATGTCTTGATTTTTGCTCTTCCAAGAGATAAGAGAGTCTCTTAGGAAGATGCAAAAACCTGTGGTAGACTTACGGTTAGTGGGATTACTAGCCCAATCAACATCAGAGTAAGCACATAGCTCAAAGGAAAAGGATGAAGGAAATAGAAGACTCTGAAATTGAATGCCATAAAGATATTTGAGAATGCGAAGAGTAGTTCCCCAATGTAGTGTAGTTGGAGAAACAACAAATTAACTAACAACATGCACAATATAAGCAATATCAGGTCTAGTGATAGTGAGATATACCAAGTTTCCAACCAACATACGATATAAAGTGGGACTAGGTAAAAGAACACCATCAGAGGAAACATATTTTGCATTAAGCTTAAGAGGGGTGTCTGCTACTCGAGTGTCAGTAAGATGAGCTTGTTCAAGAATGTTGGCAATATACTTAGATTGAGAGAGAAGATAATCTCTAGGAGAATAGGCAACTTCAATTCCCAGAAACTAACGAAGGTACCCTAAGTCCTTCATCTCAAACTGTTTTGCTAATTGCAGTTTTAACTCTGCAATCCCATCAACATCATCCCCCTATAGTAATCATGTCATCAACATATAATGAAATTACAATACAACCATGAAAGGAGGTTTTCACAAACAATGTGGAATCATAATCACTTGAGTGAAGGCCAAAAGATGTAATCACAGTTGAGAACTTCTCAAACCAATCTCGTGGAGCTTGTTTAAGACCATATAGAGCTTTCTTTAACTTACACACCTCTCCCTGATTATGAGAAACTCTCGGTGGCAGAACCATGTAGACCTCCTCTTGAAGATCACCATTTAAAAACGCATTTTTAACATTCATTTGAAAAATATGCCACTGACGAATCAATGCCATTACAATGAGGGTGCAAATGGTAGTCATCTTGGCAACCGGAGTAAAAGTTTCTTCATAATCCATACCATATTTTTGGGAAAAACCTTTAGCAACTAAACGAGCTTTGTACCTCTCAACTAACCCATCGGACTTGGTTTTGATTTTGTAAACCCAATAGCATGTTTCCCTGGTGGAAGAGGTATTAAGTCTCAAGTACCTGTTTTGTGTAGAGCGAGAAAGTTCCTTTGACATAGCATGTTGTCAAAGGGGATCAAGAATAGCCTCTTTATATGAAGAAGGCTCAAACAAACTATGAATGGAGGTTAGGAAAGAAGAAAACACAAGAGAATATAAGGAATAAACAAAGTTAGGTAGTTGAGTGGATTTACGATTTCAAGTAGGATAACGAGGAGAAGGAGGATTAACAACCGTAGGAGATGCTTGGGAAGCCATGGGGACATGTGGACCTGTAGAAGGATTAATATCAATGCTGCAGATTTCAATTTTAGAGTTATGGGAATCACCCCCATCCATGAGAAAGGGATCAATGATAGTAAGATCAGACTTTGTAGGGTTGTGAAACTCAAAAGAAAGGGAATAAAAAGGTATATGCTAAAGAAACACAACATGACGAGAAACACAATTTATCAGTTGTAGGATTATAACAACGATAGCCTTTCTGACCAGCCCTATAACCAAGAAAAACACATATTAAAGATCGAGGAGACAATTTACTATATTCTACATAAGGACGAATAACAAAACAAGTGGAGCCAAAAACCTTCAAAGAAGAGTAATTAGGAACACAATCAAACAACTTTTGGAAGGGAGACAAATCGGAGGTAACAGAAGATGAAATTCTGTTAATAGCATGAAGAGTAGTAAGAACAGCTTCACCCCAAAACTCACTAGGAATAGAGGAAGACAACAAAAGGGAACGAGTAATTTCAACAATATGGCGATGTTTTCTTTCAGCAACACCATTTTATTGAGGAGTATCAATACAAGATGTTTGATGAAGAGTACCATCAGAAGCAAGTAATTCAGAAAATTTATTAGAAGTGTACTAACCATCCAAATCAAATCTAAAACACTTGATCATAGAATTATGTTGAGTTTTAACTAAAGCACGAAACATACAATAGATATCAAAGAATTCAGAACAATGTTTCATAAGATACATTCAACAAAAATGAGTATGATCATCAATAAACGACACATAATATCGAGATCCACCTTTGATAAGAATCAATGATGGACCCCATACATCATAATGAACCAAGTCAAATAATGCATTAAAAGTTGAAACACTTTTACAAAAAGGTAGAGTAGAAAACTTTGCAAGTTTGCAACCACAACAATCAGAAATATCATTAGTTGACAACTTTCCTAATGCTCTTGTAGAAACCAAATACTTTAACCAAGAAGCAGA
This sequence comes from Amphicarpaea edgeworthii, assembly GCA_014843725.1. NCBI lineage: Eukaryota > Viridiplantae > Streptophyta > Magnoliopsida > Fabales > Fabaceae > Amphicarpaea > Amphicarpaea edgeworthii. The sequence continues at coordinate 4,768,999 of CM026329.1, forward strand.
AACATGACCAAGACAAGAATGCCACAAATAAAATGGAAAAGAAGATGAATTTAAATAAAAAGATGACAAATCAACCATGGAAGCAACGACATTTGGAACATTCAGCTCATCCAACACGTATAATCCCCTTGTTTACGGCCCTGTTCCAATCAGCCTTCCAGATTGAGGATCTTGTACAAAATAATAAGTAGAAGAGAACATAACTGAATAACCTAAATCACAAAGTTGATTAACAAATACAAGATTCAAGGTGAGATTTGGAATATAGTAAACATCTGAAAGAGTCAAAGTAGAGGTGGAGATAGATCCAGTGCTTGCTAATGGCATTGGAGTGTCATCAGTAGTCATAACAGATATAAAAGAGACGGAATTTAAAGACACAAAAGACTAACATAAACAAACATATGATGTGGTGCTCCAAAATCAAGAATCCATATAGAAGAAGACATACCTAAAGAGCCAGGGGAAGAAGAAAAACCTTTTAAAGAAGAGACAGACATGACAAGATAATCATCAGTTGAACCAAACATATTTAAGACAACAATAACAAATGAGAACAACCAAATTAACAAAGCACAACAAAAGCACAACCAAAATACAACAGAACACAACATATTACCAAACAGACGCGAAGGCATAAACAAAAAAAAGTACGACGAAGTTGAGGTCGCCAAAACCCCAAAACAATACTATAACTATCAATGATGTGAATACTTCATCTCCCTTTATAGACTTCTTTTGGATGATCCAACCATACAAAACGAATAACTATGTCTTTCGAATCGTGTCTCAAAAAATTAGCCAAATCCAACGGTTATCAGAAATAGCAAAACGAAAAACATATAAAGTTGAGATTGAGAAAGTCTCAAAACAAAAACGGATGCAAACAGAGCTACAATTGCGAAAGTCCCAAAACGAAGAACTAACACAAACAAAGTTGAGGTTGTGAAAGTCCCAAAATGAAGAACAACCATAAACAAAGCAAATGCAATTAGTCTCATAAAGAGTGAGTTGCGGAAGTTATAGCTTGAATTGAACCAGCTTTAATACCATGTTAACACATATATAAGACATCCAAAATAAAGAAGAAGAAATGGGGCTATGGTTTCATTGATGTAATAGAACAAATACTTCTTGGTACAAGAATAAAAGAGAGACCTATTTATATATATAGGCAAAGTATCAAATTACCCATAACTAATATAAAACTAAATATTATCTAATAATAATGAGCTTTATAATAAGCTACCCATAGCTATTACTGCGGAGCTTATTTTCATATTCTCTCTTCGAATCCCAATAAAACCAAATTACAACCTATATATAACAAATTTTAGAATATTTTTTCTCATTAAGTAATGTGAATTATTCCGGTTATTAAAAAAAAATATCTTTTATAATTTTATTCAACTTGTTTCGTTATAAAGAAAAATATGGTTAATTTTAATAAAATAAAAAATAATATTTCAATTAATAAAATTATTAATCAACTATTTAAAACATTATCGAACATCATGTTACTATTAAAAGTTTTATTATCCTTAAAATATTTTTATATAAATAATTTTTTTTCTACAATATTTTATTTTATTTTATAAATATACTTTTTCATTATACAAAATAATTAGTGTTTTTTTTTATCAAAAATATTAGTGATTAGTTTGTTAATTTTTGTTAGTGGGAGGAGTTGAACCCAAACTCTCTTTATCTTATTATATTTTAACTTTAAGGAGATTTTAAATTAAAAAAAATATTAACAAACAAATTTTTATTTATTTTTTAAGTTTTTATTTTTAACTTTAACTTAAAAATAATTTATAAATTATAAATAAGTTGAATCAAATGGAACTTAAATAGTTAATGTGACATGAAATGAAATGAGAATTCAAAAACAATCCTTTACATGAAAGTTTCTAGACTTGTGCTTCAACTTTTATACATTTATTTTTGTTATTAATGATTTTAAATGAGTCATTAAACTGTGTTTTTGTTTTGTTATATTAAATGAAGAAACTCTCACCGCAAAAGCTTTTGTATACAACCAAAGTTTCTAGGCTTGTGTTTTAACTTTTATACATTTATTTTTGTTATTAATGATTTTAAATGAGTCATTAAACTGTTTTTGTTTTGTTATATTAAATGAAGAAACCCTTACTCCAAAAACTTTTGTATACAGCCAAAGTTTCTAGGCTTGTGCTTCTAATTTTATACATTTATTTTTGCTATTAATGCTTTTAAATGAGTCATTAAATTTTTTTTATTTTGTTATATTAAATGAAGAAACTCTCAGCAAATTTCGAGCATGTTGACACGTGTTTTAGGGGACAGCTTTTTAGCTTGTAATTCAGCTTTTATGTATTATAAATAGATAAATAGATTTCAGATTTTAAAATCACCATAGAGAGAACTACCTCAAATAACTTTTTATACTATATATCTAAAGTATTATTAGGAAAGGTAAGAAAAATCTCACTTGATTGATCTGTTTTTTCTGCGGTTTATTGATACATGACACCATGTGTACTTTAAATTTGGTAGTATAATTTGAAGAATTGTGTTTGGTGGTTTTAGTTGCATGATGTTTAGGATATGGATTTTGATACTTACCAATTTTGTCGTTATGAAATTTCTTTAATTTTTGTTTTTCTAATACTTCTGATATATGCATGATGCATGCACTACATGCATGTTTCTATGATTTTATTTTGTTTTGTTTTACTGATCAACTGTTGATGCATGATGTTTCTATTGACAAGCAAGATGTTTAAATAGCTTAAGAGAATGTCAAAGTTGGGAAACTTTTCATTGGTGCCTTCTGTCAAAGAGCTAGCAAAACAACCTATCACCAAAGTTCCAGAGCAATATCTTCATCCAAATATAGACCCTCCAATTGGATCTAACATAACCTCTTTACCAGAAATTCCAATCATTGACCTGAGTAAATTATTGTCTGAAGATGCAATTGAGATAGAGAAGCTAGACCATGCATGCAAGGAATGGGGGTTCTTTCAGGTTTGAACTATGTATAACTCCTCCTTTATTAAAGGGTTCACTTAATTCTATCTTCTATTTTTAGGAATGACAAAAGAAAGATAAGAATTACGTGGTCATTATATATATATATATATAATTTTTATTTTTTTTAGTGATTGAATCTATTTTTATACTCAAGCGTAATGAATTAGAGCATATATTATATTTTTTTGGTGCAGTCTATTTTTTGGTATAAGAATTCAGAAGGTTTATGGAAGACATGAATTTAAATTTCTTTGCTAATTCACATGATTTCGAATTTAAAATTTATTATAGTTGATTAATCATGGAGTCAACCCTTGCTTGGTGGAAAATTTGAAAACAAGTGTTCAAGAGTTTTTTAATCTTCCAATTGAAGAGAAGAAGCAGTTTTGGCAGACCCCAGAAGATTCTGAGGGATTTGGTCATTTGTTTCTTCTATCTGGAGATGATCAAAAGTTGGATTGGATAGATCCCTTCTTCGTTCAAACCCTTCCCATTCACAAAAGGAATACTCGCTTGTTTCCCATTTTACCCCAACCATTGAGGTTAATTGTTTTCTACTCATAATTACTACTACAAGTTTAATTGAGTAATTAATATAAGTATGCAAATTTTTTGACTAATTGTTTGATTATTGTAGGGATAACTTGGAGAATTATTCTTTAGAATTGGGAAAGCTTTGCATCACAGTCATTGAGCTTATGACTAAAGCTCTTAAGATTGAACCAAATCAAGTGATGGAAGTATTTGAAAATTTAGGTCAATCAATAAAGTTCAATTACTACCCTCCATGTCCCCAACCAGAAAATGTGAGTGGATTGGATCCTCATTCTGATAGTGGTGTCCTTACCATACTTCTTCAAGTCAATGAAACAGAAGGCCTCCTGTGAAAAAGGATTATGATAAGTGGATACCTGTTAAACCCATATCTAATGCTTTTGTCGTTAACATTGGAGACATTTTGGAGGTAATTAATTGGCATAAAACCATTAATTAGAGTTTTTTTTTTTATCATTTTAGATTAAATTGCTTTTGTGAGTGGGTAAGAATAAAATTTCTAAGAAATTTTCTAACTTCCCAACAAGGTCCAGCACAGTTAGTAGATGACTGAATTTCTTAAACATGCCAACAAGGATTTAATTTCTTGATTGTGTTTATGAAAAGACTTTGTTGGGATAGGAAAAAGAAAATAAGATAGTACATAATATAACATAGTTTTACATTATCATATAGTCACAAATTTACATTTATAATAAGTCAATTGACTATGATAGAAGGTTATGACTATGTAACAATGTAAAACTATGTTAATTGTGAGTATATTATCGTTATTGTAAAAGAAAAATCCACTTCAATAATCTTTACTTCTCGAGGATTAGTCTAATGACTATTAAAATTGTTTGACAGATTATAACCAATGGGATTTATCGAAGCATTGAACATCGAGCTGTTGTTAACTCAAAAATGGAGAGAATTTCCATTGCCACCTTTCATCGTCCTGAAATGAACAAAGTCATAGGTCCAACACCAAGCCTTGTTACTGCTGAAAGACCTGCAATGTTCAAGGAGATTGCTGTAGGAGATTACTACAAAAAAAATTTTCGCGCAAGCCAAACGGAAAATCAAACCTTAATTCCATGAGGATCTAAAATGAAACTGGTGATTGATGATCTGCATCATATGCAACTTTGTTTGGAATGGAAAATAAAACAGAACCATGTATATTAGTACATGGAAAATATAGTATATGGTAGCTAATGTCGGATAATATATATAATAATTGTCACCATGTTTTAAATCTTTGTTCAATGTTTCAAGTTGGTGACAGCTTAGAAGTTAATTAATGTTTATAATTGGACTAGAAATGTTTCAGTTTGTCATAGTATTATAAGGTGTTTTAATGTACTTCAAATTCTAAATTTTAATGTTATTCAGACGGGTTAAAAGAGCTAAACATAATTGAAATTTGGTCGTACAAATACAACTCAAATTAATTTGATGTCATTTCGAAATCTGCAATTAACAAAAAAAATGTCCTCGTTAGATAATATGATCAAGTTGATAATAACTCCATCCTTTGATTCACAGATTTGAATAAAGACTGGTTCCTGAAACTGTACCTCTATAACGTGAAATTTGATGTACCCACCTTGAACTCAAAATTTGAATATATAACATTATGTAATGTAAAAATTCCTAAAATTCTTTTTTCATAATCATTCCTTAAAGTTGTCATTGTTTCAGAATGACATATTTTCTGACCTATGGTAAAATTAAAATAAAAATTTATCAGTTATAATAACGTAAAAAAATTCAATACTCAAACTAAATAATGTGCATATTTTAGGGACCAAAAATTTATTGAAGCTTAAAAATAATTAATTATAATATGTAAATAGCAAATTCATAAGTATTTAAAAAATTTTAAAGTCATGCATTCAAGGATTTATCTCTTGTTTAAATACGTCCTTTAAATATTAAATTTTTCTGTTTTAGTCCTTTAATTAATTTTTTTTAATTATTTAAATATGATAAATATTATTTTTAATCCTGTTGTCCAAAATTGTCAAACAAAAAATATATATTTTATAATTTATAATACTTTTTTTACCCTTAAAGTTAATTTATAGTCGTAAAAAAATATCACAAATTAAAAATTCTATATACCTTTTGACAAAAAAAAAATTTGAAAGAAGGACTAAAAACAACATTCATTATATTTGAAATATTTGAAAAATTAAAAAAAAATTAAATTTAAATAATTTGAATGACTAAAAACAATAAACATCAAATTTAAAGGACTAAAATTTAATCCTTTATCTTTTCAATAAACTATTTTAGTTGTTCCAAAGCTCAGATAAACACGTTTGTTAAGATAATGTATAAGCCTAAAAGTATGTAAATGAATGAACAATCAAAATGAAATTATAATATGACAAGCAGGTTTATCAATTAAGAATAAAAAATACACATAAAAAATTGTTTAATCTCATTTACAAATTAACCAAATTACAGCTTTATAGGATTCACAGCTTGCTCTAGTACGACAAACAAACAAGAAGAAAAATATCAAGTTGCTAAGAAAATAAATAACAAAGATGTAGGAAAATCTAAAGTCTTCCTCTCTCAATGAAACCCTTAATTAGTAGATTAGATAGGTTTAAATTTTATTGATGCAAGTAACATTAACAAAAGGAACTAAACTTGTTTAATCTCATTTACATATTAGTCAAATCACAAGATTAATGACTTGTTTTATAGGAGTGGTAAAACAGGTTGTGACCCGCAAGTCAACCTGTCAACCCGTCAAAAAATGGCGGGACGAGAAAGTGTCCCTAACCCGTCCTGCCTAGCCCGTCAGCCAACTCGCCTCTCCCCCTAAATTCAATAAGTAACTAACTTAACCCTAACACTAAACTACCCACCTAGTAAAAATAAAAACCATAAAATTGCACCCCTCTCCCTCCCTGCCTCCATCTCTCGATCTCTCCCTACCAGCCTTTGTCATCGGCCAACCTTCACCCCTCTACCCTCTCCCCTCTCCCCTCTCCCCTCACCCCTTTGCCCTCACCCTTCACGGCCTCACCCCTCGCCAACCCACCCTTTGCACCTCGTCCCTCGTCCCTCGTCAGCCCACCCCTCACGCTTGCAGCCTCGCCTCTCATGTGACTCTCCCTCACCCCTTTCTCTTGTTCTATTGTTGTTGTTGTGTTGTTATTATTGATCTTGTGTTGTTGTTGTTGTTGTTAATCTTATGTTGTTGTTGTTGTTTTGTTGCTCTCTCATCCTTTTCTCTTCTAAAAAAAATTGAAAAAGAAAATGTAAAATTGACAAGTCAACTCACCTGATGGCAGGACAAGTTGGTCCTTCTATCCTACATCGGCCACAAGTGAGCCAACCCATCCTATTTTTTACAAGTTAACTCATTTTGTCATCCCTATTGCTCTACACCGACAAAAAGTAAGGGGGAAAAAAAGTTCAACTTCCAAACAAAATATTAATATTTTGAAAATTTCCTAAATAATTAATATACATATTTGAAAATTTCCTAATTAATATTAATATTGAGAATGGGTTGTCATTAATTGTATATTGTACATGGCTTATGTGGTTCGGTCCATAAAAAGAAATGCAATTATGGCTATAGACTCTGCATCATAGCCGCACATGAAACTTTTCCGAAACATACATGACATTGGCACCACCAACACACACTAGCTAGTATAATGGAAGAATCATGTGCTATATATATATATTATACGTAGTTCATAGTTTATAGAGAAGTTGAGTGTGAATTACCACTTAAATTTGATTATTCTACAATATTCGTGAATCATGGAGGACTAAACAAAGCACAAAGCCAGAGGTACGATCTAATGAATTCTAAACAATTTGTATGAAACCTCTTGATCACCTTAGAAACACAAATATATTTAAATAGAAAGTCAACTTTAGTTTCCTCTCTAACACTAAAACCCAAGTATTCCAAATGAAAATGTTATGAGTTATTTAATCACTTTTTATTATTGGAATAAATGTCATAGATGTGTTTATTTAAGCACAGTTGCTTATATAAATAATCATTGTTTAATAATTATTATCATAAATAATATTTTTTTAAAATAGGGTAAGATCCATAAAATTAAATTAAATACTTTTTTTAGCAACCTTATTATTGGAGTGAAAACTCTCCCATATAACTTTTATAAAAGGTATGAAATTTTTACAAATTAATTATTAAAAAAATTAATTTTAATTTAAGAAAACATTATTTCTTTTTTTTCATATTTTTTCTCCTAATGGTGTATTTTTAGAAAAATTTACCTAAACATATCCCATTTAAGATATTCTTTGAAAAAATGTCTTCAAAGAACTAACCTAAGTACCGAATATTCTCTGCAAATAATTGGAAATTAAATAATGCCAACTTAATTTATTTCCAACGAGACGCTACAGTCTCGCTACTGCAGATTGGTATTCCAACGAGAAATGATTAAATTATTCTACTCATGTTTGTAATTATTTACATTTAACAAATAATAATGATTGGTATTTTTTTAATAAGGCAAATTAAGCCCGGCACTTCGGTAACATATGTATAAAGCTAGCAGATATTAATTGGGCAAACATGTTTTAATTTATTCCATTGCTTCTTCACCTTTTTCATTCAAATTTCAGAGGCTTAATTTGAAACTATCTTAAGGTTTCAATACATAGCTTAAGAGAATGTTGAAGTTGGGAACCTCTTCATTCTTGCCTTGTGTACAAGAGCTAGCAAAGCAACCTCTGAGCAAAGTTCCACAACAATATCTTCGTCCAAATATAGATCCTTTAGTTGGATCTGACACAACCTCTTTACCAGTGGTCCCAATCATTGACCTAAGTAAATTGTTATCCGAAGATGTAATTGAGCTAGAGAAGCTAGATCGTGCATGTAAGGAATGGGGTTTCTTCCAGGTTTGAATTAATTAACACTACTTCTTTAATTTACATATTTCAAGTGTTCAACATCATTAAAATTAAAGACATTAATGTGTTTTTTTTTTTTTTACATAAATATGATTATATGTATATTGATCTATTCAGCATATGATTGATATCTTGTTCCCCGATAAATAAAAAATAAAAAAAAAACAATTTAAATTAAATTTATAAAAAAAACTTATTTTTCATCATCATAATTTTTATCATGATGACCAATCTCTAATTTTAATCTAGAACCTTATTATCAAATCAACTATTTTAGTAGAATATGATAATTAAATTAAAAATAAAATTGGTTAGTTGCTAGATTGAATCTTGAGCTATACATTTATCTTCATCATACATAGCGTATATAATAATTGGAAAGATTTACGGATGACATAAATTTAATATGATTCCTAATTTCAAATAATTGTAGTTGATTAATCATGGAGTAAACCCTTCTTTGGTGGAAAGTTTGAAGATAGGTGTTCAAGAGTTTTTTAATCTTCCAATGGAAGAGAAGAAACAATTTTGGCAAACCCCAGAAGATGTGGAGGGATTTGGTCATTTGTTTCATCCATCTGCAGATGATCAAAAGTTGGATTGGATGGATCCATTCTTCATTCACACTCTTCCACATCATATAAGGAATCCCCGATTGTTTCCTTGTTTTCCCCAACCATTGAGGTTGTTTTTTACTCTATCTCTTTGTATTTGTTTTTTTATCCTTTATATATATATATATATATATATATATAAATATATATATTCCTTAATAATTTTTTCGTAGTTGGTCTTGATACATCAAAATATACTTTTGATCCTGATATATTATTTTAGTCCCTAATAAATTGATAAATTTTATTTTAAATCATTAATATAAGTAAATAATTTTTTATTTATTCCTATCAAATAAATATCAAAGGGTTTAAAACAAAGAAAATTTTTATTATGGAACAAATGTAAAATTGAGGTATATCAAGGATAAAAGCTATTTTAGCATTATTTTTTATTTTTATGCATGCAACTCTAACAAATTATTTGTTTGAATCAGGAATAACTTGGAGAATTATAGTTTAGAATTGGAAAAACTTTACATCACAATCATTGAGCGTATGACAATAGCTCTTAAGGTCGAACCAAATGAAGTGTTGGAGTTTTTTGAAAATTTATCTCAAGCAATGAAGTTCAATTACTACCCTCCATGTCCCCAACCAGAAAGTGTCAGTGGACTGGATCCTCATTCTGATGGTGAAGCCCTAACCATACTTCTTCAAGTCAATGAAACAGAAGGCCTCCATGTGAAAAAGGATGATAAGTGGATACCTGTTAAACCCATATCTAATGCTTTTGTCATTATCATAGGAGATACTTTGGAGGTAATTGCCATGAAATCATTCTCAATCTTTTTTTTTTCCTATCATTTTAAATTCAAGTGTTTTTTATTGGTGAATTTAAATTAAGTGTTTAATAACCACAAGAAAAAAATGATTTTAGAGATAAATTTATCCATCTCTCTGCAAATTCACTAAATTAGTTTCTATATCCATCAGAAATCGATTTAGAATCTAGTCTAATAAGTAGATAAAACGTTGATAACTAATTGTTGAGACTTATTTAAATATTGATTCAAATGCCAATTTAGTGATATTTTTTTAGAAATCATTTTAGTGACTAATTTAATGATATTAGATACAATTTCAAAGACTAACTATTTTTTAATCTCTAAAGTAATTGATGTTTTGGCCGAAAATTCTAGTATCATAAGTTAATATTCAATGAATTTTTTGTTATGAATTTTGTGAATGAGTAAGAATAAAACATACACAGTTAACCATAAAGTATAAGGATCAATTATCAAATTTAATTGTGTGTGAGCTAACCTTATTTATTAGTTATTATATATGAGGTAACAAATATCAAGTAGTCAAAGCATATTGTATTGGGTACTCTTGGCTAAAATTATGTCACGTCAAATATCATGAACACACATAATATATTATAAATATATAATATTATGATTTTGATCATGGCTTTGTCAAGCAAAATTTAATATTTTATTTTTTAAATATTTAAGAATTTTGGTTACTATCCTATTCTGAAATGGTTTTGTTGACAGATCTTAACAAATGGGATATATCGAAGTATTGAACATAGAGTAATAGTTAACTCAAAAAATGAGAGACTATCCATTGCCACCTTTCACCGGCCTCAAGTGCACAAAATTATTGGTCCAATACGAAGCCTTGTTACTGCTGAAAGACCTGCATTGTTCAACCAAATTGCCGCATCAGATTACTACAAACTCTACTTTTCGCGCAAGCCACGAGAGAAGCAATGCCTTGATGCCATGAGAATCAACAAATAATGCCTATTCAACTTTGCTTGGAATTGAAAAATAAAACACATTCATTGAATAAGACAGTTAATGTATATATGATATATAATATAAGTGTTCAATCACCGTTCAGTATTTCTTGCTGGTGATGTAATAGTTTGGGTGTTAGTGTCAACTCTGTCGACTGCGTGTTGCTTAAAATATTTTTCTGAATTTACTTTTGGTGTCTAATAGTTTTTTTTTTTTTTTCACAAAACACAAATATGTTATTATTTATTTGATAGTGTCAAGTTAATAGAGTCAATGTAATGAAAAGGATGAAATATATATTCGATGTCCAACGACGAATATTAATCATTATTTTAAGAGAGATTATTTCATATTAATATTATGTCAATAAAAAAAATGAAATATAAAATAAAAGAAAATTTCAGGATTGAAAAATCAAGAAAAAATTATTAGGTACTATACTATATAAAAATCTATAAATAATTCATAATTCAAAAATATATTTAAGTCTTAAAATTATATTCTTATAAACAAGTGTGGTTACAATTACGGATAGTCCCTTTCAATCCATAGGTTATTGATTTTTTTGTTGTTTAAAATGAGAAAGACTAGAAATGCGTAGTAGTAGGAAAAGAAAAAAATATAAGAACATATATGAAAAATTAAAACATAAAATTAATATAATAGTAAAATAAAAAATAAAATGTATCAGAACGATACCTTTCATAATCTTTTGATCATTATACCTTCAATAATTACAACAACAACAACTATTTTAAGATATTAATATTTTTTAATTAGAATAATAATAGTAATAATTAAACTTAATTACATTTTTCTCCCCTACTTTCACATTTGAGATTTTGATTTTCATAATTTCTAATTTGTAATTTTGACTTTCATACTTTTAAAATATTGTAATTTTTATTCAACCGTTAAATTGTATCAATTGACCGTCAAATTTAGTGTTGATTTTTTTTAATTTTTAAAGTTTTTTTTTACTAATCACAAAATTAACTAATTAAACTTAGTTATCTAATTTTTTTACTAATCACAAAATAACCGAGTCAATTTTAAATTAAAAAAATAATTTTGTGATTTGTCTAAAATTAGATAATTTTTGCAAAAAGGAAAAAAAAAGTTTACCTATGTTTTTACTAATAAAAAATTAACTTAATTAAATTTAACTATGTAATTTTAAACAAATTACAAAATAAAAAATTATAATAACTCAATCAATTTTAAATTAAAAAAATTATGACAAATAAAAAATCAAAATTATGAATTAGAAATCGATTAAAATTAAAAATTAGGAAATAAAAATGGCTATCAAACCTGATATTAATACAATTCAATTTAAATTTAAAAATAATAATAACCGTTACAGTTTAAAATAAAATATAATTTAAATTATTACAAAGTGTACTATAGTGCCACATTCAATGCTTTCATTCCAAGTTCCGATAACCTCCTTAATTATTCCCCTTTCACACTCCAATCAATTCAAGCCTTTCATCCCCTCTTACAGATCTAGCTAGAGTGCTATCTCAGATCCCCTTTGAAATTAGGGTAAGAAGGATCTCACTTTTTGTATCTGTTTTCTTTCTACTGTTGATTACTGGTTTGGTCTTCAGAACTTTCCTTAACTCTGTTAATTTTGCTAATCAACTTCTGATGCATGATGTTTGTATTCAATAGCTGAAGAGAAAATGTTGAAGTTTGGAACCACTTCATTGGTGCCTTCTGTCCTAGAGCTAGCAAAGCAATCCATCAACAATGTTCTGGAACAATATTTTCGTCCAAATATAGATCCTCCAGTTGTTGGATCTAACACAGCCTCTTCACCACAAGTTCCAATTTGAACGGAAATGATATGAACTGTTTTAAAATGTAATTATGATTCATTTGAACTGAATTAAACTATCAAACAATTTAAACGAATCGAATTAAACTATTTCATAGGTGAATTGAACTAGACTGAACTGTTCTGAATTGAATTGTCTCAAACTGTACTGAACTACATCGAATCGAAACGAACTGCTTTTAAATATTATTTATTTTGAGAAAATATTTTAATTTTCACATTTAATTACAAAAAAATATCACATTATTTTAATTTTACTTTTCAATTTGATATTAATTTATGTTAGAAAAAATATAATTAGATAAATAATATAAGAAAATAATTAAATTATAAAAATGTTATGAATTCATTATAAAAATATGCATTTAATTTTAATTTTTTCTACACTATTAATTTATTTAACATTTATTAAAAAAGTTAACCATTTTGTAATCTATTATTTATTACTTTTCAATGAACAAAAGCATTTTTAAAAAAATTCACACATTATAAATATTATTCAAGTAAATATACATAATATGATTTTGCAGAGTCTATAGAGTCTATGAATTGTAAACCCACGTGAGAAAAATGGATTTATAATATTCCAAAGAAATTATCAATAAAGTTTTCTAAAAAAAAAAAAAAGGTAGTGGTGATGTGAAAGTTGAAATGAAACAAGCAAAGTTGTGAGCGAAACACTTCCACCCGCACATTTGGTACTTTGCGATTTTTCAATAATAGTAATTTTGTGTAGTTTCAGTTCGGTTATAGTTAGGAGTAGTTTTAATAAAAAAAAGTTCAATTTTTTTTTAACAATTTAGTGTAGTTTAGCTGTCAGATCAATTTAGTTTGGTTTTTTTTTGCCCACCCTTACTAATCATTGACCTGAGTAAATTGTTATCTGAAGATGAAGTTGAGTTAGAGAAGCTAGACAATGCTTGTAAGGAATGGGGTTTCTTTCAGGTTTGAACTATAACTCCTCCTTTATTAAAGGGTTCACTTAATTCTATCTTCTATTTTTGCGAAATTACAAAAAGAAAGATAACACACCATATGTGGTATAAAATTCATTACAAAATATTAAAGTATTAATAACAAAAATTTCATAAATAACAACAATTTTTATCGTTATTGATATTTTAGTAATGATTTTTTTATAAAATACATATGAATTGCTTTGTCATATTATATTATATTATATTTTATATATATATATATATATAATTTTATTTTATTCTTTTTTTTTTTTTTGTAGTGATTGAATCTATTTTTATACTCAAGTGTAATGAAATAAGAATTCAAAAGGTTTATGGAAGACATGAATTTAAATTTCTGTGCTAATTCACATGATTTCGAATCTCAAATTCATTATAGTTGATTAATCATGGAGTCAACCCTTGCTTGGTGGAAAATTTGAAAACAAGTGTTCAAGAGTTTTTTAATCTTCCAATTGAAGAGAAGAAGCAGTTTTGGCAAACCCCAGAAGATTCTGAGGGATTTGGTCATTTGTTTCTTCCATCTGGAGATGATCAAAAGTTGGATTGGATTGGATAGACATTTTGGAGGTAATTAATTGGCATAAAACCATTTATTAGAGTTTTTTTTTATCATTTTAGATTAAATTGCTTTTGTGAGTGGGTAAGAATAAAATTTCTAAGGAATTTTCTAACTTCCCAACAAGGTCCAACACAGTTAGTAGATGACTGAGTTCCTTAACAATGCTGACAGGGATTTGATTTCCTGATTGTGCCTATGGAAAAGACTTTGTTGGGATAGAAAAAAAAGAATAAGAGTAATACACTTGTCACGTAGTCACAATCTTTCATTTATCTTACACATTAAGCGCACTATTGTTATTCTCCAGGAAAAATCCACTTCAATAATCTCTCTGTCTCGAGGATTAGTCTAATGGCTTTTTAAATTGTTTGACAGATTATAACCAATGGGATTTATCGAAGCATCGAACATCGAGCTGTTGTTAACTCAAAAATTAATGGAGAGAATTTCCATTGCCACCTTTCATCGTTCTGAAATGAACAAAGTAATAGGTCCAACACCAAGCCTTGTTACTGCTGAAAGACCTGCAATGTTCAAGGAGATTGATGTAGGAGATTACTACAAAAGGTTTTTTTCGCGCAAGCCAAACGGAAAATCAAACCTTGATTCCATGAGGATCTAAAATGAAACTGGTGATTGATGATCTGCATCATATGCAACTTTGTTTGGAATGGAAAATAAAACAGAAACATGTATATTAGTACATGGAAAATATAGTATATGGTAGCTAATGTCGGATATTATATATAATAATTGTCACCATGTTTTAAATCTTTGTTCAATGTTTCAAGTTGGTGACAGCTTAGAAGTTAATTAATGTTTATAATTGGACTAGAAATGTTTCAGATTGTCATATTATTATAAGGTGTTTTAATGTACTTCAAATTTTGTTGTATGTTACTCAGACGGTTAAAAGAGCTCAACATAATTGAAATTTGGTCGTACAAATACAACTAAAATTAATTTGATGTCATTTCGAAATATGTAATTAATAAAAAAAAAATGTGTCCTCATTAGAGAATATGATCACATGATCACAGTGAACGATAACTTCACCCTCTATATCAGATACACAGATTGAATAGAGATTGATTTCTGAAATTGTTAATATGTAATTAATAAAAAAAAAATGTCCTCATTAGAGAATATGATCACATGATCACAGTGAACGATAACTTCACCCTCTATATCAGATACACAGATTGAATAGAGATTGATTTCTGAAATTGTACTCTATAACGTGAAATTTGATGCCCCAATCTTGAACTTAAAATCTGAATATATAACTTTATGTAAAGTAAACATTCCTAAAATTCTTTTTTCATAATCATTCCTTAAAGTTTTGTCATTGTTTCATAATGACATATTTTCCAACCTATGCTAAAATAAAAATTTATTGGGAGTCAATGATAACATAAAAAAATTTTAGATACTAAAATTAAATAATGTGCATGTTTTAGGGATCAAAACTTATTTATGCCTAAAAAAAATTAATTATAATATATGTAAATAGCATATTCATAAGTATTTAAAATTTTCAAAGTCACACATTCAACGATTTATATCTTGTTTAAGTACGTTTTTAGTTTTTTAAATATTAAATTTTTCTGTTTTAATCTTTTAAATTAATTTTTTTTTAGTACTTTTCATTGATGTCTAGTTTACTTATTTTATAAGTAAAATATATAGTTTTTTTCTCCCCTTTAGACCAAATTGATGGTTGTTTTTCCCATGATTGTTGTCATTTCATCAAGTCTCTCATTGATGGACAGTTTGAGTAAGCTTTTGGTTTTCTTTCACCCTTTTTGCATTTTTTACAAGATAATGATGCTAATAGAAAGAAACGATGAATCTTTGAGTGCATAATCTCAAGAGTACAGGTAGAGTCAACAGCTATTCAAAAGTCAACTATGGGATTTTGGTTGCAAGCCAAATTTTGGCTTGGAGCCAATATCCACTAACAATGGAACAATGACTTTTTCTGATTTGGATAGAAAACTGTTTCAGAGAATATATTATTGGCTTTTGGAGGCTAATGGGACAGGGCACTGTTGCATTGGACTGAGTAGAAGTGTTTTCTTATGCAATTTTAAGATAAGAAACTCATTGTAACAATTCATTATATCATTGTACTCATTATCCAGGATCCACCCTTAGAACCTAAGTTGTTGTCCATGGAACAGAGCAGCTAAGCTATTCATTGTTGTATTAAAGGGATGAATGTAACCACTGCTACACTCTTAATGTATTTTTTATATTTTTAATGTATGAATTCCACTTTCTATATTTTGGTTAGCATTTTATTCCTTGCTTAATGCTTGCTGTAAACTGATCACTTATAACATGATTTTAGGATAGTACCTTGGTTGGAAAACAAGGATTATCATCTAGAACTGAATATAGATGTCCAATAAATCAGGGGTGTGAGGGATCGAAACCTGGTTTATTGGTAATCACGCGAAAGAATAAAATGGGGATGCGAAGGATCGAAACTTGGTTTGTTTGAATCACATTGTCACTAGTTTTACTACTGCTTTCTTGTTAAGAGGTGAGAGCCTTAGGAAAGAAACTTAATTCATTTGTGTGAGAGGGATCGATAGAGGATAGTTTAGTTGACTGATTTTAACTAATAAATGTAGAAGGAATTTATTCAGAACATTCATGCATAAGAGTGTTAGCTTTGGTGAAACTCAACCCCCTTATAGCATGACTTCACGATTTATCATAACTCTATTGTTGTTGTCTATTATTGCTATTGTCACTGGTTTATTCTGAAATTCTGAAAGCATATTCAAATTTTTCCTTGACTGAGAACATTATCCCTATCACACACAACTGTTTTCTGTTTTAATTGCTTTCTGTTCCTTTATTTACAATTTAGAATAGTAGAAAATCTTTGTTATTTATATTGCTCTAGTCCCTGTGGAAAACGATACTTGGACTTGTCCATTTTACTACTGATAGACTATTTTGGCAAGCATACCAAATATCGCATAAGTAGTTTAAAAGGGAAGATCCCAGTATCGAATCCACAAGGAATTGTCCGTATTAACTATTAGTAAGATTATCACTTCCTAAATACTAGTTTGGTTTTAGCATTGGTTTGTTTTGCAGAACATGAATAACAGCAGAAAATAAGCTAAACACTATAAAGATAAATAACAAGATAAGAAACTTGATTCAAAACAAGGATCGAGTAGTTGGAATGCATAAATGTGGAACAATGATGATGGATATGTTAAGGTTTTGGTTCAATCGGTTTATTTCCATGTAAACATACAAAATATATTCTCTAATCAAAGAAATAATTCAGATTAACTTCAATCTAGAAGTACTCAAAACTTGATGTCTCATCAAATCAAGCCTAAACTACTCAACCTCACTCTCGATGTCTCGGTAAGTTCAGTTGAGTGGTTTGGTGAAGCTCAGAGGTCTTTATGAAGCTAATGAAATCTATCCTATGTCTAGAAATACATTTCATTAAAATTCACTCTCAGTTCTGAGTTTGAAAGCATATGTCTATGACATCCAAACCCCACAACATGCATATATAACAGGTCAATCATATAACATATAATAAAAATAGAGAAAGGATGGAGTTTACCCTATGTCTAGTGATATACTCTTTCCTATTCTCAGTTTCAAGTTTAAAAACATATGTCTATGACAATCAAACTCCACAACATGCATATATAACAAATCGAATCATATAACAAGCGATAAAATAGAGTAATGGATTTAAAACTAAATATTCAATGAATAGATATGAAGGAAAGTGTTTACATGTTAGCACCTAGTTCCAAGTCCTCAACATAGATGGATCAGCCTCTCTTTGTCATGAGAAGCTTACAAAAATGAAAGGGAAGAACAGGGGATGGAAGAAGCAACTTAATCCTATTACAAAAATTCTGGATCCCCTTAACAAATTACAAAGTGAAGCTTATATACTATAAGTGGACTTTCGCTTAGCGCTCATGTCCGTTAAGCGCACATTTGCGATTTTTCAAATCTTCATCTCAAATACAAGGCTTCCGCTAAGCGTGAACTTCCGCTAAGTGAATCTTTAGTTCAAAAAAAAACTTCACTTAGCGTAAGTTTGCACTCAGCGCTTCATAAACCACCTGTCTCGTTGAGCGAGGTGTGACGCTAAGCGCAAGTTGCCTTAATTCTATATCTTCCCTTGTTATTGAACATAGGCCTGCAAAACATGAATTTGAATATAATTCTCACAAAATAGCTTCCTATGGTTGGAATTAACAAAACTATCCAAATTTAATTCAAACTAAGCTAAAAATCCTGAGAACATTAGATAATCACTACAAAATATGATGCAATATTTACGTATATAAAACGATTATCAACTACCTAATATGACTTGGTGCACTTGCCAACAATTAGGAATCAAGCAAACTAGCGCCGTTTGATAATCACTTTATATATGTAAATATTGCATCATATTTTGTAGCAACTATCCAATGTTCTCCATATTTTTAGCTTAGTTTGAATTCATTTAATCTAGATTCATATAGTTTTGTTAATTCTAACTATCGAAAGCAATTATCAAGAAATATACTCCAATTCATGTTTGCAGGCCTATGTTCATCAATAAGGAAAGATAAAGAATGAAGGCAGATAGAGCTTAGCGCCACATCTCGCTGAGTGCACATAGCGTTGAGCGCCACATTACGTTGAGCGAGACTAGTGGTTTATGCAACGCTGAATGCAAGATTGCACTAAGCAAAATTTCCTTTCGAACTGAATACTCGCTTAGTAGACAGTTGCGCTTAGCGAAAGCCCTGTATCTGAGATGGACCTCTGTAGAATCACAAAGTTGCGCTTAGCGGACATACACACTAAGTGAAAGTCCACTTATAGTATATAAGCTTCACTTTGTAATTTTACAATTATTCAGACTTTGATTAGATTTTGAGCTGCTTCTTCATCCTTTGTTCTTCCTTTCCATTTTGTAAGCTTCTCATGACAATAAGAGGCTAGTCCATTAGTGTTGAGGACTTGAAACTAGGTGCTTAACATGTAAATGCTTTCCTTCATATCTATTCATTGAATATTCAGTTTAAAGTTCATTTCTCTATCTTTACTCTTGTTATATAATTTGATCAATTGTATATGCATGTTTTAGAGTTTAAATGTCATTAACAAATGCTTTTAAACTTGGAATTGAGTTTGGACTCTAATGGAGTGTATTTCTAGACATATGATAGACTCTATTAGCTTCGTAAAAATCTATGAGCTTTACCAAACCACTCAACTAAACTTATCAAAACATCGGAAGTGAGGTTGAGCAGTTTAGGCTTGATTTGATGAGACATCACATTTTGAGCACTTCTAGATCGAAGTTAATTTGAAATATTACTTTGAATAAAGAATATATTTTGTATGTTTACATAGGAAGCAAACCAATTGAGCCAAATCCTCAACATATCCATCATTATCATTTCACATTCATGCACACCAACTGTTTGATCGTCGTCTTGAATCAACATTCTTGTTTTGTCGTTTACTTTACTTGTTATCTTAGTAGTATTTAGCTTAATTTTTGTCATTACTTATGTTTTGCAACAAAAACCAATTTTAAAACCAAACTAGTGTTTAGCAAGTGATAACCTTACTAATAGTCAATATGGACAATTCCTTATGGATTCAATATTGGAATCTTGCCTTTTATATTACTTGTGCGATATTTGGTATGCTTGCCAAAATATTTCATCACTGTTGCTGGGGACTAGTGTCTAAATAAAAAACAACCAAAGTTTTCTATTATTTTAAACTTTCTTTCCATTATTTTTATTTTTATTTTCTTATTTTTTTACTGATAACACTTGGAGTGTGTATCAATTTTATGCTAACAATTTGTTCTAGTGCTTTGCCTGTCTTTGTTTATGCATACTAAAAGGTCAACTGATCCATTATACTTTGATCCTAAAATTGAAAGATCAACTAGGCACAGTAACAGCACAACAAAAAGAAGAAAAGCATTAGAAAGACTTGCTGCACAAGAGCCACACACACTAGTGTCACCAAACCTCCCTCTTCCACCAATCCAAAAAAAAGATTTAGTCATGGAAGGAAAAGTTGAACGTGCTGAAAACATTCAGCCACGCAGAAGAACACTAAATGACTATTTGGTCAACTTAGGGCTCAGATAATTCAACACCATAACTCATCCTGATGTAATGCCAAATAATGTTGATATGAGAGCTTCTTTGATTCAACTCATTTAGCAGAATCAATTCCATGGACTGGACAGAGAAGATCCCTATGCTCATCTAGCCACTTTTGTGCGAATTTGCAATACTGTTAAACTCCATCAAGTAGACAATAAGTATATTTAAGTCTTTCTTTTTGCATTCTCTCGAGGACAAAGCTAAGCATTAGTATGAAGCTCTTCCACCAAATGTTCCTCTCACATGGGACACTTTGTGTGACAAGTTCCTAAATAGATTCTTCCCCCAATCAAAGATCAATTGGAAGAAGAAAGTTATTTCTAACTTCACTCAAGTAGTTGATGAAGCACTTTGTGAAGCATAGGAACACTTTGAAAGTTTGCTAAGGAGCTGTCCAGCTTACGGTTTAGATGAGGTAGCAAAGATCAACACTTTCCTTGCAAGTTTGAAACCTCAAACTAAACTAATACTTAATGTTTCTGTAGGTAGTAGAATCATGGACAAAACACCTAAGGAAGCTAGAGAAATAATTGAGAACATGGCAATATATGACTATGATGTTCATCATGATCGAACTGTTGCCCTTGCACCAAGAAAAAGAGTCTTGGAGCTAAATGAAAATGATGCATGGAGAGATAATCACAAGCTGCTAGAGGTAAAGGTGGAAACTCTCACCAAGCAGCTGTCTCAATTGCAGCAAATGTATAAAGTTTCGAATAATCAATCAGACAACCAACCCTCATTTAAATGTGAGATTTGTGAAGGAGGTCATCCCACACACTAATGTTTTATGATCAGCTTTCAAGAGGAAGCCAATTACATGGGAAATCAGAACTACAACTCTTATCTAAATCAACCTTATAGAAACAATTATGGAGTCTCTTCCAGCAAACCATATCAAAGGCAGCTACATGAGTACAAACCACTTAATCAAAACTAGACCTTACAAGAGATGTTACAGGACTTTGTTCAAGCTTCAACTGTCAATCAAAAGAATATGGATGTCAATAGAATTGATTGGTAGATTATTTGGCATTATTTGTGCAGATTTGTTGGCCTTTAAACCAAAATATCTTGCATGATTGTATAGCTGTAATTGTGTAATTATATCCTTAATTAATTAGCCCAGTTGTAGGTTATCATTTATAGCTTTTTAGCAAACTTCAAGGCTATAAATCAGATTGTATCATACTATTTAAATGAGAATTCTCCAAAGGGAAAACAGACAGTTTTTACCCCAATTCTTCTAAGTTTCACATGGTATTAGTCTAGGTTTTGATCCCAACCTATTTTTTTTTTTCTTTTCTTCACTACGCTCCAAGTATCTGAGTTCCCAGTTCTAGTCTCTTGCGTGTACTGTTCACATCCTACACATTGTTCACATCGCACTTACTGTTCACATCACGGTACTGTTCACCCACGATTACTGTTCACATCAATCCTGGTTTTGCTCTTGATTTCTCCAGTTTCTTGTTTTTTCTCCTCCTACAATTTCTCTTCACATCATGTTTACTAAAAAGTATAATGTCCTCTTTGTTCGTCTTAATGGAAAGAACTACTCCACCTGGGCATTCCAGTTCCAAATCTTTGTCAAAGGCAAGGAGCTGTGGGGTCATGTTGATGGAATTGATTATGCTCTTAACAAAACTACTCACAAGGAGGCCCATGCCAAATAGGAGGTCACAAATGCACAAGTCATGACTTGGATCATAGGCTCTGTTGAGCCTAATATTGTCCTCAATCTCCAACCCTTCACCACGGCAACAAAGATGTGGGACTACTTGAAGAAAATTTATAACCAAAACAACACTGCTCGCAGGTTCCAGCTTGAACATGAAATTGTCATTTTTCAACAAGATAATCTATCAATTTCTGAATTTTATTCTCATTTCATGAATCTTTGGGCTGAATATACTAACATTGTCTATAAAGATTTATCAACTGAAGGACAAATTGCAGTCCAAAACATTCATGACACCATAAAACAAGATCAATTTCTTATGAAATTGAGATTTGATTTTGAATGCCTTTGGACTAACCTAATGAACAAGGCTACTATTCCCTCCTTGGATGAATGCCCAAATGAACTACTCCGTGAAGAACAATGTCTCCTCACTCAAACAAACATGAACCAACAAAAATTTGCCTCCCTTCTCGTGGCATATGCAGTACAAGGCAAACCTCAAGGACGAGACATGAGTACTGTCCAATGTTTTTGCTGCAAAGGCCATGGACATTTTGCTTCCCACTGTCCTAAAAAGTTCTGCAATTACTGCAAAAAAGAAGGTCACATCATAAAAGAATGTCCAATTAGACCACTAAAGAGAAATGCAACAGCCTTCACTGCCTCTGTTGGCCCTTCTACTACTCCTGTTTTTGTGGATCAAAATCCGTCTTTTGTGCCAACTTTAACCCCTGAAATGGTTTAACAAATGATCGTTTCAGCATTTTCTACTTTGGGTCTTTCAAGTAAAGCTTCTTTACTCAACTCTCCTTGGTATTTTGACTCTGGCGCATCCAATCATATGACCAACAATGTTGCTGCCTTTACTAATATTATAAATTACTCTGGTAATTTGCAAATACACACTACAGATGGAAACAATTTACCTATCATAGCAATTGGTGATATTTCCTCATCTCTTACTAATGTTAATGTTTCCCCTGATCTCACCAATAACCTCATTTCAGTTGGTCAATTAGTTGACAATAATTGTAGAGTTGAATTCTCAAAATCTAGTTGTCTTGTGCAGGATCAACACTTAGGGAAAATGATCGCGAAGGGGCCTAAAGTTGGACATCTTTTTCCTCTTTATTCATCGTTGTCACAATGTTCTTTTCTACCTTTTATTTTATCACTTTTATTGACGACTATAGTCGTTTCACATGGGTCTATTTTTTGCGCTCTAAAGTTGAAGCATTCTCTGCATTCAAATTCTTTCATGCCTATGTTTAAACTCAATTATCCTCAAAAATTAAAACTTTGCATTTTGACAATAAAGGGAATACACATCTCATTTGTTTCAAGAGTTCTTACAGACAAATGTTATATTATCTCAAAGGTCGTGTCCTTCCACACCCCAACAAAATGGGGTAGCTGAAAGAAAAAGCCGCCATCTTCTTGATGTTGTTTGTACCTTAATGTTGGACTCCTTTGTTACTAACCAAGACACTCACTCTTCTACATCCAAATCTGTTTTGCCATTATTTCTTAACAGCTTTGCAGAAGAACAAGCTTGTCCTCCTTTCATGGTCTACCAAAGACGTCCGACTGTTCCACCAATTCAGCCTTCAATCCCTCCAAGGCCCCCTTCCAATCATTCTCTAGTTGATGATCCAGCACTTCAACTCAACCCAGCCCCTTTACGGCACAACACTCACACCCGTAAAACACCGAAAAAGTATAGTTTTTCTGAACATTTATCTTTGACAGCAACTTTAACATCTGTTCCTATTCCTTCTTCATATAAACAGGCAATGAAGCATAAATGATGGCAAGATGCTATAGAAATTAAACTTCTTGCTCTAGAGGAAAATTAGACATGGGACATTGTTCCATGTCCTCCATCGATTAAACTTCTTGGTAGTAAATTTGTATTCACTATTAAGTTGCATTCAAATGGATCAATAGATCGATACAAGGCTAGATTGGTTGTTCTTAGAAATAAGCAAGAACTTGGCCTTGACTATGAAGAGACTTTTGCACCAATGGCCAAGATGACTACTGTGCGGACTATTATTTCCATTGTTGCATCTGAATCTTGGCAGATTCACTAGCTAGATGTCAAAAATGCCTTCCTTCATGGTGATCTCAAAGAAGAAGTTTACATCAAACTTCCTACTAGTATGCCCTCACCATTACCTAATAATGTTTGTAAGCTAAAACGTTCTTTGTATGGATTAAAACAAGCACCAAGAGTGTGGTTTGAAAAGTTTAGAACAACACTACTTGGCTTTTCCTTTATCCAAAGTAGTTATGATCCATCTCTCTTTTTACAAAGAACCTCAAAAGGCATTGTGATCCTCCTTGTTTATGTGGATGACATTGTCGTCACCAGCTCAAATCATGAGGCTATCACTACAATCAAACAATTGTTGCATACAACTTTCCACATGAAAGATCTTGGATAGCTAACTTATTTCTTGGGATTAGAAGTGCAATTCCAACAAAAAGGCATCTTTGTCACTCAGCACAAATATACTCAGGATCTAATTCAACTAGCTTGTCTCACCAATGCAACTACGGTTGACACTCCCATAGAAGTTAATGTCAAGTTAAGACGGGATGAAGTTGGTTGGCAGTCTAATCTACCTAACCGTCACAAGACCTGATATCTCTTTTTCTATCCACATAGTCAGTAAATTCATGCAAAATCCTAGACACTTGCATCTTACAGCAGTATAACAAATCATTAAATATTTACTGGCCACTCCCAGTCGGGGTCTCTTCTTTCCTACAAGTGCAACAATAAAACTTCAAGCATACAGCGATGCGGATTAGGCTAGATGTCTCAACACACGGAAGTCTACTACTAGCTGGTGTATTTTTTAGGAGATATCCCCATCTCTTGGAAATGCAAGAAACAAGACTCCATCTCTAAATCCTCAACTGAAGCAGAATATCGGTCCATGTCTGCAACATGCTCTGAGATTATTTGGTTATAGGACCTTCTCTTAGAACTTGGTTATTCACAAGCAACACCAACTCGTTGCATGCTGATAATACAAGTACCATACAAATTGCAACAAATCTTGTATACGATGAAAGAACAAAGCACATAGAGGTCGATTGCCATTCAATTAAGGAAGCCTATGATTGTAGAATTATCACTCTGCCTCATGTCTCAACATCTGTTCAACTAGCTGACGTCCTCACCAAATCTTTGACACATCAACGACATCATTTCCTAGTCAGCAAATTGATGTTTGTCGATTCACCAACATCAATTTGAGGGGGGATGTCAATAAAATTGATTGGCAGATTATTTGGCATTATTTATGCATATTTGTTGGCCTTTAAACCTATCTTGCATGATTGTATAATTGTAATTGTGTAATTATATTCTTAATTAATTAGCCCAGCTATAGGTTATCATTTATAGCTTTTTAGCAAACTTCGAGGCTAGAAATCAAATTGTATCATACTATTTAAATGAGAATTCTCCAAAGGGAGAACAGACAGTTTTTACCCCAATTCCTCTAAGTTGCACAATAAAGACAGCTAAAAAAAAATCATGATGTTTCTATCAAGAACATGCATGTGCAGATTGGCCATATGGCTAAGGACAAAGAAATGCAATTTGTAGAACTGAGAATAGGAACTTTCACATCTAATATTGAACCAAACCCAAAAGAAAATTGTAAAGCAATTACAACTAGGAAGGGGACAGTAGTGGGAGATTTTAGAGGAGAAAAATCAGAGAGTGTGATAGAAGAAGAAATAGAAAAAGAGAGGAAAAATAAGCCAAGTGAGACACCAACACAACCTTGTGAGGAAAAGAACATGAGTGAAAAACCACAAGAAGAAAAGTAACCGAGAGATGAAAAAAAAACAAAGAGTCAAGAGAGAACCCAGCTGAAACCATTCATTCGTCATCATTCATTTCTTGAAATCAAATGGTTGCAATAAATCATTAAACTTAATTAATCATTAGATCTAAAGAAAATGAATTATGAGAATGGAGTGTAACTCTTTTGATGTAACTTGATTGTTTCTCTTTTATCTTTTGTTATAATCAAGATATTTTTTCATAGTTTAAATATCCAAATATATACAATCATATTCAGATTATCATATGAAAATGACTTTCATGGGTAAGAAAAAATGATTAATGGTCATTTAATCTCGAACTCTTAGATTAAATTAAATAGAAGATTAATTTTGATTAAAAAAACTCACTTAAAATAACAACTAGAACACTATCGTTATCGCATCATAATATCATCATTATTGTTATCATTTTTATTTTCATTATTATTATTATTATTATTGTCATTGTCATCATTATCACTGTCTTCTTTGCTATAACAATCCTCGAAAACAATAACAATAAGAGTGATAGTAGCATGACAACAATGATTCTGATGACAACGATAATGATGTCAATGACAATAATAATAATAATGGTAATCATTGTTGTTTTTAAAAAACATTTTAATCTTAAGTATTCTATTTTAATTTTAATTTATATATGGTGATGAAATTTGTATTTCAACTTAATTTTGAAATGTTAAATGTCACTTTTAGTTAATTAAGTTTTATCTTTTTTGTGTGTTGTTATATAATGTCTTAAAAGTTTTATTTTATTATTTTAAACTATATTTTAATCATATTTTGATATATAATATTTTAATCATAAACAAATAAAAGTAAATCAACAAATATGAAATGTACCAAAATGTAACTAAAACATAGTTGAAAATACTAAAATAAAATTTTTAAAATATTATATACTAAAATATGATTAAAACATTACTTAAAGTATCAAAATAAAAATTTTAAAACATTATGTATTAAAATATAAAAAATATACTTAATAAATAAAAGTGACATTAAATTATGAGAATTGTTTCTATTAGAATCATCTATTGGATTAAGGGTATGTTTCGATTTTTAAAAAATATGTACATATAGGAGAGAAAAATAGCTTATGCATAAGCTAGTAGCTAGGAAAAACACATTTTTTAAACTTAATTTTAATTTATGAATTATTCTTTCATTTCTTTTTCTCATAAGTTATCATGAAAAAATTATTGAGATGCATACATTAATTTGTGTTGGCTATGATATTTTTATGCACTTCTATAATTTTTATAATAAATAGTTTTTTCTTTTTAATTTCTTAATCCGTGCCTTATGATTAACAAGACCCAAAGTTTATTGAAACATTGGTTACTTTATTTTTTTCTGGAAAAAAAAAAAAAAACAATGCTTAGTTTGCGTTGTAGACTTATTGAAAGTAAAGATGGCAATGGGGAGGATATGGGTAGGGTACTATAGTACCCATCCCCATATTCATGCTTGAAAAAAATACCCGTCTCCCGTCCCATACTCGTGCGGGTAGTAATTTCAATCCCCATCTCCATACTTTCCTTGTATATAAAATTGAAAATAAAAAAAAAAACTTATATAATATTAAAATTAAATAAATAACATTACGAAAATAATCATTCAATGTAAATCTAAACAAAAACTTTAATTAAACGGAAAAAAATAATATATAATAAATATAATATTTTAACTTCATCATCCGAATTAATTTCTCCATATTTTACAAATGTTTATCTCCATAATTTTTATATTATTTTGAACTACTAATACAAATAAAAATTAAAACATAATAGAATATCAAAATTAGCATATAAAAAAATAATTAAAATAAAAAATAGATAATTAAATAATTTTAATTGAATAATTTAAATAATAAAATTATAATTATATTAATTAATATGTATATACACAAGTTACAGGATGCGGCGGAGTGGGTACTATAGTACCCGTAACTACACCCATCCTCATGAAATTTTACAGGTAAATACTCGTCTCATCTCCATCTCCAAATATACGAGTTATTATTCTATCCATATATAAGTATTTTTACAGGTGTAATAGGATTTGGATTCATGTGGCCATATCTAATTGAAAGTCATGAAAGCACAAACCTAAACACCATAAAAACCTTAAAATAAAATAAAATAAAAATGGGATTGAGAAAGTAATAAATAGCCTCAATTTTAGAAAACAAAGTATCTTAATTACGACACTTAATGTATCATAACTTCTTCATTTTTTGTAACTAACACCTGCATTACGTGAGTAATAATCCTGCTTGAGCATTTGGAAATAAAGTCCTCTCTCCTCTCATATGAACCACACATTGTACCTTTGTGGTTCCAATTCCAATTACGTAGTTAATTAATTAACTAATGACAACATTAATATGCATGTTATTAATAAAAGGTATTTATTGACTTTTTCAATAATGAGTAATATTTAGAGAATATTCATGACAATCTTCAATGAGGTTGTTCCATCTTAATCCCATTTTTTCATTCACATAGTTAGAATAGAATTGATGATCATATTTAACTGATAAAATTTATTATCACTCATACCAATTATTGATACTATAAAAAAAAAAATTTTACTTTTGTTACCTATAAAATTTTTGGTATGTTTTAAATATCTATAATATATTTTTTTTTAATTTTAGATTCGATGTGACATGATCTTAATTAAATGATTACTATGACACCGTTTTAAAAAAAAATGCCCTCGTTAGAGAATATGATCACAGTTGACGATAACTTCATCTTCTATATAAGATACACATATTTGAATAGAGACGGGTTCCTGAAACTGTACCTCAATAACGTGAAATTTAATGCCCCAACCTTGAACTCAAAATCTGAATATATAATATTATGTAAACTAAAAATTCCTAAAATTCTTTTTTCATAATCATTCCTTAAAGTTTTGTCATTGTTTCATAATGACATATTTTCCAACCTATGCTAAAATAAAAATTTATTGGGATTCATGATAATGCAAACAAAAATTCAAATACTCAAACTAAATAATGTGTATGTTTTAGAGACAAAAACTTATTTAAATCTAAAAAAAATTAATTTTAATATATGTAAATAGCAGATTCATGAGTATTTAAAAAATTTCAAATTCACACATTCAAGGATTTATTTCTTGTTTAAATATTTTTTAATTTATTAAATATTGAGTTTTTCTATTTTAATTTTTTAAATAAAATTTTTTTAATCCTTCAAATAAATATGATAAATATTATTTTTATTTCTCCTATTTAAATTTGTCAAATAAGATATATAAATTTTATAATTGATAACTATTTTTTACTATCATAATCAATTTATGACGGTAAAAAATTGTCACAAATTTATAAAATATATATACTTTTGACAATTTTTTATAGAATGATTAAAAGTAACATTCATCATATTTAAACAATTAAAAAAATAAACTTTAATTTGAAAAACTAAAAACAATAAACATCAAATTTAAAGTACTAAAATTTAATCCTTTATCTTTTCAGTAAACTATTTTAGTTGTTCCAAAGTTCAGATAAACACGTTTGTTAAGATAAAGTATAAGCCTAAAAGTATGTAAATGAATGAACAATCAAAATGAAATTATAATATGACAAGCAGGTTTGTCGAATTAAGAATGAAAAATAGACATAAAAAATTGTTTAAACTCATTTACTGATTAATCAAATTACAGGATTCACAGCTTGCTCTAGTACGACAAACAAACAAGAAGAAAAATATCAAGTTGCTAAGAAAATAAATAAAAAAGACGTAGGAAAATCTAAAGTCTTTCTCTCTCATTGAAACCCTTGGAAGATTAGCTAGGTTTAATTTTGTTATTGATGCATGTATCATTGACAAATAGAACTAAACTTGTTTAATCTCATTTACATATTAGTCAAATCAGAAGATTCATTACTTTTCTATACTAACAAAAAGAAAAGGGAAAAAAAAGTTCAACTTACAAACAAAATATTAATATTTTAAAAAGTTCCTAATTAATTAATATACATATTTGAAAATTTCCTAATTAATATTAATATTAATATTGAGAATGGGTTGTAATTAATTGTATATTGTACATGGCTTATGTGGTTCGGTCCATAAAAAGAAATGCAATTATGGCTATAGACTCTGCATCATAGCTCGCACATGAAACTTCTCCGAAACATACATGGCATAGACACCACCAACACACACTAGCTAGTATAATGGAAGAATCATGTGTTATATATATATATTTTGGATCAAATTGGAGGTTGTTTTTCTCTATGATTGTTGTCATTTCAACAAGTCTTTTCTTGATGGACAAATTTAAGTGAGTTTTTGATTTTCTTTCATCCATTTCATCTTTTTTATAGAATAATGATGATAAAAGAGAGAAACGAGAAATCTTTGAGTATCCAATCCCAAGAGTCCAAGCAAAGTCAATAAAGTTAACAGTTGTTCAAAAGTCAACTGTGAGATTTTGGTTGCAAAGCCAAATTCTGGCTTGGAGCCAAAATCCACTGATGATGAACAATGACTTTTTCTGATTTGGACAAAAAACTGTTTCAGATAATATATTCTCTACTTTTGGAGGTTGACAAGACAATTCACTATTACATTGAGTTGAGTACAAGTGTTTTCCTATGTAATTTTAGGATAAGAAACCCATTGTAGCACTTGATTATTATCCATTGTACTCATTATCTGCTCTCCACACTTAAAACCTAAGTTATTGTCCATGAAACAAAGCAGTTAAGCTCTTCACTGCTGTAAGGGGATGAATGTAACCATTGCTACACTCTTTATGTATCTTTGATATTTTTAATATATGAATTTCACTTTCTATATTTTGTGTTAGCATCTTTTTCCTTGCTTAATGCATGTTGTAAACTAATCGCTTATAGCATGATTTTAGGATAGTAACCTTGGTTGGAAAATTGAGATTATTATCTTAAACTAAAAATAGATGTCCAATAAACCGAAGGTGTGAGGAAGCGAAACTTGATTGAGGGTGCAAGGGATTGAAACTTGGTTTGTTTAAATCACATAGTCACTGATTTTATTGCTGGTTTCTTTGTTAAGAGGTGAGAGCCTTAAGCAAGAAACTTAGTTTTTCTGAGTGTGAAGGATCAACACAAAAAATAGTTTAATTGATTGATTTTAACTGATAAATGTAGAAGGAATTTATATAGAATGTTCATGTATAAGAGTGCTAACTTTGGTGAAATTCAACTCCCCTTACAACATCACTTTATAATCTGTCACAACTATTACTATTGCTGCCTATTACTACTACTACTATTATTGGTTTATTCTAAAATTCTAAAAGCATAGTCAAATCTGTCTTTGACTGATAATATCAGCCCCCATTACACACAACTGGTTCATATTTTTATTACTTTCTATTCCTTTATTTACAGTTAATAATAGTAGAAAGCCTTAATTATTTATATTGCTCTAATCCCTATAAAAAATGATACTTGCACTTATTAATTTTACCACTTGATACTACATAGTGCACTTGCCAACAATTAATACTCAAACATATACTTATCTCAATTCTCAAAATAATAATAAAAAAAAAATTAGTCCTCATCCAGAAAAAAAAAAAAATCAGATATTATTTATTGATTCCATCCACCTCGAAAACCAAACCATCATAGTAATAATAATAACATAACATTAAATAAATAAAAATTACCCACAAAGCAATTCAATAATACAACCGCCAGAAAGAGGGATATATAGGCCGTGAGAACAAAACCCAAACAAAGAAAGAAGTAGCGGAAGAAGAAGAAAAGCAAAAAAAAATCGCTAGATGCCTAGATAGATCTAAGTAAGGCGTCATGTTTTTTTTTTTTTTTTTTGCAATAACAGAGAGATCTAGTGAGAGAACTGAGAAACATACCAAGAAAATTTGGCGAGAGAGATCAAAACGAGCTACATACTGTAAAGATGGTTCCGGCTGGCCGGTGGGCGATTATGCAATTATTTAATTTATAAAAAACAAATATATGCAATTATTTCATTATATAAATTTAAAACTATTTAATATATTCATTCAATTAATTACATTACTACAAAATATAAATTAACATTTGATGTGATTTAAATTTAAAAATAATTCAACAACAATAATAATAATAATAATAAAACTTAATTACATTTTTGGATCCCTAATTTCACAAATCCAAGATTTTGATCTCCATAATTTTTAATTCATAATTTTGACCTTCATACTTTTTTGTATTTTTTTTTCAATCCTTAAATTACAACGGTTGACCGTCAAATTTGACATTAATTCTTTTTTTAATTTTTAAAGCTTTTTTTTAATAATCACAAAATTAACTAAATAAACTTAATTATATAATTTTTTTTACTAATCACAAAATAACCAAGTCACTTTTAAATTAAAAATAATAATTTTGTGATTAGTATAAAAATAGATAAAAAAAATCAAAAAGAAAAAAAAAAGCTTACCTATATTTTTACTAAGAAAAAGTTAACTTAATTAAATTTAACAAGTTAATTTTAAACAAATTACAAAATAAAAAAATATATAATAAGTGAGTCAATTTTAAATTAAAAAACTGTGACAAGTAAAAAAAAAAGGTATTTTTTTTAAATGAAAAAAAATACTAAATTTGACATTTCACGGTTAATTGTTATAATTTAACAATTGAAATAAAATTATAAGATTTTAAAATTAAGAGACCAAAATTAAAAATTAAAAATAAAAGATTAAAATCACAAATTTGTAAAAGTTGGTGAAAAAGTACCATTAAACCTAATATTAATTCAATTTAAATAAAAATAATAATAACCGTTACAGTTTAAAATAAAATATGATTTAAATTATTACAAAGTTTACTATAGTGCCACATTCAATGCTTTCATTCCAAGTTCCAATAACCTCCTTAATTATTCCCCTCTCACACTACAATCAATTCAAGCCTTTCATCCCCTCTTACAGATCTAGCTAGAGTGCTATCTCAGATCCCCTTTGAAACTAGGGTAAGAAGGATCTCACTTTTTGTATCTGTTTTCTTTCTACTGTTGATTACTGGTTTGGTCTTTAGAACTTTCCTTAACTTTGTTAATTTTGCTAATCAACTTCTGATGCATGATGTTTGTATTCAATAGCTGAAGAGAAAATGTTGAAGTTTGGAACCTCTTCATTGGTGCCTTCTGTCCTAGAGCTAGCAAAGCAATCCATCAACAATGTTCCGGAACAATATTTTCGCCCAAATATAGATCCTCCAGTTGTTGGATCTAACACAACCTCTTCACCGCAAGTTCCAATCATTGACCTGAGTAAATTGTTATCTGAAGATGAAGTTGAGTTAGAGAAGCTAGACAATGCTTGTAAGGAATGGGGTTTCTTCCAGGTTTGAATTATTACTCCTTCTTTAACTCCTTCCATCACTTAACTTTTATTGATATATAACTAAACATGGCAATTTAGTTTAATGCTTTTATCTTCAGAGCACAAGTGCTATATGCTATGAACACAATCTCTTACAGAATCTTTATAATATTATTGGTGGAAATTAATTGAAAATTATAATGTCAAGAAAAAATATTAAATGAGAAGATGTTCAAAAGAGTTTTAATTAGAATATGTGTGGTTAGCGTTTCTCTCTTCGGACATAAGAAGGATAAAATTTCTCAATTACTTGTAATATTGTTTATTATCAATAACTTCACCATATGTGATATAAAATTGAATTTGGTTTTATACTCAAGTGACCAAGTCTCATGAATGACATTCAAGATCTTATTTGAACATATATAATAAATGAAAAGGTTCAAGGAGATAGGTAAATTTGTGAACAAATACTCCTCAAAATATACTTTTACCTTTCCCATGGGATGTTGGTGTAATGTTTGGAGAGAATATGAATGTAATATTTTGAAACATACAAATAGTATTAATATAATAATTTCAAACTTAAAATAGTGTTAGTGTAGAAAAATTAAAAAAAAATATGAATCCAAGTTATATGTAATTTGATAAAAATTTTATAAGATGCAGTTGTGATTTGCTCTAAATTTAATTTTATGAGAATAAAGATAGTACATTAATAGTGTAACATAATTTTACATTATTATATAATCACAACCCTCAATATAATAAGTCAATTGAATTTTATAAAATTATTATAAAAGTTATATAAATGGAGGGCTATGATGATCTAATTTTATTAGCTTCACATAAAATCTAATTTCAAATTATTTCTAGCTGATTAATCATGGAGTCAACCCTTCCTTGGTAGAAAATTTGAAAACAAGTGTTCAAGAGTTTTTTAATCTTCCAATGGAAGAGAAGAAGCAGTTTTGGCAAACTCCAGAAGATGTTGAAGGCTTTGGTCATTTGTTTGTTCCATCTGATGATGAAAAATTGGATTGGATAGATCCGTTCTTCATTCACACTCTTCCAATTCACATAAGGAATCCTCGCTTGTTTCCTAATTTTCTCCAACCATTGAGGTATTTTTATTCTCCCTAAAATATGTTTTAGGTTACTTAAAGTGAATTTTGTTTTAGGTTACTAATAATTTTTTTCTTTTCTTTGGATTTCTAATCTATTAAAATATTTGTTTTGGTCCTTAATATTTTGGTTTATTCTTTGATAAATTAGAAAATTTTGTTTTAGGTTCCTAACTAATAAATTTTGTTTATTTTGCTTTAGTTCCTTTGATTTTTTTTTTTAGGGACAACTAACAAATTATCTATATATATTAGAGATCCAAAATTAAATTTGTTAATTTATAAGAGACTTAAACAAAATAGTAAAGATCAAAAACAAATATTTTGATATATTATGGATAAAAACAAAGAAAAAAATTATTAGAAACCTAAAACAAAATTTTTAATTTATCAAGAAACTAAAACATATTTTAGCCTTTTATTTTTATGTTGTTGTGCATCACAGTTCATTGTTAATAAGTACATAACCCCTTTTCTCTTTTTAGTATTGAGGTTGTTTTTTACTCTCTTGGTATTTGTTTGCCAATTACTATATACATGTTATGTAGGGATAACCTGGAGAACTATTCTTTAGAATTGGGAAAACTCTGCATCACAGTCATTAAGTGTATGACAAAATCTCTTAATATCGACCCAAATGAAGTGATTCAGTTGTTTGAAAATTTATGTCAAGCAATGAGGTGGAATTATTACCCTCCATGTCCCCAACCGGAAAATGTCATTGGACTTGAACCTCATTCTGATGCTGGTGCACTTACTATCCTTCTGCAGAGCAATGAAATAGAAGGCCTCCAAGTAAAAAAGGATGGAAAGTGGATATATGTTAGACCCATATCTAATGCCTTTGTCATCAACGTTGGAGACACTTTGGAGGTAAAAAAATTTTAAATGCAAACGTAAATATTATAGATAAAAAAAGACATGAATTGTGCTCGTGAACAATGAAAAAATCACAATTACAAAAAAATCAAATCAAATCAACCCGCCAAAGAATCATATATCAAATCTAGAACCATGAGAATATTTGATCTTTTCCACCAATGCATTCACATCCATTGCTTCCTCTCTAAAGATGACATCATTTATGTGTAACTAGATATACTAGCAAATGACCATTCAAATGACATGACGAACACGTCTCAACCTCTAACAAGCACCTCACTATGCTGAACAAAATAATACCTAGTCTAATTGTGCCCTACCATCGAGAGCCCAAACCAACGATGCATTGAATCCCACACCATTGAAGCAAAACTACAACTCAGAAATAAGTGGTTCTCACCCTCTACCAACCCTTGACAGAATAGATACAAAGCCTTAACCATCGCCCCTCATCGAACTAAAGTTGCTCTTGTGGGTAGTCTCTCATGAAGGAGACAACAAGAAAACACAAGGACTTTGGATGGACGCCATGTCCTCCACACGACATCTAACACCTGTCCTAAAAGCTCCTGACAATCCCACCACACAATAGCTTATAAACTACAACAACGGAAAAAGGATCCGAGGCGGACCACTTCCACACGTCAGAAGAGCTCTTCACCAATGCAACAAAAGACACAACTTCCTAGAGCTCCACCTTCAATTCTTCCTCCCAGTTAAACAACTCTTGTTTCCACCCCCACTACCCAAAATTAGTGCGCATATATGACACAATCACTTGCTATTTTTCACCACAAGCGAAAATAAGCACGAAAAATGATCTTAAGACATACCAAGCCAACCTACTTATCAAGCAAAAAATCTAGTAGTATCCCCTTACCTAACCAACCTACTAACATTGTTAGTGAACCATCCGCCTCTATCCTTTAACCACCACAAATCATGCCACCAAGAAGATGCCCTACTAGGTGAAGAACATGCATAGTTACAAGAATTAAAAGAACTCTAACGAGAACACAAGAGACAGACCCAGATAACCAAATCATCATTCAACAAATGACACCTCCACTTAGCCAATAATGACAAATTAAACAATTCCAAATTCTCCAACCTCAAACCACCATCCCTCTTAGGCAAGCAGATAGTATCCCACCCAATCCATTTAATATTGTTTGTCTTCGAAAAACCATTCCAAAGAAATCTATGCTGAATTTTGGACAACTCAACAATAACCTTCTTTAAAGCCTTGAAAAATGAGAAATAATATAGAGGGAACCTAGTAAGTACCGACTGAGTCAAGGCAATCCTATTGCCCAAAGATAAGCTCTTCCCCTTCCAGCTCACTAACTTCTTCCTAAAAATTAAAACAACTGAATCCCACGTGGAGATGTGCCTATGGTTGACCCCAACCAACAACCCTAAAAATTTAAACAACAATGAAGAGACCGCATAATGTAAGAAAGAAACAGCAGCTCCCAAGAAGTCATTGAGAACGTTGATACCGTAGAGCATACTTTTAGAGAAATTAACCCTAAGCCTATAAACCAGTTCAAATCCTCTCAAAATAACCTTGATAGCCCATAAATTATCCCAAATAGCCTCACCAACTAACAAGGAGCCATCAACATATTGTAACCACAGGATGCATGCCTTTGAACCTACCTTGAAACCCTTATACCTCCCAACCTCCACCGCCTTATTCAACATACCCGCCAAACCTACCACCACAATGAGAAAAAGGAAATGAGTCAAATGGTTGCCCAGCTAAAGACTCCTAAAACTCCTTCGTAGGACTATCATTCACCAAAGCCAACATATTACTTGAGCATACAAGCAACCTAACCTAACTCACCACAACTCATCAAACCCGAGCCACATCATCATGTCATCCAAAAAGAACCAACTCAGAATCATATACTTTGGCAAAATCAATTTTAAACAAAGCATATCCCTTACAGTGATTAATTAATTGTCTTAAAATCATAATTTTTTATTTTTTTTTAATCATTGTGATTGTGAGTGGGTAAGAATAAACATTTCTGATTTAGCCCAAATACACATGGGGTTACAACCTCATGGTAGATATAATTGGTAGAATTTTTTTATATTGGAAAATGATTGGTATAATTTATTAATTACACTAATCATTACATACTATTTTTTTATTGAACAAATATTAATTGTTAAGTCGTTAATATTTTTTTTTATCAATGGACGGAGTCAAACTCACGGTATATCTTTTTCTTTCCTTTCTCTCTTCACCACTATAAACCTTATATTTTTTATCACTTACATACTTGAAAATTGTTAAACCCCACTTTTACTTAGAGTAAGTGTTACAAAATCGTAAATTCTATTATACACTTGTTAAACCAATAAGGTATAATATATTATATAGTTAAATTTTCCAAAGAAACTTTCTTACATCGGGCAGTGGTTAACTCGATAGAAGATAGGCTTTCCATTGCAACCTTTCATCGACCTCCAATGAACAAAGTTATTGGTCCAACACCAAGTCTTGTAACTGCTGAAAGACCTCCATTGTTCAAGCAAATTGCCGCAGCAGATTACTACAAAATGTACTTTTCACGTAAGCCACAAGGGAAATCGTGCCTCGATGTCATGAGGATCTAAAATGAAGTGCATGTGCAGCTTTGCTAGGAATGAAACAAAAAAAATGTACATTTAAAATAATGAATGGTAGCAAATGTATGATAATACAATTGTCTCCAAGTATTAACTAAATCATTGTTCAATGTTTCAAGTTGATTTTTTTTTTTTTTTTATGAAAGGGACGCTAACTTAGCATCACTTCACCTCCATTAGATTGACACCAACAGCCAGGGAAACCAAGAAGTTAATGTTTCCTTGCAAATTTATAATGGGATTAGAAATGCTTGTTGTTATTATATATAAACAATATTTTAAACTGTGACTGCTAGTACAGATGGTCCATATTGCAATTCACAATCAAGGGATATGATGCAGTTGTGCCATATGATCACGTGATGTAGTATGTGATTTTAAACCTTTTTGTTATGTGTGTGTGTGAGTGGCACTATCCAAGGTTATTGTTTCTGTCTGGTGTGTGGTTCGGATAGTCCCTTTCAATCCACAATCAAGGTCGATATTATTGATTTTTTTGTTGCTTAAAAATGAGAAAAACAAAATATTCTTAATTTATAATATGGTATAAGTAGTAGTAAAAGGAAAAATATAAGAATATATATAAAAATAATAATGATTAAAACATATAAAACAATATAACAGTTAAATGAAAAAAAAAAATGTTCAAAGGTACCAAAAACATATAGAAAGTAAGAGTTGTGATGCACGCACACCAAGATGTTGCAGGCACAGAATTGACCTTCCTAGAAATGTCAGTAACTTTGATGCATGCAACCAGTCCCAGAGTAACAAGGACTTTGAGATGTTGATTTCATAGGCATGCAAGTCAATTTGGTTTTGGGGGGAGGGGGGAAGCATTCATTTACTGCTTTTTGACACCTTACTTCATTCAGTTTCATAGCCATGCATGCACCAGGCCTTTACTAGTAATTAAGCGCCCTTAACTCAGCCAATAAACGCTCTCCTGGACCACAATTTTCAAAAGGTTGGATATGTTAGCTCTTCATTTTCATTTCTGAGACATTCAGTTGATTCTCACTAGCAATTAATTCTTCAATTAAATCATAGTTGCATGGTTATAAATGATTCATGGAGTTGTTTTAGTTTCACTCCCTCGTCACAAAATAACCGGAGTTTTGGTTTTTAAAATTGAGTAAATAGTCTATTTATTACTTAAATTATGTGTTCAAACTCAATTTAGATGAGTTTAAAGGTAATTATATATTTAAACTCCAGGTTGTAATTAGAAATTTAAAGGTAATTATTGTCTTAAAATATTTACTAATGCATTTATTGATAGTAAGAGAGACACCAAGGTTAATTTAGTACTCTTATGTTATATTTTAATAGTGAGGGGATAATTTTTGTTCTTATTTATCAAACGTTTGAGAAGTTTTAGGTTACATTAATTATATTTTGACTTAAATAAATAAGTTTTTTTCCTATAAAATACTTTTTTTTATTTGAGTCATTATAAAATTTTTGTTGTGTTTTGAATTTCTATGATATTTTTTTTGGTTCTTGATCCCTACTAATAACAACCGTATCATAACTGTTAATTAAGTGATGACGTGACACCATCTCAACATATATTAATGGTTAAGATGATATCACATCATCAATAAAAATAAAAAAATATTATAAAAACCTAAAACATAATAAAAAATTTATAGAACCAAAGTAAAAAAATATATATTATAAAGATTCAAAATTTATAAAGAGAAAAGAATAAAAAAAATAAACTCTAATATTATTTTATTAGAATGAAGAAAATTTATTATATTTTTTATTTTCTAAGAAACAGTGAAAAACTACTATTAAAAAGGAATCTTCTTAACCAATGTCCCCGAGACACTAATACACTAATTAAAGAATTAAATGGAAAAAGTATTTAGTGTGAAAATAATAGAAGAGTGTAAAAGGGTTGATTTGTTTAAATTTATTTTTGTAAAATAATTATTTATTTTAATAAAATAAATAATTATTTTTATTTTTAAAATGTTTATCTAAATTGTTTCTACTTAGAAAAATCTATTTTATATTTATTTAAAGAAATAAATTCTACTTATAAAATAATCAATTATCTAATAACCATTCATTTTTTCAAAATAACCGGGAGTGTAATTTTCTGCATTCCAATAAAAACATTTCTACTTTTTAGTTTAGTTTGATGCATTCTCAATTGAATAAAATTAAAAGGACAAGTTTACACAGCCAAAAACTTTTGAATACAATCAAATTTCACTTCCATGCATGCTGACAGATGTTCTAAATCGTTGATGTATAGCATGAAACTAGAATTGAAAAACAATACACATGGCAGCTTGTAAGCTTGTGTTTCGGCTTTTATATAACATACATCCTCTGAGAGGAATTGAGCTTGAAATCAAACCAACACAACAAAGAGGAGTTAATAGTTAAAGAAAATGTCAAAGTATGGATCATCTCTATTGGTGCCTTCAGTTCATGAACTTGTGAAGCAACCCATCAGCAAAGTTCCGGAGCAATATCTTCATCCAAATCAAGATCCTCCTGTTAAATCTAACACAACCTTAGCACAAGTTCCAGTCATCGACCTTAGTAAATTGTTATCTGAAGATGCAACTGAGCTAGAGAAGCTAGACAATGCATGCAAGGAATGGGGTTTCTTCCAGGTTTGAATTGTATTATATTATTCATCCTTTATTGCATTTTAAGGAAATTGTAGTTGACAACTTGACATGTAAGCTAGATATATAGCATTATATTATGTGA
This sequence comes from Amphicarpaea edgeworthii, assembly GCA_014843725.1. Classification (NCBI taxonomy): domain Eukaryota; kingdom Viridiplantae; phylum Streptophyta; class Magnoliopsida; order Fabales; family Fabaceae; genus Amphicarpaea; species Amphicarpaea edgeworthii. The sequence goes on from CM026329.1 coordinate 4,809,716, forward strand.
GTGCCATTCTCTCAATGGTTTCATGAACATCATGGCTGAAAATGAATGATAACATGAACACTAGTAATCAAGCAATGTTTTTAAATCCAGCTTCAATTTATTGGCAATGGCAAAAACTAGATGAAATTTCTCTGCTGTTTGTAGTATTGTTCATTTGTTCCTTATTAACAACTCACCATGTGATAATTAAGAATTTGTGCACACTCTTGACTCTTGAGAACATCTATACTTTCATGTGCAATACTGACTTCTCCAAGAATATGGCTTTTCTGCATACATAACAGGAGAAGGGTGAAAATTTTTATTTTATTTGCTTTATACATGATTTCTAATTAATATACAAATTATTTTCAGCTAATTAATCATGGAGTCAACCCTTCAGTGGTGGAAAATGTGAAGAGATATGTTCAAGAGTTCTTAAGTCTTCCAATAGAAAAGAAGAAGCAATTTTGGCAAACCCCAGATGAATTGGAAGGTTTTGGTCAGTTGTTTGTTGTATCTGAGGATCAAAAGCTAGAATGGGCAGATATGTTCTTCATTCACACTCTTCCAATAAACGCAAGGAATCCTCGTTTATTTCCTAACTTATCCCAACCATTGAGGTTATTTCCACTCTCAGTATATTTTTTGGCCTGCCATATACCTTATGAGAAATGTTAGCGATACTCTCTGACAATATTGAAGGATATGTTGGTAATTCAAACAAAAATTATGACAATATTGAAGGATATGTTGGTAATTCAAACAAAAATTATTTCATTGTAGGGATAATTTAGAGAATTATTCTTTGGAACTGAAAAGGCTTTGCCTCACAATCATTGAGCGTATGGCAATAGCTCTTAAGATTGAGCCAAATGAAGTGCTAGATTATGTGTTTGAAGATGTATTTCAAACAATGAGGTGGACTTACTACCCTCCATGCCCTCACCCAGAAAATGTCATTGGAATAAACCCTCATTCAGATGCTTGTGTTCTTACCATTCTACTCCAAGTCAATGAAACAGAAGGCCTTCAAATTAAAAAAGATGGAATGTGGATTCCTGTCAAACCTCTCCCTAATGCTTTTGTCATCAACGTTGGAGACATTTTAGAGGTAATATTAATTGGTATAATATCACTCACATTTCCTTTTTATATAACAAATTTCATAATTGAGAAAGGATAGTAATACACTTTCTGTGGCACACTTTTGAAGACAATGTAACGAGTCTTAAGATTTAATAGTTTTAATAATTTTGCATCAATAACAAAAAGTGTGTGTGTTAGTTAGAAAGAATGTGCAAGTATGTCATCAACACTCTTTTAAATAGGTTTAACCAATAACAAAAAAATGTGTAGTGTGTGGGTTGTTGACCAGTGGTTTGTGTAGATATTGGCCAATGGGGTTTATCGGAGCGTCGAACATCGAGCAACTATTAACAAAGAGAAAGAGAGAATTTCCATTGCCACATTTCACAGGCCTCTAATGAACAAAGTTATAGGTCCAACACCAAGCCTTGTTACTTCTGAAAGAGATGCAGTGTTCAAAAGAATTGCTGTTGAAGATTACTACAAAGCATTCTTTTCGCGCGGGCTAAAAGGGAAATCGTGCCTTGATCTCATGAGGATCCAAAATGATATTGGTAAATGATACAAGTTCATGTTGTAGCTAGGGCTTTGCTTGAGATGGAAAACTAGAACTTGTACACTGAAGGCAGATAATGATTAATAGTACAATAGTGCTGCTAATAATTAAGTGTAAAATCACTTTTCTAGGTTTTAAGCTGGTGATATCTGAAAGCATACTTGGACTTGAAAATTTGTATCATGGGATTTGAATTGTGTATTCTTCAAGTAGTAGGCTTTTATATATATAATTGTGTGTTTTGGGGTGTTTAACTTATTAAAAGGTTTATTGCTTACCATTACATAACTTCTGCAATGATACTTCAGGGTCTCATTTTGGAAGTTATTACAACAAAAATAAAGTTGTAATATATTACCTCTTATATTTTGGATTTGTTCTGAACTCAATTTTTTCCTTATAAAAACATGTTTATAAACTCTTATTTTCATCGAATCATAAGTGTAAGACTTTTGGTAAATCAGAACAAGCCTTTTAATCGATGCTAACGAACAAGAATGGTGACCTTCGACTCACAATAGGGGTCAGTGTCCTTGACTCCTAACCATCTAAGGTATCTTTTACTTTGGCATTAGTCTAAGCTTTCATGGTTTTGTCCATAAAAATAAGTAATTTTGATCTGCTAATCAATTATTAATTGATAATTATAATTAGTAGAATTATTAAATTAATTATAAATTTATTAAAAATTATTAATTATTTAAAGAGGTTAAAAATGATTTTTTAATTATTATTATTATTTTTAACATTAAAAATAATTCTTTTATGATTAGTAATTAACATTTTTTTTTTATTAATGATTTTAAATGAGTTAGGAAATTGGTTTTGTTTTGTTGAATAAAAAGTAGGTGTTAAGACTCTAGAAAAACTTTTGGATAAAATCAAAGTTGTTATATATCAAAATGGGTAAGTTTGTTCCGTTGGACGTAATCCACCTTGATCCACTTAATTGGTGAGTCGGACTAATTTAATTCACTCTTTAGTGAGTTCTAAAAAATAAATTCAATCAAATCCACCACGTATTGGTGAGTTAAACAAGTTAATCTACAAATCCATTTAAAAGTGTTAGAAAAATAAAAAATAAATAAATTTGAGTATGTTATATATATTTTTTTTTATACAAAACACTTTTAATTTAAAAAAATAAAATAAAATCACATTACAAAATAATTAAAAAAATTAAAAAAAATTACATTACAAAATCACATTAGTAGATTTGCAGATCAGCCTATCACGTGTCAGCCCATGATAAACCAAATTATTAGTGGATTAGATTCAATTTTTGTACTTAAAAAAAAGTATCCTTTTTTCTTGTCCGGCCCGACTAAGATCGATGGTGGGACACTTTTAACATATCTAATTCCTTACATGTTGACATGTTTTCTAAACGGTTGATGTGCCATGAAATGAAAATTCAAAAACAATCCAAATAGAAGTTTCTACTTTCGAGGCTTGTTCTTCAACTCTTATATATTTATTTATGATACTAATGATTTTAAATGAGTCATGGAAGTGCTTTTGATTTGTTGAATAAAAGGAGTGAGTTCACACTGTAAAAAAACTTTTGTGTACAACAAAAGTTTCATGCATATTGACACGTGTTCGAAACTGTTCATGGGACATGAAATGAGAATTCAAAAATAATCCACATGATAGTTTTTAGGCTTGTGCTTTAACTTTTATATATATATATTTTCTATTAATGCATGATTTTAAATTAGTTAGGAAACTGCTTCCGTTTGTTGAATAAAAAGTAGGTGTTAACACTCTAAAAACTTTTGTAAAAAACCAAAGTTTCTTTTATGTTGACATGTGTTCTGAATAGTTGATGTGACATGAAATGAGAATTCAAAAATAATCTAAATGGAAGTTTCTACTTTCTAGGCTTGTGCTTCAACTTTTATATATTTATTTATGACATTAATGATTTTAAATGAGTCATAGAACTGCTTTTAAAATTAATAGATCACACTAAAAAAAAGTTTTTTATACAACAAAGTTTCATGGATGATGATGACAAGTGTTCAAATCTGTTGATATGATATGGAATGTGAATTGAGAAAAAAGTCCACATAATAGATTTTAGGCTTCTGCTTCAACTTTTATATATTTATTTTAATAGATTTTTTAAATGAGTACGTTATGAAACTATTTTTGTTTTGTTGAATAAAAGAAATGAGTTCACATTACAAAAAAAAATTGGTATACAATCAAAGTTCCATGCATGTTGACATATGTTTTAAACTGTTAATGTGAGAATTCAAATACAATTTCATGATAATTTCTTTGCTTGTGCTTCAATTTTTTTATATTTATTTATGTCATTAGATAATGATTTTAAATGAGTCATGAAACTGCTTTAGCTTTGTTGAATAAAAAGAATGGGTTCACATGTAAAAAGCTTTCGCATACAACCAAAATTCCATGCATGTTGACAAGTCTTGTAAACTGTTTATGCAACAGAAATAAGAATTGAAAATATTATCCACGTGGCAACAATTAGATGGTATACAGACTAGTTCGGTCAGTCCGTAAGAATAAATAAATCTTTTTTTATGAAGTTCACATCTAATCTGTAAATCGGGTTAATCTATTTAGCCCGTTTAAATATTTTTTGAAAAAAAATATATATATATATATATGAAAAATTAAGAAAAAATTATTTATTTCATTTTCATTTAATTTTTTAAATTATGAAACTAATGAAAATATATCATATAATAATATTTTTAATAAAAAATATTCAAACATTAAATAAAAAATTAACAAATAGAAATATTAACAAAGTTATACATTTATAACAAATATTTTCTTTTAAAGTTTTGGCAAATTAAACCATTAATTTACAAGTCTGTAAATTTAGTTTGTTTAATTTGCAGGTTAAGCAGACTTAAATTTTAATAAATATTATGAAAAGAAAAAAAATTGAGTCCGCGAATTAAACAAATAGTATACGGATTCAGAATCGTATACCCACCCTAGTGACAACTTCATGGTCTGTAGTTCAGCTTTTATATATTATAAATAGATTTGGATCGAGGACATATTTTAAATCAGCCTATTGACTGATATCTAAAATCACTTTTTAAACTATCTATATATTAGTGGGAAAGGCAAGAAAAATCTTACTTGATTCTATTTTTTCTGTAGTTGATTGATGCATAACATTGTGTACTTAGGAAGTATGATTTTAAGAGTTGTGTTTGGTGGTGTTAGATGCATGGTGTTTAGTATATGGATTTTAATACTTACAAATTTTGACCTTTTGAAATTTCTTTAATTTTTTTTATGCAAATACTTCTGATGCATCATGCATTACATGATTCTATGGTTTAGTTTTGTTTTGCTGATCAACAAATGATGCATGATGTTTCTATCGACAGCGAAGAAGTTTTAATAGCTTAAGAGAATGTCAAATTTGGGAAACTTTTCATTGGTGCCTTCTGTCAAAGAGCTAGCAAAGCAACTTATCACCAAAATTCCAGAACAATATCTTCATCCAAATATAGACCCTCCAATTGGATCTAACATAACCTCTTTACCAGAACTCCCAATCATTGACCTGAGTAAATTGTTATCTGAAGATGTAATTGAGATAGAGAAGTTAGACCATGCTTGCAAGGAATGGGGTTTCTTTCAGGTTTGAAATAAAACTCATTTATTATTTTTTTTTCACTAGTTAAAACTTCTCTCAAGAGATATTTAGGAAATGACAAAAGAAAGATAAAAAATTTCTAGGTTGCAATATTGTTCCTTATCAATAACACACATGTGGTATAGAATTGAATTTGGTTTTATATTCAAGTGTAATGAATTTGAGCATATACATGGAGTATTTTTTTTTGGTACAGCATGCACATACATAATAATTAGATCAAAAGGTTTAAGACATAAATTTAAATTTCATTGCTTTGCATGATTTCTAATTTAAAATTTATTACAGTTGATTAATCATGGAATCAACCCTTGCTTGGTTGAAAATTTGAAAACAGTTTTGGCAAACCTCAGAAAATGTGGAGGGATTTGGTCATTTGTTTCTTCCATATGCAGATAATCAAAAGTTGGATTGGTTAGATCCATTCTTCATTCACACCCTTAATTCCAATTCACAAAAGGAACCCTCGCTTGTTTCCTATTTTACCCCAACCATTGAGGTTAATTGTTTTCTAATCTCTTTGATCTCATAACTACTACAAGTTTGTGTAATTATATGTATGTAAAATCTTTGACTAATTGTTTGATATTGCAGGGATAACTTGGAGAATTATTCTTTAGAATTGAAAAGGCTTTGCATCACAATCATTGAACTTATGACAAAAGCTCTTAAGATCCAACCAAATCAAGTGATGGAATTATTTGAAAATTTAGGTCAATCAATGAGGTGGCATTACTACCCTCCATGTCCCCAACCAGAAAATGTATGTGAACTCGATCCTCATTCTGCTGGTGGTGCCCTAACCATACTTTTTCAAGCCAATGAAACAGAAGGCCTCCATGTGAAAAAGGACAATAAGTGGATACCTATTAAACCCATGTCTGATGCTTTTGTCATTAACATTGGAGACATTTTGGAGGTAATTAACCTAAAACCATTTACGATTTTTTTTAACAAGAATAAGGGTCCTGTAATGAGAATGTAACAAAGTTTTATAAAATCAAACAATTATAATTTTTTATTTACGATAAGTCATTTAATTTTTATAAATTATTTTAAAAGTCATACAAATGTTTTGTGATTACCTCACAATGTAAAATCAAACCCTAGGAAATTACTACATAATGTTCTTTCCGCGCAAGAGACAAGGAAAATCAAACCATGATGCCTTGAGGATCTAAAATGATGAAATGCATATGCATATGCATGCAACTTTTCTTGGAATGGAAATTAAATAGTATATGATAGCTAATGTCGAATAATGTAATAAGTGTCACCCTGTTTTAAATCTTTGTTCAATAATGTTTCAAGTTGGTGATGTATAGGTTAGAAGTCAATTAATTTTGGCTTGCAAATTATAATTGAACTAGAAATGTATGTTATTATAAATAAGATATTAATAGAGATGGTCCATTGCAATCCACACTTACGGAATATTGATGCAGTTGTGGCATATCATAAAGATATTTAATTAATATTTTCTAAATATCACATTTAACATAATCACAATTTGCATAATATATATTTTATTACAGTTAAGAAATATTTTTATTATTTTAATTAATTATAATTTTAACATTTTTATATTAATTTATTCAATTTGAATATAATAATAATAACAAATTAATTAAGGTAATTTTTATTTTAGTATTATTAAATTAACAATTATATTTGTGAGGCACAGATCGAAACAGAACGGAGTGAAAAACAACAACTATGGTTTAAAATTATGGTTCATTGTGGACCAGCTACCAAGTGGTCCACTCAAGAGTCAAGCCTTGGTCCGGAATGTGATGGAACAGAGGGAATCATAAATGTTAAAATTAAAATCAATCAATTAATGTATTAAAATCAATCAATTTTATTTTATTTTTGAGGGAAATGTATCAATCAATTAATGTATTAAATTCAAAGTATTAAAATCAATCAATAGAAGTTAATGGACTAATAAATACTTTTTGTTTGTTACAATAATATATACTTTTTATCCTGAATGCCGAGTTACAATTAATAGATATATGTATCATAGACATGTTTGGATAAATACTTCTAGAATGAGTTTTAAGAAAAAAAAATTAATTTTTTTAAGTTAAAATGAATTTATTTTTATTATTAATTTGCAAAAGTTCACATATTATAATAGAAATTATACGAATCAATTTTAATTTTTACAAATTAATTATTATAGAGATCAATTTTAATTTTTAACTTTTAAAAAAGATAATTTCATTTTTTTTTTTAAAGTAGTATAACCAAACAATATCAAGAAATATTATGATATATTTAATTTTAAAATACATTTTCAGAACATTGTAGTATATAAGCAGCAACTGCAGCATGCTTTTAGAACAGAATAACGCCCAACAACGAGTGCCAAATAGTGCGATCGATCAAGAACGACACCATGATGACCGAGTTCTGCATTTGCACTTTTGCTGGTCCTTTTGACATGCATAACTGGTTGGTTTCTATAATATTATATAATTATAGGTGTAAATTCTCAACCAATGTTAAGATTAATCATTGTTTTCTGCATATATATTAGTTCGTATCAATACCATATCTTCAGTAAAAAAAAAAAAAAAACCATTGAAAACATGAATCACCTTTTTAGTATGATCTTTTTTTTTCATTTACAAAACTTTAAATTGTCTTTTTAGAGATTTGAATTCAATTCTATTCATAATAATGATATGTTTGTATGTATTAGAGCAAATTACGCTAAAATGTCATGAAGTTTTTATACTACGTAAATATAGTTTTTTTTTTATATTAATATCCTTTAAATTTAAAATTTTTATTTTAACATCCATATTTCAAAACATTTAATTGACATCCTCCAAATTCTCTCAAATCTTACACGGTCACCTCCTTAAGAAAAAAAATAGAAAATAATAATTATACAAAATATTAGAGTGTCACTTTAATTTTAATTTGCTGTATGTATTATGTTTCATATATGGTTATTAATAATGAAATAAATTTATGAAGCAGTAAAGCATACAGCAGGAATACCCAGATCAGATGAAGGCAATATTAATATTACAACCATGTCCCACAGACTGCAGCAAAGAGTGCGACGGAGGTGCCAACTGCTGTGTGGGTGGCGTTTGCACGTGCCAAGTTTGCGTTCCTCCACCTTGATCGATGACCCCAATTTTCATTTTAACTAGTCAGGCCCGGCCCTGATGGGAGGGGCGGTGGCCCATGAATAAAAGGATCCAAATTTTTAAAAAATATATAATTATGTAATAAAAAAATATATATTATTTCATAAATGTATTGAAATGAGTATTTCATTTTATATATCTTTTTGTTCAAATTAACATATGACATGTGATTAAAATGTATAATTCTTTTGGTGGTTAGTTTTTTTTCTTTTAATATTTATATTTATAAATTAATGTTAAATAAATTTTAGTTACCTATGAAATATATCCATGTGTAATTGATCTTTAAAGAGAGGCATGTTTATTTTTTAATAAGAGAAGAAACATAAACAAAAACTAAAATTATATTGGAATTAAATCTAGAAGTTAGTATATTAATAAAAACATAAGTAAGTTTAAATTAAAAAAATTATTGATACGAGATTATATATATATATATATATATTTTGTCTGAGGTCGGAGATCATGGATGTCTCCTAACCCGTTAGGTTAGAAATTAATCTAAATATAAGACCTTTTGCTAACACGATTCTCACACCTTTGAACGTAATGAAACCTTACATTAATATAAGATTATATGAACATAGTTAATCATTTTCTTGGAGGGGCCAAATATACAAATTAATATATTAAATTTAACATCATAATAATTGGTCATGTAACATAAAAATTAAATTTATATAAATTAAAAAAGAAATACAAGACTATTAAATTGAAGTTGAAAAAAGACATTTAATTTTAAAAATTCATGATAGCAATTTCAATGATATTTTTATGTTATTTTATTTAGATATCATATTTAAAGTTTTAAAAGCATAATATTTTTTATTAAATTAAATTTTATTTTTAACCTAAAAGTAATAAGAATAATATATTTTTCTCCTAACAATGAAATAATATATCTTTATCTTTATTTTAAAAATATTACATATAATTAGTTAGAAATTTTATATATTACATATGCTATTTATTTTTATGGATAAGAGGGTATCGTTAACATTTCTCATCATTTTAATGAAACTATGTATATATTTTTTATGCATTAAAGATTTGTTTTTTTTTTTTAAATCATACAATGATACTTTATTTTTATTTTGTCACATACCTCTAAAATGTTAGGACCAATCCTACAACTAGTAAGATCCATGTGTTTTGCACAAATATTTACACATGTTCAAAATAAATTTTATTGTAAAATTAAGGTTTAAATATATTGTTAATTCAATTTTATTTTATTTCGTTAAAATATGAAGTGTGTACATTGATGAACAATTATAATATGATAATTTAGAACATCATTTTGACAATGTCATTGACAAATCAATTTAATTTAATAATAATATAATTCATGAGCAAAACAATTATTGACTTTCATATCAATCTTTTCATCTTTATCATTTCATTACAATTATTTATATGTTATCATTATACAATTCTACCATTTCTTTTGAAAAAGAATATGTAAACAAAGTTAAGGTGAAACAAAAATATTTGTTTTCCCCATAGTCTTAATAGTGCATAGAAATTGGTGAAGAGTAACATCTAATTCAACATCTTTAATGTTAGTATCTTTCATATTTTTTTTATTTTATTTTATTGAAATTCAATCATATTTATTATTAATCCATGTTTGAGTTGCAAAATACAAAGAAGAGTGAAGATAGTAAAATGATGTCAATGTGTTAGTGAATGAGTCAAATGGATAAATTATAAAAGAAAAAGAAAATTCCAAAAATCATGTTTATAGAAAAACTCAATGACGCCTATCTTCACTAAGTTCCACCACTACCCACCTAAACCTATCCTAATTTTACACTTCACTGCTAATCTACCATCAATCACAACACAAGCACCAACTCCATTTTACGACCCTCCCTCTCTTTTCTCACTTCTCCTTTCATTCAACACAACAAACACACTTACCCGGTTACCCTTCCTTTCCCCCAATTTCTCGTGGTCATCTCTCCCCATTCCCTCACAATCTTCATTTTCCCTTTTTCCCCAAGTACAACGCAGCCACCCTTCCCCCTCCTTTGCTTAGCCAACAACCTTCTTCCCCCATTGTTACTGAAGGCTGAGAATAACAAAGGTCAAGGAAGGCATTAATTGGACTTGCATGTGACCAAGAAGACTATCCTTCATCTTCAAACACTCAACCTTGCATTTTCCTTTGTACAGCATTTTTAGTAAAGGTACTTTTCCTTGTGGACTCAAATCATGGTTGAGTTGAGAAGACTCAACATGAGCATGCATAAATGTCTCTTGTGTGCTGAAAATTACACATGCAAATGTGGGGTTGGATTATAATTGTTATTTTGTATCTGAATTGCTTGAAATGTTTCTGAGCTAAAAACTGTGTTCCAGATGTTTGAAAAAAAAAATGTACTTATATGCTTCTTCTATTTATTTTACATTTTGTAGTGATGGAAACAGAAAAACCCAATTTTGGAACCTCAATGCCGGTTCCTTCTGTCCAAGAACTAGTAAAGCAACCAATGACAAAAGTTCCAGAACGATATGTTCGACCAAATGAAGAACCAACAACTGTTGTACATGACCAAACATCTTTGCCACAAGTCCCTGTGATTGACCTGAGCAAATTGTTGTCTGAAGATGCAACTGAACTACAGCAGCTAGACCATGCATGCAAAGAATGGGGTTTCTTTCAGGTTTGCTGATATATTTTTGGTTAAAAACTTAAAATATGTTTTCGGTTCTGATACAACTAGAATTCTTCCACTCTAGCCTCTCCAAAAACAAAAAGCAAGTGTAATTGTAGAAGTTTGTTATCGAAATTAAGTTAATACTATTTAATCTGTAGCATTTTTAATACATATGAAAATTAATTACAGCTTATTAATCATGGAGTAGACACTTCTTTGATGGAAAATGTGAAGATAGGTGTAAAAGAATTCTTCAGTCTTCCAATGGAAGAGGAAAAGAAATTTTTGCAAAAGCCAGGTGAAATGGAAGGGTTTGGTCAGCAGTTTCTTGTATGTGAGGTACAAAAGCTAGAATGGGCAGATTTGTTCTACTTGTTCACTTTTCCATTATATGTGAGGAATCCCAACCTATTTCCTAGTATTCCTCAACCATTTAGGTTCTCTCTCCCTTGTGCATTTATTTTAAGCACTTTAGTTAGGGGTATATTTGAATAAATTTTTTTGAAATACTTTTAAGAAAAGAAAAAAAAAATGACATAAACTACTCCCTAAGCTAAAATTAGTTTCTTCATCAGTAATCGTAGAAAATTTGTAATACAATTTCTCTAAAATATAAGAGTTTCTACCATTTAACTAATGTAGAAACTAATTTTAACTTTTTAAGAATCTCATTTCATTTTTCCTTTCCTATCCTAAAAGTGTTTCTGATGAAGCTTACCCAACCCAGACAAACCCTGGAACTTTAATGATTTGGTTTTGTTGGTAACAAAATCATACCCTGTTTTATTGTAGAGATAACTTAGAGACCTATTTGTTAAAAGTGAAAAACATTTGCATCACCTTAATAGGATTTGTAACAAAAACTCTAAAGATCAATCCCAACGAATTGATAGATTTGTTTGAAAACATAGGCCAAGTGATGAGGATCAATTACTACCCTCCATGTCCTCAACCAGAACAAGTCATTGGACTCAATCCTCATTCTGATGCTGCTGCCCTTAACATTCTTCTCCAAGTCAATGAAACAGATGGACTTCAAATAAGAAAAGATGGAATGTGGATTCCTGTCAAACCCCTCTCCAATGCTTTTGTCATCAACCTTGGTGACATTTTGGAGGTAATGACAAAATCATTTACAATTCTTTTAGATTTAAATCACTTCTATGTTCCTTGTAAATATCCAAATTTTATCATGAATTCTTAATAAATCTTTTTATTGTTTTGAGTGTCTAATAAATTTTTATTTTTGTTTTGAGTTACTAGTTAACGATGACATGTATCATTTCGACCGTTAATTAAGTAATGAAATGATACCATCTCAATAAATATTAATAGTTGACATGGTGTTACATCATTGATAAAAACTCAAAAAAAAAAAAAGAATTTATCAATAGTTAGAACAACGAAAAAATATTATTAAAAATTAAGAATCAGATTTGATATTTTCCAATGACCTAAAAGTTATTTAAGTCATTCTTTTATTTCAACGTGTAAAATACCAGTTCTTTTGTATTTTGTAGTAACATTTTCTTATTCTTTTTACTATACATACTAATTAATGATTTGAAGAACTTTTTATGGTAACACTTAGAAATTGTTTAATTAGCAGATATTGACCAATGGAATATACCGGAGTGTTGAACACCGAGCAACGGTAAACCAAGAGAAGGAGAGGATTTCCCTTGTAACATTTCATAGGCCTCAAATGAACAGTGTTATAGGTCCAGTTCCAAGTCTTATTAAACATGGAAGACCTGCAATGTTCAAAAGCATTGGTGTTGCAGATTACTATAAAGGATATTTTTCACGTGAGTTAAAAGGCAAATCATACATTGATACTGTGAGGATTCACAATGAGGTGTTTAACAATGAAGCATAGTAGGACTTTGCAATTGCATGGGATATATATGTAGCAAATAAAACTTGTACACAGCAGAAAACAACAAAATGTTACTAATGTACAACAATAATATGTGAGTATTATCTCCTTTGTGTATCGAATCATTGTTCTAGAATGTAATGTAAATTGAACATGTGATATATACCTTAAAAGCTAACATGGGTTAGCAATTTATGGCATGCGACTTGAAAAGTGTATGGCTAAATAAATTTTGGATTTCTAAAAAATATTATTTTTAGTCAGAATAATTGAAATTTTTGTGCATGGTTATAAGTTCATGATGAATTTTTATTTTTGCTTTCAGTATATACATCATTTGGTAGAGACTCAACTTAAATTTTTAATATATAAAAATCAGGATTTTTATTTATGAAACCCTAAATATTAAAGGTTTTGATTTATGGTTTTATTATGAAACCTTAAATATTTAAGGTTTCACTTATAAAACTCTAAATATTTATGGTAAGATTTAAGGTTTTATTTATAAAATCCTAAATATTTAGATTTTGAATTTATGATTTTATTTATGAAACCCTCAATGTTTAGGGTTTTATAAATAAAAACATAATTATTTAAGGTTTTAATTTATGGTTTCATTTATCAAACCCTAAGTATTTAGGACTTCATTTATGAATCCTCAAATATTTTGGGTTTCAATTTAGAGTTTTATTTATGAAAACCTAAATATTTAGATTTCAATTTATGATGAAATATACAGTTTTATTAATGAAACCCTAAATAAATAAGATTTCATTTGCAAAACCCTAAATATTTAGGGTTTCAATTTAATATTTTATTTAAGAAACCTTAAATATTTATGGTGAAATTTATGGTTTCATTTATATGACCCTAAATATTTAAGATTTCACTTATGAAACTTTAAATATTTATGGTGAAACTTATGATTTCATTTATGAAATCCTAAATATTTCTATTTTGAATTTATGAAACCTTAATAATTTAAAGGTTTCATTAATACTTTAGAATTTAGGGTTTCATACATGAATGACATAATTATTTAGGGTTTTAATTTATGGTTTCATTTATCAAACCCTAAGTAATTAGGGTTTCATTTAAGAAACCTTGAATATTCCAGGTTTCAATTTAGGGTTTTATTTATGAAAACTTAAATATTTAGATTTTAATTTAGGATGAATTATAAAGTTTCATTAATGAAACCATAAAGAAATAAGATTTCATTTATGAAACCTTAAATATTTAGGGTTTCAATTTATTGTTTCAATTATGAAACCCTAAATATTTATGGTGAAATTTAAGGTTTCATTTATATGACCCTAAATATCTATGGTAAAAGTTAGGGTTTCATTTATGAAATTCTAAATAATTAGGTTTTTAATTTAGGGTTTTATTTATGAAACTCTAAATATTTATGGTAAAATGTAAGGTTTCATTAATGGTTTAGGATTTAGGGTTTCAATTTGTGATTTCATTAATAAAATTCTAAATACTTTTTGTGGAATTTAAGGTTTCATAAATGAAAACATAATTATTTAGGGTTTTGATTTATAATTTCATTTATAAAACCTTAAATATTTAAGGTGAAAATGAGGGTTTCAATAAGAAAATACTAAATATTTAGGTTCTGAATTTAGGGTTTTATTTATAGAACCATAAATATTTAGGATTTCATTTTAAGATTTCATTAATGGTTTAGGATTCAAGGTTTCAATTAATGGTGAAATTTAGGATTTCATGAATGAAAACATAATTAATTAGGGTTATGATTTATGTTTTCATTTATGAAATCATAATTATTTAGGGTTTCCTTTTTAAAACCTCAAGTATTTATGGTTTCATTTATGAAACCATAACTATTTGGGGTTTCATTTATTAAACCATAACTATTTAAAGTTTCACTTATAAAAATCTTAATATTTATGGTGAAATTTATGGTTTCATTTATGAAATCCTAAATATTTAAATTTTGAGTTTATGGTTTGATTTATGAAACCCTAAATATTTAGGGTTTCATTAACGCATTTGGATTTTGGGTTTCAATTTAGGGTTTCATAAATAAAAACATAATTATTTAGGGTTTGGATTTATGGTTTCATTTATCAAACTCTAAGTATTTAGGATTTCACTTATAAAACCTCAAATATTTAGGATTTTATTTATGAAACCCACAATATATAAGGTTTAATTTAGAGTTTGATTAATGAAATCCTAAATATTTAAAGTTTTATTATTGAAACCTTAAATATTTAAGTTTTATTTAGGTTAAAATTTATGGTTTCATTAATAAAACCATAAATAAATAAGATTTCATTTATGACATCCTAAATCTTTAGGGTTTTTATTTATTGTTTCAATTATGAAACCCTAAATATTTATGGTTTCAATTTAAGATTTTATTTATGAAACCCTAAATATTTAAGGTGAAATTTAGGATTTCATTTATTAAATCCTAAATAATTAGGTTTTTAATTTAAGGTTTTATCTACGAAACTATAAATATGTAGGGTTTCAATTTGTAATTTTGTTTATGAAATTCTAAATATTTTGGGTGAAATTTGGGGTTTCATAAAGGGAAACATAATTATTTAAAATTTTTATTTATAATTTCATTTATAAAACCCTAAATATTTCAGGTGAAATTTAATGTTTCATTTATAAAATACAAAATATTTAGGTTTTGAATTTGGGGTTTCGTTAATGGTTTACAATTTAAGGTAAAATTTAGAGTTTCATCAATGAAATCATAATTTTATAGGGTATTGATTTATAGTTTTTTACATGAAATCCTAAATATTTCAATTTTGAGTTTTTGGATTTATTTTTGAAACCCTACATATTGAGGGTTTCATTAATGCTTTTTTATTTAGGGTTTCAACTTAGAGTTTCATAAATGAAAATCTAATTATTTAGGGTTTTGATTTATGGTTCCATTTATTAAACCTTGAGTATTTAGGGTTTCATTTATAAAACTTCGAATATAGAGTGTTAAATTTAAGGTTTCATTTAAATAAGATTTCAATTATGAAACCCTAAATATTTAAGGTTTCGATTTAATGTTTTAATTATGAAACCCCTAATATTTAAGTTTTCAATTTAAAGTTTTATTTATGAAACCCTCAATGTTTAGGGTGAAATTTAGTGTTTAATTTATAAAACCATAAATATTTAGGGTTTCTTTTATGGGACCTTAAATATTTAAGATTTCACTTATAATATCCTAAATATTTATGGTGAAATTTAAAGTTTCATTTATGAAATTCTAATGATTTAGATTTAGATTTTATGTTTTTATTTATTAAATACTAAATATTTAGGGTTTCATTAATGCGTTTGGATTTGGGATTTCATAAATGAAAACATAATTATTTAGCGTTTGGATTTAGGGTTTCATTTATCAAACCCATAGTATTTGGGGTTTCATTTATGAAACCTTAAATATTTAGGATTTTATTTATAAAGCATAAATATATAAGGTTTAATTTAGGGTTTCTTTAATAAAACCTTAAATATTTAAAGTTTTAATATTGAAACCCTAAATATTTATGGTTTTATGTTAAGGTTTTATTTATGAAACCCAAAATATTTAGAGTTTTGATTTATTATTTCAATTATGAAACCCTTAATATTTAGAATTTCAATTTAATATTTTATTTATGAAACCATCAATATTTAGGGAGAAATTTAGTAATTTTTTTATGAAACCTTAAATATTTAGGGCTTTCGTTTAGGGTTTCATATATGACACCCTAAACATTTAAGGTTTCACTTATAATATCCTAAATATTTAGAATTTGAATTTATGATTTTATTTATCATACCTTGAATATTTAAGGTTTCATTAATGTGGTTGGAGTTGGGGTTTCAATTTAGGGTTTCATAAATGAAAATATAATTTTTTAGGGTTTGGATTTATGGTTTAATTTATCAAACCCTAAATATTTAGGGTTTCATTTATAAAACCTCAAATATTTATGGTTTTATTTATTAAATCCTAATGATATAAGGTTTAATTTATGATTTTATCAATTGAATCCTAAATATTTAAAGTTTTATTATTGAAACCCTAAATATTTTTATTTTATTTAGGGTGAAATTTACAGTTTCATTAATGAAACCGTAAATAAATAAGATTTTATTAATGAAACCTCAAATATTTACGGTTTCAATTATGAAACCCTAAATATTTACGATTTCAATTTAAAGTTTTATTTATAAAACCATAAATTTTAAAGGTGAAATTGAAGGTTTCATTTATATAAATCTAATATTTAAGATTGCACTTATGAAATCCTAAATAATTAGGTTTTTTATTTAGGCATTTATTTATGAGACTCTAAATATGTAGGGTTGCTATTTAAAGTTTCATTAATGGTTTATGATTTAAGGTATCAATTTATGATTTCATTTATAAAATTCTAAATATTTTGGGTGAAATTTAGGATTTCATAAATGAAAACATAATTATTTAAAATTTTGATTTATGATTTCATTTATAAAACCCTAAATATTTAAGGTGAAATTTAAGGTTTCATTTATGAAATCCAAAATATTTAGGTTTTGAATTTACAGTTTCATTTTTAGGTTTCATTAGTGTTTTAGGATTTAGGGTCAAATTTAGAGTATTGATTTATATTTTCATTTATGAAATCTTAAATATTTAGATTTAATTTTATAGTTTTATTTAAGAAACCCCAAATATCGAGGGTTTAATTTAGGATTCCATTAATAAAACCCTAAATATTTAATGTTTTATTATTGAAATCATAAATATTTAGGTTTAAATTTAAGATAAAATATATGGTTTCATTAATTAAACATTAAATAAATAAAATATCATTTATGATACCCTAAATATTTAGGGTTTCAATTTATTATTTCAACTATGAAACCTTAAATATTTAGGATTTCATTAAAGAACCTTAAATAAGTTTAATTTATATGACATTAAATATTTAAAATTTTACTTATGAAACTTTTAATATTTAAGATGAAATTTAGGGTTTCACTTATGAAATCCTAACTAATGAGGTTTTTAAATTTTGGGTTTTATTATGGAATTCTAAATATGTAGAGTTTCAATTTAAGGTGAAATTTAGAGTTTCATTTGTGTTTTAGGATTTAGGGTTTTAATTTAGGATTTCATTTATGAGATCCTAAATATTTAGGGTTTCATAAATGAAAACATAATTATTTAGGGTTATGATTTATGATTTCATTTATAAAATCCTAATTATTTAAGGTTTTATAATGAAACATTAAATATTTAGAGTTTCAATTTAGGATTTTATCTAGGGTTTCATTAACGAAATCCTAAATAGTTAAAGTTTTGATTTATTGTTTCAATTACGAAACCCAAAATATTTAGGGTTATTTTTTAAACCATAAATATTTAAGGTGAAATTTAGGATTTCTTTAGTAAAATTTGAAATATTTAGGGTTTTATTATTGAAACCCTAAAAATTTAGGGTTTTGATTTAGGATTTCATTTACGAAAGCCTAAATATTTAGATTTTTGATTTATTGTTTCATTTATGAAATCATATATAGTTAGGATTTCAATTAGGTTTCATTTATGAAACAATAAATAAGTAGGTTTGCACTTAAGAAACCTCAAATATTTTATGTTTTGATTTATGGTTTCATCTATGAAATCTTAAACATTAAGGGTTTAAATTTATGGTTTTATTATGAAATGTTAAATTTAATTTTTCAATTTAAGATTTCATTTATGAAATGCTAAATATTTCAGATTGTATTTATGAAATCATAAATATTTAAAGTTTCAGGAAACCCTAAATATTTAGGGTTTTGTTAATAAAATTCTTAATATTGAAGATTTTTATTTATGATTTTATTTATGAAACCCTAAATATTTAAGATTTCAATTTATGGTTTTATTTATATAATCCTAAATATTTAGGGTTTCATTAATGAAATCCTAAGTATTTAGGATTTTAAATCCTAAATATTTAAGATTTCATTTATGGTTTCCCTAAATCCTAAATCATGAAATAAAACCCTAAATCATAAACCACGAAACCCTCAAACCTAAACCATGAAATGAAACACTAAATCCTAAACCATGAAATGAGATAATACATCCTAATAAAGCCTTAAATCGTATACCACAAAAGGAAATCATAAATCATACACTATGAATCCCTAAATCATAAACCATGAAACCCCAAATCTTAAATCTTAAACAATGAAACCATAACTCCTAAACCATAAAACCCTCAAACTTAAACGATGAAATGAAACCCTAAATAATAAACCAAGGAGTCCTAAATCCTAAATTTTAAACCATGAAACCTTAAATTATAAAACATGAAACCTTAACCCATGCAATACGAAAACATAAAATCTTACAACATAAACCATAAACCTTGAAACTCTAAATCCTAAAACCTTAAACATGAAATCATTAAACCATAATTCATAAAATCTTAAATCAAACCCTGTAGACACAAATCCTTAACCATGAAAAAAACACTAAACCTTAAACCCTTAAATCTTAAAACAATGAACCGAAACAATAAATCAAGAAACCCTAAACATTAAAACCTTAAACCCTAAATATGAAAAACAACATAAATATCTTTAAAAGTTAAGAGCATTAAATACAAATAAAATTTAAAAAAAAATGAAAATTTTAAAAATATGGAATAAGGAAGAGTAATGTTGTAAAAAGTGAAGGAATTGGATGGAAAAAAAAAATGGAAATATTGAAATTTTAAAAATATGAAAAATTAAGAGTAATGACTTAGAAATTAAACTTGTTTTTTAATATTTTAATATTTTTTATTTGTTTTCAAATTTTCAATACATTACTCTTGTTTTTTCATACTTTTTTATTTTTCATTTTTTTTCAAATTTTCAACAAATTACTATTGTTTTTTCATATTTTTAAATTTTTCATTTTTTTTCTAATTTTCAAGATATTAATTAAGGTAAACAAAATAGAGAGACATTAGAGATAAACATACAATTTTTAGATCAACTTAGTAAAGAATGCGAGATAAAAGTTTTAGATCAACAATATTTTAAGATGTTATGGAATGCAAAGGTAATAACAAAAATGTTATTGTGCATTAAATGGGAAGAGAGAATTTTAGAGTAGAATTTAAGATATAAGTTATCATCCATCAAATTAATGAGAGAGAATTCTCTCTTAAGAGAGATGAATAAACTTGCAGTGTAACATTGTGGAAAAAAGAAAGAAATTAATGAATAAAAGAGTAAAAATAAAAAATAACATAACACTTAAACAAATTTGTTGATGTATCAAAAATCATTAAATTAATGTATCGGTGTATAAACTCACTTCTCATAAAGGAAAAAAATGACAAAATCAATATCAACATTTAAAAAAAAAAAAAAAAAACAGCTCAAGAACTCAGAATAGATTGTCTCAACTGTCATTATAATTATAGTTGTCTTTTCAATTTAATATATTTTTTATTCCTGAATCAAATATAAAATATTAAGTAGTTTATAGCAACATGCATCTTGTTTTACTAATCCAACTATTTTATTTTATTTTTAATTTAAGATATGACTAATAGCAAACGAGTGTATTTTTAAAAAAAAAATATATTAATGGTATGAAGTAATTATCGTCAGAAGCATAAATTAATCTTCTATTTGAAACTTCAATATGAGTATTCTCTTCAACATAATTTTCTATGTACCCAAAGCAATCAGAATTTGAATCATGGATCTCTCGATTAAGTATATTAAATATTTTAACCTAATTCTATGTACAAGAAAATATTACATATTTTCTGGATTCTCAGTATATTAAATATTTTATTTCTTCTCTAGTACATGTATTAAATAATTAAAAAATATGGTAATATAAAATTAAAAACATTAAATGTTTTTTGGAATCTTATTATATGGAATATTTTATTCTCTTATTTAACATATTTCATTAATTAGGAGGATACTGTAATATTATATTTCTAAATCTTGAAAAAGCTAACCCAAGATTGTTTCTAGTTAGTATAAATAACTAGTCCTTTAGCGAAGTGGAAATGAACAACACCACTCCTCCCTCTCTCTTTTTTCTATTTCACTTAAACAGGACATCTTTATTTTTACCTAATTTTATTCACTTTATTACTATCTTTTTGTATTTTCATCTATCCTTTTTATTTTTATTTTATTTTTTTCCTACCATATCGCAGGAAATTTAACATTTCTGATTTCGAAACATTTAAGTTTCTGACAAACAGAATCTGTCTGAAAATGTGCATCCGTAATTTATATTCAAATTTTATAATTTTTATGTCACAAATCAATAAATAAAATCTATTGGAAATTATAAAATTTTCTACTTATGATATTTCGTCATAAAGAAAAATGGTGAATAATTTATGTCTAGAAGAGTGTTCAGAGACTCTGGATTGAAATTAATAGGAGATTATCAATTTTTATGGATTTCATTTATTATTTAATGATTATATTTTTTATTTAATTGATTTCATTAAAATTAATAATTTTTAATAAATTTTAACCAATAATAATGAGAGCCTCCAGCAAGTGTTTGAAATATTTACCTTTAACACTCCTCTCTTTAGGTCTATTTACGAATTCTAGTTTGGTTAATAACTTTATTTTTCCGGCAGATTTGAATTCATTGATAATTATCCATCAGTAATCAACGGTTTTGTAATGGAAGTGATATACCTAGAGGACTAAAAATGAGGCTTGAAGCTATATTGGAGTCAAATAGTAGATTATAGAATTGTGTAATTTTTTTATTGGGCATTTGTATTTAAGCTTTTGTGGTCTTTTCTATGATTTTATAAGGAAGTTGTTAAACACACCTCTAATTTTACTTTTAGACCCTCCATTTTCACATTTTTTGTTCGTAAATATCCTTTCTTAATACTAAAAATTTTGGATAGTATTTTTTTTTTTAGATAACAAATTCTGGATACATTATATTAGTAAGTTGGTCCATGTCGAACTCAACTCAACCGAGAAGGATAAATCAGTTTTGGCACTCCTTGTGCTTTAAGCTAGTTTTTATAAGGTTGATAATTTCCTTTCAAAAAAAATGCATTGAGTATGATCATGAATAAAGTATTTTGGATGTAAAAAAAAAAAAATGTTTTCTAGCAAATATATAGGTTATACTTTACACCTATAAATTAATTAAAAAAAATTGAATATATTTTTGATACTTATAATATACCTCTTTTTCATATTATTATTTAGCTTAATTATTTTTTCATTTTCATACTTTTTTGTTTAAAATTTCTTATTTTACTACTTAGCATTGATTGTGTCTATTAAGTGATTATGTAATAGATAAATGTCACGTCATCACTCATAAAATCGTTGTAGAAAGTACATGTGCAAAAAGTAAAATAAATGTGTAAGTAGCAAATTAGAAGATACAAAAAGAAAATTTATGAATAATGACATGACATTCTTTCCGTCACGTTATCATTTAATAGAGACAACTAACGACAGAAAAAAAAAATAGATAGTAATATAAAAAATAGATATATTACTTATAGAATAGGAAAAATATATTTAAGTAAAAAAATTATATTAACAAACAAAATAGTGTCATAAAAGACAAATCTTATTAAATATTTTAATAAATAAATAAAAAAGATAATAAAATATATGTGTAAACTATTGGTATTTGGAAATGTAGTCAATTATGATGTAGACAGATGGCTTGTTACATAGGCATGAACATTAATTTTAATAAATAAATAAATAAAATTTAACGCAATGACTTAACTGATAGAAAAAATACACTTTTAGACTTGACATTTTGATACTTTCAGGGACTTCAGTGACTGTTGACTACGTTTTTGGAGACTAAAGTGACCGTTCATCCTAGAATATATATTAACTAAGAGGAATGCTAACCATAATCTTTCTAAAACTCTATCTAAGATAATCTCAGTGTAATTGGTTAAAATTTACTAAAAAAATTATCAATTAAATTTGATGGATCGACATCGCATTAACGTCGCTACTTGCTAGTATTCCTCCTAAACTAAATTTTATTTTATTTTTAATTAAAGTGTACATTAAAGTCAGTCATGAGTTACCTCGAACAGTAGTAGTGACTTTATGGTAGCTCCATGCAGTTAATGGAATAAGAAAAGATTTGTTGTAACTTGACAGATATATAAGTGGACCACAAAGAGAAGGTGTCATTAATTGAATTGCCAATTCTTATCTCTTTTCAATGTCCCTCTTTCAAAACAAGGGTATAAAAAAAACTCAGTTCCAATTAAGCTGTAAATAATACAATATATGGCTATGCATGGAACTTCTCTTTTGGTTCCTTCTGTTAAGGAGCTAGCAACACAACCCTTCATCGAAGTTCCAGAAAGATATGTTTGTGCCAATCAGGATCCACCTGTTCTATCCAACACAAGTGTTTTTCCACAAGTTCCTGTCATAGACTTGCACAAATTGCTGTCTGAAGATGATGCAAGTGAATTAGAGAAGCTGGACCATGCGTGCAAAGAATGGGGTTTCTTTCAGGTTTGGATATTATTCTGCTTCTTCAATTTATTGAATATATTTTTCATCAAGTGTAAAAGAAACTAAAGTCTAATTTAATTCAAAGATTGTAGTCAATTACTGTATTATTTTTATTATTATGAGAGTGGCAATCTCAATGCGTATAGCATGATGGATTTTTCCAGATTCGGCTACTTTTTGTTTGATCCATGAGAATCGAAGATGGTACCAGGAGTTTTACAATATTCATACATCCTGATCACCCAACCGAGTTTGACAGTACCAGATTCGACTACTTTGAAATGAACTCAATTTAGAAGATATAAAGTAACAAATATCAATGGTTGATGAGAAAATCAGAGATCAATATTATGTCCACATACATGACATGACAAATCATTTTAATGTGTTGGAATATCGACTATTGATTTTCTAGTTAACAATTAAGATTTTCTACTTTATCCTTTAAAGTAGGTTTGACAGTTCAGACTTCAGAGGAAACCAAATCTGCTTATCTGCAATTTGTGTTAAGATTTTTAACTGGATTCAATTATTACAATATAAGCAGTTATTATGATTTATGATCTCAAATCGTGCAATTTATAACTTTTCCATAACATAATCTTAACTTTATAACAAAATCTGCAGATTTTGATGCAATGCACTTTGGAGTGTTTAATCTCACACTTCTGCCAACAATTTGGTTTCATATTCATGATGAATGTAGCTCTCAAGACATTGCTGCATACATGTAATTCTATCTGCTTTATAAGATTTTTATTTGTGAAAATTATTGCAGCTTATAAACCATGGAGTGGACCCTTCAGTGGTGGAAAATATGAAGATAGGTGTTCAACAATTCTTCAACCTTCCAATGGAAGAGAAGCAGAAACTTTGGCAAACATCAGAGGATATGCAGGGGTTTGGTCAGTTATTTGTCGTATCAGAGGAACAAAAGCTTGAATGGGCAGACATGTTCTATGCTCACACATTTCCATTACATTCAAGAAATCCCCATCTTATTCCTAATATTCCTCAACCATTCAGGTTCTTACCTAAATTTCTATGTGTTAGCTACAACATCATTTACCAGAAAAATGCTAGCGACACTGTCCCTAACACTGTATTTTAGACCATGTCTAATCAAAATCATCAATTTTGGTAGACTCCTCGCATATTTAAGTTTACTCTTTTCTAATTTGGCTGATACCTAGAAATTGATAATTTCCAATAAACTTAAATCAATCAGATAAAGAGCATCAAAAAAAGAATGTTACAGAGAATATCGCTAACACTCATCTCATTTACCATATGGTTAAAAATCTTAAAAACTAAATGTTTATGAATTTAATTAGAATGCATTGTTTTTACACTGTCATCCAATTACTAATTGTATAAGTTTATTGATTTTGATTAAAATTACTTTAAAAGTCATTCTTATAATGATTTATTATTAAATAGCAGTGTAAAAATCGTTTTACAAACTATGTTGGTACTTAAGGGAAATTCTGTTTCATGGCAGTGATAATCTAGAGAACTATTGCTTAGAGCTGAGAAAAATGTGCATCACAATCATTGGCCTCATGACAAAAGCTCTTAAGATCAAAGCCAATGAACTGTTAGAGTTATTTGAAGATCCAAACCAAGGAATTAGGATGAATTACTACCCTCCATGTCCCCAACCCGAACGAGTCATTGGAATCAATCCTCATTCTGATTCTGGTGCCCTTACTATCCTTCTCCAAGTCAATGAAGTGGAAGGGCTTCAAATAAGAAAAGATGGAAAGTGGATTCCCGTTAAACCCCTCTCTAATGCTTTTGTCATCAATGTTGGAGACATGTTGGAGGTAATTAATACTAGAGCACTAAATCATTCACATGCATTTTCATCATTTGGAATTTAAATCATCTTACTAGAATGCAAGTATAAGAAAATTTAGAATACATAATAAACATTAAGTTTGATTGTTTTCATACACTACTAGTATGATTGGCTGACAGTGTAAAATTCATATAAATGTCAATGCATTCTAATTAAATTCATTAACATTTACCCTTTTAAGAATTTGTAACCATATCATATGACAAATGCTTTGTCAGATACTAACCAATGGCATTTACCGGAGCATTGAACATCGGGGAATAGTCAATTCAGAAAAGGAGAGGATTTCCATTGCCATGTTTCACAGGCCTCAAATGAGCAGAGTTATAGGTCCAGCACCAAGCCTTGTTACTTCTGAAAGACCTGCATTGTTCAAAAGGATTGGAGTAGCAGATTACCTCAATGGCTTCCTTAAACGCGAGCTACGAGGGAAATCATACATGGATGTCATTAGGATCCAAAACGAGATTGGTAAATAGTTTATGTTCATAGGACTAAGCCCGAAATGGAATGATAGAACAAGTACACAGAACAATAATGCCACAAATGGTAGACAATGTGCAACCATTGTAGCAGTAAAAGTTGAATCACAGTTCATGGTATTTAGCTGAACATATGAACCTTGAAAGCTATTGTTAGTTAGTAAAAATATGTCATCGAACATCAAATGCATATTCTTGAACTAATTGTCTGAAATGTGCTATAGGTGTGTCTCAAACCTTTTAGTATTTTTATTCATTACTATATTTCATTTAGTAAAGAAGTTCAAATAAACACTCATTCAATAAGTTATTTGATTATTAAACTTGTGGAAAATGTTAGAAGACTTCAGGTTTCGAATTTGAATTGAATATGTGGTCCTTAAACTTGTGGTCAAAGTTCAGCAACTTCACTTCTGGTTTTTGGTTTTTGGCATAGAGGGTTGTAATGGAATCTATTGAGCAATCTCTTCAACTTTAGGCTTTGGTTAATAGTGTTTTCGGTTCTTCAAAATTTTCCAAATTTTGGTTTTACTTCTCAACTTTTAAAATCAATAGTAGCTTTTATCTCTGTACTTTTTTTTGAAAATATCCAAATTTAGTCAATAAAGCCTACACTTGTTCTGCTTGTACAGGGTATTTGAAAATATAGAGACGAAAACTAAAGTTTCAAAAGTTAAAGACTAAAATATTTTTATTCTTTTATATACTATCTCTTCTCTGGTGCTTATTATAAGATCTAAAATAAAAATGTGGTTGATCTTTTTTATCATGTCTAATGTAAAAAAAAAAAAAATTGAATTGATTATATTTTCACAAAAATGCCCTTAATTAAATTCAGTCATAACCTGTTAATATTTGTTAATTTTTTTATGATAATTTTGAAAAAAGAATACTAATTTTTCTTATCATTAAAAAATACTAATTTAAGACAAATACAATTTTCTCGACTGAATTAAAAAAAATCCTAATCATATTAAATTAATTAATTGGACCTTGTAATAAAGACATAATGTAATATTAACCTGATTTATCATAAGATCTGATTAGTCAAGTGAAAGGAAAAAGATTAAAAATTTAAAAGTGTAGACCTTATATTATTATTTACTGTTTATTTTACTCATTTTTTATTTTACATATAAAATGAATTGAGATGTAGTGTTAATATAATAATAAAAATAATTTATTTTTTATTAACCATAATACTAATAAAAAGAATTTGATTGATATTTTTAGTGAAATTTCTTTTTTTCAATCGCATTTTTTTTATTATTCACATGACTACAAAATTTTATTTAAAAAAACTGAATCTAATAACACCTCACACAACCATTTGTTAGTAATGGTTGGTAATACAAATACACTTTAGATCTTATTCCATCAACTCAATTTTTGTGTTCATCTATATATTAACGTGGTTTGTCATTTGTCATAACTCATAATAATGTTAAGGCAGCAGCAATAGACATGGACTGAGAGGGAGGAGGGGGGGACACTACTGAACACTCTGCTCTTTTTGCAGATGTGGCCATGATTGGGAAAACAGGTTGGGGTGGGGTGCAGTATAAGTATTTATGATGGGACTTCATTAATCAGAATTCAGAACCCATCAACTCGTGTTGGTTTTGGTTTGGATCTTTTTATTTCATTGCCCTAACAGATTTTGGTGTCAGCCCCAGTACTCATTAAAAGCCTTTCAATTAATTAAAAGCTGAATTGAATTGGAAATGGCTCAGATGTTAGGCATGCCTCCCTACCAAACATGCCAGAGCCTGTGTTTGGCTATCTAAGTCATTATTCATTTGGTCTTTTGATATCTCTTGTTGAGCTTATGTTATGCTGTGCCTCTAATAAGAGTGGTATTGGTGCTGCTGTCATCAATATTACTCTGAAAAAAGGATTTCAAATATCACTAGTTATTTTCTCATGAAAGGTTATAATAATGCATTAATGATTCTATGCATTCATCACTATGGTTAGGTTAAATATATTCCCATATGATATGTGGATATTTGCACCATCACACACCTCACATGAACTATGAGAAATATTTTCGGTATATTTTGTATTTTTTTTATTGATGTTAATTGATAATATTATTTTTTAATAAAGATATTGAATTATAATTTATCTTTTGACAGATAGGGTCGATCTTAGGGTTATTTTTTTATATATCTATCATGAATGATCGAATGAGCATAAAATAATTTCAAAATAATTATAGTATGAGAAAAAAAAATCAATTCATGAATAAAAGAAATAAAACATTATTTTTAACAAAATTGTATATGTATTTTTTTTTATAAAATATCCCTTATATATTAAGGATGTTTGACTCAATTAGTTAAACATTATCTATATATATTATTATAAACCTCTTAACAATATTTTTAATTTTTAAATAATAAAAGTGTCATTTATATTATTTGGTGACAAAATTATATAAAATGTCAATACTATCCTTATATCAATCTTCTTTTTTTTTTTCGATCAACTTATAACTCCAATATTATAAAGAAGAGTGATATTTTTATATCTATTTTTTTCCTACATTCCATAAACACGATTTTTTTTTTATATCTCTCTCTTCATATCCCATCATCTCACCTATCATACTTATATTATTTTTTTTTCTTTCTCTCACTAAGTACTAAGTGTCAACTAGCATTTAGATGTAAAAATATCTTTATTTTATTACAAAATGCATGTACTCCTATTATTAAAGAAAGTTGTTTTTTTTGGTTCTCTTCAAATTAGAATTTCTTCGGTAATATATTCAATATAGATTTATATTAAATATCAGCGTAAATTATCAAGATAAAACTGCATTTCTTACTTCTTATTACAAAACAATACTAAAAATATATAAAGTTACATCTAAATTTTGTCCTTTATTAAAATGATGATACTTGACATAATGGTTTTTTTCCCCTCTATTTTAACTGTTTAGATAAATATAAGAAAATTTGTCAAATCAAGAATATTAATTGTCAAAGGTACAAGTGTTACAAAAAAAATTGTCTTTGAACTACTCTTACACAAGCCATTAACCAACAACACTAATCCCATTATTTCTTCTCATAATAGTCCTATTAACTTTTTTAATGAATAATTCACATTATATACATCAATTTTTTTCTATCAACAAATACTAATAGTTAATTTTGTTAATTGAGGGAGTCAAACACACAATCTTTCTCTCTTTCCCTTTTTTCTTTAGCATGAGACCAGCCTTATATCTCCACATTATACACATCATATAATTTGTGCGGGTATCTTTTCTCATTAAATAAGGCCGTTTTCCTCAAAGCAGCCATGCTTCTATTGCAATTTTAATTTGTCACAAAGAGGCTAAGGTAAAATGATGTTAAACTTGCACAAGTAAGGATTTAATGGATGAATACACTTAAAATATGTACCCCATATTGTATATATATCTTATATCAATACTTACTAGATACGCACATGACATGTACCTGTATGCTTATTCATTATTCAAGTACATGTTAATTTATGTAAAACACCAAGCTTTATTATTAAGTAATAATTTGATTTACTAATACCCTAAACAAACTATTAATTCAGTCCCTTCAATAGTAGGTTTTTTCTTTAAACAATCTTGCTTGAGCTAAAATATAAACATTATTATATCTTACTGTGTCCTTAACAGTATCCTAACTTTTAAAAAAAATATATTTTATATCCCTTCAAGTTACGCAAAGGCTACCCCTCTATTCTTTATTCCCTACACTTTTTCCACATGCAGAGTATTGACCAATGTCACAGGTTTAAGTTCAACAAACCATGATATAATAATTCTAATGACACTCCGGACATGTTCGAATAAACTTCTATAGAATTACTTTTAGAGAAAAAAGATATGAAGAAAGAAAATAATTATTACAAAGATATGAAATTATTACAAATTGATTATTGGAGAAATCAATTTTAACTTATGAAGAAATTAATTTTATATTTTCTTTATTTTTTTCTCTTAAAAATCTTTCTAGAAAAGTTTATCCAAAACATACCCTTAGTATCTAACTCAATAATAACAGCTGCAATGCAATGAAAGACTTTGAACAAAAAGCTCCCTAGTGTATCATCTAAAATCCCAACCATGAAAGAATGTAACATAGCTAATTGTTGGGCAGAAAAAACAAAACATTATGTGCAAGCAAGCACCTAGCAAGCATCAAATCAAAATCATGAAACATGTTCTCACAGCAGCACTTTGTAAACTATGCTCAGCCCAAGAAAAGGAAAAAAAATTGCTTTAGCATTTCTCCTGGTTGATCAGACTCAGTGAGATCCTGTCTTTTTACATTCTTTAATAATATATTTAGTGAGCAAACCTATTTTGATAAAAATAGACTTCCAACTTCTAAACATATGATACATATATTCACTCTTGAAATGAAAGGAAACATTCATGAATAATGCTGCTCTACATCCTCTAACCTAGAGTCAGTCCTCTGCAAAGGGTATGTGACTGCCCTCCGAGGCCTAAACACCAGAACATTACTCAGTAGTATCTCATCTAAAATATATTGCAAGGAATTGTGAATTTGGGATCATGGCCTTCAAGTTGGTAAGTCATGTGTAAAACTCTGAGCTTGGTTATTTCCATCTGACAAGAATGAAAGCCAAAATACGCGATGTGGCGAAGATTAATGTGTGTAGACTAAAACATCAAAGTTCAACTTTCATCTGACTTGCTGGCCCAGTACCTACAGAACATGTTGCAAAGGTTATTGGATTGAGAAAATGGGCCAGTTTGTTTAAACTTATTTGATGAAATAAGCACTTATTATAATAAAATAAGTAATTATCTGTTTTCTTAGTGTGTTTGTCTAAACTGTTTCGACTTAAAATAAATAATTTTTTGCTTATTTAAAGAAACAAATCTTATCTATATGAAATAATCACTTGAACACCACTTATTTTATAAACACATTTTAATTTTAAACAAACTAGCCCAATGTTACTTCACCAAAAAGGGGTTATTTGTTGGGAAATGCATACCATCAACATCTTGACTAGTCAAGGGAGGAGTTGTTGCAAAGCTCATCTGTACAACATTGTGAAGCTCATCCTCCCATACATCAGGAATCTATTGCAAATGGTATCATAGAATGACAATAAAAGAATGCAAAAAATATAGTCAGGCAAAAACATTGGAGAAGGTTAATTTCACATAAGCATAGGTAATTTGTTGTTATATAACAGCTAACAGCAAAGGAAGGCCACAGAAACTCAAATGTAAGTTTGGAGGATGGAGGATTTTTCAACATTCCTCATGTGCAGCAATCTACAGCAAAAATTATCCATTCACAAATTTGTCATTTTTAATTACTATTAGTATATGCTCTAGCAGCCAAACTTGGAAGTGTTTACTCAAATGAACAAAGAAATGATGTGCATAGGAAATTAAAATGCTTGCAATTGCAATGGATCAATACCTGACTTGGTTCCTTGAATCCACCACCATTCAAGGGAGCTAACTGTGGATGGATGGTTCTTTGAAGGATATCAGACGAGTTTGCCATGTTGGGAATTACTGGATGAATCAGCCCTGGTTGAGGTGGATGTAATGGAGGAAAAGCCATGGACATATCTAGAGGAAACCCTAGTGCGGATGAAGGACCAGGCCGTTGTTGAAGAATCTGAAATAATGTTCAGAATATACAAAAGTGAAATCAAGCACTTGTACTGAGTATAAGCCTTTTCTCACTGGTATACAGTTATGAATAGATTAACAACTTACATCTTTAGCAAGAAGTCCTTCAATATTAAAATCCAGCCGGGGATTTACTGTTGCAAGTTTCATAGACAAAAACTGCCAAATGAAAAAGGCAGGTGTGTCAATTTAACTTGGAAAAAAAATGCAAAGGTTTTTACAAATGACAATTGCAAGCATCAAACGATGATTGGTAAATCAATTTATTTTCCATCTTCAATCAAAATGCAACAAAGATAACAGCAGTCATTCAAGATATCAGGGGTAATGATTCAAAATGAGGTCATTTCAAAAACAGAGAAGAATGTTATGGTAGTAAAACATGCTAAAGAATAAGCTCTATAGAAATAACCATTTTGTACCGAGCTTACGCAGAACCAAAACATAGAGGGAAAATGAACTACATGACTTAAGAATCACAAGTGTGCAAATAGGGAGATAAGCTTTTCATCCATACCTCAACCTGTCGTTGAAGTGACTGTACATAGTTGATGATTTCATCTAGCATTACTGCCTTACCGGTGACCTGAAAGCATAAGAAAGTAATAATAACAATGTTAAAAGGGTGTGATACCAAACTAAACACAAACAATAATATGACATGGTGAATTCTTCTAGTTTCAAACTTAGAAGCCACCTTGCTGCATCCAGGTACAAGGTCTTGAAGAAACTTCATCCTCTCACTTATCTTTTCCCTCCTCACCTGCAGTGAAAAATCTAATTCAAAATTCTTCATCCAAAAAACTCCACTTTCATCACAGATAAGTTCTCACAAAATCTTACTCTCTCTGCAAGGCTATGGCTATTTGTTGCTTGACCCCGGCGAGCCCTAACATGTATATATTCCTCCTTAGGTGGATCAGAAGCTTGAGACCCCAGTTTGGCATTCTTCCCAGAAGCCTTGTTGGCTGTTGAAGTTGGTTGTTGGTCTCCCATCTGTTGATTCTCAGAGTTATCCTTTGCACCTTCACTAGGTAGTTCTTGAGCTCCATTGGCTTTGTCACTATCACCATCCTACCACAAGGAAAACAATCAAATGGATAAGAGGAAATAGCATCAGTCTCACACATACAGTAGATATTTTTTTTGTGAAAGGAAGACTAGCAAGTATCACCTCCGGACTGATCATCCCAACTAGGTTGGCAACAATAGACAGGGAAACATATACCTCAGCCTCACCATATATTACTGAAGGACAAAAACAAAAAACAAAACAAACATACCTGTCCACTTCTTTTCCTTTTCTTTGTGTTTAGTCCTTTGCTAGAAGGTTCCCCACTAGTACCCTCCAACATTGGGGAATCATCCTGGCCACCACCACCATCATCACTGGATTCACCTCTATCAGACTCATTAGCAGGCCTAACAAGAGAATGCTTCCCTTCCTCTTGAGATATAACATGGCCTTCACTTCTTCTATCACTACTCTTGAGAGGGCTTCCTTTAGTAGCAGCAAGATGCTCAACAGATGGAGACACATCTTTTGCAACATCAACTACACTCATATCACCTCCTTGAGATTGTCCTCCAGATACTACTGGTTTCATGCCATGGCTTGCAATGATAGCATCTCTTGCTGCTCCATACAGCCCCATGGATTGAGCAATCCCATATGAGTTCACCATGTCACCAAAATTCCCTCCACTGAAGCATGAGAACCTTGCAGCTCTCTCAATGAATCCAGAATCAGTTGGAAACTGAGATAAACTCTGGGGGAACATCCCTGGTCCATTTGGTAACATAGAATTAGCAGGGTTCCAACCCATTTCAAGTGTTCCTCCATGATGATCCTGACCAACTCTTTGGAAGCCAAAGCCTTCTTTTCTGATTCCAGCAGTGTTTGAAGTGTTGCCCCCGTTGTTGTTGACATTAATGTTGTCACAAAATCCCAAGTTTTGGGAACTGGTGGGGTTGTTGTCCCAGTAGTTTGGACCAAATGAGTCCACCATTGAAGCAGAGGAACATGAAGAAGAAGAACCAATCAAATCCCCTCTGCTGACATTCATAGAATTCGCCAAGCCAACCAAACCTACAGAAGAATTTGCAAGATTTGCACCCCCAAATCTCCAATCAGAGTGCATTCCACTGGAATAATTCATAGGATCCTCGTTTCTATCCACCTCAAACTTTTCTTTGTCACTCATATCCACCCCTCCTTAACAAGTGATATGAAACCACAAACCACAAACCACCCCACTAGCAGATTCTTTTCTATGGTCTCTTCCAAACTAAACTGATAACAAAACCAGAGAAAAATTAACAAAAAAAGTACCTCCAACAGCGGCCAAATGGTAACAACTTCAGCATGAAACAATGATCAAAAGTGGGGTCAAATTCCAAAGCCTCACAACCCCCAACAAGAATTTAACAAACATGAATCCTGCAATAGCATCTCTTCTTCCCTTAAGACACAGAAGGAACTAGAAACTTGTCCAAGTGTGTGAGGCAAAAAGAGAGAACAAGGCTAGAAGCAGAAAAAGAGATAGATAGAGCAGCTTCAGCTTCAGCTTCAGTTAATGAATGATATTGAGAAATTGCCAAAGGGCTAAAACAAAATCCAAGTACCCAAAAGATGTACCAAAAGCTCACACACGAGTTTGGCAGCTACCATTTCCAAAGCCAACACTGAACTTGTGTGAAGTACCAAAATTCATCATAAAGAAGGCCCCTCCCAAGAGAGAGAGAGAGAGGCTAAAAAAGACTGTTCAAAGAAAGAGCTGAAAAGAAGTCCATGGAAGCAGTCAATTATGCATACAACATTGATTTCAGCATAATAAATACTACCCCCATTCAAGCCCTAGTCAGAGTTACAGAACCCAACCCTGCAAGACCAGAGAGAGAAAAAAGAAATTAAAAATTAAACGTTTAAAAAAAAAAGGTCCCAACTTTAAAAGTGGGAAGAGAAAGATACCCATTTCTGAAAATCCTCCTACTTTTGGAACCCCTGCCTTCCATTCAAGCTTTTCCCTCAAATCAAAACCACTTTATTCAATTTGGGGGTTTCTTCAAACTCCCTCCTTCCATAACAAACCTGTGCCTTTCACTGTGCCACACACATAGAGAGATAAAACACCACAAAAAAATTTAAAGCTTTGATTTTTAGAGAGAGAAAACATAAAGGAATGGTAGAAATTGGGGAAAATACAGCTAATAAACCAATGTGTACATGAAGGAGAGAGTGCAAAGAAAAAGGGTAATAGCAAAGAGCCTCCATTTATATACCTCACGCTCACATCAAAAAGAGAGCTTTTGATGATTAACCACCGCCACAGCCACTGTAAAATAATACTAATAAAAATAATAATAGTGCTAATACTAATACAATACTAATAAAAAGCCCTGCCCCTTAAGCTCTTCTTCCCCAACTTTGAGAAAATTAATAATCATTGTTTTTATCCCACTTTTCAAAAAAAAATCTTTTTTTTGTGTTCAGATGCAAGTTCTTCTACGTGATAATCAAAAATCAATTTATCAATGATGGTTCAGTGATGTTCAAGTGATCATAAATTCAATTTTTTTAAATAGAATATTAAATTTTAATTTTGTGCATTAAATTTTATTAAAAATAATCAAATAGATTTATAAATAAAATTAATTATCGATAAACTTGATAATACTTTATATTAATAATATAATTTTAAAAAATAATGATATCAGATTTGAGCTAGCAGCTGACATTGCCAACTCTTACCTGGGGTGTTTTTCTCTTATCTTATTGAATTGTCCTTTATTACACCTTGAAAGAAGTGCATGGAGGATCTTTAATAAGGTTTTTTTTTTTTTCATTTTTTTTCTTTCCTCCTTTGTGGTTTGGTCAAGGCCCCCAAATCTAGCTGGGGTCATCTACTCATTTCTTTTTTGCCTCAAAATAAAAAAAAAAAATACTCTGCTCCAAACCAAAAACAAGCCATATGGGTCTTGCACTAAGGATTGATATTAGTATTATTATTGTTGTTTATTATTGTTAGATGCATTGTCTAGGTTCTTAGGAAGAGAGAGAAGGGGAACATCAAAAGAAGATACATTGTCTGTGGTAATGCCACCCCTTTTGTGTAAATAACCTCAACGTCTTATTATGCATCATACTCTATTGTTTGTTTGTAGTGTCTATGAAATGAAAACAAAGGAGATCGGTTTCAAGAGTTTTTTTTTTTTTTGGCTGAATGGTTTCAGG
The DNA here is from genome assembly GCA_014843725.1 of Amphicarpaea edgeworthii. Lineage (NCBI taxonomy): Eukaryota > Viridiplantae > Streptophyta > Magnoliopsida > Fabales > Fabaceae > Amphicarpaea > Amphicarpaea edgeworthii. The sequence goes on from CM026329.1 coordinate 4,845,482, forward strand.
AGTTAATGTCCAAGCATAAATTATTGAAAATATTGTGTTTGATTTTTTTTATGTCTTCTCTTGTCAATGAGAAAATTATGAAAGATTTTCATTTACAAAAAATCCAAAGAACGGGAAGTTTAGAAGGAAGAAAGCTTAGCTAGTTTTAAGGCCAAAATATACTACTATAAGATTGAGATTAATAACGGTTTGTAATTGTATAAATACCAGTATATGATTTCATATAAAATAGGTAAATAATAAGAATTAATATAGTGTTTTCAAAAAGATTGTTGATTTTTATGTATGGTAATTATTTTAAAAGTTATATTTAAAGTGGTTTTTAATTGATTAAAGTGTAAAAGTACTTACACTAATAAATAATGATTAATGAAAATTAAATTCAATTTTTTTTTTACTTTCTCATTTATAAATTAATTGATCTTAAATTTAATTATTAGATTAATTAGTTTCTATATTTATAGTTAATGTTTAGTTAGTCTTTTTGGAAATAAAATGTGATAGAAAAGGAATGTTTGAGCAAGTCTTATAAATTCATTATAGCCTAAACTATAAATAAAAAAATCATTTAAAAGATAAAGTTTTAATTTATATTTTTAATGATGATGCACTACAGATATTAAATATAGTTTTAAATATTATCGTATTATACCATGACCAAATATTTGATACTATGAAAATAATTCAATGGACACAGAGGAGTTCTAATAGGAAATATTAAAAGCATGTAATGTTTGTAGGTAACTCTTCGACCCTTTCTTTATATTTTGTTGGGTTTTGAAATCCTTTATCTACGTGGACCAATGAAGACATCTAATAAATGAATTCTACTTCATGTTAAATTAATAATTTTAAATTTTTTTATAGTTTAGTCCTTTTATATATATATATATATATATATATATATATATATATATATATTATTTTATTTTTTTACCTATAACTATATTTATTATGCTTATCCTTTTGGATTTGATTTTTTATTTTTTACAACTATAATTATCTTATTTCCTTTTATAATTTGGATATTTTTAATTTATATTTTTGCTTCTTTTTTTTTATGTCTCCTTCTCTCTCTTTTATAACATTTTTTATATATAAAAAAATCTTTTATTATTTTATGTTTTATGTACGCTTATGTTTTTTTTTCTTTTTATGATTCTTTTTTTTTTTATGTTTCTTTCTTAATTTTATTTAATAGTTTATATCTTTTTAATTTAAATTTACATGATTATGTTCATAAAAAATAAATAAATTTACGTGATTATTCTTAAAAAAAAAAAAACTTAAAACTTACATGACTATTAATAATTATATAAAAAAAATTAACTTAATATTATTTTTATTTATTTATATTAATAACACATAAATTTATTCATTTATAATAGTATTATAAATATAAGTATTTATAGTTAAATGTTGAAAATTTTGTATTAGAAAATAATTTAATATAACTAGTTAATAGTATTCTAACGATAAACATTTTTTACTATCTATTTACTAACTTCATATATAATTTTTTTATTGATTAATAGATATATATTAATGTTAATTTTTACTTTAAAATTGTATAAATTAAATTAGTTAATATATTTATTACAAAATAATTTTTTGACTCTATGCTTAATAATTTCACATAATGATATTAATTTTTATGAAAATAAAGGAACAAAAATTGTAATTAAACCAAACATAAATTATCTCGTTACATAAAAATGAGTAATATTATTAAAGTGTATTTATTCATGTACGAAGAAATTATATATTTTATAAATAAATAAATTGAAGATATTTTACAATAGGAATATAATTAAAGTTCATTTTACTGTGTAAGTTTTAAGAAAAAATATTTGATTGTAAATATTAGTTGATGAAGATATTTTATTACAAGTATTTGAATTTAAAAATATTTTTAAAAAATATTTTTTATTATTGAAGAAGTAACTTAATATTATTTGTAATAGAAATATATCTAATAAATTAGTTTTAATATTTTTATTATGTATTTATGTATTCTTTTTTAAGATGATTGTATAAATATTATTCAACAAAATCTTCATATATAAATTATTAAACATAGAATCTAAAAATTATTTTGTAGTAAATATATTAATTGATTAATATAAATTTTATTTATCAAATTATTATTTGTTTATTAAGAAATTATATAAATTTATCATTTATTTAATATAGATATTAACACATTTTTTTATAATAAAACAGTAATGTAATAGTAATATAAATATACAAAAGTATAAATCTGTAAAAAAAATAACTAAAGAAAAAGAAAAAAAACTTTAAAAAAACGTAAATGATAAAATAAAAAGCATAAAAGAAACAAAAATTTATTGTAAAAAAAAAAAAAAAGCAAAGGAAAAAGAGAAAAATGTAAGAGAAGAAAAGAAAAAAAAATTAATGAAAAAACGTAAAGTATGAACAAACATTTGAAAAGGGAAAAAAGAAAGAAAATATGAGAGAAAAAGATGAGGAAATTTGTTTTGAAGAAAAATAAAACTTGAAAGAAAAGATTTATATTTTTTCAGAATAAATTGATGATAAAATGATAAAAGACTAAATTGGTCACTTCCTCAATTACCTTAAATAAAATGATTATAATATCAAATTAATACACAACTAGTTAAATTATAGTTCACATCTAATTATCGTAGTTTCAAAAATAACATTTAATCTTAATTCATGATATCTTATTCTTATTACTTTTTTTTCTTCCATTTGTTAAGCTCATAAATTAATTGATAGTCAATTAATCAACTTATCAAACAGTTGGTGTGCATAAAAAAAATCTGTAAGCAAAAACAATATTACATAACCCCAAACTTATCCAAAAAAATAGTGGAAGATGTACTCTATCAAACATATGTCATGCATTATTTAATGAATATATATTTTGAATACTATAACCATTACATCACAAATAACGTAATAACAATAAACACAGAATAAGAATATGAAATTTAAGTAAAAAACAAATAAACAGAGAATGAAAAAGTACATATATTGATTATATGAAATTTCAATAAAAGGTAGATAAAACAGAAAAGATATATGAGTGTTTAACAGTAAAATCAAAAGTGTAAAGGAGAAACAAAAAGAATGAGAATAAAAAAAATTGAAAAAATAAAAAAAATTATGTGAAGAACCAATTTGTAAAATATTAAAATTTAAAAAGTAAAAAATGACATGACTTTATTAATTGAGATGTATGTCAGTCATTTGTCCACTTATACAGGTTCCAACATCCTATGAAATATAAGAGGTTGACAGAATTTTCCATGTTTTTATAGGCTCAAAGATTAATATTTTATTCTCCTTAGAAAAAAAAATATTAATATTTTTTTTATTGGCTTGATATTTTATGATAGGCATTCTTTAGATTTGGCAATAGATCATGATATACAATTAGGTTTTGTGCCTTTTTTTAATGAATTAGATTTTGTATTTTCAATATATAAACAGGTACCGATTAAAAAAATCTATGAACAGGAATTATGAAATGAATTTAATGGTTATAGTTTTACAATATTATCTTATCAAAAATACTATTCATATAACTTTTCAAAATAATATAACTTTTCAAAATAATTATTGTAAAAGTTAACAAACTTTTATACATAACAAGTTCTTGTTGGATGACTTTGATAAATTGTTTTACAATCTTATTAGTAAATTGCCTTTTTTTTTCCTTATAAAATTTAATAATCATATACTCACATTGTTACTATTTGTATGAATTTTAATATAATTATTATAAAATTAAGTAAACTTACAAAATTTAAACTTGTTTTATGTTGCACTTCTTCGAGACTCATAAATTTTCACTCATTAAAAAAAGTTAGTTATTATCATTTAATTTTATATTACTAATTTCAAATAAAAAATAAAATTATTTATAAAATATTCTTAATTAAGATCTGTATTATGTATAAAAACAAATCATTAAAAATAAAGTTACAATTAAATAAAAATGTATTTTAAACCAAATTAATTAAATTTACTTGTATTCAAGTTCGACCAACAAGATCCATTTTTTAGTTATATACGAGTGGTGAGAGTACAGCAACATCTAAACATCTACCTCATGTAAATTCTCCAACAGTATTTTCGATTCCTATGTACTTGTGACCCAACAATAACAATACTAACTAATTAACAAGGTGAAACAATAACACAACAACATTAACAACATTAAATTGAAAACTTGCATGTTGTAGGTGTTCTAACTACTCTGGACTGTGCCATCAATCTTTACCAGATCCATTAATTAACTTGGTGAAACTTTTTAAGGACTAGGAGGAGCTGCTAACACATGTAGATCGATCTTCATGAACAGAAGAAAGTAAGGGAAATCTATTAAGAAAAACAGCACTTTTTAAATGAACATGTCTCCATTTTTAACAAACAAGGACTGACCCTTTTCATTTTTCTTTACTCTCATGTCATTATTAGCTCGCATTGGGAACTGCATTAATAACTAAACCTAAGGTTTAGACTTTAGAGTGGTGGTGGAATCTCTCATATTTATAATGTAACTAAGTAACTAACACGGAGTGAGGTACTAAGTACTAACCCTTGGATTTGAACAGTATGTTGCTGAGATAGTAACAAGTACTAATATAATATATAAACTTTATTTGTGATGCAGTAATCTATAAAATAATTTTACATCTTCCTTTATAACTCTCGATATTTATATAATTTTTAAGATAATTTTATAAAAATTAATAAATTTATTATAAATAATTGATCATGTAAAATTAATATAATAGGAATCAAATTTAGCATACATTACTCATACATCTATTAAATTAGACTAGACCCATGGATACTAATATATATTTCTTCATGACTCATATATAAACAAAAAATAATATTATTAGTTGAACTTAAATATAAACAAATCTAACTAATTTCATATTTAATGTTATAATTCCTAAAATATCATTAATTTAATTATAATTTTATTTTTAATTTTAATGACTCATTTTTATTCATGATATAAGTTTTAACGTAGGATGTTTTCAATTTTTTAAAAATAACCTTATTTTTTACATGAAATTTATAAAATTAAACTTTTTTAATAAGTGAAAACATATATATAGAGAGAGAGGGAATATTATTAAAAATAGTTAAGTTACTAGTCCACAAAGCGCAAGTCACGATATTCAAAAACATAAAATATTAAGTACGATATTAAGATTTATAAATGAATATTTGCAGTGAATTACTCCATACGTTAAACTATAAATATATGACTAATGCTAGTCAAGGCAAGTAGCTAGGCCATTTAAAAGAGTAGTATCATATTATTTCTAATGTAAATTGGTTTGTTAAATGGAAAAGATACACATTTTCGTTCTACAAAAGACATTGGGAAGTTGATTTTTGCTTTAAAAACTGTGTACGTAGCCGTAGGTTCTCAACTTCTCATTAGAGGTTGTTATAATTACAAGTTAAAATAAATATCAGACAAATCTCTTAATGCATATTTTAATAGGTAAAAAATCAATTTTATTATTAAAAATGTAATGCGTTAACATTGAACAACGTCATTTAATTTAGAAAGTTAATTTGGTTATGAAAAACATAAGATGCTAATAATCTTGAATGACACTATATAGATATACACGTTAGATATAACATAACATAAAAATTTTAATAATTAGACTAATCTCTTTACACTTTTTATATATTAAAGACTAAATTTTTAATTTATTATCTTTGTCAGCACATTATTCTTTGATGAAAAAAAATTAATTATTTATCCTATTTTAATCATCTAATTTCTTAATTTGTACTATTCCATGTATATAATACTCATCAGAAAATAATGTATATTATAATACTAATATAAAGGGATCTAACTAGTTCAATTATTTGACCAGTGTGTTTGTTGATATGAACACCTTATTACCGGAGTTTGACTTTCTTTAGAATAAAAAAAATCATATACTATATTAATATTTTAAAGGTTAATATAAAAAAAATTAACATTTCATGGATATAATATATTGTTGTAGTTAGATTAAATATTTAATATCTCATTATTTGTTATAAACTACTAGTATAGTATAAAATAGGAAATAGATAGAAAAATAATTAATAACACTTTAAATTTGTAAAATATTAATAATTTTGTGGTAAAAAAAAAAAGCTAAAACATTAAAAAAAAAATGTGGAAGAGGGGTTATATAATTTATTTATTTTTTCTGGAAGAGGGGTAATATAAATTATATAATTTAAACCAGTAAAGCATAGAATAGTTTTAAAAAAGAAAATTTTGTGTGTACGTAAATCATGTTATTAAATAAAATATTGAAAGTGATAAGTGTACGGTTGATGTTTAATGTTTAAGAAACAAAAAAGAGTGGATGGATTTAACACAAGAACCTAACATGGGAAATTTTTAATTCTACAAATTAGTGGAAAAGACTCTCTCTCTCTTTAATTAATTAAATAATATGAAAGTTATCTCGTTATGTATCATACAAATGAGTACATGTTATGAGAAACTATGAACAGACATGGAGATTGATATAGTCCAAAGAAGAAAAGATTATAAAAGCCAACACAGCCTTATAGAAAAAGGGATTTGATTCCTTAGTACCATTTTTCTCCTATTATGTATTTTGGAAAGGCCAAGAACACTGAACAAATTGAGTGTTGCCACCTGTGCATGATTTTATACCCTTTTATGTGGAGACCCTATTGATTGGTGCCATGTTGATTAAAAAACACAAAATTAATTAAGTTCTGATCAACTTTATAAATATGATATGAATTTAATAAATAAATACTATAGTATTGTATTAGTGACACTAGCTAGTAAGAGTTGGTTCATGGTTGGCATGGCTCTTCTTTTGGAAAAGTTAAATAGCAAGCAACCAAATCTCATCCAAATCAACGTGGGATAGGAGTTGGGGATTCGAGATCTCTTAAGCTGAGCCTGCAATTTTTTAACCTTAATTAATCAAATACTAAAATCATTAATTAATTATTATATCTTTTATTTTTATTAATAATTGATGCAGTAATGTAAGACTCATATTCATTCATATGTATAAGATAATTTATTTAATTAAAAAATTTATATCTGATTTATATCATGTATAAAATTCTCTTGAATCAACAATAATCATGCATTGAAAATAGAATTAATTTATGATTTATTAAATTACAGGGTATCCATAATACTTGAACTAAGAAAAAAAATATTCTTACTTTCTTTTTAATAATTTTTGCTAGTCTCGTATAGCAGTTTATGTTATAATAATAACAATTAACACGGTTCAAGGCATGATGGATATTATGTCCTAAAAATATCGTACACTCTTGTGCTATAATCATTTGAAAAACGCATGTTTTGGAACTTTTAATTAATTTACGTGCATTATATATATATATATATACGTGTACGTCTCGCCCAGCTTCAATTATATATATAAACATGCTTTTGCAGTGGTTTTATCTTCAACTCTTCTTTCAAAACCAAATTATTGGTGTGATTATAACGGATAGTGTTTGGTCATTCTTTGAAATGCAATTGGAAGATGACTTTTGTCTTTTAATTTATTTATTTATTTTAGATATTACTTCCTTTTATTTTATTTTTCCATGTGGTTTTAGAAACCATTTTATTATAATATGAAAATCTATTTAAAAGAATAATCTCTCTCAAACTTTAAATCATATTTAAAAAGAATAACTAACTGTTAATTATATTAATTCCAATAAAATAAATAAATAAATTATCACTAACAATTTTTGACACAAATAATAACAGTTTGTTTGTGTTGTTTAACTAAGTGGTTTGGATTGAAATCCTCACCAGCTTGTCAACGGTGGCAAACAAAAAAAATATAAATCATTTTTACTCAAACATTAATATATTAAAGAGCAAATTAGAGTTATATTCCAAAATTTTATTAAATTACACATTTTTCTATTTTCTTACATTAGTATCTCTTTAAATTTAAAATTATTATACTAATTTTTTTTTGTGTATTTTAAAACATTACACAAACACTTTTTCAGATATATTTATGTAATTATACGAAATTATTGTTATAATTTTAAAAAAAGATTAAATAATGAAAGAATGAAAAGATATATAGTACATTTTTATGTGAATTTAGGCAGCCTTTAGTCCTACCAAATTTTCCATCTATTTTTGGGTACTTATAATTACACAACCGGAACACAATGACATTAAGTTTGATTGAAATGTATTCTTGATTAGTAGGTGTGTCTTATTTTGTTGCTGTTTTCTTGACAGAGTTAACAGTTTGTTCTACAATATCATTTTTTTCTTTCTTTGTGAACCAAACCTGAGCTTTCATTAGTAGATGTGACCCTTGTTATTCCCTTTTGGCCTTGTGGATGTGACCACAGTTAATGCCCATATTATATATTATAGTATCATTTTTTTTTCTTAGTGAACAAATCTGATACTCACTCAGGAGGATCTTTGAATGAATGAATGGTAGAAAACGAAAATGCTTATTGGTTTTACCTTGCTGCAAAATGGTATGATACATATTCCTTAAAAAGTTTGATGAATTTTATGCAGAGTGCATGATTGCACTGGCTTGATGAGACTTGAATTATTATTATTTAGCACTTTCAAACTTTTTTTTTCTAATCCTTTTATTACCTCATTTCTGTTTTGGTTCAGTTTGATTGGTAAGAATAAAAAAGAATAAAAGCGAATTCAAATGAAAGTTTTAAATTAAAGAAAAATGTAAAAGTGTGAGTTCTATGTTATTTATTGTGATTTCACTATTTTTTTTTAGAAGCAAACAGATCCTAAATCACCATAAATGTAAAATTGCACTGGAAATATAATCCACTTTTCAAATTTGCAGAATGCCCTATAGAAAGTGCAACAAGGTTCTTTATTATTCCTGTACTTTTCTTCTTTCATTTTCACCTCTCTCTCTCTCTCTCTCTCTCTATATATATATATATATATATATATATATATATATATAAACTTGTGAAAGCAATGTAAGATACATGGGGACCCCCTCTTTCCTTTGCTTCTCTTATAGCTTGAACAATTCTTGTGGTAAAAGAGTACTGCAATTCCAAACTCTTTGTCCCTTGCAAGCAAATGAAAAAAGTCTCAAAAGGTTATTAAAGGGCAGACAATAAGGCATAGGTAAGAGTACCCTTTGCACAAAGCAGGCATATATAGTTTCCTTTAAATGTGACATTTTTGTTTGGTAAATGTCAATTCTCACTTACATAAGCCTTTAGCTTAATTGTACATTGTGATTAATTGTATTGTTACTGAAATAATATATGTATGGTGGGTGGATAAAAAGACTAGCAAATGTAGCCATTCTCTTTCTCCCAAATTGTGATGCCTACCATGACAAACCCACCTGCATAGAAGAGCTCAATTAGTGAAAGTTATATGGGATAGAGTTTAATAATAATAATAATAATGTAATAACGGTATGAAATAATCAATTACAAATCACCGTTTAAATAATTTTTAAAATAATTTTACAAAAATTAATTAATTTACTATAGATAAAATGTTATAATTGATTTACAATGTAAAATATAAACTATTTTACGCTATTAATTTATCTCACTTTTTCTTTTGGTATATTAGACACAAATTACTGATGTTTTCCTCACAATTGTTCAAAATCGGAAGCCTAAACTTGTCGGTGTGTGGAAAATAAGATAGAGATAGCAAGTGAGAGTGAAACCTTAGTGTCAATGTCATTAATGCTTAATTGGCTACAATGGACCATTTATAACAACAATGACATCAATGGTATGACATATTAACTTATAAGTCACAAGGATTTATCCAATCTATGGTACTGAATTTTGGCCAGAGAATTTGCAGCCTTTTATTTTTCTGTATTCATGAGAAAAACAATTTGTTCACCATATTTAAACTACATGACAATCCTAATCATAAACTGTTTTTTAATGCTTAATTATCACATATCTACTATGAGAAAACCAAACAAATTAATGAAATTATGCTTGAAGCATAAACCTCTCTGGGTTTAGTTTTCTGCACATATCAATGATTTTGCATACTAATTAGTGCATTAATGCTGTTCAATTAATCCAAAGTAATGGGTTGCACTTGGAAGGAAAGTTATGTTCATATGATTCTTGGTTTGATATGGTACAAGAAGACTAGTCCAAATTTAAGATTTGCTTCATAAGTGAGAATCACTGTCAAAATCTCAACCATCATCATTAGCTCTTAGATTATGAAACCACATAATCATTTTGACCATATGCAACAGCAACACAAATGAACCTTTTTATCATCCTTTTATCAATGTTTCTTGAGTTACACAATAAGAGTGATTCACTTGAGCTCAAACTCAAAGACTTCGAGAGATTAAATGGTGTTGTAAAATATTCAATATCCCTTTTATGTGTATTATATCTTAATCAACTAAAATTAATGATTTTAGAATTGTTGATTCACTAATCAAACTCCCTTATAAGTCTAAAATAAACACACAATTCAAGTAATATTTCAGCTTTAACTAGTTATCTTGACATCAATTTTTGTTATATAATTACATTAAATATTCAAAATAATAATTTGTCTACCACGGTGATTTATACCATTCAAACAGAATTGTTTTCCATATAAAGTACCTGCATGTTTAGTTTGAAATTATAAATATTATAATATAAATTCAATAAATAAAACAAAATAAAAATCTTAATCATTGAAGATGACGACTGACATAAATTTTATATTAAATTATACATATGATATGTTAAAAAAATATGTTAATAAAAAAAATACCTTAAATATATATTTTTTTTATCGGTAATCCAAACATATAATATTGCTGGTCATTCATTATCTTAGTAGCCCCGCCCCCATCTAATGAAAAGTCACCAACATCTTTTTTCTTATTAACTTTTCTTTTGATTTTGGTGTATTAATTCAAACGAATCTTTCTCAACAAGGTGAACCTGTGTCATTTTGACAGCAGGCTTTGTCACTTTTAATCCACCTTGGAGCCAAGCCAAGAAAAAATACAAGAGTCTGACTAAATGTTTGCATGGATACAACATATACTGATACATATTGGCAGCAACTAAAATCCAAAGGGACTTTCTAGATTAGGTTTGTTGAGTGCTAGGTCTAAGACTTTTCAATGTCATGGACTTTCCTTAAATGATCTTTGTATAGTGACATCATGTGCTAGCTTTAGAATCACTCCTTCAAAGGAATTGGGGAGGGTATCTTTACACGTTCGAATTAGTGTTTGTAATTGAAAAATTTGAGTTTAGGCCGGGAAATTCAATTTTAGTATTGACTATAATGTTTCACATTTCTTTTTCAATATGATTCAAAAGATAAATTTGAGTTTGAGTTTGAGTTGATGCACTGAGAAGTGAAATTCATCGTAACAAAACAAAAACAATAACGTGGAATGTGTTCTAGATAACATGTGTATGGCATTTCTCTTTATCTAAAAGATCTTCTATCTCCCATAGAGTTTCACTTAGTTGTTTCATGATCCATATGATTTCTCTGGACTCATTTCCATGTGCCAACACAAAGGGCTCATTCAGCTACGTGTCCACAGCACCCTTATTTGAAGAGGGGGCTCACATGGACACACCTCCTAGCTTTTATGAGCATATATGAATGTGACACGAGTCACACATCGGTTAAGAAATGACTAGTTTGGCATAATATATATGTTCCACTTTAGTTCCATGGTTTTCATATATTCATAAATTTAATTTAATGCACACTTGAATCAGAACTTTGTATTCTATATATAAAAATACATTAAAAATAGTATAAACATTTTCATCAACTTGTACCGGTTGTTTCAATTTAATTAATAGTTTCAACTTTCAAGTTTGAAAAGTAAGTAGTAACTGTGTTAAATCAAAGAAAAATAGATTTCATCATCCATAATAATCTCATAATTCGAGCATTGTTTATCACAAAAAGGCACATGTGATTTAAAAAAAAAAAAAAGAACATTTCTGAGCCTCTGCTCTGTGGCCTTTTCCATCAAGATGGTGGGGGCAAGGGTAAAAATACACGAATGAAAGGGAAATGAATAAGAAAATCTTCATTGTAATTATTGCATATATTTGAGATCCAATACCCAGTTACATTCTTTAACTAATAATGATTGAAGAGGGTGGTGTTGGTCAGAATGCACTGTACTTAGCACTAATTAACACTTTAATTTGTTTACTTTGGGTTTGATTAAATCATATATGGTGGCATCCATAATCAAGGATTAACAAACGCCGACGGGCATTTAACAAAAGAATGAGAGTTCAAAAAAGGAAAAAATTGAAAAATGAAAAATAATTGATATGCTTTTGAAAACTTGATTTTTTATGTTTGGGTTATAAGTGAAAAATCAGTATTGGAGCAAACAGATTTTTATAAAAACACTTTTATTCTTCTTTTTTTTTTTTTAGACAGTTGAATTTTATCTTATAATTTGTACATAATAAATTAAATGGTTATCCAAATATGTCCTAAGATTTTTAAACTCATTTAAGAATCTGTTGGCATCAGGGGAATTGTCTCATCTTAACGATAATTTTTTCTATAAACAACAATTTGAATCTGTTGGTTTTCAAACTCCAGTCATTTGAATCATCTACCGTTTGATAATGAATTATCTAAATATTCATTTCTAAAATCTTACTTTGTTACAGATAGGGAAAATAGTATAATAAAGTATCGCAATATTATTTTGTAAGAATATATGATTGATGGCCAATGTTGGATCTAGTGCAGGAGCTAAATTTTTTAATATAAAGTTTTGGGTTTTTGTAATGTGACTGAAAATAATATTGATATTTTAAATTGGAATCATTCAAATAAAAATTAAATATTGAGAAAGATGTAAGATTTTAAATAGGAGATTTAAATTTGAGGAATTGAGTTAAGTATGCATTCACATATTGTGAAAATAATCTAATTTATAAGATATTTTTTAATCTCGTACGTAAAAACTCTTTAAATAAGTAACATTATCCATCTAACTTGATAATAGAAAACAAAATTGATTACTATGATTGATGAAAGTTGCTATAAACAATGTGTTAAATTAATGAACATACATTTTGACAAAAAAAAAATCCTAATAGGCTATAAGCAATTAATGTCTTCTGGATACTTTATAAGTGAATGAAGATCCACAATTAATGCATCATCATCAAATGTTTCCTTTTAGGGCTGTTACATAATTTGATCTAGCAGAAGTCTGGTGTGGACTCTACGAGGACCAAACAAACATTTATGGGCCATGATCAGTGAGTGAGTGATCCAACTAAAACCAAACAAAGCCTTAAATTACAACTATGTTGACCAAACAACAACTATTATCCCCTTATATGATCAAACAACTTCATTCATCTCTGTGGATCCTTAAATTCACTCGTTGGGGGCAGTTTTAATTCCTATTAAACACTGTGCCTCCTTTTCTTTCACAAATGCTCTTAACACTGGATAGCATAGCAAGTCAAGATTTTGAGTATAAAAAAAAAACATGATAAAACGAACCTATTTATATGATATGATTGAATAGGATTGATTGAATATGTAAATGCGTTGAATAAATTTTAATTCTTTTTATTAGTAAGATTATGTTTGTTGACAAAATATAAAATTTCACTGTAAACACCTAATAAAACCTAACCATATTTCAATTAATTTTGTGGTGAATATTAAGGTGAGCATAAAAATTGATTCAGATGAATCGGTTTAAAATTGAACCAAATTAAATTGATTTTCATTCGAATTGGTTCAAAAATCGAAATCAATTTTCTTTTTTAAAATTGATTCGGTTAATCAAATTAATTTTTCAAAACCAATTCAATTAAAAAATTGGTTCAAACTTATCGATTCCAAATCAATTTTTTTAAACCAGTTTGATTTAAACCATTTTCAAACTACTTCACATTTAAAATAAAATAAAATAAAAAAACAAATTGGTTAACTAATTCGAAATCGATTTGATTCAATTTTTTTAGTGAACCAATTTTTGCATAATACTAGTGAATATGCCTATTATCCTTTATGAATTTCCAAAATAAGATTCTAAATCTCTAATGTACTTCTCATCCATTTTGTAATCAAAACATACAAGGTAGTTGAAAATATTGATATTGATCATAAAATCCCTTGCATCATATCAAATATATATATATATATATATATATATATATATATATATATATATCAATACTCATTATCAACTTTCGTGTAAATAATGCAATAACAAGACGAAAATTAAATTTTCACCAAAAAAAAACGACGAAAATTAAATGAGGTTGGTTCATTGGAAAAAAAAGAGCCACACTACTTCTACTCCTATCAATCTATCATTAAAATTAGAGAGGAACTATATAAAATAAATAATATTAACTATTTTCTTAATGGACATGAATCAATCTATCTAAGGGAACGTATTTGTAATGAGAAGCACATTATTACGGATATTATGTTTAGGAATATTATTTTCATGAACATGCTTATTTGATAATTGTAATTTCAGAAAAAAAATATTTAATTAAAAAATAAACGTAAAACAGTAAAGTGCGGATACATAGTTATTATAAAAATTATCATGAGAATCTAATACACACCATTTTTCATGGAAATAAGAAGCAAGAGAATAAATCATTCCTAAAGTAAAGAGAAATCAAGTTTCACATTTTGTACATCCTTATAATAATTTTTCCATCCCAAATCAATAAATAGACAAAGAACTTAAACCGGAAAGAATATTCCACCAATAGAAAGGTCCAAGAAGTTGCAAAAAATGCGTTAAGTTACTAGCAAGAAATGGAAATTCACTATTAAATATTAATGAATGAGAATCAAATAATAATTCAGAAAGAGAAAGAGCGCATAATTATTAATAAATTATAAGACTATACTATTTTTGTCGTCAAGCTTTTACTATCCAAATAATAATCACACATTATAAATATTAACAATATGCAAAGTCTCACGAAAACATGATGTTGAAACTGAAACATCATTTTAGCATTAACAACAATGATAATACCAAGTTAGTTGTCTGAATCGATTGTTACGGACCCACAAAGACAAAGACACTTGAGCTTTTTACAGTGTCCTAAGCCATTGATCTGTGTCTTATCTATCTAGTTGTGTTTGTTTGAACAGTGTTGTTTTTGTGTTGTGTTGTATTGTTTTTGTTTCTCAAACTCAATTATTTCAAAGTCAAAATCAACGGTTCAGGATCAAGTTAACGTGCACCCCAATTTAAGTCTCTGATTTTTCTTTGATTTTGTTTTCCACAGATCACTCACTCACAACAACAACCCTCTCACGCACTAGTTTGACCACTTTTCTGTTTGCACTTTTTTGGTTCTTCTTCTTCTTCCACCGATCCACACAGGTTGGAGACACTGAGTGGCACCAGCAAAAAAAAAAAAAAAGATAAAAAAAGTTACGTTTTTTATTTATTTATTTTGTGTTGGAGGATAGGAAAAAGTGACCCTTATATTTATATAACGGTAATTTGGAAATGAGTGGTGGTAGTTAGGAGCAGAGTTTTCATGTGGGGTTTTTGTTAAGTCAAGTTTCTTCTTCAAGATCTTTGTCAGAGTGAGGGGATAAGAAGACCCAGAAGCTTTTTGAGAAAAGGTATGACTCAATCTCTCGAGGATTTCCACGGGTTCATGGCACGGGTTCATGGTGTTTTGTGTGTTGAATTTGTTAGAAAACTTTGGATCTCCAATGGTTTCTTCTGTTGTTAAGATTGGAATAGAATAGATGCTTCATTTGTGGAATTACCCTTCTGTTGAAATAAAAAATAAATGTATTTTGAACTGAACTGCTACTGAGTTTAGCTTTTCTAGTGGTGAGTTATGTATGTTCAAAGAGTGTGGAGAGGAAATGTTGCAGATGTACTCTATTTGTATTTGTGTGGGAAAAACATGGAAGTTTTTATTGTTGTGTTTTTGTGTAATGAATTTGGAGAGTGGAGGAAAATGCTAGTAGTGAGTTGAAGAAAAAGAAATCAGGCATCCAATTTTGTGAGATGTTTTGATCTTTTTGCTTCTTACCTTACCATACATCTCTTGAGGTCTGCAATGTCAGGAAAAGTGAGAAAGTGAGATGAGGAAATTAATATAAGGATGAAATGCTAAATGCTACATGTTTGAGGTCTTGAAAAACTCATGAAATGAAAAAGGTTAACAGAAGCAACTTATAAAGAAACAAACCATGATAATTGATCCTATTATACCATTGAAAAGAAAAGAAGAACTTGCAGTACCTACCATTTTGTACTTCATTTTATTTGCATTTCTTCAATTCCATACTCTTTTGTGTAGTAACAACAGCAATTTTTTGTTTGAAGGGAAAAACATTAGCATACCAATGCTTTCTTTTTATGTTTTCAGTGAATACTACCAATAAAAGAGAGCATACAAATTAATGTTTGTTTGGGCAAATTTCTCTAGAAGAACTTCTAGGAGAAAAAATATGATGGAAAAATGAAATAAACTTCTCCATAAGTTAAAATTGGCTTCTCCTATAGCTAATTTGTAAAAGCTCTCTCCTATAGCTTCTCTAAAAGATGTGAGACTTCTACAAATTAGCTATTGGAGAAGTCAATTTTAACTTATATGGAGAAGCCTATTTCATTTTTTCTTAATATTTTTTTCTCTCTTCTAGAAAAGTTTACCCAAATATGCCCTTATTCTAGAGGAACTGCGTGAACTTTAGAAGTAATCTATGCATAGGAACTATAGGCCTGCTAATTACCAATCCCTAACTATTGTTGCTTTCCTTTAGCAGCATTCATTAATGTTAGGCATTCCCTTAATTAACTAGTGAATTGTACACTATCCTTTTTTTTTTATGTTGTATTAACATAAAGTATAGTTGTTTTGTTTCTTTTACAAAATATCTCATTTCTAATTCCACCATACTTTCAGGACTGGCTGCTAGTTGCTGAACCACAAGATACAGATTAGCAATGGATGAACTTGCTAATAAAATTCAAGGTGATTTTTATGCTGTAGATGCAGCTTTTGGAGAACCCTACTCACTTCAGGGGTTCTCAACTAAAGAAAATGATGTGCAAGAAATATCCCTGCAAGCTTTAACAGACATTGACCATCGCTTAGCATATTTTTCTGAGAAGCTGGTGAACTTGCATGTACTTTATGTTTATCTATTGGCTGAGGAAAGTGATCTTGAAGCAATGGATTCAACAAATAACTACATCATGGAAAACTTGTTTGAGAAGGCAATGACATTTGATCTATTGTCTGGCATTTTAGATTCTGAGGTAAGAGAGCTGGACAGTTTCATGGACACTCTCCAAGAAGAAGTTGTTGATGCTCGTCGTAAAATATTTTCATGCAGACATTTGGCTGAGGTTTTCTCTATGATGGACAAAAAACTGCATGACTCTGAAGAGTCTGTAAAGCAGTTTCAACAGCAGTTGTTGGAGTTGAAAATGCATTCATCACAGTTACAGAAAACCATTGAGGTTTTTCGACATGAGAATTGTAAGTTGAAATTTTTAATTTTTGTTCTTCAACATGTTTATACTGAGGATGCAGTTCTTTTTCCAAGTTTGGGATGACTGTTTACTTTTCTTAGTCATCCATGTAAACAGGCGAAACGGGGAAGGCCTTGAATTTATCAGGAAATGGTCAACTCACAGATGTGAAAGCAAAATCCAATGATCGGACGGTTGGACAGCGAAGATATATTCTCCGAATGCTTAAGAAGTCTCTTGCAAGGGAACTAGAGCTTGAAAGGAAGTTAACAGAGTCAAGCAACAATGAAGAGCTGAAGTTGAAACTTCGCTACACAGAACAAGTTGCATTTTATATGGAAGAAGCAGCAGAAGTAGTTTGGGGAAGATTTCTAGAGGCTGACAATACTTCTGAGGTGTTAATGGGGATTTCTAAAGGTATAATGGGACGGCTTCAAGTGACTGAGTTCAACCTCAATGGTTCTATGCAACGAGAAAATGAGCTGAGATCGAAAGTTCAAATTCTGATTGAGCAACTCGAGGCTAAAGATGCTGCTTTGGAGAAGGTTTTGGCATGTAATGTTGAGAGTGTTGAGGAAAAGTCTGAGGTGTTGGCTTTGAGGGAAAAGGTGAAGTTTCTTGAAGAAGAACGAAAAGGTTTTGAGCTTCGGTTAAACAATGCAGTTGCAGAGAATGAAGCATTGCATGAAAACCTGATTGAAATGGAAGAAAGCATTGACATAGCAGAAAATCGGGCTGAGAGCGCAGAGGCGAAGGTTACACAGTTAACTGAGACCAACTTGGAACTTACTGAAGAGGTGAGTTTTCTCAAAGGGAGTGCTAGCACTGCAGAGAAAAAGGTTGGTTCACTTGAGAAGCAACTGAGGGAATTAGATATCCAACTGCAGAACGCAAAGGTGTCTTCTGAAGCAAGTCAAGAGCAGCAGAACATGTTATACACAGCTATATGGGATATGGAAATACTGATTGAAGAACTGAAATCAAAGGTGGCAAAAGCTGAAAGTAATAAAGAAAGTTCTGCAGAGCAATGCTTTGTGCTGTCTGAAACTAACTTGGAACTTAATAAAGAATTGGATCTCCTTAGGTCCAAAATAGTAAGCTTGAAAACATCTTTCGATCAAGCTAGCAATACAAAGTTATCAAGGGCCGAAGAAATTGATAATAAAACCAAGCTTATCATGGATATGGTAATGCAACTAGCCTCCGAAAGGGAGCGCATCAATAACCAGGTAATGACTAATAAATTTCTAATTTTGAACTCTAGTTTTGATGTTTCATTTAACAAAAAACTAGTATTTTGAGCCTTCAAGGATGTGTCAATGTGTGTACCCAATTGGATTCCCTAGAGATTGATTTTATAAAATGAAACATTCAATGTGTTTATTTATCTAAGTTTGGTCCTTGTGTGCTTTATTTCATGCAGTTTTTGGTTATCTTAATCGGTTATGCTAGGACTGAATTGAGATGAACTAAAATATTTAATGTCTAAATTTTTGAAAATTATACCCTGCAGAACACAATTGAGAATATATGATAGATACCCATTACTTAGATAGATACTAGAATAATTGGAGTTAGTTAGTTGAGGGCTGGAATAATTAGAAAAAGAAGGCATGTTGCCTAAAAATAGGAATAGGGGTGGGCAAAATTGATGAGCTGAACTGAATTGTTAAAAAAATTGAACTAAACTGTAAACACGATTTGGGCGAACTGAACTAAACTACATAATAGTCTAGACGAATTGAACTAAACTGTGTAATAGTTCAGATGAACTGAATCAAACTGCCCAAACATCTCCGACTCCTGAACTGCTCCAAACTGTTTGAATTGTTCTGAATAAACATCTTATTTTGAAGCAATTTTTTCTCATTTTTTAATCTCATGGGATACAGTTCAGTTCGGTTTAAGCAATTCAGTTTTTGAGCAGTTCAGTGTTTTAATAGAACAGTTCAGTTCAGTTTTTTATTCAAAAAGTTCAGTTTTTTTAGCACAGTTCATTTCAGTTTTTTATTTTGAACAACCCTAAGCAGGAGTAGTTAGTCAATCAGCAAGTTAGTATTGTGGCTAGGGAAACTGTGTATTCTTCTGTTCATCAGTAGCATTGTAACAATATGTTCTTTGTGTGCTCAACCTGAACCAGTTTCTATCAGTATATTGGTAAGGACCAAAATAGTGTTTTCTCTCTATCTTCTATGGTTTTTCTAAACATACTAAATAAAATGTATCTATTCGGATTATCTTCAGCATACCTGAATCAGAATTTCAAATCAAGATATATAACAGTTTATGGGTACTTATACTGAAAGGAAGAAATAAGTAATTCTCCTTGAAAGAAAGAAGGATACTCAAAAAGTGACATGACCATTTTCAAGTTACGATTGTGTATGTAGTTTAAATTTTTCTTCAAAATAGTCTGGATTTATTATTCAACTTTTGCTGAGCTGTGATACACTAACAGGGGCATTAACACTCTTATGATTATGTTCTTCCTGCAGTTACATACCTTAAAACAGGAAAATAAACATTTGGTAGAGAAGTTAAAGAATACAAAAATTGGTGCCTCTTTAGATGCATGCAACAATGGACTAAATAACAGAAACGAAGATCAGGCTTCCTACTCAAGCAATGATAGCTGTGCCAAATCATCAAATGAAGAAGGAATAGATCACTTTAATAATAAGACCTTTCAGGCAGGTACTTTTTTTGTCAGCCTAATCTCGTTTACTAGTTTATTGATAAATGATGCTGATATGTGATATAGGTGAAAGCTGGGTGTTAAATTTTAATTGTTCTTGTAATGACACTGCACATGGGAAGTATTTTTATTATTACATACATAATTAGTGCCTTGACATTGACGAGCATTTAAATAGTATTATGTTGCATTCTGTTTGGCCATATATGAAAGTTATGATTATTTAAAACCACACTGGTGATATATAAGTGTACTTTGACCCTTCCAGGGCTCATCTACTTGTCCATTATTCTATTGCATGCATATTTGAATCTCTTAGTAGTTGGTACCCAAATGATAAAAGGAATGGTATTCTTTTATCTTTGTGTTGAGAATATAGAAACAAATTGATCCTTGTTTAATCCCTCCAAAGTAGCTTTAAGCTAAATAGTTCTTGGGTAACACCTGGTTTACCATACTCTGGAACAATTGATGAATACATATAAACTGTCTCTAGGTTTCTATGGTTTTCAGTACAGTTTGTGTATAGAACTTGGAAGAATAGGCAACTCAATGAAGCAAACACAAGACTGGATCCTCCTTCCCATCATTGTAGATTTTATCTATCATTTTTCCAACATCTAGCTTTATTATTATCAAAACAATATAATGTTTGTATTAACAATGGATTTCATCTATTTTTTGTCATTCTTTTCTTTGCCTCTATAGTAGTATTATTACCCTCTCTGCCTGAATACACACTAGTGGGCATGACAAGAGTCTACAAACAAACCCTGGTTCTCCCATCTCAAACCCTTTTCTGCCTCCCATGCTATAGTCAGAATAAAAACATAAGAAAACTTATTTAGAATTTGAAGTTATATGTCAGAAGTGTAACAATTCTTATTCTGATCACGTGCATTCATTCACATAGTTGAGCAAAATGCGCAACATGAATCAATAACCAGTTAGTTTTTTTCAATAATATAATTTCTACTGTCATTGTAATAACTACCCTTGATATAGATTTTTATATATAGCAATGGTGACATTACAATGTGGAGAATTTAACCTTGCATTGATAGAGTATAAAGCTAATTTAGAAGTCCAAATTTACTTTTGCTTGAATCCTAAAAGCTTCCCCTTTCTTTGTTTCTATTATTAGGTGGATGAAGAAGGTGCAAGCTCCAAAACTCGAGTAGCATCATCATCTATTTCGGCAGATAAGCCTGCAAATTGGAGAAACTTGACATTTCTTTCAGTAGCATTGTTTGTCCCACTGATTTCTGTGTTAGCCTTCTGGTGGTTTGACAAAGGAAACATTTTCCTTTCCAAAGGCTTTTGATTGCTAAGTTATGACCTATATAGCAAATAGAAAATTTGCTGTTTGTGCAGTTGTGCTTTGCTTTCCATCAAGTCCTTTAGCTTCTGCATTGTCATTGTACATTCTTGTGATCTTAGGTGGTGGTGAGCTAAATACTACAATTGGATTGTAGGTTATTCTATCATGATTCATGAGTGCGTAACAGATGTAGTGTTTGTGTTTGATGAAGATGCAAATGATGAAGATAAATGCTTGAGAATTGAGATGTGCAATAATCCATTGTTGAGAGGTGTAAAAATCATGTACAGAGTTAAAAAGACTAAGGTGTTTGGTTTTTGGTTTTTAACAGTATAAAACCAAGTGATTAGACAAGATTTTGACAATGGTAGCCCTTATTTGAATTTGGCCATTGCAAAGACGAAGGGAAGTTGGATAAGGTCGTATTTTGGTTTTCTTAAGCCTTGTCCATCATCGTGGAAGATATCTGGATTTATGTCCATTGTAATTATGCGTTGGATACTTTGTCTTAAGTGAACATTATTTTATGCATCATTGATACAAGTATGGAGAGGTAACATGAAATCCAGCTCAGGACACATTTTTATCTTGAGTGTTTGAAAAAAAATCACATAAAAGAGTTTTCTTATTTTTAGCTTCTATTTAGTTATTTCTCTTTAATCCATTTGAATAAACAATTATTCTTGCAATTACATTTATAAATTCTTTAGCCTTAGTTGATAAATTATGAACAATTCGCTTGATATCACTTGGAATACTCATTGATATTTGCACAATTGGTACACTTGTTTTATGAGTAGATTGTGTCATATCTAGCTAGGCTCGTTCTGCAGTATCAAGTCCTTTTATAGTCAAACGTGAAAATTTAAAATGAAAATCATTTTAACTCATCTGTCATGATGTGTCAAAGATATACTACATCTCTGAAACCACACACTCACCATTCACTACATACGTCACCCCCGACAAAGAAAACAAATTAAGAAAAACACACAACTACTTAAAATAATTAAAAAAAAAACTATTTTCCTAAATCTCAGTCACATTTTCCCAAAGATTAGCCAATTGAGACAGAGTTTGTGTTGAATAGCCATCCTTCACTGCATTTGAAGCAGAATTTTTTAAATTCCCCACTGACATTTTCCCAAAGATTAGTCAATGGGGAGAGGGTTTGCTCATGTTTTTCTTGTCGTGTACCATGACGTGCATCAAATTAATATAGTTGCATATTTTACCCTCAGCTTAGCTTATTCTTTGACAAATTTTGCTCTCAATTTTATTTTTTTTTAGCATATTTTACTTTCTAAGTTTTTTTTTTGTCTATTGAACAAATGGCAAGGAGTAAAATTTGGTACCTGACAACACAACATAGTTATTGGTATGAATGATAACTAGGGCACTAAAAATGTGTTATTTAATAATTATAACCATAACTACTAACTAATTAGATTTAAAATAATTTTTATAATTATAACTATAACTAGTTTTATAAATTGATATATGTAGTTGTTATTTTTAAAAATTAATTACATTATAAGCGGTTATTTATAAAATCAGTTATATAACCATATAATCAGTTATTATAAATAACTGATTATTATATTAAATATAACTTTAATTATTTTTAAATAAAAATAAGTTATTTAAAATAACTAGATTTATAAAATTAGTTATATTTTTATAATTATTTTAAAATAATAAGTTATTATGTAATTAGTTATGATAAATTATAGTTATTTTATAATTGGTTTTTTTTTATAATTAGTCATTTTCAACCAGGTATTAGGAAATTAAGTTTGGTAAAAGGCATTGCCTCATTTGGCCTACCAAATGTGTGAAGGAGAATCAAAAACAAGTTTGGGTGCACCACATGTGGTTAAATGCATTTGCACTTATCACATCCTCAACTTCGAAAGCTATGCGTAGATTATAACATTCAGACAAAGAAAGCCAAACCAAGTTTTGCTTCTTGTAAATTCCAATTACGTGTGTAAATTGATAACAAAAAGTCAAGGATTTGCTATATTTATAGCAGTAGAACTCTTATCATTAAGAAAGCATCATATTTAGCTTTCACAGTTTCACAATATTGTGAACAAGCACACAACATACATCAATAGCCTATAGTCTGTTTTCCATGGCAAAAACAACTCACATAGCAATTGTTTCAAGTCCTGGTTTCAGCCACTTGGTCCCTATAATTGAGTTCACTAAGCAACTTATCAAGCTTCATCCAAATTTTCATGTCACATGCATCATTCCATCACTTGGGTCACCCCCAGAATCCTCCAAATCCTACCTCAAAACTCTTCCTTCAAACGTAGACTCAATCTTTCTCCCTCCCATTAGCAAAGAACAATTTCCCCAAGGAATATATGTTGGACTCATAATTCAACTCACTGTTACTCTTTCTCTGCCATCAATACACGAGGCCCTGAAATCCTTGTCCTCTAAAGTCCCTTTAACTGCTTTGGTAGCAGACATTTTTGCATTCCAAGCATTGGAATTTGCAAAGGAGTTCAACGCCATGTCCTATTTTTACTTTCCTAGTTCAGCTATGAATCTGTCACTGCATTTACACTTGCCAAAACTTGATGAGCAAGTTTCATGTGAGTACAAGGACCTAACCGAACCTATAAAGTTACCAGGTTGTGTACCACTCTTGGGGGTTGATCTTCCAACTCCAACTCAAAATCGATCAAGTGAAGCTTACCAGTATTCTCTTGAACGTGCCAAAGCATTAGCTATAGCTGATGGGATAATTATCAACACCTTCTTAGAATTGGAAGCAGGTGCTATAAGAGCATTGGAAGAGTTTCAAAATGGGAAGAACATCATCAAATTGTACCCAGTTGGACCCATTACACCAAAAGGTTCAAGAGATGATGCTGATGTTGAGTGTTTAAGGTGGTTGGACAAGCAACCACCTTGTTCAGTGTTGTATGTTTCTTTTGGTAGCGGAGGAACACTATCTCAACACCAGATCAACGAGTTAGCCTCGGGTTTGGAATTGAGTGGTGAAAGGTTCTTGTGGGTTTTGAGAGCACCAAGTGATTCAGCTAGTGCTGCATACCTTGAGGCTGCAAATGAGGACCCTTTGGAGTTTTTACCAAGTGGGTTTTTGGAAAGAACAAAGGAGAAAGGTTTGGTTTTGGCTTCATGGGCACCTCAGGTTCAAATCCTTAGTCATGGTTCAGTTGGGGGGTTCTTAAGCCATTGTGGTTGGAACTCGACGTTGGAGAGTGTGCGAGAGGGAGTGCCTCTAATAACATGGCCACTCTTTGCAGAGCAGAGGATGAATGCGGTGTTGTTAACTGAAGGTCTTGGAGTGGCTTTGAGGCCAAAGTTTAATGAGGATGGCATAGTGGAAAAGGAGGAAATTGCAAAGGTGGTAAAGTGTCTTATGGAAGGGGAAGAAGGTAGAGATATGCGTGAAAGAATGAGGAATTTAAAAGATTCTGCTTCGAATGCACTGAATGATGGTTCTTCAACAAAAACCCTGACTCGGTTGGCTAATCTTTGGGAAAATTTGAGCGAGGTTTAGGAAAAGAGAAAAAAAGGTGATCAAATACGTGGTGCTATAAAAAGTTTTATAATATCCTTCAATTACAATCTTGTGTAATAAGTAAGGTTATTCTTATAAAATTACTTTAAAAATCATTTAAACTATCATGATGGACTGATTTTATATCCCAATAATATATGATTACTAAATTTCATATTAAAATGGTTTTTTTTCTTAAATTGTTTCTATGTAAGTGTATTTTATGTGCTTTTCTTAATTTGTCTTTTTGGTGGGGGTGAGACGGTGAATGATGAATGTGGTTTATGTAAGAGTGAGTATTTTTCTCTAATGACATAGATGTGTTAATTAATTTTCAAGTTGAATTTTAGGTTTGACTATGAAAGAATAGATATCTCATAACATATTTGTAATGTCCTTAAGTTAATTTAAGATATGTTTGGTAAAAAAATAACTTTTAAGCTGATTGAAAAGTTGAAAAACTCATAAGTAATAAAAAGCTTATAAATCAATTGATTTAATTTAAAGCGTTTGATAAAACTAATTGATATGTTATATGATATGTAAAGTGATATATTCACCATTTACTGTGTCGCGTACACACTACCACTATGGATTACGTAATTCATAATTTGCGGATTGCATAATCCATAATGACCGCAATTCAATTACAAATTGCTTAATTCATTACATAGTAATGTAGAAAAATAAAAAAAAAACTTGGAAAGTATTTCAGGAATACTCAAAATTCTGGGGTGTACAACAAAAAAAGGATGCGTTAAGCAACTGTCAAAGTTTGTTGCTTTTAGCCCAAAATAAAACAAGCCCAAAAAGAACCCGAAACCCTAATTGGTCATGTACTCACGTTGCCGTATATAACGCTGAAGACACTGGTGTTTGCAATTGAAACCAATGAACAATTTTGTTGCAGCCTCTCTCTGCCTTTTTGTCTTCTTTTTTCATTTCATTTTATTAGGTCTTTCAGCAAATGGTTGTTAACATGATGCACCATGTAGCCCCTTGCATCTTCTAGTGTAGTTGCAAGGAAATCACGAGATTAAGGTTGTCCAGGTGCAAAATTCAGCCATGGCAATTAAAATTCATGTTTTTGGGTATTCGAAATTCGCCCAATTTGCAATTTTTTTGCCACAAGATTGTTTTTTTTTTTTTTTAACATAGTTTTAATGATTGCTACCATTGAATAAGCAAAGCAAAATGATGAAAATCATAACTTGGCTGAAACTGATATGAGGATTCTTGTGTTTCATATGGTCTTCAAAGTTCTCTGATTGCTTTGCTTCGTGGTGTTATAATAAGATTGGGTTGATTCAATGGGTCATTTACTTCAATTTCCTTTTTTAATTTTTATTTTTATGGTGCTGTGTGTGATGATGGGGTTTTCAAGTGTTATTTTAAGGATGTTTTTTTTTTTTGGTAGATGTTGTTTTTGATGCATCAAATTCTGGTCTGGCTTCAGCTAATCTTTCTATTAGAAATAGACGAGGAGAAAAAGAAAAAAAAGCAAAGTGATGAGATTTTAAATCTGAATTAAGATGTTGAATTCTTATTTCAAATGGTCTTCAAAGTTCTCTGATTGCTTTGCTGGTGTTGCCATTAGCCAATTCTGTTTTCTCATTTTAACTGAGGTTTTATATTTTTGTAATGTGAATATGAAGGGAAGGGGACTCAAATTCTAATGGGAGCAATCACTGATATATCTTAGCCTAATTTTACATTAGCCTAAGTTTATTTTTTGATTCTCTTGGGAAATTCAATTAAGCTAAGATGTTCTTCTAACATAAGGGTACATGAAACATACTTTACAACAAAGAACAGGCTGCTTCACTTCAGACTTAATCATTTTTGTAAAAAAGACGTAAAAGTTGTGATTTGATGATATATGCATAATGTCATCTCACCTCAGCAATAGCTTAAGAAATAAAGAAAGTTAACTGAACACACTACACAAGCACCAAAATTCTTAGTCTGGTGTGCATTAATCTGTCAGATTATACGAGCATGGTGCAACAGAAATTTCTCTTTTCTCTGATTTTTTGTTGGCTTGCTTTGTCTTTAATACAATGACATGTGAAGTAGACCTGGGGTAGGACAACATCAGGATTGAAAGAACTAGATAAATTTTTATTTGGTAATAACCAATTTGGTTCTTGAAAGTGTACTTAAATGTCATTTTGATCCCTGAATGAATAAAAATGTCACTTAACATAAATGACATTTTTATTCTTGCAAGGCCTAAAGTGACAGTTGACTACACTTTCAATTGCATTTTTTTTTTTTTGTTGGAGTCTTTTGGCATTGAACATGGATCCAAATGTGTCAAGTGTCAACAACATCTCTAGGAAGCTGCATGCTTCTATTTTTGGTCAGCAAAATCAATATATTGATTGATACTAAGCACAAGATTTGCAGCAACCAAAAACAGAAACATAGAAGTCAGCTAAAGAATGTTTAACACGTTATTTAAACCAATTAACAAGTTTAAATAACTTACAACCAATTAGCCAACTTAAAAGGATGCTACATACCCTATGATTTTAACCTCTTATTACTTTTGATTTTTAAAATAGTTGTATAAAAGTTAATTAATATATCATAAATAAAAGTTTGTGATTGTGTGATGATGGTGAAAAAATTTGTTATTTGGTTACATTACCATTACACTATTCATATTCTAAATAAAGTATTTATCTTTTTATTTTTTTTGCTGAATATAAGAAAGTATTTAACTCTACACGTTGTACAATTTTTTTGTATTTTGGGCCTGGCGTTTCACATTTCTTAGTTTATCTCAGTACCTTTGGGCTGTTGCTTCCTGTACCTCTAAACTGCTTCTTGTACTTCTTTTTGGCTTCCAACCAAAATGGTGAACCTGGAACGTAAAATTACATTTCGGAATCGTTATAGATCTTGCCTTATGCAATGTCCAATTCGAAAGGTAATTATTTTATTTTTTTTCTGTAAAAGGTGTAAGAAGCAATAGCAATCAGTGGATAAAGGAAAAGTTCGAGCCCATGAAGCACAAAATTATAAGAGTTTTAAATTTGTTAAAAAATTAAAATTATAACACCTCAAAATATATTTTTATTGATAAAGTAAAATTAAAATTTTTACAAAAATATTATATACGTATGTTTATTTTTTTATTTAATATTTTTCGGTTACATATAGTTTATCGAATATTTATAATTTAAAAATCTAACTTATAAGCTTCTTAAGATTATTTTTGACAAAATTAGTTGAATAACTAGTTAGAAATTAAAAAGCTAGATTTGTCAAAACTAGTCTTAGGAAGCTTTTAAGCTAGATTTTTAAATTATAAGTATTCGGTAAACTATATATTTAAGTAGGTGAAAAATATCAAATGACAAAAATTGATATATTTATATGATATTTTTGTATAAATTTTAGTTTTATATTATGAATAAAAGTATATTTTGAAGTGTTATAATTTTAATTTTTTAATAAATTTTAAACTCTTATAATTTTTTATTTACATATAAATTATTTTTATTAATTTTTTTAATTTCACATATTGCATGTTTTTATGTAATGTATTCTATTATTAATCTTATACTATAATTCAAATCAAATTTTAAATAAATATTAAAAAAATATATAAAAAATATTAATTTTTATTATATTAGTTAACCTAATAATTAAAATAAATTGTCTAATACATAAAATAAATCTTACAACTATTATTTTAATTTCATGAATTATAATGAAAAAATAATAAAATAAATATTATAATTTTAAAAATAAATAGTATAATATAAAAATATGTAGGAAGAATAGTGAAAACAAAAACAAATAAATAATATAATACTGGTTTATTTTTAAAAAAAAGGTAACAATAAAAATTAATAAATATTTTAAGGATAAAAATAAAATAAATGTATATAACTAAAAGTTAGCGTTTGAAAAAAAAACGTTATTTCATATGGTGGTTCAAAAATCACTACTGAAAATTCAAATTAGTTGAAAAATTATTAAAAAATAAATAAATTAAAAACTAGCTTAAATGACATGAACTTAGTTAACACAAAAAAAAAAAAAAAAGGTTGATTGAATACAAAAAATTATAACATATATCAAAATATCCAATTTTTATTTTTAATATAAGCATGAACTTGTGCACTCAATTCCATACCTCTTATTAACTACTTTATCAATAACACAAGGTGGTTTATAAAGGCTTCAACACATTAAAATAAAGTATAATATGAGATTTTAAGTTTTTCCTTAAATATCCAATCACAAGCACAAAATTTCGTTGAATAAGTTGTAAATTTTTATTACTCAAAAAATATATATTAAAATGTATGTTATTTAATTATTTTTTGTTTAAAGTAACGTGTGTATCTTTAAGAAGTTGACATTTTTTAATAAATATTATTCCATAAACATTAATTATGATCAAATCTCTCATCACATATTTAACAAATAAATTATTTATCAATCATGTCATATTCTTATTTATTTCGGTTTAATCTAACATTCTTAATAATGTGCGTTCAAAAGTTAAACTGAATATATGATTTTCAAAAAAATAAAAAGAAGTTTGTTTCATTAGTCACAGTTGCCGCCAGAAGGTTCCCAAACAAAACCACAACACAGAAGTAGCATACATCATTTACAGAAATGAAATCATTGAAAGTAGCATAATAGTAGTTTATTGGTATTGGTAGCATATATATAATATTGTAGGTAAGACTTAAGAGTAGTGTATTGAATGCTCAAAAATGGGTGTGCAATAAACTTATCCAACAATACAACTTGTGAAATAATTGGAAACATCGATGAAGGTGTTGGGAGGCATTGCACCGAGGTAATAAGACTATAAGAGGTGACTTAATTAGTTGTTACAAGACCAACAACAAGCACCTATTGTATGTGCTTCTTCACGTGCCTCTAAGTGTGCCTTTTCGTTTGTTTTAATCAATATTAGTATTAGTATATATTATTGCGTTGACCACTGGACTTTGACTGCTCAAAGACCACGTGAGGCAACTCATCATTTCAAGGTTTCCATTCCACACTTTCCTCCTCCCTTCATGCCTCCATGTTTCCTCCACTTCTGTTTCTTTTTCTTCTTTCACTTTCACAACTTTTGAAATATCAAGCTCCTTAATTTCCAATCACTAGTATTCAAGATTTTGAAAAAATCCTACTGAACCAAACCGAATTAAATTTTTTTAAAAAAAAAATTGAACTGTTTTTATAAAGTGATTGGATTCAAGATTCTTTTCAAAACTATTTGATATTTTTAAGTTTTGTTCGATTCCACTCAATTTAGATTAATTCAGTTATTTGTGTAATATTTATATATACTTCAATTTTTCAACAAAGCAAACCCAACCGTTTTATAAAAATAGTTTGGTTAATCAAACTATTTTTTTATAAAATGGTTTGATTCATGGTTTTTTCCCCTCTTGAAACAGTTTTATTTTTATAATTAAATTTGGTTTGAATTCTCTCATTAATTAGATCAATTACCATGAATACAATATGATTTTACACTATTGTATGTCAACCACATGAATTCACTACTATTTAATCATGAAGCTTGAAGCACAGTATATACAATCAATTTAATTAGAAAATAAAATCATTTGTGCAAATGAGAAACCATCTCACATTAAGAACTTCACTTATGTTTTTGTTTGATAGAGAAGAAATTAGGAGGGGAAGAGATGAAAATTATTTTATTTGGTAAAAGAAGATTTAGAGTGAAAATAATTTTACAAGTTTTGGGACTAATTGTACTACTTATTTATTTTTATTCATCTTTTTATCTCTTTCTCCTCATTTCTTCGATCTAAAGCACATTTTATTTCTACTTCATTTTCCACATATTTCTATTCATTCATTTTTTTTCTCCATTCATTTTCGTTCTTCTTTGCCAAATAGGACATTAGCTTCTTACTTAAAGGAATTCTTTCTATTTAAATGATGTTATTATTTAAAAAGGACACACATCTTAAATCAAGTGGTATAGTTTTTTTTTTATTTAGGTCATCAAGTGGTGTAGTTTTCTTTTTCTTTTTTCTTTTTTCTTTTTTTTGAAGGGGACAAGTGGTGTAGTTAAAAAACATTAAAAAGACTATTTATGATTGGATTTTGCACAGCTTTGAGTGAAGTACGGACATATACGGCCAGCTAACAGGATCAGAGATTGTTCCAACTTCCAATTAGCAACCTTAAATTAGCTTTTAAGAAGTACATTGCTTGGATTCATTGGGTACAATTAAAAAAAAAATTATATATAAAAGATTGTGCTTTCAAGTGTACAAAATAGTACGGTTTTATTTGAAAATACAAAAAACATATACAAATCTATAAAGTGACTTTGATTTATTAATAAAATGAATGAATATCTTACTGTCTGTGTTTTCCTCGTTCTGGGGGTATCTTCAGAGAAACTTCGTGATGATAAAAAAGTGAACTACTTTTTAATGCTAGATCAGAAACAGTTTCGAGTATGTATAATACAATTTCATGATATATAACTATTCAAGATAGTTTTTTGTTGTTATATCTTGAATAGTTAAAGTATTATTATGCATACTCAAAACAATTACAATTTTTCTAGGTTGCCAAAACAGTTTTAAAAAATATATATTACATTAAGAAAAAATAGTTAATGGAAGTAATCGCCTCCAAAAAACTCACCATATAGAACCGTTCTTACTCGAAGACCATGTTAATAGTATAATACATTATGTTAATATTAATTTAATGTATTGTTAATATATATTTTTTTTAATCAACACACTTTCTAAGCACATTCTCTATTAAAGAATTAAAATTAAAAATTCTCAAATAAAAAATAAAAATTGATTTTGATTTTAATAAATGAGAATGTTTTTTAATTTTCAAACATAATAAAGAATTCTTATAAAATTTTCTACTTTTAAATTTTAAAACGGGTTTAATGCTCATGCAGTAAAGTAATTTTGTATTGATAAGTAATTACAACTCATTATTTTAATAATTTTTAAAATAATTTCATAAAATTTAACTGATTTATTATAAATAAAGAATTATAATAACGATTTTACACCATGTAATTGCATCACCCATTTTCACTTTTAAAATTAAATCTCTCTTTTCTAGTTATAGTATTAAATTCTGTATTTTGTATTTGAGCTATAAAAAAGCAGTTTCCGTAACATGTTGAGTAAAATAAATAATTATGAATGTTTGAATCATTGATTAAATTTAATATATTAATTTTAAATTATAATTTAATTTTGATTCCCTAAAAAATTTGGTTCCGTCCATTTGTACATTCGTACTAGCTTCGTTTCCACATCCCAATCGTGTTTTGTACAGTAATTACGTGTTTTGCGTGTTTTGTAACGAAAATTAAAGTTTTCGCACATTCTCTTTATGGTAAATACACGTGTCTTTGCTTCATAAACGTGTTTGCTTAAAATTGTCTTTTTTTCTAACATTTTGTCGTTGAAAAAGTTAATTCTAAGTCATCTAACTACTAAATATGCCTTTTACGTGAGCTTTCTTAAATGAGAGTAAACATAAAAAAAAAAAATGGCTTTAAATATGAAAAGATGGTTTGCAGTTGTTTTTAACTTATATTTTCTTAATTACCCTTAAATTACTTCTTGGGGTGAATATATGCATAAAAAATATTTTAGTTAAATTAACTTTGCTTCATAATATCCTGATCAACCAAAGGATTTAGTTAAATTGATTGAGCATTGTAAATAAATGATGTAAATTTTTTATAATACGGTATTCGATTTTATGAATAAAACAAAAAAAAATATCGGGATCCATTTAATTATGAAAAAATTATGTTGGATAAAGACACGAAATATATTTATTTAATAACACATAATATGAAGCACATGATTATATAATAATTTAAAACGTTTTATGCTAATAATTTAATAAACCTAAATCTAAAATTGTTTTACCTAATTAGTTGGAGCTAGTCTTTGATTTTGGCAGCTACTATAACCTCGTAAACTAAGTTTGTCTTCCAAACATGAAACAATTACTTTGTCTACAAGCTTAGTAGCTAACTCAGGTAATTAAGGACAACAACTTGCATTTGCAAGCATCCCAAGCCAGATCACCTTGAAGACTGTTCCCAACAAAGTACTTGACCTCACATAGATTAATTATATGTTAAATTATGGCTATAGTTTAGTATTTTGTCGTCCAAGTTGTGTTTTGAAAATTAATAAATTTGTCTAAAGAACATGCTTAAGTATAGCTTTATTTTAATTGCAACATAAACTGTCGTTCACATTGCTCATTATTGGGTCTATTACTTTTTAGTACTTCATCCGCTTAAAAAACAAGTGCTTGCCTTTTAAAAATGTCCGAGCTTGGTTTTTTTTATCAGTAAAAGTTCAAGCTTGTAAATACTAGATAAGAGCAATTCTCCATTTTTTTTTAAAGCAAAACGGGAGGGGGAGGCTGATGGGGGTAAAAAGGAAGGAATCCAGCTAGATTGACACCTCTATTTTAATACTCCGAAAAAATCAATCCCGGATATATTGTGTATTTGATAACACGTTGGCTGTCTTTGGACATGGATCCGGCCAACGCCACAAAGACTAGCTTCTGTGTTATTTTGAATTTTGGACGTGAAAATGCCTTTATACGTGCGTTACAAAATCTAAAGCAAACATGCACATATTCCATAAAAAAGATGAATACAAAACATCTGGAGTGCCAAACCATACCCAAGGAAAATTATGGAGGCCCTTCTGTGAACAGGGACGGAGGCACTTTGTGCCTTGGTGCCTTGGGACCTTGGCTTCCCTGATTTTTTTATGCTTTAATTTTTTAATATATATGTATATTTTTTTAAAAAATTAAAATAATTATTTTATTTTAAAACTATTAAATAATAGTATTTAAGTATAAATTTTCTAACTTTTGTAATAATATATATCACTTTTATTGTAAAGATAATAATATTTTTGTATTTTTTAGATAAATATCCCATTTTTATAGTCTTTTATAAAATTAATTATACTCTTTTTTTCTTTAATTGATAAAATATTTAAATATTATTTAATAAAGGTTTATCACTTGTTATTCATTTTTTTTTTCAGGGACTTGTTATACGTATGTTAAAGCCTACAAATAATTACACTTACACTAGTTTATTAGTTTTCCATTTATATTAATTTAATAATAAATAATTTAAGAATTAAAATTTATCTATGAATAAAAAAAAGTTATTTCTTAATATTTGTCAACAAAATAAACTTATGTTTTTTTTTTTAGTGATGGAATAAGTTTAATAATGTATATAAAATTGAAATTTGAGATATATTATAAAATTTATTAACATAAGTATTAATTTTTTATTACAAATTTATGACTTTATTTTGTGATATGTAAAATTGATAATTGATATTTATAATTATGATTTTTTTTTAAGAAAAGAATCTTAGTTTATTTTTTACTTAAATATATTTGTAATTAACCTTTTGATAAATAATAATATAATTAATATTTTAGATTATAGAAGATTTTTCCTAAAATTCAATGTGTAAATGCACTTTAATTTTTGTCCCCCTAATATATTGAGCTAGCCCCGTCGCTGTCTGTGAACCTAAGGAACTCTTGAGAAACAAAGTATATTTTTCATTTAAATAACAAGAACACAATAATAGGAATAGAAACAACTATTTGAGTCTAAAGTTAAAATCACGATATATTCTTATTCCGTGTTTCGATTAAAGTTTTCAAACATAATTTAGATAAAAGGTATGTTTTAAATTTAAGGTGGATAAAAATAAGTTTAATGTTACATGATTTATGTTTGGATACTTTTTAATAAGGGGTTATAAGAGTGGGTTGATAGAAAGAGAGGTAGTTCTCCACAACATCTTCTTATAAAGTCATTACCCAGAAAACTAATAGAAAGAATTTGTTATATCGTACAATTTGGAAATGGTGGGGATCGGAAAGGATGTGAATACATGTGTGGAAGATGGCGCGCCAAGCCTTAGTCACTAATGCCTTAAGGAAGTCTAGAGGGATAGCAACAGACAACGTATGCCTAGTATGTCTCCTCGAACAAGAAATTGTACTTCATGTATTATGAGACTGCATATTTGCAAGAAGAATATGAGAGGAAATTTTAGATAAAATACTACCCATGACATTCTTTAATGATGATGTAAGTGAATGACTACAAAACAATATGCACACGACTATTAAACACCAGCAGAAGGAATCGAAATGATATAGTTTTCTCTTTTTTCCAGCGTCAATCTCAAGTATTGTGGCCAGATTTAGACGAATGGTAATAAACAACTTGTACACATTTGAGTTCAAGCGTGCAGTCTATGATAACAATAGTACTCCTTCAAGAACGGGGAAAGTAATGTGGGAGCCTTCAAGCTAAGAACAGTATAAACTCAATTGTGATGAAGTTGTCAATACGAGTGACAAAGTAATGTGTGGAGGTGTTTTACGAGATTAAAATGGAGTCGTATTATGGACATTTGCACATAATCTAGGAACGTGCTCGATCGTGCATGTAGAAGTATGGACCATTGCTATGGGCATCAAAATTGCATAGGATAGAATTTAAAAGGATGTATGTTGAATCTGATTCAAAACATGAAATTGAATTAATAGAAGGCATGCGTTGAGCAACAAGTCAAATGATTCAATTGGTTAAATCTATTAAAGAATTTGTGGCTTATGGAGGAAAATACACGTGGGGATATATCAACATGGTCGTGGATACTTCAACAAAATTTGGTTTCATACTTAATGAAGAGTGTAAGATTTTTTATTTGAGTCCTTGTAATGGATGATGTAAGTTCTGAGATTTTTAAAATTTTTTAATAATAATATTTTTTTAGGGGCTCATAAGCCCCCCCTATTGCAAAAAAAAAAAAAAGAGTAGTTTGATAATAAAACAGGAAAGAAGGATGGAATAAATTGTGGGTTCGAGTTTTTTCAACTAATGACCAATGACGGATCTAGAAACCCCACATAGGGGGTTAAATTTTTTTTTGGTTATTTTAATAATTAAAATTTTATTAAATAATAAATTTTAAAAAATTAGTTTAAAAGTAAAATTAAAACAATACAAAATAAAAATAAATTTATTAATTATTTAAAAATATTGTTGCTAAATTTTTCATATATTATAACTTGTTTTAAATTTTTATTTTAAGTTATGAAAGTATTAATATTAACTAAACATGACTCATAATAGTCTAACAATTAAAAAGATAAAAACAAATTACAAGTTAAAATAATTACTAAAAATAATTAAATTATACATAATATATGAATATGTTTAAAATATTATGTTAATAATAATAATAATAATAATAATTAATATTAATAATTATTTATACAAATAGATAAATGATATTTTATAGTAATATACCAAGTATAATTTGCTTAAGTAATAAAAATTAATGGAAAGTCATGTAAATATATTATTATCATATCTATATATTAAATTAACTAGGGTACAAAAAATTGGACCGACCCGGTCGGTCGGTCCCAAGATTAGATCGTTCATGTTGTTGAACCGGTTAATCTGGTGTGACCTGGTTGGGTTTGTGGTCAAACTGCTAACTCGTTGATTCGATTCGGGTCACTTTAAAAAAAAAAATTATGGCCCAATCGTTCGTCTCCTTCGCAAGCTACCCAATGCCCAGATCGTTTGTCTCCTTCGTTTCGTGTTTGCCACCTACCGCTTGAGACGCTCACATGCACCCTTGCTCGCATGCGCCCTTGGCCCCCTTCTCGCCCTCAGTGCTCTGTCGTGCTCCCTCCACTTGTTGTCCCTCCATGGCTCTACAACCCTATTGCCTCTGTTTGGTGTTTAGTGTTTGTTTAATGTATCTCTATTGATCTTGATCTTGTTGAGTGATTGAGTCTGTTGTTATCTATTTGATCTTATTGATTGATTGAGTGTATTGTTCTCTTGTTCTCTGTTTATGAGTTTGGTGTTCTTTGTTTAATATGAGTATTTTTGAGTCTGGTGTTCTCTAGTTAATATGAGATTATGAGTAGTTATTTTTTTAATATAAACCGAGTCATGCAGTTCAACTAGTAACCCAATGATCCAATACCTCAATTGCTTCAATTTTTAAAACCCTAAAATTAATATATATTTATTATATTTTTTGTTAAAAAATTATTATTTAATATATATATATATATATATAAAGGGAAGAGGGGGCTTGAGTCCCTGCCCCTTGAATTGTCATTGTTGATGAGTAACCATTAATCACTAACATTTATTTATAAAAAAAACTCTTTAATAACAATACATTGATAAAATGAATTTTATTTGAAAATCCAATAAAAAAAAATACTTTTACTTGGTGAATGTAAATATATAAATCAAAATTATTTTTCTTTAAAAATATCAAATTGTTATTTCTAATCTAAACCTGAGTTTGTCCCAAACTAAATTTTGAGCTTGTTATCTAAACACGCTCTATGTCTTTAAAAAAAAAAAAAAAACAAAAGATTAGGAGCAAATCCCAAAAAAAGATTTTTATAGAAGTAGAGTGAGATGCTTAGTTTATTTAGACAAGTATTTCTCTTACAAAAATGCGACCAACCAAAAAAATCATATTTCTAATTAATTGCATGCAATTTTTCCATCTATTTTTAATATTTCAAGGAACCAATTACCGATGGATTTAAAAGTATTAACCACGAGCAAAGAATCACATTCCAATTTCCATCTAGAGATATTCCTAACCTTTTTCATGTGCAAACTCAATGGCCATAGTTTCCCCCACTAGTTCCACATGAAACACAAGTTTGTTTGTTTTTTTTTTTTTTTTGAACAATCATGAAACACAAGTTTAATACCCAAATTTACTACAAAACAACCAACGTTAATGCTCACACTAGCCTCTTTGAAAATGTCCCATCATTAGCTAGTTTTTGAGCTTCTATATATACTTGTTTTTAACAAAAGAAAATTTTATAAAAATTAACAGATTTATTATTAATAAAGGATAGTGGTCGACTGTGATCACCATTAAACTCAATCGATAATTGGCCACACATTGACATATTTGTCGTGGCAAAATACCAAATGACCCAACAATTTTTCTTTATCATTTTAGTTATTGTATGAATCTGGCCTTCTCTACAAATAAATGTCAACTTTTACATTGCTCTAGTTCAAGATCAAACAAACTCATTTTATATATAAAAGAAGAAAGAAATGATGGTTCAATTATGAGGTATGATAGTACAAATGGTCCAAAAAGGAACCCTAGTTCAAATGGTCCAACACTAGCATGTTTTGCTTCTTCCTCAGCATCGTGAGCATTGGTACCTAAGCCGACCGCATCACTTTTTTTATTAATATTTGTGGGTTCTCACTTCTCAACATATTGATGATGGAAGTTTGTGTTGTCTAATTATGAATTTTTCGGCAATTTAATTGTAGCTACGAGTTAGGTATTTGATGTCAATATTGAGCGGTATTGCTATTCATTTTAATTCTATTTAGACATGCAAAAAATTATGGATGCAAGGTTTGGAAATTAATGGAATTCACAACACTCACACTTCTAAATATCAACAGTAAATTTTATGAAATATATATTACAAATTTGATACTTACTTCTATCATGGATTTTAGATACTTTTTTCATAAACATTTATGAAATATTTTCTTCAAAGGCTGTTTTTAATAAATGTATACG
The DNA here is from genome assembly GCA_014843725.1 of Amphicarpaea edgeworthii. Lineage (NCBI taxonomy): Eukaryota > Viridiplantae > Streptophyta > Magnoliopsida > Fabales > Fabaceae > Amphicarpaea > Amphicarpaea edgeworthii. The sequence continues at coordinate 4,884,282 of CM026329.1, forward strand.
TAAGTTAATTTGAGCTTAAGAATAAGTTTATTTCTGATTATTTTTTTCTTATTCTCTCTTCTAATACTTATGGAAAAAAAACGCTAAAAAAAGAATAAATAATGTAATGATATCTGAAAATAATATCAATAACAGACTCTATTTCTTGGCCATATTTTATTAGCAACATTCATATGGCTCAACCTAAACAAGAGGGGCATGCAGAACGAACCAGAAGCTAATTAATGTCAGAAGAATTTTTAATTCGATATCTGAGTTACATTATAATATAGACCGGATATTATTTAATTAAATTAATATCCAGTCCATTAATTAGTGAACAGCTATATATGTATCACTTGAGTCAGAGCATCTGCTGGAATTCAAGAACTCAAACGGTACACAGATTTAAGATTTTCTTACATTCACACGTGTGAATGGAAGAATCATTTAATAGAAAAATTTGTATTTTATTTTTAATATGTTTTAAATTTTATTAATTAGATCCATGATAATAATGTATTATGAACTATATTAGTATCTTATCCAATGAATTAAGGATATCTCTAATATTTGAGCTAAGAAAAAATTAATAGAATAATTTATTTTTCTTGAAGTATTAAAAAATTTTGTTTATAATTTTTAAATTTTAGTTTGATCGTTTTTTATTTTTTAATATATTTTTTCGTTTTATCATTTTTCTGTTACTTAGTGGTGATATGTCTATTTTAACCATCTTTTAACTTATATTACGTGTCATTTTAAATATGTTTTTTTTATATATATAAATTAGTTTTAAAAAATAGTTAAAAAAGAAGTCATGTCATAAAAATGTGAAATGATATAAGTTGAGAAATGCGAACACCTTTGTTACTATTAAACAAACACTAAGTGATCAATAATAAAAAGAATACATTAAAAATAAAAATCAATAACCAATTAAATTAAACTCTATGGATTATAATATTTTGTTAAAATAATATGGTGAGACAAAGAAAACAACACCTCCATATCTATACATAGACAAAACAAAAAAAAGCACTCATTCTGTTTGGGAATTCTTCCTTTAAATCGCTTTCATCAACAATTATACTAATTGACTGCTGTCGGTGAAGCTCTTTGCAAGTTCAATGAACTGAAACGCTGGCTTAGCTTGCATACTCTAAACGGTTCCAATTAAAAGTGCTTATTAAAAATGACAACACATTGATCCTTTTTCTATCTCTTTTGAAGACACGACATTGTGCATATATAGGGTTTGCAGGGTTTGTACCAAAACCAACCAGACCTATGGGCATGTACATGCCTACGCCAGCAGCCAAATTAGTTGTCGGTTCTCAAAATATTATCCAAACTATATATATATTATCGATAAGCATATCCCTTCCCTTTTCTTTCATTTTTCAATTCATTCTAAGTTAGAACAGCATATGTGTATTAAATCAAAACTAGGGTTATAACTTTGCAAATAACTAAACATTGCAAATTTAAGTTCTCTATTTCTTAATACTAATCATTGCATTAATTAGAAAGTTAATTGGTTGTTTTATGTTTTACAAGCATTTTCTTAGTATGAAATCCAATTTATAAGAGGAGCTAACTCACTTGATTGAGAACTGTTTCTGATTTCTAAAGATTAAAATATATATAATTTAAAGTACTAGATCAAGATAGAATGCGATGTTATCACTGTATTAATGATATCACTCTCGTAAATACTCTTGACTCTTATAAATACTCTTAATTTTACACAACTAATATTAATGTGACATACTTAATTCGGATCAACATTCTTAATGAAATTATTACTCTTTAATAAGTTAGCTATAATTTTAATCTTTAAACTTTTTTGAAATTTTAATTTTTAGTCTCTAATTATAAACTGAAGTTTTAAAAAGTTTAAAGACTAAAAACCTTAATAAAAATTTTTTAAAGACTTTAACTAGTAAAACAAAAATTTAAGAAATAAAAACTTTAAAAGAAAAAAAAATTTAGAGACTTTAACTGGTCAAACAAAGGTCAAACAAAAATTTAAGACTAAAAATCAAAATTTCAAAAGAAATAAAAACATATTTAACTATTTCTTTTTAGTATGTGTAAAATAATTTATACTTTTTTTCATTTTTATTTTTTATTTTTTTTAGTATGTTTAAAAAAAATCTAGAAAGACATTTATTTTGTAATATATTTTAGTTTCTTAATAAGTCGTCCTTAACTAATTAGTATTTTTTTTTAATCAACACTTACCCATTAGTCATTTCATTTTTTTTAATAGTCATTTTAGACTATTTCGTAGAAATTAAAATATGTAATAACTTTTATTGATAATAAGAAACAGAGGGAGTAGTATTTAGCAGTACTAGGTTAGTAATTAATGAATGAGCTAGTTTGAGTATTATAAGAAAAGAAAGATGGGAAATATCGATGAAGGAGCAAGGAGGCATATAGCAGAGTGTGTGATGAAGACACATCTCATTCAATGGAATGTGGTTCACGTGCGTTCGTGTGTTTGCATCATTCACTCACCATTACGTGGTTGGTCCTTTGACTGCTCCCAGTTCCCACCGCCACGTGACCCAACATTTTTTCAGGTTTTCACTTTCCTTCTACCTTCCCCTGCTTCCATCACATGTTTTCTCCACTAGTTCAATCTTTATAATTAAGAGAATTTGGCCCATTAGTATAAGATATCATGTAATTACAGGATGAGAACTATCTATTCAGTAAAAAAATTTGTGTTTGAATTTTTATCATAGGTAAGATTTTCTTAAATCAACAATAATCACGTATTATAGATGAAATTAATTTTTAACTCAATATGACGAGAGATATTTATAAAATAGTTAAATTTAAATTTATGAAAAAAAATAACAATAATTCAAATCAATGAAACTAAAAATATATTTAAAACAAATCAGTAAATAGTGTCAACAATGTATGTATGTAATTATTATGTTTCAAATTTAAATTAAGGAATGACTATAAATGAAACACAAAACAAATCAGAATTACTAAGAAAAAAATAATAATTCTTAAGGCATATATATGCGGAGGAAGTATTAATATTGAAGCAAGCTAGTGACAACACATGAAAAACGTGATAGCCTTTTTGGCATTTAATTTTCTAAGTATTCAATCTTTTTACTACTACTTTGTTCTTGATCACTAGCTAGGTTCAATGTTTTACGGCTATGGAGTCAACAAAATGACATTAGCTGGCATATACTATCTAACTTTACCAAACTTTCTTACCAAACTTTTTTATTTGCGTTGACAATTGTGGTAATTATAATTAGTGGATAAGAGAGACATAAAATCAGAAAAAACAAATTAACATATGATGTCCTAACATGTATACTTTTTATATAAAAATTAAGGTATATATGTGTGGACAACTATTTTTTCTTTTTAAATATTTGCAATCTTATAATAAGACGTTTTTACACGATTAGTTTCACATGCAATGCAAGAATTTACATATTATGCAAATATTATATTAATGATACATTAAAATAAAATGCATTTTATCGGATATATATAAATGATCGATGAGTTTAGAGTTTTTTTTTTTTCTCTACTTGTACGATTGTGTAAACTGTGTGTAAGGTATCTGTATAATTGACAAGGTATTTGTAACATTCTAAAGAAGTTTTTTTTTATGTATATATTTTTCAAAAAAGTGTTGTAATTTTTCAATGGTTTATACCTACAAAAAAGAAAAAATTATATATACAATATTTAATATTTATAAACTAATAAGCTTGTAAATAAAAATCAAATCACGCACTTTTAATAAATTGCAAAATTTCACCAATATTACTACACCCAAGTGGCCCCTTTGTCAAATTCGCTTAAAAAAATAATCAAAAACCTAAAACAAAGTTTAGTAAATGTTACCCTATTTACCAACAAAAAAAAAGTACCCGATACGCATTTTGTCTTTGAATGACTTATTCAATTTACAAATAATTGTTCGTGAGTCAAGGTAAGCTTGCATCATGTAAAAAGAATAAAGAGAACTTAATTAGTGATTTTATGATAATGAGCTGAATAATAATTATGAAAAATTCAATGTCCAAGAAAACTGAAAAAAGAAAGTCTGAGAAGAATATGGTAGCTAGATACATTGTTTTTGCCCTATCTCTATCGATCTCTATATATTCTCTACTAAAAGTCCCAATCCATAATTTTTCTCCCTTTTCACTTTAATTCGACTATGAGTTAAGAAGATATATACTAAGAAAAGCATGAAAAAAAGAAGAAGATAATAGAGCATAACAACAAAGACTAGAAAAAGTTTTGGATTGGCCTCCTTTATTTGACGAGAATGAACTAATTAATAAAAGCATTTTCAAAACCCAAGTGAGAAAAAAAAAATATTGTGGCTGCTTAGCCATATATAGTGACATTTGGTTTTTATTAATTTGAAGATGTTAAGCTCTTAAATTGTATAGTACATAGCCAGCGAAATTTCTATGTGCTGGAAAGTTTGGTCAAGTCAAATATCTTAGTTCATGTCAATGCAATTTGTCACAATTGGTCGAAGAAATTAACATAATAATATAGGTTTGAATTCTCCATTTCCATACGTTATTCCATTTGAATATTCTCTAACAAATTTTAAAATGATTTACCTTTATATATATAGCTATAAGACGGTGTTTAACCTTATCTTAATTAAATTATATAAGATGACGAACCAAAAAACAAGTGGGGTTGGGGATTGAAAATGATACTCCTATATATAAATAACCATAACGTGTTAGGTATATATATTTACATGTCTTTATGCCAACTTTTTTTTACTAATGCCAGAGTAAAACCTAATTACATATACCTCTACGCATCCCTTGCGTTTGTGATATGCATAAGCTCCCAACCAAATAAAAATTCCATGCATTATTAACTCTTAAGAACCTTTCTTTAAATGGAAAAAAAAACATCATTTTTTTATTCATATAAATCATCCAACATAATGCATTATTAACTCTTAAGAATCTTTCTTTAAATGGAAAAAAAACATCATTTTTTTATTCATATAAATCATCCAACATAATGCATTATTAACTCTTAAGAATATTTCTTTAAATGGAAAAAAATATCATTTTTTATTCATATGAATCATCCAACATAATATCAAAGACAATTTACAATATTTACGTCTCATACAGCCTACTCAATCAATTCACTTAGATATTTTAATGACCATTTTATTTTATTTATAAAAATCAAACATAATATTATACGATTTATAAAAAATATTCATCTCTCACACAATTACTCTATCAATTGAAGTAGATTTCTTAATATTCATTCTCTTTATTCATAAGAATTGAATACAATAAAGTTTACCATATTCATATTTCACACACCCTATTTAATCAATTAAGTTATATTTTAATAAATCCTATAAAAAAAATAGAATTGAAAATACTTATATGTTGTATCCCCATTAACTAACTTTGTCACTCAATTCATATATATCACCTAATTTTCAATAAAATTAATTAGAAATTCACTTTGAAGGGGTCATCACATAGATTGGACCGAATAATTTTTAATTTGAGTAAAGAAAAACATAGAGAAAATTAAGATGAATAAGGACAAGTTAGCTATGAAATTATTTTTGACCTTACACGGAATTTTGAATAGAAGGATAACAAAATGTCGGTCGAAACATGTTATCATAACTTAGATTCCAAGCGTTAATTATTATTATTATTGTGATGGTTACTAACAGTTCAGTTTTCTCTCACCTTTGTTAATTAACAAATAAATTAAATGGATTAATTATTTATTAAAACGTGATCATTATTATTTTATGTTAATGATCGAGCTTAATAATGATTATCAATATGATAACCCATTGATAAAAAAATGCACCGGCATTGGCCACATAGTGTGATTAGTTATATTCTTAATTTTTTTTATGCAGAAAAAAAAAAAAGTATTAAGTATAGTCATTAATTACAAAATATCCATATTTTTGAAGTTTCGAACCTAAAGACAACAAAATATATATATATATATATCAACTATGAAAGCTGAACAACAATCTAACTAATAGATTTCTAAGACATTTTTCATTAAACAAACAACTATTTCTGATATTAGTTCTGATAATTAATCTTAATCAAAAGCAATTTTGAAACTATGGCATCAGATTTGTTATAAAACGTAAAACACACATAAGTATAAAGAAATTTGGATAGGAAGTTTCACTGAAAAGGGGGAACACGTGATTGGGGCAACATATTATATGAGGTTCAAAATGTTGTGAATCTTGTCAGAGTTGTTATATATCTTAAACTATAATACATAACATTTTCTTAAATATTTTTTCCTAAAATTATTATTTTTCTCTTTATCTCATTGGATATATCTATTAATCATTTTATTGCACACTTTTTTTTTGGGTATATTTTGTTGTATAAAGTGTGCGTTAATTTGGAAATTAAATTATTAATGCGTACTGTGTAACAAACTTGTGTTAGGGTTTACAAGGATATATGTACGTGTTTTTTTTTTATCAGCAAAAAACATCTTTGTATTTCAAATACCAGCTATAACTTACATGCATGAACAATTACAAATGATCGTAATTCTATATTTATAAACGAAAACATCACTATAAATAAGTACGCGTATAACTAACAACTACATTTACATTAATTGTCATTTTCTTTACATATAATTTATGATTTTTTTTTTGATGGAGCATGTTTTTATCCAAGGAAAAACATACTGTACTACAACAGATTTCTTATGAGCAGCATATTAATTTGTTAGAGATGGAGACATAAATTTTACTTAAACTATAATTAATCAGTGATTATAATAAAATACATTATTTTATTATTTCTCTGTCCTAAATACTAAGTATGTAGGTTAAAAAATGAATTTTTTTTTTAATGTAATAAATAATTTTTATAATTTCAATGTAACATATGCTTTTTTATAATAAAAAATTATCTATTTTTCACCCAGTATCTAGGTTAGAAAAAAAAATGTTAATTCCGAAAGTAATAATCTTTTCTTTAATAATTATCTTTGTCCTCTTATACACCTCAAAATTAAAGCAAATTAATTTCCTCTTGGTACGTTCAGTCTGACCATAAACCATCCACATCATTCATTATTCCATTGCCAACATAGCCCATTTAATTCGTACATGTAATAATCAATTTCCTTATCCTATCACCAAATATTTCCTCTCTTTATTAGTTTTATTTAAGAATTTCAAAGACTTGTTAGACACTGTTGGAATAATATCGTACTCTTTGTCCTAATCCGAATTAGAATGTAATTATTATGACGTAAACAGAATCATATTGATGATGATAAGAACAACACAAAGTCACAAACAGTTGGAGTGGAAACTGGAAAGGAATTTGGCATGACATGATATATTTAAGCAATCATGTTATTATTTATTTATTTATTTTTGTAAGAAAATTGTTCCCTTGCCATTTTTATTGGATTGGCCGGTGCTAATTCTTCATTAAATTGTTTATTGTTCTATGTTTGGCCATATATATATATATATAATAATTAACCTATATATTTTGTATAATCCGTAATATTACACCAACAAATTTTGTAGTGACAGGAGAATATTTTGATTCAGAGTAAACAACACATTCATTATATGAACAGCATATTTGTTAGAGACACGACAACTGACTTAAACTGGAAAATAATTATCCATAGTGATAAGAAAAAAAAAGACACTACACTATCCACTTAACTATCCGTAGAGTATTAATTCTAATAATTAACAACAATAATTTCTCTAATTATCCTTGTCCACTTCATAGTTTCATACATCCCGAGGGCATGCAAAAACAAAAAAAAATAAAATTCTCCTAGGTATGTGCAATTTGACCATCTAGTAATCATTAAGTTCATTTCCTCATTATCCGATCACCAATTATTATCACCTCTTTAATTAATTATTTTCATAATCTCATTGGATAAAAGTAAAAAAAAAAAACAAAAAAAAACCTGTTCCTTTTGCGGAAAACAAGCGCGTACTACACCTGTTCTAATTAATTTCTCGTCATTTGGAATATCGTACTTTACTTGTCCTAATCGGAATTACCGGAAGATATTTTCTCTCTCTCTAGAGATAACAAATGTTTTTATCAAGAAAGGTTAATTTATCAATTTTTGTTTAAAATTTTGAATTCATTTTTTTTTATGTCTTTTGGATTAGAAATCAATTCTAGTTATAATATGTAATTATTGTTGATTCATAAATTTTACATGCGATTCAAATTAAATGTGTATTTTTTGTTAAATAAGTTATTTTGTTACACATGAATACAACAAAGTCTATTATTACTCTATCAACATGGTTTACTCGAAGGTAGCTTAAGAAAATTAAGAATATTATTAATAAAGAAGAGGAGAATTAAGTGAGTAATTAAAATGGCCTAAGCATCTGTCTCACGTGCAAATAAAATAATAGTAACTAATAAATAGTTGTTGTTGTTGTTTTTTGGCGAGGACATCGTTGTCTGGGGCAACAGAGGTACCAGAAAAGGGTTCCTTGGTTGGTCGACGCGTATTATCTTCCAAAACGAAAACTACCACTCTGCTTCCTTGGTTGACATGGCTGGGTCCCTCAGCCACATTTCTTTGCCCCTTTTTCTGCCTATTTCTACGTGACATGGACCCCCACTTTGTTCCCTCCCACCCCTACACCACCCTGTTCAACCTTTTTCTCTCCCTTTTTCTTTTTTCCAACTTACCACTTTTCTTATTTTACATTTTTTTTTTTTATTGATTCCTAAAGAGTGTGAAACGATGAATATATCACTGGATGATGCAAAAATTGATTTTTCATTTCTGATCGATAAAAATTGTGACATTAAGTTTCATATGTTTAACGTTTGTATTTATTTGATCGAATAAAAAATAATTATAGTATTGTACACATTTTATATTGAACATAAGAATTGATTAATTAAAGTAAGCTTGGATCTCTAAACGATAGATTGTAAATTTAAATTCTCATTCTCTTCTTCTTAGATTAGGGTAAGGAAGATAAATATAATTATTTCTATAATTATTATTTGAGTTATGAAATGAGATCTAATTAACTTCACTTACATAAATAGTAAACTAATTTATTTAATTAAATTATTTAAATAACTTGCTACTCAACTAGTTTTTCAATGCTTAGAAAATTTATTTTGAAGAGCGATATCCACTTGTGAAACTTTAATAACATAAATTCTTATACATAAAATCTCACCAAGTGGACAGCTCTCTTTATAGTGTAAATTAGAGGTAACACTTTATGCCAAAATGGACCAACGCAATTGAGACATTTAATTGTCAAATAAAAGCTCCAAATTCCTCCTATTTTGCTAGAAAATGAAGAATCGACGAACCCATGTCTACAAAAGGAGACGAAAACTAATTTTGAATCCTTAATTACTTATGCAGTTATGCCTAACTAACATTAGTTGTTAATTGACAAATTATTAAATGTTTGTTAGACTTCATCTTTGTTCACATACGTGAGTATGTATATTTTAGGATTAGGATTACGCAATTGAAAGTTTTCTACCATGGAAACTACTTTTTGTTGTATTTGGCAATTCGCTTTAATGCTTTATATTGCGTGTGCCACTGTGCATCATGACGACACGTCAAGTTTTCTCGTTACTCGTTTCAGTCAACAATGTTTGTTTGAAGGCGGAACCCAAACCACGCTCGTGCGTTGTCACCAAATTGTCGTGGAATTCCACTATTCATAATTCCTAGTGTTTTTTTTTTTATGCAAGTTAATTTTGCTATAAATATTTAAAAGGATGTTTAATATAATTGGCAATTCAATTTGAGAATATTGTCTTTGTAGTTTGTACACAAAATTAATGCTGGGAGAAAACTTTTTTGGTGCAATAATTTTTTTGAAGGTAGACAAAAATGACTTTGTCGTAGGCATTAAATTGAGGACACTCGACATATTCAAAAGGTCTTCATCGAAGTTTGATGTTTCTTTCTCGTGTCTTTTTCTATGTCCATTTAATTTAACAATGACTAGAGAAAAAAGAGACACATATGTACAAAAACAAAAAATTTCATCCCATACAAAAACAAAAAAAAGAATATCGTACCTCTCATTAAAGAAAATTACACTACCGTCCCTTGCAAAACGAATATTTTGAATAGCAGTAGTACCTTTTATTAATTATATTTTTCATTTAAAAAACAAATATTAGTATTAAATATTAAGAAAAATGGGGATAAATTAACTATAAGTTAATTGATTTTTATAAAAATATTTTAAAAATCATTAAAATGTGAGATAGATGGAATAACAACATAAAATTATTTTATACTTTACATAAATATTAAACTCTTGAATATTTTTCTTTTCAATTTTCATACAATAAATATGTTTATTTCCTCAACTAACATTTTATGCATGTGGGAGTGATACAGTATGGACGGCACACGGCAGCAGCATGGTACATAATAATATACTAATGTAGTCTTTTTACTTCTATTTTTCAAATGTTTTTTTAGTAAAGTACATAAAATAATCTACTTTCTCACGACGTGGGTCCCACACGATGATATGGCACAGTGCAGCGTGTAGACACACACGCCCCGGTCCTTCCCTCGCTCTTTCTTTCTCTATATAAACTCTGAACGTGCACTCGCTCTCTCACTTCACCATTCACCACGAGTTCTCTATCTGCTTTTCTTTCTTCACAAATTCTCATAAACCATTCTTCTTCCTCTCTCTTCTTTCGTTTCTTCAACCCACTCTTCTCACTTTTTCTGAAACCAAACTCAATTAATTAATTAAATAGTTGCCTTTTTCTTTGCTATGGCTGTGGACTCTGCGATTTCGTCTCCGTTGGGTCCCCCGGCGTGTGACAAGGACGCGAAGGCGCTGCGGTTCATCGAGGAAATGACCCGCAACGCCGACGCCGTCCAGGAGAGGGTCCTGGCGGAGATTCTCGCCCGCAACGCCCAGACAGAGTACCTTAAACGCTTCGAACTCGGCGCCGCCGACCGCGAAGCCTTCAAGTCCAAGATTCCCGTCATCACCTACGAGGACGTCCAGCCGGAGATTCAGCGCATCGCTAACGGCGACCGCTCCCCCATCCTCTCCGCCCACCCCATCTCCGAGTTTCTCACGAGGTAATTACATAAGTTGGAATAACTCAGTTGCTTAGAGCGTGTGAGAGTGTTAAATATATATATATATATATATATATATATAATTTATTTTTTTATTGAAAACTGAACCGAAATTGGATCTTGCAGCTCTGGGACTTCTGCTGGAGAAAGAAAACTAATGCCCACAATCAAGGAAGAGCTGGATCGTCGCCAACTTCTATACAGCCTCCTCATGCCAGTTATGAACCTGTAAGTTTCCAGTTTCCACCTCCAAATAATTGAACTAAAAAAAAAAAACTCTGTTTTCTGATTCTCATATGCCTCTAATTAATGTTTTTTGTATTTAAAAAAAAAACTGTCAATTTTGCAAGAAATAAATCTATAGTTTTCGTGAACAATGGTTAAAAAAATTAAAATATTGACTGGAGAATTTAGTTTGTGTTGTGTTGATTCGAGTCAATTAAGTAATTATACATTTACATTTATTTATTATTCTAATGGTTATTATTTTTTTTGAATGGAACAGTTATGTGCCCGGTTTGGACAAGGGAAAGGGCCTATACTTTTTGTTTGTGAAGTCCGAAACAAGGACCCCGGGTGGGTTACTGGCGCGTCCGGTTCTCACAAGCTACTACAAAAGTGACCATTTCAAGACCCGACCCTATGACCCGTATAATGTATACACAAGTCCAAATGAAGCAATTCTTTGCCCCGACTCGTTCCAAAGCATGTACACTCAGATGCTATGTGGCCTCATTGAGCGGCAGCAAGTCCTCCGCCTCGGTGCCGTCTTCGCCTCCGGCCTCCTCCGCGCGATCCGGTTCCTCCAGCTCAATTGGCCCGAGCTCGCCCATGATATCCGAACCGGAACCTTGAATTCCCGGATCACCGACCCGGCAATTAGGAGTTACATGGACATGGTGTTGAAATCTGACTCGGAGTTGGCTGAATTTGTGACACAACAATGTTCTGAAGACAATTGGGAAGGAATCATCACAAGGATTTGGCCCAACACAAAATACTTGGACGTGATCGTAACGGGTGCCATGGCCCAATACATTCCCACGCTTAACTACTACAGCGGAGGAGGGTTGCCACTTGCATGCACCATGTATGCCTCCTCGGAATGCTACTTCGGACTAAACCTTAATCCGATGTGCAAGCCCTCCGAGGTTTCGTACACCATCATGCCAAACATGGCATACTTCGAATTCCTCCCTCACAACCCCAACTTGGGTTCCACCAGTTCAAAGCTGGTGGAACTGGCTGACGTAGAGGTGGGGAAGGAATACGAACTGGTTATCACCACCTACGCGGGACTCTACCGATACCGCGTGGGCGACATCCTCCGAGTCACTGGGTTCCACAACTCGGCCCCGCAGTTCCACTTCGTTCGAAGGAAGAACGTGTTGCTAAGCATTGACTCGGACAAAACCGATGAGTCGGAATTGCAGAAGGGAATCGACAATGCCTCGAAGCTCTTGGCGGAGTTCAACACGAGCGTGGTGGAGTACACGAGTTACGCGGACACAACAACGATTCCGGGTCACTACGTGATCTATTGGGAATTGTTGACCAAGGACTCATCGAACTCGCCGAGTCATGAGGTGTTGAATCGGTGTTGTTTGGAGATGGAGGAGTCCTTGAACTCAGTTTATAGACAGTGTCGTGTCGCGGATCATTCCATTGGGCCGTTGGAAATTCGTGTTGTGAGGAATGGAACCTTTGAGGAGCTTATGGATTATGCAATCTCAAGAGGTGCATCAATAAATCAATATAAGGTGCCAAGGTGTGTGAATTTCACACCCATAATGGAGTTATTGGACTCTAGGGTTGTGTCTATGCATTTCAGCCAAGAATTGCCACATTGGACCCCCGAAAGGAGAAGATGAGAGGTTCTTGGTATGTGGGATTATTGGGCTTGAGTCAAACATTTAGATGTAGGTCTTATTTTGTTGTTTTCTTTTTGGGTAAGTTCTTTTTGGTTAACGTGTAGGACTCATGGTGAGTCTAAAGGGAGATGTTGAATTAGGATGTCTCTTCTTGGTTTAGGTTAATTATGTATTTTGGTTCGATTAACTTGCGTAAAAGATGTGACTTTTTTTTTCTTTTTCTTTTAGTAAAGTTATATGTTGTATGTATTGGTCTTTTCCTGTAGAAGTGGAGAAATGTAATAGAGCAGAGGACATTTTCTTAATTTCTTTTGGCAAGTAAAATTTCTCCATTCATTTATGTGATTGTTATATTTATTTAGACTCTTTAAAAGGACATCATAAGAATGAGATTCGATGGTAAACTATGATATATTATATCAGTTCTAAATTCTAATAAATTAAATTTACATAAGAAAAAAAAGTGCAGGTTCTTCTCTGTTGGCTTTTAGTCTTCTTAACTCTACTTAGCCTCATTATCAATTGTTGTATATTTTGTATGTTTTAAAGAGAAGTCTTATATATTGACTAAACAAGGAGAAATTAAAATTATTTCATTTTTAATTAGGAAATTAACTAGTCTTGTATATATGCAATTTTTTGTGGTTAATTTTGACTTGATCTAACTTATATTTCTTCATTCTTTCTCCATGACTATATTAGCATAATTTACTTCCCGGTAGTTCTATCAATTTCTTGGAAGTTATATCTCAAGTATTTTTGCATTATTAAAATTGATATTGTGGCATAACTAAATCCTTAAAAGCAGTGTTATTAACACACATTTTAAGCTACCGACTTTTTACCAATCTTGATTTAACATAATTATGTACTTTAAAAAAAAACTTATTAAAATGTACTTCAAGAAATACTTATTCAAATAGTTGAAAAAATAGTTTCACAATGATTTAACATTTATGATGTAATATCCTATTGCATTCATCAAATGAATGGTTTATTTAACGAATTAAATTTATATTTGATTTTTTTACCGTGTACAAAATTTTCTTAGATTATGATAATAATACATCACAAACATGATTAATCTTTGACCTACTAAATTGAGACAAGGAGACACAATTTTTGATTAGTATAAAAAAAAAAAACTATTAAAATTATTAGAACATTTCGATCTCATTATTTCTCTTTTTTTACACCCTTATTATAATTTAAGATTCTTTTTTCTCCAACTCATCATCTCCCTTTTTCTTACATTTTATACATCTTAAATGTTATCTCAACTACACAATATATAAATATTATTTATTATTAAAAACTATATTTCAGGTAAAAAAAAAGTTAAACACCTATGCTTTTATAAGCACCTGATGCCAATTCTTAAAAAGAAAAAAAGAAAAAAAGGAGTAAAGCACACCCTGTTGTAGATGACCTTATTATATGTATTTAGTTATGTAAATATACAACTACAAAATCTTAAATATTTTCATTCTTGAACTTAACACTGTATTAGGAGATTATTGATCTAGAGATTTTTTTGGGTGCAATTATTGATCTAGAGATACAAGACACTAATAAAGGCTAAGGTATAATAATGGCTGGATTCTTAAGAACTTTAAGCAATCTTAATTGTGAACGAGATAGCAATTTTTTTGTTGTTGCATTTCATCGCTTTCTCAAGAAGAAAGTATGGAAAGAGCAAGGGTAAGGTCTTTACAAAATTTGTCCATGCCTAAGTCTAGAAATATATGAAATATATAAACAATAATCACTACTAAATTAGGAGGAATCAAGTTACAGAGTAGCTCTAAAATTGTTATTATTAATTTTTTTAAGATATAATTGTTAAAATTAATAATTAACTTTAAAAGAGCTATACCTTATGCTATGCTGCACATACTAAATACATGAAGACTCAATATATACAATTGAAATAGTAATGATTCCATAATTGGTTAGTAAGTGCAATTGTTAATTACTGATAGCTAGCCTCATTGGATTCAATTTCATGGGTGCCAGGGTCACTTTCAGGGAATGAATATAACAAAAACCAGTATCACATTGGGAAATGAAACATCGGTTAATTAGGACCTTCATTTTAAAAAAAAAGATGACCCAATTTCTAGTAGCCAATTGGGACCAATTAATGCTCATAGTTTCTATTCTAAATTTTAAATTATGGAGACAATTCATAATGACACATCTAAATTATAGTATTAAGTAAGATTTTAAAGTTAAGTGGGAGAAATTGTCCCTAAAACTTACCATTTAGATCCGTCACGGCTGCCAAGTGATCCTCCATGCAAATGTCACACACTAGATGAAACGGGATTATCCCAAAATCATCAATAGAAAAGGTATCAACTTGTTCATTTAGCAGTTCCACTCCAACAAGTTCTTTCACATATCTGTCACGTAAGAAGGCAAGTGTTTGGATAAATTTATTTAGAATGTCTTAAAAAAAAATTGAAATTAATTTCTTTCTAGGTTAAAATTAGCCTTTTTAATAATTAATTTGCAGAAATTTTAATGTAGTTTGTTTTAAAAGATATAAAACTTTTACAAATTAACTATTAGATAAATTAATTTTAACTTATAAATAAATTAATTAAATTTTTCTCCCCTCAAAATTCTTTTATAAAAATTTACCTAGACAGATCATAAGATGATATAAAGGTTTATCATAACGAGGATTGTTGTACCTATTATGTTACCTGCTATCAGATCACCTGCAAATACATGTCTAATTCTGCAAACAAACATCACATTCGATATGTGCTGTCCTCAGCTTGAGAGAAGTGTATTGGAGGTCTTACATTGACTACCATATGATCTAAGTAGAACATGTATGCAACGGTAGCTCTCATCTTGCTAGTCAAGTTGTAGGGTGTTAAGTATGACTTGATCACAGGATAAATGTGAGCTCGGGAGTGATGTAATGACCCTTTCATCCCTCCGGAGCTCACATTTATTCCATAATCGGTCATTGACCGTAACAAATGATATGGAACACCATATAACCCTAAATTTCAGACACCGGCCACACATGCTTCATGTAAAAGAAGCGTATGAGGAGGGCTAGCATGATCCAAGCCAAAGCCAACCCTCCTATGACAATCCACAAGATCCAATTTCCGGAGAAGAAAACTCTTGTCATCACCAAGAAGCAGAGTGTGAAAGAGAGATACGCAATTAGCTCAACAATGGCCGCAAGTCGCGGCAGGTAGGAACGCTTGGCGGCGCCATTGTTTGATGTAGCCAACACCACATAGAGTGAAGCTGCAAAGGCAATAACCAAAGCTGGTCCAAGAATACAACAAGGTTGGTCTTGTTGGGATGTAGCCATTGTTTGATACCCCAATGCAGCAAAGGTTAGACAAATAATTTTTGTCAATAGATTCAAGCTGGGACTAGTCTTGTAATTGGGGTGGTGGCAATAGTCTATTTTTTCCACCTCAGTTGTGTTAACATGGTACAGTGGCAAGTGATGGTTTGAACCATGGTTTTGACTCTGAGGCAGTGTTAAAGTTAATGACCTGATTCTGGTTACACTTGTGGGTGAGGATTGATCAATGGCAATGTTTCTTTTCCAAGCATTGGGAATTATTCTGTGGAATAAGTGAGGCTCAGAAGACATGATAAAAAAACAACACCAAAAGAGAATTAAACACTAAATGAATTCAAATTCTCTCGGTGCTCTTTGTTAGTGTATAGTTTTCTACCTTCTTAATTGTGTTCATTTTTCTATTTTATAATGTGGGTAGGGAACATTCCAGAAAAAGCCTTGTTCTATTTCCAAGCCTCATAGTAAACTTCCAAGAAATTGCGAAGTCTTCATTGGTTGACTTGATTTTTTTTCACAAGCTAGATGCGTATGAGCTAGGGTGAAATTAATTAGCAATGTATGAGCTGCGAAAGTGATTAAAAGAAGATAAATAAGTGATGATTGGCATAGAGGTTAAATCTATTTACTAGAAATTCCGTGTTGGATCATTACCAGATACAAAAATTCTTTAGATTAGTAACAGTTACAGTATCACAAATGATATTAGTCTTTGATGTATTGATAAATCATAGAACTGCAATAACTTTCTTGTCTTTAAAGAAATTGTCACCCTTTGATCTTTATTAAAAAAAGCAGGGTGGTAAACTCACTAATACCTTCATATGATGGAGTGGGGCATGTGATGTCCAGGAATCTTGCTTTTTTCTTTTTCTTTTACTGTGCTTATACCTTCTTTCACGTTATATTTCAAGGAATGGTTGTGATTATTTTTAAATCTGAGTAACATTAAAAAACATAAATTTTTAAATTTTTAAAAGAAAATTTGAAAATTCTAAGAAATGTATGTATAGTTAATTCATATAAAAGTTTAAAAAATATTAATTATATAAAAAGAATATCTACAATTAATTTAAATAATTTTAAATTTTAAAAAAATAAAAATTCTGATTGAGATAGATAATTATTCATGCTCCATTTAAATTAGAAGTGAAATAGAGTGACAAAAGTAAAAAAGAAAAAAAAAAGACCAAAAATGTGTTGTTTGAAAGAATAGGTATGAGATATCTCAGCTTACTTGGATGAGTGGATGAGTAAAATAAAAATTAAAAATGTTTTTATACTAATTAAAAATTTAATTTAACTAAAATATAATATTTTTATAATATTTAATTAATTTATTATTTTTATGCTATATTTAAAAAAAAAATTCAACATAAGGAAAAAAAAATGCAACACTTCTTTCTCATACCCTCATGGCAATAAAACTTTAATAATTTTATCTTATTTTTCTTTATTATTTCTTAAATAAACTCAAATCTTAACTTAATGGTTGAACACGTGCATAAATTATCATATAAATTTTGTTTTTAAATTTTTTTTTAACACCATAAACTTCCTAAAGCAATTAATATAAGATATATATATATATATATATATATATATATTTATTTATTTATTTATATTTATTTATTTATTTATTCAATTGTTACCCTAACCTATTTCACGGTTCATTTTTCTTTTATCACCAAATCAACTTTTTTTTTTTTTATCATGGTTTAGTGGTTTGGTATGAAATAGTTTCTGTCAGAAATAAAAATAATGACTAATCTTTGTATCAAATCGTAAATACACATTATATAAGTATTTTTCTTTCAATAGTCTATTTCATTTCGAAACTGATTTGAATTTGAATCTTAAACCATTCAATTAAGTTACATGTAACCGTAATCACTTGCTTTGCCCCGTCTATTTGGCAGGATTATTGGGGTTCTCTTTCAGGGGTCCTTCAATGAAGTTGCCTAGCAATTCCATATAGTATATTATAAGGCAATAATATTCCACTGAATAAAATAACTCTGAAGTTAGTCTTGTTTTAGAAAAATAGAGAATTTTTTTTTAATGACATGTCGAACTGTGCCAAAGTCAAGGGTTCTGCATTTAATTTGTAAGTTTGCTTGGAATAATGTCAATATGGAACTGGAAGTGCAAATCCAATATGATTTGGTGGAATTATTAACTTCTGATAGCATGAGATAGAAGGAAAAAGCTCTCCAACAACATCATTGACACACTTCAAGCTATAGTTGCTTTAAAAAAAAGTGAATGCATTTGAGAATTCTCACTTGCGTCAGTTTAACTTACTGGAATTTTTAAAATTAGCATATGCAAAATCAACATAAAAATAATAGAAGGAATAAGAAATTTGATATATGAGTATAAACAGAAGATTGTTTTGTAGATAAACAGAGCGATATTACAACTTCAACAAAATCATTCAAATAATATGGCCTCAATTTTGCTTGCTAATGTTTTCTTTTTTTTGTTCTTTTATTTTTTGTCCGGTGAAAATTTTTCCTGTTCTTGGTATGGGGATTTAGAAACTAGGAGCACTCACACAATTGATTTCTCAGTATAGCAAATTTTGATAAATCAAGCTTTAGACACCACCCTAGTGGAGAAGTGCAAAATCACACATATGTCCCTTTCTCATGGGATTGGGAAGGTCAAACTAATCCTTATACAACTTGGGCAATCGTCTCATGTTGAACTCATGATTGAGGTTAAGGTAGATTCAATTTATTTTAATATGATATCAGAGTCTATTTTGTGAATGTTGGGCAAACAAACAAAGGGGTGTGCAGTGTTGTACTTGTAGTTCTAACTTGTAGTGCTTATTGCATATGCTTGTTTGGCTTTGAAATGTGCTCTTATTTTTATCAAATGTAATTTTACAACATAAAAATATCAATGATACAAGACAGTGACATAATCTTTATGCAATGAACAGTTTTGTGTTGAGTACGTTATATTTGATTATTTCTCTTGGTATGTTGCTTGTAATCTCAGCTTCTTAGGTATCAATATGCTTCTTGTAGTTAATGTCATCCCTTCTTGGTTCTTAACCTTTTTCATCACCTTTCAATATATTTAGCCTTCTTAGCTAGCCTTACAAGACACCATTGCTTTATCTATGTATAGATTTAGCTGAAGAATTTTGTTCATAATTAGTTGTTCTAGTGTTTGGTGAAGCACTTGTGGCCTATTATTTTCTACTATTTTGCAATTTTCTCTTGTTATTGGCATAACTCTTTTGTATGCTTAATAGTGTCAATGAAACAATTTTGATTAAAGTAATTAGTTAGAACTTCTAGATGGCAGCTGCAAAGATTAATGTATTTTTGTATAGAAGGGCATGACACTTAACTAGTATGTAGAATATTCCTTTTAGACTTTATGGCCAAATACAAAGAAAAAATAATTCAATGTGTGATGTATAATTAATTGGTGATGATCATGTTACTTGGGGGAGTTTTTAGATTAGTTTCTCACTTATGAGAGTATTTTTAATTAAGATAAGGCAACTTGTAAATTAGTGATAACTGCTTCTTGTTTATTGTTTCTCTGAGATTCCATTTTTCTTTTTGTGGTTTGGAATATTATTTGTAAATTTCTTGGACTTGTGGATGTGGATGTGGATGTATGTATATCTCGTTGGGTAATAACCATACTCAAATTAATTACATTTATACAGGATTGGAGATTCAATAACACAATCCCAATTCTATTTGATAATAACTTTTAATCTATGGTATTAATTGAACATAATATGAGTTCTCAAGATCAAGAACCAACTCCAGAATCTTCTCAACAACCACAAATTACATGTGAAGGTTCTATGTAGTGTGGAAACATTTTGAGAAGGTCAAGATAGATGGGAAAGATAAGGCTCAATGTAGATATTGCAAGAAATATCTTGGAGTAGAATCAAGGAATGGAACAAAACACTTGCACCACCATATGGAAAGATGTCTTATAAAGATTGCTCAGACAAGAGGAAAGGGGGGACAGACAATGCTTTTTTCTAAGGATACAGATGGTAAAAGAGAATTGGCTTGTGGATGTTACAATAAAGCAAAAGCAAGGAAGGAGCTTGCATATGCAATCATCATGTATGATTATCCATTTTCAATAGTGAAACATGTTGGCTTTAGGAGATTTGCGGCTGCTATTCAACCATTGTTCCCAGTTCCTTCATGAAACACTTTAAAGAAAAATATTTTTGGTGTCTATGAAAAAGGAAAACAAATTTCTTTCAAGTTGTTAGATACAAATGACAGAAGAGTGGCAATTACAACAGATATGTGGACCGCAAGTAATAAAAAAAAGGATATATGGTTGTTATAACTCACTACATTGATAGCAATTGGACCTTACAATGTTACATTTTGAGGTACAAACATTCTTTATAGTTTTTTTTTTATATCTTATGTTTTTATTTTTTTTAATGTTAATCTTGGTATGTATTAGGTTCATATACGTTCCTGCACCTCACACAGCTGATAGACTTTGTACTACATTAGTTGATTGTTTGTTTGATTGGAACATTGAGTCAAAAGTGTCAACTATTATTGTTGACAATTGTAGTACAAATGATAGCATGATTGACAAGATTAAGGGTAAGTTGCAGTTAAGTACTTTAATTAAATATGGGTCTTTGCTTCACATGCGTTGTTGTGTATATATCCTAAATTTGATTGTTAAAGAAGGATTATGAGTTGTGAAAGAGGGGGTAGAAAATATTCGGGATAGTGTAGCATATTAGACCGCAACACCTAAGAGGATAGAGAAATTTGAGGAAAATGCTAAACATTTGCGATATACTTGCATCAGAAAGTTATGTTTAGATTGTCCAACTAGATGGAATTCCACTTTCAAGATGTTTGATATTGCTATATGTTATAAAGATGTATTTTGTCGTTTAAAGTTGCGTGAACCTTTATACACTTGTTTGCCAATTAATTTGCAATGAGAATTTGCAAAGGATGTTTGTGGGAAGTTAAAAATCTTTAATGATATCATAGAAATCATTTCTAGCACTCAATACCCAACTGCCAACATGTTTTTTGCTAAGATTTGTGAGATTAATATTGCAATAAATGAATGGATTAAGTCCCCTAAGCCAATTATTCAAGATATGACACAACAAATGTTAATCAAATTTGAACAATATTGGGGTGTCATTCATGATATAATGGGAGTTGCTTGTGGTTTAGATCCAAGATACAAAATGGGATTGATTGAATATTACTTTGGTAAGTTGTATGGGTTGGATGATGTTTCTCATGCTGAGAAGATTCGCTAGTTGTGTTATGATTTAGTTGCAGAATATCAATTAAAAGAGAATGAAACTTCTAGTAACACCTCATCATCTGATGTTGGTGCTGATTTGACTGAATTTGTAAAGTACATGGCTTCAAGGAAAAAGCTAAAACTGTATTTAAAATTGAATTGGATCATTACTTGGAGGAAGATAATTTACCAATCACATTAGATTTTGATATCTTAAATTGGTGAAAATCTAATGGGTTGAAGTATTCCACACTACAAGCCATTGCTAGGGATATATTAGCTATTCTGATTACCACTGTAGTTTTTGAATCTGTATTTAGTATTAGTGGTCAGATATTAAGTCCTTATCGCAGTCGATTTCATCATACTACTTTAGAGACTATTATGTGTGCTAAAAGTTAGCTATGAAGTGTAGAGACTAATGGTAAAGTTATTATTTCTTACTTAAATTATTTGTCAATTGCTAATTCTTTTTCTTGTTTTAATTTATCAATTGTCACTTACTAATCTATATTTGAATTTTGTAACTTCTAAAGCAGTTGAAGAAGCAAATACTATAATGAATGAAAATGAATCTGATGATGAAGATACATTCTATTTTGATTTTACAATTTTACAATTTTGTTGTTCATATCTAATTTTCATTTTTCTAAGTATATGTGACTTTGATGGAAGTGGCATTACTCAACTTCTACAAAATTGATAGATGTTACTATTGTTTGGTAAATTTATAACTATGTTCATTTAATTAATTCTTTCATTTTTCTTATATATTGTATTTTAGTTTTAGAAAGTTACAATTTCATTGTATATATCTAATTTATAATTTTAATAAATGTAGATAAATTGGAGCTTCACATGTTTGATGCCACTCAACATTTGCAAGATTTTATAAATGTTTTTGTGTGGAGTTTTAATTTAATTATGTGCTAAGATATTTGTTTGAAGTTTATGTAATTGGTAGTGTATTTTGAATTTATGTTAATGATTTAATATATTTTTGAATTGTTGTTAAATATTAGTATAATTTCTTGAAATTTTAATTTCATTTATACATGTGATATTAAATATTTTATATAAAATTATGTTAAAAAATTATTTAATAATTTTTTTTGAAAAAAACAAATGAAACAGGACAGGGATGGATAGGGTATACCCGATCCCTGTTGGGTATGAGGATGGAAAAAATAACCCCATACCCGCCGGGGACAAGGATGGGGATGGGGATAGTTTTGGGGGAGCGGGGACGGGGACGGGGAACCATAAACCTATCCCCGTCTTGCCCGGTTGTCATGCCTAGTTATATATTTGGATTAGTGGTAAGGAAGAGAAGAATAAAGAGAAAGAAAAAGTTATTTCACTACGGGGTTGGTAAAAATAAGAATAAAACATCAAATGATCCTTCTATTATTTAACCCAAATTTTATTTCCCTTTAATTTAGGTTACTTGTAATGAATGCAACATCACTTATAGATTATGAATTGATTATTTTAAAAATTTCAGTGAAGCATTGAATGTTTGTGGATAAGTAATTTCTTTGTTAGTAAATGATGGATAACATAAAGAGATTTTTATGAATTGAGAATTGATAATCGTCAACAATGTGGAGGTAGTAATAAAAGATGAAGGTCGTATTAGTGTATCAAAAGAAACTATATTAAAAATGTTAAGTTTACATTAAAAAATACTATTTTAAATGTTTTTAAAATATAAATGATAAAATAAAATTTTTAACCAAACTAAATAAAATAAATAAGATAAAGTATCAAATATTTCATTTTACATATATCAACCAACTATGCTATCTTAATAAATTAATTGCTCCTTTTTTTTTCACTGAATGATAATATATTGCTAAAAACAATAATTTTATCATAAAAATCCTATCAGGTGAACTTGAGCTATTTTCGATATGTTAATAACTAATTATTAATTGAGGAAATAAGACTAATATCATATTTTCTTATGATGTTATTTTCTTTTTTTACATGTTAATTTTGTTGTTGGGAAGATTAATTCTCAGAAGCTAGCTAGGCGCATCTCCAAGAATGAAGAAAAGAATCTGTGACATTAGTTTTAAGTAAGGAATTAAAACTTGATGGTTCAGCAAAGAATTTACTTTTATTTATATATATAAACGCTCAATCGATTTTTTCTTCTGCAGATATGAAATTATCTTTCTTCTCCGGCAATTAGGATACCGATATATAGCAGTCTCAACCAGGTAACAGTTATTAATATTATTTCAAACATTTTCTATCTGTTTAATTATTGATATATATGATATAATATTATAGAAAGAGATAAGTAGAACTCATATATACAAACTTAACTTCAATTAATTAAGATCAAACTATACCCAAATTCTTAGACATGATCGATGTCCCTCTATAAAATTTAATTATAATTGTTTCAAAAATTGATATTTAAGTATTCTATATATCATGCTTGGATTGACTCGCTAGTAATTTGGAGCATGTAGAAAAAGAAAAAGAAATTGATGTAGCACTCGATATATATATATCTCATGCTTACACACAATCACAGTCAACAACATTTAATATTTAACACATACTAAACAAAGATAACCAAATTTACACAATTAATGTAAATCCAAACCCCAAATCCTTTATTATTGTCACCATCATTTGTGGCTAAAGAAAAATGGTTCAAGTCACCGTGAAAATCGCTGGACTTGGATATTATGAATTAAAATATATTAATGGTTGATTGGATCTCAAAATAATAATAAAAAAAAAAATTATGAGAACCCATGTCAACACAAAAATACTCCAAGGACTCACAAAAAATGGGTATTTTATAGTAAACTTATTTAAGCCAAAATATTTTGTATGTATGTGTGTGATCGAATCTAGTCAGCATTTGTGGTTTTTATGGTTGCTTTCCTTGTTTCCATAGACTCACTTCTAAGGTTGCAAATACCCACTCAGTCACTTCAGTTTTTGTTTGTTGTCTTTTAATCATTTTCTATCAGTTATGTGTTCATAATAAAAAAAAAAAAAAAAGTGACTGTTTCTCATGATTTGAATGAAGGTGGGTTTTTCAATAATCTAATTGTAATTTTCATTCCTGATTTTATATGAAAGGATGATTTTCATCCTAGTTTAAAACAGACAATTTAGATCATTGGTTTAGTGATTATTAAGAACATAATTATCTTTTTTATTCCTAATCTATCATTTGATTTAAGTAATTAATTTTAAAAAAAAAAGAGAAGTAAATTTTGATAAAGTTAGATTCAAACTTAGGTCTCTTTAGTGTTTAAATGTTAACATAACTATTAAGCATCTAATCAATATAATTATTATGAAACATTTACATATATATAAATATTTCACATAAAATTTATTTATTATTTATTGTGTTCTCAACGAGAATTTAGTATTTTGAATAAAAGTAAAATAAATAAACTGATTTATAAAATAAAAAGTGAAATATATAAAAAAAAATTATAACTAATAATTGGATATGTTAAAATATAAATGAACAGTAAATTAAATAATTTTTAATAATATTAAAAATTAATTAAATAAAATTTTATAAATTTAAAATTTGTATATAATAAATATTTTAAATTTTTTTTTACTATAGATCGGTCATGTGAATCAATTGATCAATAATTGACTCCATTTTAACATTATTAAAATTTTTTATTTTATTTAATTAAATATTTGTATTTTATTTAATTAATTTTTAATATTATTAAAAATTATTTAATTTATTCTTCATTTATATTTTAACATATCCAATTATTAGTTGTAATTTTTTTTTATATATTTCATTTTTTTTATTTTATAAATCAATCCATTTATTTTTATTTTTATTCAAAATATTAAATTTTTTTGAGAACACAATAAATAATAAATAAATTTTATATGAAATATTTATATATGTAAATGTTTTATAATAATTATTAATTAGATCATTAGTTTAGTGGTTATTTTAACATTTAAACAGTAAAGAGACCTAAGTTTGAATCTAACTTTACCAAAATTTATTTAATTTTTTTTTAAATTAACTAAGAATAATTTAAGTCAACTGTTAATTTATTTTAATTTAGGAGATCAAAATCAAAATTGCCTGTTTTAATCTAGGAGATCAAAATCACCCTTTCATAAAATTAAAGGATGAAAATTATAATTAAGTCTATTTTTTACCATTCATTATTATACATTAATTTTTGATAGATTTATTGAGAATCTCTCTTGCAATTTACTTTTTTTAAATGCTTACTTGAAAACAATGCTTATTTTTTAATAACTTTTAATTGAAAAGATAATTTCTTCTTTTTATATAATGTTCTTTGCTCTTGTTACGTCTTTCACGCCATGCTTGTTTGTTGTTCGGAACATAATATTCTCAAATGTACGTATGACTCATGCTTCCAATTTAAATTAAATAATAATTTGTGATATTCCTGACCTTAGTTTTAAGTAAGGAATATTTACTTTTCTAAAACTTGATGATTCAGGAAAGAATTCACTTTGGGAAGGTGTCAAAATCTAACTTTTCTACAACTGGTGGATTTATATATATATAAACTCTCGATTGATTTTCTTCTGCAGATATATATGGAATTATCTTTCTTCTTCGACGGTATCAATACCTATATATCAGCGTGACAAACTTTAGAATCAGTCTCAACCAGGTTAATTTATTAATTAATATTTCAATCCTTTGCTATCATCAGGAACGGAGGCAAAATTTAGGCTTTGGAGAGCCAAATTAAAATTTTTTAATATAATTTTTTTTATGTAAAATTTGAAATATATTTAGTAATATATAATTATATTATTAATTTTAATTTTTTTAAAATAAAAAAATTATATTTAAACAAAAAAATAAATGATACATTTTTTTAAGATATATAATAAAAATTAAAACTTAAATAAAATTTCCTCTAAAATCAAATATATAAAAAATTAACTAATTTTACACTAATTAAAATGTCAATTAAAATAATATAATTTTATCAATTTTATTAAATATATTGCTAATAAAAAGTTATAAATTAGATGATAAAAGAAAAATAATATTAAAAATAAATTATATTTAAATATCTTATCTAAAAAGAAAAAAATATAATGAGATAAAAAAATAATTATTAAAAGATAAAAAAATATTATTATTTTCACAATAAATATTATAAAAGAAAAAAAATAACATCTAAATATTAAATTCCTATTTAAAAAAATAATTACTTAAATAATAATAATATTTAAAAAATCAGGGGGGCCGGGCCCCCAAGCCACTAACGTGGCTCCGTCCCTCGCTATCATGTTCAATTTTTCATACTGCTAGCTATAATATATTTCAGCTCGGATTATATATACTTTCACACACAGCACAAAAGCATAAAGTTCGTTTGCTATTTATTAACATCACCCTTTGACCTACAATTTTTTTTTTATGGTTTCAATATTGTTAAAAATCCCCAGTTTAATTTTTTAAATTACGACATTTAATTAATATTGCTTATATTTTCCCATAAAAATATTGTGATAGCATGAAATTAACATTTAAATTTTCAACTAACAAGTGACTTATTTTCTAGGATAAAAATAGTGGATATTACTTTCAAAAATATGCTACTACTTTGAACCTAGCTATAAGACAAATAAAAATACTAGGTTAATTTTGACCTGCATTCTTCACTTTTAAACTATTTCTAAACCATTTTTTCCATTGATCAAAATGTATTTTCTTGAATTAGAAAATATGACTTGATTGTCAAATTAAAAATTGAAGCCATCATTGATCTAGCTAGAGAACTCATACAAACTTAACTTAAACAAATTAAGATCAAACTATACAAAAATTGTTAGAGATGATAATGTCTTCCATAATATTTAATTTTATATCGTTGTTTCAAAAATTGATATTCAAGTGTTGTTTCTACCAAGGTACTTCCTATGTTTTTCTCAATCCGACAATAGCAACAACGTACATTAATTCAGATATCTTGGTCGGTGCTCCATTATGATTTGGATTCGGACATCGTGCTAAGATATGACACTATGGATTCTTTCGAAGAGTTATTGCGACAGATTCACCTGCTAAGAGATGAC
This sequence comes from Amphicarpaea edgeworthii, assembly GCA_014843725.1. NCBI lineage: Eukaryota > Viridiplantae > Streptophyta > Magnoliopsida > Fabales > Fabaceae > Amphicarpaea > Amphicarpaea edgeworthii. The sequence goes on from CM026329.1 coordinate 4,912,017, forward strand.
ATACCAAGAAACCCTGACATCGACCAGATCCTCAATAACTTTGGGATGAGATTAAAGGGAATGATAGAAAAGCTACAACAGATTGGGTTCGCCACGCAAAACGCGAATAACATAATGGTAAAATTGATTTATTATTATTATTAGGATATCTAGCTATATAATGATGTTTGTTCATGCGTGTACCCTGTCTATGGGCACTATCATCATTTTAGTGACGTAAGGTCAATATCCGATGCAATAATTCAACCAAAAAAACAAACATTTTAAGTTATATATTATTTTACAACAAGAAGAATTTCCTTTATGATGGTACAGCTCAAAACATTTCGACTTGAAGGCGTAGTCAGAGGAGTAACAAGTCCAATCGAACTTTCCGAAACAAAAAAAGTGCATTTTGAAGACTTACCGAATTTAAGGAGTTTTTACTCGGTAGACAATATTGTTGAATGGCCATCCTTAGAGAATGTGGTTTTGAACCAATGCTCCAACTTAAAGAAGTTTGGTTTGGGAAATATAAAATGGGCACAATTAAAATCAGTCATCATGGACAATCAGGCACAACTTGACATTAATAATGCAAATGCTGCCTCTCTTTTTCAAACATCCATGGTTAGAATTCTCCCTGGAAATACTATATATATATATATATATATTTGCCATAATATGATTTTTTTTAAGTTTAAATCTTCCTTTTGCCTTCTTTATTATATGGTTTGAAATTCCTATATTTTTACTTAATCAACTGAGTGCATCTATTTTTAGGATTAAGAAATTTTTGGCTCCTTTATTAATGTTCATCTACCCAAAAATCTTCAAATTCTCATTTTGTACTTAAACAACATTATTATAAAATGGCTTAAATAAATTTTGTATCCTTAAAAATATCATTTTTTTTTCTGAGTTCTCAAATATTTTTTTTTGTTTTAATTGGGTCCATGAAATTTTTTAATTTTGTTTTGAGTTCCTACCGATGATGTGATATCATCTCAACGTTAACGTTATTACTTAACTAATAGTTGAGATGATGTTACATAATTGGTTGGTAGAGACTAAAAAAAAAATAAAATAAAAAGAAATTCAATGACTCAAAATAAAACAAAAAAAATTCAAGGACACATTTTTTAGTTTGAGTACTTGAAATTTTTTTGCATTATTATGAGTTTTTAAATTTTTTTAATTTTCAACAGTTGATTAATATTGACATGTTCTCAATAGAGACTCAAATCACAATTAAAAAGTTGTAGAGTCATTATAATGTAAATTTTTTTTTTCAAGACTCAAACTAAAAAAATGTGTATTTTTTAAGGATTTAAAATTTATTTAAGTCTAATTTAATTAATTTAAATAACTTTTCACTCAAAACTAATCTAGCAACATATCAAATTTCAACATTTTTTTTTAAACTTTCTTCCAATATGATTTTACAACTTACAAATACCTTCACGTTTTTCTTTAAATGTTATATTTAAATTATTTTTATTAGATGAGTTGTACGAAATTATAACAAGAGCAAAAATATCTAACGACAACAGGAAGGTGAATTGTCAACGATTATTGACTACAATGTTGGTAGTAGTAAGGAATTAAGTAAGGCAATAGATAACCTTCAACCTTGGCATTTCATCAACTTGCTACATTTTCGGGCTAAAAGTTGTGATGAAATGGTGGATAAATTTGTTTCTATTTTGCTAAAGAGGTCAAAGAAGCTTGAAACTATCACCATTGAGCAATGCACAGCATCATCAAAGGCTTTATTTGACACCTCTTCATATTATTATGGTGAAGCATCTGCAAAGGGTGAATATTTAACACAGTTAAAGGAATTAAAATTGACAGAAGTATATCAATTGCATTTTATATGGAACGTGCAAACAGAAATCTCTTGCTTCGGAAATCTGCAAAAGATACACATAAAAAGTTGCCCCTCTTTGCAACATGTAATTGATTCTAATTTAATCCATATACTCCAGCAACTAAATGAATTAAAGTTAGAGGCATGTGAGGCGTTACAAGAAATAGTACAGGAGCGCTGGTGGGATAGTAGAAGGGGGACTGTTTTTGGGTTTCAACAACTCAATAAGGTGGAGTTCAAGTCTCTTCCAAATTTGAGACGGTTATGGAAATATTTAGAATTCCCAAGTGTGAAAACCTTAATGATAGAAAAATGTCCTCAGTTAAAAGAGTTCACATCTGGGTTTGCAACTGCAAATTCACAACAAATAACTGATGGAAAGTCTTTCTCTGAACTAAATGAACTCAAGTTAGATAGTTGTGACATGTTTGTTGTTGTCGTGTCCTCCAAGACATTACAAGAGTTAGGGAATTTGAAGAAACTCATTGTAAGTCATTGTAAGGGATTGGAAGACGTATTCAAGATTTGTGGGGAAATATCTCATTCTATAGAACTCTTAAACCAACTAGAGGAACTGATTTTGATTGATCTACCTGTTTTAACTCACATCATCAACAAAAGAGAATTTGCTAGGTTTTGTCAAAACCTGCAAATCCTTCAAGTGAAGCAATGTGAGTCTCTTACTTGGCTACCAATGTCTCTCATGCTAACAAATATGGAAATTTCAAATTGTAAGGCCTTGGAGAAAATTCTGACCAACGATAAAGAAGAAGGAACAAGAGGGAAAGCCACATTTTCTCAATTGAAGAATGTTTCTATTGAAAATCTAACAAATCTCTCTGCTGTATTCCCTTCTACATCTGAATTTCCATCCTTAGAAACATTGAAAATAACAAATTGTCCTGCTTTGATGACTTTAGTTGAAGATCACAATGAGGTTAAAGATCTTCCACAATCAACTACTTCAAACTATTTCTTCCCAAATTCAGTAAGTTTCAATTTGAAGTATTAGATATAATATTCTTTATCAAGTGTGTGTATTTCAATTTAAAGTTTTAGTGTGTGTGTGTTTCAATATAAAGTTTTAGATATAATATTCATTATCAATTGTGTGTTGCACTATTAACTTTCATTAGTCCAACTTATATATTACGATCCTTATTTCTTAATTCTTAGTTAGTATTGTATTCATCTTTATTACTAATCGTTGAAAATTATCATTCTTTCTCGCAGTTGTCATTGGATAAATTGAAGGTACTTTATATGGCAAATCAAGATGTTGAGAAGCTTTGGAACTATAATTGTCCTTCTGGATCGTTTTGTGAGTTGGAAAATTTGACTTTGATCAGCAACAACAAATTGTTGAGTGTCATGTCCCCTAGCATGATCATAAGATTTAACAACCTGAAAAAGTTGACTTTGGATCAATGTAAATCATTGATTGAGGTATTTAACCTTGGAGATGATAAATTGAATCATAATATCCAAGAAATGCTTCCTCAATTAAGTGAATTAGCATTAAGGAATCTAAGTAACCTAACATGTATTTGGAATAAAGAACCTCAAGTTCCAATTTTTCCAAATTTGGTGTCACTATTCATTGTCCAGTGTGATAGTCTCAAAAGTTTATTCTCAATTACTTCTGCCAATATCCTTAGGAAACTCAAATTACTCAAATTATGTAACTGTGAAAAAATGGAAGAGGTAATATTGGGTGATAAAGATGAAAATGACATTTTCCCTGAAATGGAATGCCTTGTACTTAAGGATCTTCCAAAGTTGGCAAATTTCTCTCAAGATATTGGAACTTTTAATTGGCCTAACTTACAAACAGTGAGGGTAATCAATATTCCAAATATGCAGACATTTTCAAGAGGCATTCCCATCACACCATTGTTGAAATCAGTACACATAACATTTGCTAAGAAACTTTGGCATGGAAATTTAAACAATACCATAGCATATATGCACAACAATCCAGGTATATAATTTTTAAAGTTTTGATTCGATTTCAATTTAATTTGTAACTTTCTCTTCAACATTTTTAGATATGAAGTTACTTTTTGAGATATTTGATTTTTTTTTTTTTTATATTGTGTACATGCATGCAGGTTTCTTGCCCTAATCTTGAGACAATGGTGATTTCCTAGGTTAGTGAATTGACAACAATATGGAATGAGGGGTATGATATTGAAGAATAATTTTGGAAACCGAAAAACGTAAACATCATAGATTGTGAGAATCTGAGGACTGTCTTTCCAGTTAATATTTCAAAAAAATTGAGGAAGAATGACAGGTTGGCATTTCCACTTTACCAACTAGCACTCGTGCTGAAAGTGAAAGAAAGATGAAAAAGTATTTGGAATAGTATTTAAATATGTAGGTGCCTACTTCATGCTTGGACAATTATATTGTTTTAAATTCAAACTTTCATATGTATTTAAATTATTGTTTTATATTGTTTTAATTACATTTCTTCCCATTAAAAATAACATGTGATTGAAATTAAAAATTATTTTGAGAACAAGTTTTAATCTCAACTACCTTAGCAAGCTACACCAAAAAAAATTATGACCAAAAACCCCACAAACTCATTTGTTTAGTTAAATTTAGACATAGTTGTACTTTTAGTCCCAAAAATGAAAATTTTCACAATTTTTGTTTATCAATTTTTTTTTATCATTTTTGGTCCTTGAAAATTATTATTTTTTGCTCTTTTAGTACCTCTCTTAATTTTTGGACGTTTGACAGTTAATTTTTAGTATTTGACTGTTTAATTGTGTTTACTTGTAAATTATTAATTATAATAATAAAAAAAATTGAAAGCATTCAGCTATAGTGCAAATCAAAGAGTAATAATTCTCTCACAATTAAGCATTTGATAGAGGAATCCAAATTGTTCTTTTTTTTTTCTGGCCAAGAGACCAAAGCCAATCTACTTACATGGACCATGGTTTGTTTTGTTTTGTTCATGCTTGCATTAGAATTGGCAGGAAAAGGCCGGCAGAAGTGTTGGATGTTGGTGGCCAAAAGGCAACCAATTTTGTCTAAATTGAGTATTTAGTCTTTTCTAAACTTACAATATTGAGGTAATTTACAATTTATAAAACAATTTTGACTAAATATTCGATTTAAACATCATCTTCCCCCTAAACCGCAAGCTCTCTTCTTCTTCTTTGATTGTGGATTCGAGCTCTTCATTATGTAAAAAGTACGTTGAGAGGAAGAAGGAACTCACTCATCCCCAAACTTTATAAGAAAGAACTCATTCAATCTTGGACAAGAGTAACATTTCATAAATCTCTACCAAACACACTCCCCACTCTCACAAATTGAGACCAAACACACATTTCCACCCTTACTCTTTTGTGTAATTGAGGATTTAGAGTTTTTTATTTTCACACTCTTTAATTTGGAAATTTGGGGATTTAGGATTTTTTTGTTTTAACCAACTCTCACCCTCACAAACTTGTGTTGCACAATTTTTGTATAGTTAATTAGTGAAGTAGTAATAATGTTAATTACTAAATAGTTAATTAGTGTTAATAACTTAATTACTAAATAAATTAACATAATCAACATTTAAACTAATGGTTCACGCTAAAAAAAAATTAACGAAGTTATCAAGAGTGCAATATTTCAAATCTACAATGAATAAAACCTTTCATCAATAGATCAATAAATAAATAAAAAAAAAGGAAAACAACTGAACATAAAAAACATAGTATTGGTTTTGTCCTCAAGGCCTCCATATTCATAGAAAGATATGAATTTAAAGGAGTCAAAAGGAAGAATAAGAAAAAAAAAAAAACTTAAATACAGAGATAAAAAATTTCATGAAGAATTGGTGCGTGAAGAAAACAAATTTAAATAAAGAGAAGAAAGATTTCTTAAAGGGTTGATGTAATGTATTCCATGAATGGAGTTCCGTGGAGGTATTATGTGAATGGAGTGCAACGCGTAGAGGTTATAAGTTGGATAATAAGAAGATAAAATGATGATTTTTCTTTTTTATTTTCGTAAAATATATATTCAAAATTATGATCATATCATTATAATAAATTTAACAAAACAAATCAATTTGTGGGGTTTTTTTTTGTCATAATTGTTTGGGTGCACTTGCTATCATCAGGTATATGGGTCTGAATTCTATTGATCAATGCGTTTAACATGCGTACTTATTTAGATTCAGACTTAGTTCGTTTAACTTGTGGACTAAATAGATTAAATCTACAGACTTGCTGACTACCTGTTTAGTCAGGTGAATGTGTAAATGTAACTTTGTTAGTATTACTATTTGCTAATTTGTTATGTTAATGTTTGAATATTTGTTATAAAAATATTGATACATTATAGTTTCATAGTTTAAAAAATCAAATGAAAGAGAAAAAAATAATTTTTTCTTAATTTTGTATTTTTTTTTGTTTTTTCTTTAAAAAATGCTTAAATAAGTTCGGAGACTTAATTGAAGTTGGAAAAGTGGTCATGGTTGTTAAATAAACTTGGGGTCCAAATTGTTGATTATTATGGTTGAGATTAAGTTGATGATTATTTCTCTTTTTGCTCTCAAATTCTTAGATGCTTTGAATTCCAGGAAAACCAATATTTTGTTGTAGTTGAGTCACCTTATAAGCCAAGAAAGTCCTTAGTAATCCTTGTTGGCATGTTTGATAATGTGATTTGTTAAGAGATGAAAATCAAAGATAATATGTGCGATTTCAATTGATATGTGATTGACTAATATATGTTGTGAGGACTAAGAATCATTGGTGTTTCATTGTATTCTTTGTGATTCATATTAATCTCTTGAAAAATTATTACTTGAATTTCTTTTGTGAGAATCATATCTTGCCTCGATCGAATTGAAAATTGTTTTGATTTAATCTCTTGAAGAATTATCACTTGAATTTCTTTTATGACAACCAAATTTTGCCTCAATTGAACTGGAAATTATTTTGATATTATGCTCTATGATGTTGAGTTGGATTTTGTTACAGGCCATGCCATTGTGTCTTAGAATGTCTTAGGAATTTCATTTGATTTTTGCTTATTTTGTTGCTCGAGGACGAGCAAAGTTCTAAGTTTGGAGTGCTGATAATTGTCATATTTTTCTACATCTTGTAGTTAATTATGGACAATTATGTGGTGTTTCTTATGCTTTTGAACTTTTTGTTCATATTAGTTAATTTTTAAATAAAAACTTAGGTTTTAGAGTTTTTCAATTTTAATTATTTTTACACTTGATCTTGGGTTTTTATCCATGGTTTAGAAATTTTTGTTAAAAGAATGAAACAATTGAAACATTAAGGTTGATTGGATGCATCAAGATCAATTTCATGCTTCCCAAATCTATATGTGCAGAGTTGTTGAGTTGCTGAAGTTATTACACAACTGTACATCCATTTTGCACAGCTGTGAGTAATGTGCATCTATTATACACAATTGTTCAAACAGATCTACGAGATATTTTTATAATTTTTATTTTTAATTATCCTTTGTATTCGAATTAAATTATTATTAGCTCATAGTTTAAATAGATTTTATCTTTTCAAAAATAGTTTAAAGAGAGCTCCAAAGATAGTGTGACGACTCCTTCATTGTCTTTTCATTCAAAGCTTCCACATGACTATGAGTAACTAAATTCATCTTTGAAAAACTTTAATAACCTAAACTTTTATTTAAAACTTAACTAAAACGAATACAAACAAGATTTAAAAACATAAAAAACACCACATAATTGTCCATAATTAACTACAAAATATAGGAAAATATGATAATTATCGTAAACCACAATCTACTTAGTTCACGGACCAAATACAAATTTAAAAAAAATTCAATTTATTTTCACAAACCGAATTTTGTCCATTAAAATTACAGACTTCACACGCCAGACTTGTGTATATTACCAAATCACGTGTGTGTATATATATATATATATATATATATATATATATATATATATATATATATATATTAAATATTCTTAACTATTTCATTCTTTTTTTTTTTTCATCTTCATATTTTTTAAAGATCTAAAGTGAATGTTCAAATAACTGTACAGTTCAAAAAGCTAAAAAAATAACATAAAATTAATGTTTAGTATTGTGTTAAGTCATTTTAAAAGTTGTTTAAACCTTTTAGGTCCAAATTTTTTGCACATGACCTGAAAAATCTCAGTCAAGTAACAAAAATGTAAGTATAAATGCATGTGTAATATTGTATAATAAAAATATATTTATTATTTACATACTATATAAATATCAAATTATTATTATTTTCCCTTAAGTCTAGTTTATTGAGCAAGAATTGATATTTTTTTATATGATTAATATATTAATTTAAGAAAATACATTTTGTATAAACTGAATTTGATAAAATCTCAATTAAGTAATAAAAATGTGCAATATCTTATAATGAAACCAATTATGTTTATTTAATTACTTACATATCTACATAAATATTTACTTCTTCGTAATTGGACTTTATTTAGTGGTAATTGATTTTCTTCTTTAATAATAATTGTTTAAAAACACATATGCACATTACACATGTATTATTATTGTATATGAAAAAGTAACACCTCGTGCAGCACTAGCGTCACCATGAAACATAACAGTTAAAGTGTTTTTGAACCACACTCAACACACGCCAAGCACAATCCTCCACACTCTTCCAAAAATACCCCTCAAACTTCCCAACAGTTATCCATTATGGATTTGGGCATTAATTCAGATTTTTCCGGGCCGTGGAATGCGATTCACAAGCTAAGAGATGAATATCTAGGAAATCCTGGCGCCGACCAGATCCTCAATGTCTTAGGGATTAGAGTAAAGGGAATGATGGAAAAGCTACAACAGATTGGGTTGGTCACGCAGAACGCGGATAACATATTAGTAAAATTGATTTATTATTATTATTATTATTAGGATATCTAGTTAGATAATGATGTTTGTCCATACTCTGTCCATGCGTACTATCATCATTTTAGTGACGTATTAGAGCAAAGTATACTATGGACGTGAGTTCAATATCGGATGCAATAATTAAAAAAAAAACATTTTAAGTTATATGTTATTTTTACAAGAAGAAGAATTTCTTGCCTTATGATCTTGATTCTTGATCGATGGTACAGTTCACAACAATTCAACTTGGAGGAGTAGTGAGAGGAAAAGTAACAAGTCCAATCGAACTTTCCGAAACAAAAAAAGTGCATCTTGAAGACTTACCCAAGTTAAGGAGTTTTTACTCGGGAGACAATATTGTTGAATGGCCATCCTTAGAGAATGTGGTTTTGAACCAATGCCCCAACTTAAAGAAGTTTGGTTTGGGAAATATAAAATGGGCACAATTAAAATCAGTCATCATGGACAATCAGGCACAACTTGACATTAATAATGCAAATGCTGCCTCTCTTTTTCAAACATCCATGGTTAGAATTCTCCCTGGAAATACTATATATATATTTGTCATAATATGATTTTTTTTTTAAGTTTAAATCTTCCTTTTGCCTTCTTTAGTTGGAATTATATGATTTAAAATTCCTATATTTTTACTTAATTAACTGAGTGCATCTATTTTTAGGATTAAGAAAGTTTTGGCTCCTTTATTAATGTACATCTACCAAAAATCTTCAAATTCTCATTTTGTACTTAAAAATCATTATTATAAAATGGCTTAAATAAGTTTTGGGTTTCTAAAAATATCATTTTTTTTCTCTGAGTCCTCAAATAATTTTTTTTTGTTTTAATTGGGTCTATGAAAATTTTTTAATTTTATTTTGAGTCTCTATTGATGACGTGATATTATCTCAACGATCGAGTTGAAGTCACATCATTGGTAGGGACTTAAAAAAAAAATTCAGGGATAAAAAACAAAGCAAAAAAATTTCAGGGATTCAAACTAAAAAATAAATTTTTTTTAAGGACCCAAAACTTATTTTAGTCTTATAAAATTTTAAATAAGTTTTGAGTTACTAAAAAGTACTCATTTTTTTACTTTAATTCCTTGAATTTATTTTGCGTTGTTATAGGTTCCTAAATTTTTTTTAATTTTGTTTTTAATCCCTTCTGATTACGTAGTATATCTCAATCGTTGATTTATGTTGAGATGATGTCATGTTATTATTTAACTAACAATTGAGATAATTTTACGTTATCGATAGAGATTCAAAACAAAATTAAAAATTTTTAAATTCACATTGGTTCAAAACAAAATAAATAATTTAATTGACATAAATAATTTTTGAATCCTTAAAAAATACTCATTTTTTAGTTTGAATTACTGAATTTTTTTTTACGTTGTTATGAATCTCTAAATTTTTTAAATTTTGTTTTGAGTCTCTATCAATGACATATCATTATCTCAACTGTTGATTAATGTTGAAATGATATTGATATTATCTCATCGGTAGGAATTCAAATCAATTTTAAAAAAGTTTTAGATAATCATAACAAAGTAAAAAAAAAATTAGGGACTCAAATTAAAGAATGTGTACTTTTTCAGTATCCAAAACTTATTTAAACCTAATTTAATTAATTTAAATAACTTTTCACTCAAAACTAACCAAGCAACATATCAAATTTCAACATTTTTTTTTTTTAACTTTCTTTCTTCCCATATGATTTTACGACTTACAAGTACCTTCATGTTTTTCTTTAAATGTTAAGAAGATGAATTGTCAACGATTACTAACTACAATGTTGGTAGCAGTGAGGAATTAAGTAAGGCAATAGATAACCTTCAAGCAAGCTTGGCATTTCATCAACTTGCTACATTTTTGGGCTAAAAGTTGTGATGAAATGCTGGATAAATTTCTTTCTCTTTTGGTAAAGACGTCAAACAAGCTTGAAATTATCACCATTGAGCAATGCAAAACACCATCAGGTTGTCTACTTGACATCTATGATGCTGTGGATTATCTTAGATATCTAAGAGAAGAATACGGAAATTTTGAATATTTAATAGTGAAAGGAATTAAAATTAACAGAAGTATATCAATTGCGTTTGATATGGAACACAGACTCAGCAGAAATCTCTCGCCTCGGAAATCTACAAAAGATACACATAAAAAGTTACCCCTCTTTGGAACATGTAATTTTTTCTAATTTAATTGAGGGACTCTAGCAACTAAATGAATTAAAGTTAGAGGCAAGTGAGGCGTTACAACAAATAATAATAGTACATGACTATCAGTGGGGGACTGTTTTTAGATTTCAACAATTGAAGAAGGTGGAGTTCAAGTCTCTCCCAAATTTGAGACGGTTCTGGAAATATCGTTTAGAATTTCCAAGTATGAAAACTTTAATGATAGAAAAATGTCCTCAGTTACAAGAGTTCACATCTGGATTTGCAACTACAAATTCACAAAAAATAACTGATGGGAAGTCTTTCTCTGAACTAAGTGAACTCAAGTTAGATAGCTGCGACATGTTTGTTGTTATCGTGTCCTCCAAGACATTACAAGAGTTAGGGAATTTGAAGAAACTCATTGTAAGGGATTGAAAGACGTATTCAAGATTTGTGGGGAAGTATCTCATTCTATGGAACTCTTAAACCAGCTAGAGGAACTGATTTTGATTGATCTACCTATTTTAACTTACATCATCAACAAAAGTGAATTTTCTAGGTTTTGTCAAAACCTGAAAATCCTTCAAGTGAAGCAATGTGAGTCTCTTACTTGGCTACCAAGGTCTCTCATGCTAACAAATATGGAAATTTCAGATTGTGAGACCTCGGAGAAAATTATGACCATCGATAAAGAAGAAGGAACAAGAGGGAAAACCACATTTTCTCAATTGAAGAATGTTTCTTTGGAAAATCTAACAAATCTCTCTTCTGGATTCCCTTCTACATCTGAATTTAGATCCTTAGAAACATTGAAAATAACAAATTGTCCAGCTCTCATGACTTTTATTGAAGATTACAATGAGGTTAAAGATCTTCCACAATCAACTATTTCAAACTATTTCTTCCCAAATTCAGTAAGTTTCAATTTAAAGTATAAGATATTATTCGTAATCAAGGGTGCGTGTTTCAATTTAAAGTTTCAGTGTGTGTTTCAATATAAAGTTTTAGATATAATATTCATTATCAAGTTTGTGTTTCACTAATAACTTTCATTAGTTGAGCTTATATATTACGATCATTATTTCTTAGTTCTTAGTTAGTATTGTATTCATCTTTATTACTAATTGTTGAAAATTACCATTGTTTCTCGTAGTTGTCATTGCATAAATTGAAGGTACTTTATATGGCAAATCAAGATGTTGAGAAGCTGTGGAACTATAATTGTCCTTTTGAATCATTTTGTGAGTTGGAAAATATGTCTTTGGCTAACAACAACAAATTGTTGAGTGTCATGTCTTCTAGCATGATCACAAGATTTAACAACCTAAAAAAGCTGACTTTGGACGAATGTGAATTATTCATTTAGGTATTTAACATTGAAGATAATAAATTGAATCATAATATTCAAGAAATGCTGCTTCATCAATTAAGGGAATTAGCATTAAGGAACCTAAGTAACTTGACATGTGTTTGGAATAAGGAACCTTAAGTTCCATTTTTTCCAAATTTGGTGTCACTATTCATTATCCAGTGTGATAACCTCAAAAGTTTATTTTCAATGACTTCTGTCAAAAATCTTGGAAAACTCAAATTACTCAAATTATGTAACTGTGAAAAAATAGAAGAGGTAATATTCGGTGATAAAGATGAAAATGTCATTTTCCTTAAAATGGAATGCCTTGTACTTAAGGACCTTCCAAAGTTGGCCAATTTCTCTCGAGAGAATGGAACTTTTAATTGGCCTAACTTACAAACAGTGAGGGCAATCAATATACCAAATATGCAAACATTTTCAAGAGGCATTCTCATTACATCATTGTTGAAATCAGTACATGTAACATTTGCTAAGAAACTTTGACTCGGAAATTTAAACAATACCATAACACACACACACATATATAAGCACAACAATTACATACATATAAGCACAACAATCCAGGTATGTAATTTTTGAAGTTTTGATTTGATTCAATTTAATTTGTAACTTTCTCTTCAACTATTTTATTGTGTACATGCATCTAGGTTTCTTGCCCTAGTCTTGAGACAATGGTGATGTCCCAGGTTAGTGAATTGACAACAATATGGAATGAGGGGTATGATAAGAATCATTTTGGAAACTAAAAAAGGTAAACATCACAGATTGTAAGAAACTTAGGACTGTCTTTCCAGTTAATATTTCAAAAAATTTGAGGAAGAATGGCAGTCTGGCATTTCCACTTTACCAACTAGCATTCGTGTTGAAAATGAAAGAAAGATGAAAAATTATTTGGAAGAGTATTTAAATATGTAGGTGCCTGCTTCATACTTGGACAACTATATTGTTTTAAATTTAGACTTTCGTATGTATTTAAATTATTGTTTTATATTGTTTTAATTTCATTTGATCCCTCGTCTTATGTTTTTTAATTATATATATATATATATATATATATATAGAGAGAGAGAGAGAGAGGACATGTTTATTATGAGAGACGAGAAGTTTAAATAACAGTCATTGATTAAATCTTTACCTTATACAATCATATTTTTCTTAATTATTGTGCATTTATTGTCCCATCACTATGACTAGTGTCGCCACCACCAACATGGTCACTATCACATGATGGTAGTCCTGTTGGTGATGGTGACTCTGTTGGTGGTGGTGGCAGTGGTCATAGAGTGATGTGGGCAACTATGTGTAAATGTGCAATAATTAAAAAAAATATGATTGTATAGAATGAAAATCACATTTAATTTTAATTCAAAATTACATCTGGACCATTAAGATTTAATCAATTACTGTTATTTAAATTTCTCATCTCTCATAATAAATATGTTCTCTCACTTGATACGCCGTCATATATATATATATATATATATATATATATATATATATATATATGAGATCAATAAGGATTAATATAGTCATTTAAAAATTTCGTATGAGAATTGTGTTTTTATAATATGAGAATGAACATTCTCATTTAAAAATTAGACTTAATGCACTAATTTAAAAATTAACATACACTTACTTTATTTGATCTATTTGTTTCCCTCTTCACTTCATCAAGATTTGAACAATTTTTTTTTACCAAATATTTAAAAGAATTATTTTATCACATCTTAAAATATCAAAGACTTATCATTACCACCACCAAGAGTTGTCCAATCACCATGATCATCGTCACCAACATGTCACTGTCACTGCCACTAACATGGTTACCACCGTCATCGCTCCCATCATAGTCGTTGCTCCCGCCATCACTGCCTTCTTGTGAATGTTTTCAGTAAGAATTGAGAAAATTAGAACAAACAATTTTAACTCTTAGAATACCATTAAAAATAATGTGACTGAAATTAAAAACTAATTCAAAAAGAAGTTTTAATCTCAACCATGTTAGCAAGCTACACCAAAAAAATTATGACTAAAATCCCCCCACAAACTCATTTGTTTTGTTAAATTTAAGTTTAATTATACTTTTGATTCCAAAAAAATGAAAATTTTAACAATTTTGGTCCATCAATTTTTTCATCACTTTTAGTCCTCTAAAAAATAAATTTCACTTGTAGTACCTCTGTTTAATTTTTAGACGAACATTTAATTTTGTTTACTTGTAATTAATTATAATAATAAAAAATAAAAAATTGAAAGCATTCTGATATAGTGCAAATCAAAGAGTAATGATTCTCTCACAATTGAGCATCTGATAGAGGAATCCAAATTGTTCTTCTTTGCTGGCCAAGAGACCAAAGCCAATCTACTTACATGGACCATGGTTTGATTTGTTTTGTTTTGTTTATCCATGCATTAGAGTTGGCAAGAAAAGGTTGGCAGAGGTGTTGAATGTTTGTGGCCAAAAGGCACCTGATTTTGTCTACATTGAGTATTTAGTCTTTTCTAAACTTACAATATTTAGGCGATTTACAATTTATAAAACAATTTTGACTAAAAATGCAATTTAAACATCTTCCTCCTATCTCGCAAGCTGTCTTCTTCTTCTTTGGCTCCAGATTTGAGCTTCCCATGTCACAAAACGAACATCACCAGAAGAATGAACTCCCTTAACTCCAAGCTTTACAAGAAGGAACTCCTTGAATCCCTTGCAAAAGCAACACCTCACAAATCAAGACCAAATGCACTCTCCATCCTCCCAAGTCAAGACAAAACGCACATTTTCACCCTCATTGGTTTGTGTAATTGGAGATTTGGAATTTTTTCTTTTTCACCCTCTTAAATTTGGGAATTTTAGATTTTTTTTGTTTCTAACCAACTCCCACCCTCGCAACAAAAGTAGTGATAATGTTAATTAATACATAATTAATTAGTATTAATAATTTAATTAATAAATAAATTAACACGACATCCAAATTAATGATTCACTAAAAAATAATTTACCAAGAGTGCAATATTTCAAATCTACAATAACCATTCATCAATAGATCAATAAATAAATAAATAAAAAGAAAAATAATGGGACATAAAAGACATACTATTGGTTTAAAAGACATAGTATTGGTTTTGTCCTCATGGCCTCCATGGTCATTCATAGAAAGATATGAATTTAAAAGAGTCAAAAGGAAGAATAAGAAGAAAAAAAAAAACTTAAATATAGAGATAAAATTTTTTATCAAGAATTGGTGCGTGAAGAAAACAAATTTAAATAAAGAGATAAAAGATTTCATAAAGGGTTGCTGTAATGTATTCCATGAATGGAGTCCCATGGAGGTATTATTATGTGAATGGAGTGTAGAGTTTATAAGTTGGATAGTAAAAAGAAGAAACAATGATTTTTTTTTCTTAAAATATATATCGATTTTGAAGGTACACCTTGCTATGTCCTAGGTGGGTATATGGGCGTGAGTTTATGGATTGCTGTTGGACTCACGAATAACGTATCTAGTTTTTCTTTCTCATGATACTTAATGAAATTTAGACTTGATTCATTTAACTAGGGACTAAACGGATTAATTTGTTGAATGTGTAAGTGTAACTTTGTTAATATTGCTATTTGTTAATTTGTTATGTTAATGTTTGAATATTTGTTGTTAAATATATTGATACATTATAGTTTTATAACTTAAAAAATCAAATGAAAGAGAAAAAATATTTTTTTCTTTAAAAAATGATTAAACTGGTTCGAAACTGATTGGTTTATTGGATAAGAACTTTAAAAAAAAGTCAATTTAATTTCACAAACCAAACTTATCCAATCATTAAAAATACGAACATCATGTTTGTCTACCCACCTCTAACCAATGCATATTGACCGAAAAATGAGTGTACACATATATTAGCAAACCACCTCTCTCTCTCTCTCTCTCTCTCTCACTCACACACACACAGGGTTTGCTAAGAGTATCTTTATTAGGGGATCTTGAGAAAGATCTTAATCCTTAAAGTCTCTAAATTTCCAAAATCATTTGCCGACAATGTGGATGAGTACGTTAGAATTGTTGAAAGCACTGCAATTCAATGCTTAAAAAGGTTTGTGCGGGGTATGAATGAGATATTTGCGGAGGAATACATAAGAAAGCCCAATAACAATGACATCAATCGCCTACTACAAATTGGAAAGGCACGTGGGTTTTCAGATATGTTGGGTTCTATTGATTACGCATTGGGAATGGAAAAATTGTCTAGTTGCATGATAAGGGCAATATTGTAAAGGTGATCATCACAAACCAACAATAATACTTGAAGCAATCATATCACAAAGACTTATGGATTTGGCATGGGTATTTTGGTATTGCAGGTTCAAACAATGACATTAATGTGTTAAATTAATCGCCTGTGTTTAATGATGTTTTGCAAGGTTGAGCTCCTCCAGTACAATTTACAATTAATGGAACCCCATATAATATGGGGAACTATCTTGCAGATAGCATTTATCCTGATTAGGCTAGGTTTGTGAAGACCATCCTAATACCACAGGGACAGAAAAGAAAGTTATTTGTCAAATGTCAATAATCAGTAAGAAAAGATGTCGAGCAAGCATTTGGTATGTTGAAATCTCAATTCGCAATTATATGTGGTCCATCATGTAATTGGCACATGGATATCATCAAGGACATAATATTGACATGCATTATATTGCATAACATGATTATTAAAGATGAACGAGATACAGAATATGGTAATGTTGATGTTGATTATGATCATATAAATGAAGAGATTTCAACCGATGATATATCTCATGGTGCTCCTCTTGACTCTACTAGATACTTACAAACAAGGCGTTATATGCATATGAGAGAAATTAATCAACAACTTCAAACAAACTTGGTGAACATGTTTGGTCTTGTTTTGGTGACAAAAACAATTTAAATTATTAGTTTTTTTTTTTTTTCAATTTTTAATGTTCAATGTTTATATTTTTTATCTATCCATATTATGCATTAATTATTAGTTTTTTTTTCAATGTCAATATTTGTATTTTTTTTACTTTTTTACCTATCTATGTTATGTATTAATTATCGGTTTAATCTTTAGTCATAAATAAATATTTATATTATTTTTGTTCTATTTTTTTTAATATTAATTGTTTCATAATTAAATATTATATTATTAAATAATTAATTTCATTTTAAAATAAAATACATGAGGTAGTTACGCATTGTAATCATGAAAGGACTTACAAAAAATACTATAAAATCTCCATATAAGATCTACCACAAAAGTAATAAAAATTGTGAAAGATCTTGATACTCAGGTGACAGATGATCCACAAAAAAATATATCTCTTGAATACCTTTCCAATAAAGATGCCCTAAAATCATCAATCTTTCATTTAAATCAACATAAATTAAAAGGATATTTGTGTAATTTATTAAAAAGATTAGCATTAAATATTTTAATATTGAAATTCAAATTTAAGATAACAAAAAGATTTCTAAAAGATTTACCAATTAAAAATTAAATTTACAAAATTACCACCATGACCATTGTGGCCGCCACAACCACTGCCAAGATTAGATGGGCTTGACCACCATTGCAGCCACCACCTTGTCCATTGTTGTTGTCGCCACCATCATTGTTGTCAGCACCACCATCACCACCACCACCATGATTATCGCCATCTCTCTTGTCATGACCGTCATTGCAACCGCCACCACTGTCAACGACAATGATGGTGGTGGCAGTTGCGACAACGGTCACGACAGGAGAGGTGGTGACAATCATGATGGTGGTGGCGATAGTGGTTAAGGCGGTAGCTACAATGGTGGTCTTAATAATGACAACAACGGTACCAATGGTAATGGTGATTTTGCATATTTGATTTTTGTTTGGTGAATCTTTTTTAGATATTTTGGTTATCTTAAATTTGAATTTGAATTTAAAAATATTTAATATTAATTGTCTAATTTTAATTTAGACAAATATCATTTTAATTTATGTTGATTTAAATAAAAGATTGATGATTTTTTTATTCAAAAATTTTAGTAACACATTGTTAATACGCTTATACTGAAAAAATGGGTGTGTGCATATTTATACTCTTAATTATTTTATTCTTTTTTTCTTCATCTTCATATTTTTTAAGATTCAAAGTGAATGGTCAAATAACTGCGCTGTGCAGTTAAGAAAGCTAAAAAATAATATAAAATTAATGTTTAGTATTGTGTTAAGTCATTTTAAAAGTTGTTTAAACCTTTTAGGATCCAAAATTTCTACACATGGCCTGTAAAATATCAGTCAAGTAAAAAAAAAATGTATGTGTACTGTAAATGCAAGAATTGATATTTTTATATGATTAACTAAGAAATTTTTTTTTGTATAAACTGAATTTTATAAAATCTCAATTAAGTAATAAAAATGTGCAATATCGTATAATAAAACCAATTATGCTTATTTAATTACTTGCATATATATATATATATATATATATATATATATATATATATATATAAAAATATTTACTTCTTTTTAAGTGGACTTCCCTTTCAAAAAAAAAAAGTGAACTTTATTTAGTTATAATTGATTTTTTTATATTATGTAATAATAATTGTTTAAAAACACATATGCACATTGCACATGTATTAGTGTATACAAAAAAGTAGCACCCCGTACAACACTAGCGCGCCACCATGAAACATAACAGTTAAAGTGTTTTTGAACCACACTCAACACGACAAGCACAATCCTCCACACTCTTCCAAAAATACCCCTCAAACTTCCCAACTTCTAAAACAATCTCACAATCCCCTTCATAGGAACAAAATGGTCATTTCCACACCATACAAAATCCACTTGAGATAGTCCTCCTAGTCTCTAGTTATGTTATATAACAACCTTCACTTCATTCCCTTCTTCTCTCACTCACACAAAGTCATTTCCATATAATCTTTACGTCATGAGAAATTAGTGTCATCACTCTCTTCTTCTTTAGTACCCTTCCACCTCACCTTTGTTATTAGTCTCATGGCTTTTAGTTATCGTGTCTCGATGATTGTAAATATTGTTATTCTCTTTCTTGTTTCCTTGATGTTGTCGACGCCGGTCATGGCAACGGCACAATGCGTGAAGCAAGAAGGAGGATGCCATGACAAGGTGGAGGCGTTCAAGCTGAAAATCATTGCCATATTCTGCATACTGGCGACCAGCATGGTGGGGATTTCACTACTGTTGGTCTCTCGGGCAGTCCCGTCGCTGCAGCCGGACCGCGACGTGTTTGTCCTCGTGAAGGATTTTGCCTCCGGTGTGATACTGGCCACCGGTTACATGCACGTCATGCCAGATTCCTTCGACGACCTCACGTCGGAGTGCTTGCCGGAGCGGCCATGGCGGAAGTATCCGTTCACCACTTTCATCGCCATGCTCGCTGCGATCTTCACTCTCATGGTGGATTCCTTCTCCATCAATTTCTTCCGGAAGAAGCTCACTACTCCCGCCGCCGCCATTGACGATCACACTACCACGGCTTGTTCCCTTGAAGCCGGTGAAATGAAGGACGTGGAAATGTTAGATCATGATACGCATGGGGATGATGGAGATGGAAAGAGCGTGAGTGGGGAGCGGTTGCTACGTTATCGTGCGGTAGCTCAGGTTATATATAATTGTTTTGTTTATTTAATAAAATGTAACCAGCATTAATCATGGGGTGATGGTTCGATTATGGAATGTGTTAATTCATTAAATGGATGCAAAAATAAATGGGTGTAGGTGTTGGAGATAGGGATTGTGGTGCACTCGGTGGTGATTGGATTGTCATTGGGAGCTTCGGTGAACCCTTGCACGATTAGGCCTCTCATTGCTGCGCTTTGCTTTCATCAAATGTTCGAGGGAATGGGCCTTAGGTGGTTGCATACTTCAGGTGATTCATTCATATCTCAATGTTTCTATTTTTAAAAGATAGATATACAAATTGACTATAAATTACAAATTATACAATATCAAGAGAGAATATCATATAATTTGCAGGAATTAATATTATATTTAACCTTAATAAGAAGTTAACGAATAAAAACATTTCATCCTATGTAACAACAAGTCTATTCATTCAGTACAACCAATTTTTATGGTCCATTTCATTACAAATTACTCTATATAATATAATATTGTTAATTTTTATAACTATAATATGAAGTATCATATTCTATTACCTAATATTATGTTATTAATAAATTCCATGTAAATTACAAACAACCGAGTGTATTTAACTTTAATTTGGAAAGTTCAGTACAATAGTTGAGATAAAAGATTCAAATTGCTACTCCTCATATGACATAACATAACATGCATAACGTGTGATTGTTGAATATAACTTTAAATCAGTTAAATCTTGAATGAGTGTCGTTAATTTGTTTCTTTACATGCATTTTGTTGCTGTTTTGCTGGGTGCAAGGGGATGTCACTGACAGCAATATGGGCTTAGTTAAATACTGAAATTAATTTTGTAGATTATTTGTAACAACATAAAAAAAAATGTAATTGTTAGTTGCAAATCGTTTTTTAGGTTAAGGCTAGGTTGGCAAGGTATTTTAGTTAGCTTCTTGTTTTTTTTTAGTAACGTTTTAGCTTGTTTCAGTGTTTGATAAGCGAGCTTCTTTTTAATAGCTTTTAGTTTTTTTGAAATGCTACCGGGTAGCTTATAGCTTCTATATTTTTTCATTTATTCCACTTTCATCCTTAAAATATTTATTAGTTTTTATTGTTATCCCTTTTAAATAAAATAAATTTTATTTTTTATTTGTTTTTGTATAGTATTCTTTCTGTAGATTTTTATATTACATTATTTATTTTAAATTTTGTAATATTTAATTTACTATTTTTTCATTATAATTCATAAAATTAAAAATGTTAATTGTCAGCTTTTTTTTTAATTTTGAATAATTTTACGTATTAGACAATTTATTTAATAATTATAATTTGGTTTTTTGCTTTTTCAAGTTTAGTGTAGTTTTGCTATTTTATAATGAGGCAAGGAACATTCAAGAAAAAGGCCAAAGTCTCATAAGTGTGAGGTACGTAGTTTTCTTTTTCCATGCAATTGAGGAAGACTTTGCTTGACTTGATTAATTACTGTCACTCATCATAATTATATATTTTACAATTTATACATTTTTTTAGCCCACACATCCATGCCTCATTTAACGTTTCCTCAATCTGATATACTTTTTTTTTTCGAACTAGTTGCAAAATTTAATATTATGCTTGGATTATTTAAGATTGATTTTTCAATTTAATTGTTGTAATTTTTCATAAGCATATTCCTTCTACTCTAACGGAAAAGAAGGGGTCAACTACACTTTAAGTACAAATGAAATAGGTAAAGGTTGATACACAAGTGGTGGTGGTTCAAAAAATACTTTAACACACCCAAGAGAATTGATTAATCATATAGATAGGATACTAGTTTACACCAGGAGAAAGCAAAAAAAAAAAATATAAGAATGATTAGTGATATAGTTTGATAAGAAAAGAGAAATAAAAAAAAGAAATATCAAATAAGTATTTAATATTATTAGAAATGTCTAAAAATCTAGACTCTATAGACTGGTTATCCCTTCCTATTTGATGAACCTAGTCATCAAAAATATCTTTTCATCTCCCATTAACAAAAAGAGAAGTCACAGTCACAATCACATTTCACACCCAATATATTTATATTGGTAGTATAATTAGAGAGGAAACTCCCTCTATGTAAAAAAGTCCACTACACTCTTTCATGCTCTTTACTTTGGACCCCATCTCAGTTTTCTTCTTTGGCACCATTTCCTTGATGTTTCGTGTGAAAGAGACACCAAAATTCACCCTCTAACACCGTGTATTTCAAACCCCCCACAACTTTCCAAGAACCATCTCTCAAATCTCCCATGAATCAAGTGTATATATACACTACTTCACAACAATACACACCCCATCATCATCCAACATGGCCTAATTGATGATTCCTTAAAAAAAATCCCTGCATTCATTCATTCTTCAACAGCAATGACTTTCCAACAAGAGAAGACAATTTACCAAACCCCTTTTGCCTCAATTCCTCACTACACCCTTCTAGAGTGTGTCTTGGGACTATGCTGCACAGTGATCACAATCCTCCTTCAGCTTCCCTATGAGTACATAGACAACAATCCAGTCCCCACCATAGTCTTCAAGGATCACCCAAGTACCTTCCATGCCTTCATTATATGCATCATCTTTGCCTTCTCTGGTTCCACCAATGCACTTGTGGCATTCAATAAGTCAAGATTTTCTAGGCTTTGTGGGTACTATGCCATGGCTTCTGCTTTGGCAATTCTCCTATTGGCAGTGTACTGCACATGTATCAATTAGAAATTAAAGGCTAGACTTTTTATTTATTTATTCCTGAACTGCTATAGCTATTAGGGGTGTTCATAAACTGAACTAAACCGCGAAATCGTCAAAAAAATCAAAAATCGATTAAATCGAAAAATCGCATGGACCAAAAATTTTCAAAACCGCATATTTTTTGCGGTTTGGTTCGGTTTTTGGATTTTATTATAAAAAATCAAACTAAACTGCATTCTATAATTATATTAATTTACTTTTAAATATTTAATATTATTTAACTAACAATATTTTAATTTTTTATGATCATAATGTTATTTATAGTATATTTTTTTAATAATAAATTTGTAATATATTATAACACATACTTTCATATATTACAAAAAGATATATTGATATTACTAAATAACATTAAATTAAATATAAAGTGAAATATGATTTATTATTATGTTACAAAAAAAAGTTAGTAATATCATTTTATAATAATGTTAAATAGAAGTAAAAATAATATTTTTTAAACTAAAATATGTAAATCAAAATTTAATAAAAAAAATAATATAAAATAATAATTATGTGAGTTTAATTAAAAAAATTAAACTATGATAATAGATTAAAAAAAAACCGCGAAACTGAACCGAATCAAACCGCAAAATTGGTTTGGTTTGGTTTGGATTTGATGTTATGTTAAAATCGAACCAAATCGAACCGTGACTTTATTTTATATTTGGTTCGGACCACTTTTTGTCCAAAAACCGAACCAAATCGGACCGCGAACATCCTAATAGCTATGTTTGTATAAGGGGCGTCAAATGAAACGCCAACCAACGTTCCCATGAAAGCTTCACTCATATAGTGCCCTTTTGATTAAGCATTTCAAGTGAGGTTCACATTTTTCAAGACAAAACTATCTATACGAGAGAAGCTTTTCCTTCAATGTTATCTTGAAAAGTGTGAATCTCATTGAAACGCTCAAACACTATAGGTTTACAAGTAAACATGATTTTTGGCTTCAATCTCATGGGAAATTAATTACGGTTTATGGGAGAGCCACTGCGATAAAACTTTTGAGCATAATTTAAATTAAGTGATTGTTGATTGGTAATATATTGGATGAATAGTTATAATTATAGTGCAAAAACATATTAAAATTGATTATTGTTACATATTAGAAGATAGTTGAATTAAAAGGTCTTCAGTTTTGTTCCCTTGTTTCATCAATCATGTGGTATATATGTTCAGACTTTTGTCATTTAGAGTGTCATGCTCTTGCTTGCTATTGACCCAATACAGAGTCCAGGAGCATGTGGGTATGTATGGCTGAAACAAGAAAAACTAGTAAAAGATTAGTTATAAACCTTACTTTAGTTTCATAATTTACAACCACAGCTCTTCATCAACTCTTCATTTCCTATGTGTGAATTGGGGGAGAATTAGGACTGTGCAAAAATCAGTTCAATAAAAAATTCAAATCAAACCAATTTTGAACTGGTTTACGTTCATTTTTTATTAAAATTACGAACCAATTGGAATCAAACTAATTTTAAAAAATCAGTTAAAAATTAAATTTTAAATTGATTTTGAACCGATTTTTAAAGTCGGTTTGAATTGATTTTTTAATCAAATCAGTTTTGAAAAATTAGATAATTAAACTAATTTTTGAAAAAAAAAAAAAATAGACTTTATTTTTTAAACTGGTTCAAGTGAAAATAATTTTAGTTTCACATCGATTCAATTGTTTAGATCCAGTACTCTATAAGTATTTTTATGAGAAAAAAATATAAATAAAATAATAAAATTAATTTGTAGTTAAAATTATCATTTTTAATTAGTAAAAACTATTTCATATAATTTTATTAAAAGATGTAAGAATTTTTATAAATTAATTATTAGAAATATAATATTAAATTTTAGAATAGTGTCAAAACATAACATGTTAGATACATATTGTTTATAGGAATTAGTCAGCATTGACTAAGTAGCACTCATTCATGTTTTTCTCTAAACATTCCTCAGGTTCGAAATTATTATCTTTAATCCTTATTATAAAAGTGATAGTGTTGTTGTTGGTAATAAAGATTGAGATGATATTAGTTGGAGTAGAAAAGTAAGACGCTGTCTTAATTTTATACTGACACAGTTGACAGTTTCCACTTATACTAATACTTCTATCATGAAAAAAATTTCTCTTATTTTGTTTTTCTCTGACAAGAACTTTATATCTATATTAATAAGTAAATTAATATATTTAAAGTTTATTTTATAAAACATTTTTTTGTTAACCAAATTTTATAAAATAATCTCAGAGTCGCGTACACTACAAGGATTTCATACATAAAATCTATTTTCAATGACATAATTAAAAAGTCCATCTGAATGGTATATATCAACGGCCAAATGAAAATCGTTACTTTATCTTATTTATAAATAACTCTTTGTGAACGATGAAGAGTACAAAGAGATACCAATGCATCAAAAAATTATTATGGTTGACGCTGTGGAGGTAATTGTAAAAGATGAGACTGTACTTTCAACGTATCAAGTTGTCCAAAAAAATTATATTAATAACGTTAAGTTGATACTAAAAAAAAAAGGACTATTTTTAAAAAAAAATTTAATAACTTTTAATTAAAATGATAGGTTTTATATTTTCTTATAATGTTCTTTTCTTTTTTTACATGTTAAAATTGTTGGGAAGATTAATTCTCAGAAGCTAACTAGGCGCATCTCCAAGATTCAAGAACGAAACTACTAAGGAAATTAAGAATTTGTATGACATTAGTTTTAAGTATGGAAGTAAAACTTGATGGCTCAGCAAAGAATTAAAACTAGTTTCAGAATCTATATTCTCAAAAATGTATGTATGACTCATGCATCCATTTTAATTAATGAATAATTTGTGATATTTTTGGCTTTAGTTTTAAGGAATATTTACTTTTCTAAAACTTGATGGTTCAGGAAAGAATTTACTTTGGGAAATCTAACGTTTTTAAATGAGAGGGTAAATTGTCTTCAAAGTGGTGGATTTTTATATATATAAACTCTCGATTGATTTTCTTCTGCAGATATATATGGAATTATCTTTCTTCTTCGATGGTACCACTACCTATATATCAGCATGACAAACTTTAGAAACAGTCTCAACCAGGTTAATTTATTAATTAATATTTCAAAATTCTAAGAAATGTATGTATAGTTAATTCATATATTTTTTAACTTTTATATATATAAATGTTAAAAAATATTAATTATTTAAAAAGAATATCTACAATTAATTTAAATAATTTAAATTTCAAACAAAATAAAAATTATGGTTAATATAGATAATTATTCATGCTCCATTTAAATTAGAAGTGAAATTGAGTGAAAACAAATAAATAAAAAAGAAATAGAGTGACAAAAGTAAAAAGAAAAAAAAGACCAAAAATTAATATGTTGTTTGAAAGAATAGAAATAAGACATCTCAGTTTACTTGGACGAGTGGATGAGTAAAATAAAAATAATTTTTTTTATACTAATTCAAATTTAATTTAACTAAAATACAAGATTTTTATAATATTTAATTAATTTATTATTTTTATACTATATTTTTTTAAAAAAAATTGAACAAAAGAAAAAAAAAATGCAACACTTCTTTCTCATACCCCATGGCAATAAAATTTTGATAATTTTTTTTTAATTTCTTAAACAAACTCAAATCTTAACTCAGTTAGTTGGTTGAATACATGCATATATTATCGTATAAACTTTTTTTTAAAAGTTTTTTTCAAGACCATAAACTTCCTAAAGCAATTAATATAAGATAAATACTTTTTTTTTATGAAATTATTAATTTTTATTAGGGAAGAATTCACATAATTTATTTCACCTTTCCTTTTTCTTTTATCACCAAACTAATTTTTTTTTTTCCACCATGGTTTGGATTTGGTATGGAATAGTTTCTGTCGGGAAATAGAAATAGAAATAATAACTAATCATTGTAAGAGATTATGAGTGCACATAGTATTTAATAACGTTAAATTGACTTTAAAAATGATTATTTTAAATAATTTTTAAAACATGAAGAACTAAAATAAAAATTTTAACCAAATTGAATAAAATAAATAAGATAAATAATTAAATAGTTGATTCAGCATTTATCAACTATCTATGTTATCTTAATAATAATAAATTACTCTTTTTTTTTTTTACTGAATAATAATATATTGCTAAGAACAATAATTTTACCATAAAAATCCTATCAGGTGAACTTGAGCTATTTTCAATATGTTAATAACTAATTATTAATTAAGGAAATAAGACTAATATTATATTTTCTTATAATGTTCTTTTCTTTTTTTACATGTTAATTTTGTTGTTGGGAAGATTAATTCTCACAAGCTAGCTAGTCGCATCTCCAAGAATGAAGAAAAGAATTTGTGTGACATTAGTTTTAAGTAAGGAATTAAAACTCGATGGTTCAGCAAAGAATTTACTTTTTATTTATATATATAAACGCTCAATCGATTTTTTCTTCTGCAGATATGAAATTATCTTTCTTCTCCGGCAATTAGGATACCAATATATAGCAGTCTCAATCAGGTAACAGTTATTAATATTATTTCAAGCATTTTCTATCTGTTTAATTATTGATATATATGATAAAATGGGCACAATTAAAATCAGTCATCATGGACAATCAGGCACAACTTGACATTAATAATGCAAATGCTGCCTCTCTTTTTCAAACATCCATGGTTAGAATTCTCCCTGGAAATACTATATATATATATATATATATATATATATATATATATATTTGTCATAATATGATTTTTTTAAGTTTAAATCTTCCTTTTGCCTTCTTTAGTTCGAATTATACGATTTTAAATTCCTATATTTTTACTTAATGCATCTATTTTTAGGATTAAGAAATTTTTGGCTCCTTTGTTCATCTACCCAAAAATCTTCAAATTCTCATTTTGTACTTAAACATCATTATTATAAAATAGTTTGAATAAGTTTTGGATCCTTAAAAATATCATTTTTTTTTGTTTTAATTGGGTCTGTGAAATTTTTTTAATTTTATTTTAAATTCCTACTGATGATGATGTAATATCATTTCAACCATTAATATATGTTGAGTTAATGTTACATCACCACTTAGCTAATAGTTAAGGTGATATTACCAGGGACTAAAAAAATAAAAATCAACTACCCAAAACATATCAAATTTCAACATTTTTTTTTAACTTTCTTCTAATATGATTTTACGACTTACCAGTAATGGATCTAAGAATTTAAGTAGGGAGGGGCTAGAATTTGTTTTACAAAAATTGAAGATAAAATTTTGAAAAAAAAAATATTTAATGTAAAATTTATATAAAATAAAAAATAAAAAAATGGCTATAAAATTTGTCATTTTTTAAAAAAAAAATTGAGAGTAAAATCTGTAATAATGTAATGTAAGAGTAAAATAATAGAGTAAAATTTATAAGATTTTAAAAAATTGTAAATGAAAAGTGTCAAATTAATTTATTAAGAGTAAAACTTGTCAAAAATAAAAATAAAAATGTAATGAAACCAAATATTTATTAGATATAAAATTAAGATATGATCTACTAATAAAAGAAATTTAAATACATATTAACTTAAAAATCTTTTTTTTTCTCATAAATTCATCCTTACTTGTAATTATATATATTAATTAGTATATTATATAATTTTAAGTTAGATTATATTTTTTTTAGGTGCAAATAAGTTAGATTATATACTAACATATATTATTTAAAAGATTATTAATATATAAATAATATATATATATCTTTTTTTTTACTAAAAATAATCATATATATATATATATATATATATATATATATATATATATATATAAAAGACTGTAGGGTGGGGGCTGAAGCCCCTGCTTCCCCCCCTAAGATCCGTCTCTGCGACTTACAAATACCTTCATGTTTTCTTTAAATGTTATGTTTAAATTATTTTCATTAGATGAGTTGTACGAAATTATAACAAGAGCAAAAATATCTGACGACAACAAGAAGATGAATTGTCAACGATTATTGACTACAATGTTGGTAGCAGTAAGGAATTATGTAAGACAATAGATAACCTTCAAGTTTAGCATTTCATCAACTTGCTACAATTTCGGGCTAAAAGTTGTGATGAAATGGTGGATAAACTTCTTTCTATTTTGCTAAAGAGGTCAAAGAAGCTTGAAACTATCACCATTGAGCAATGTAGAATATCATCACATTATCTATTTTACAACTATAATATTATGTATTATTATAGAGGAGCATATGGAAAGGGTGAATATTTAACACAGTTAAAGGAATTAAAATTGACAAAAGTATATCATTTGTTTTCGATATGGAACATAGCCTCAGCAAAATTCTCTCACCTCGGAAATTTGCAAAAGATACACATAAAAAGTTGCCCCTCTTTGAGATGGTTCTCGAAAGATCGTTTAGAATTTCTAAGTTTGAAAACTTTAATGTAGAAAAATGTCCTAAGTTACAGGAGTTCACATCTGGGTTTGCAACTGCAAATTCACAAGACATAACTGATGGGAAGTCATTCTCTGAGCTAAATGAACTCAAGTTAGATAGCTGTGATATGTTGGTTGTTGTCGTGGCCTTGCAGAAAATTATGACCAACAATAAAGAAGGAACAAGAGGGAAAGCCACGTTTTCTCAATTGAAGAATGTTTCTCTTGAGAATCTAACAAATCTCTCTGCTGTATTCTCTTCTACATTTGAATTTCCATCCTTAAAAATATTGAAAATAACAAATTGTCCTTCTCTGATGACTTTGATTGAAGATTACAATGAGGTTAAAGATCTTCCACAATTAGGGATGACAATATGGACCTAGACCCTATCGACACCCACAAAAATACCCATACGCGAGTAGGATAATAACCCTCATATTTGGGGATAGGGATGGGGCGAGTATTTACCCGCAAAATTTCACGAGGATGGGTGCGGGTACGGGTACTATAGTACCCACCCCGCCCCGCACTTTATGTATATACATATTAATTAATATATTATAATTTTATTATTTAAATTATTCAATTAAAATTATTTAATTATCTATTTATTATTTTAATTATTCTTTTTATATGTTAATTTTGATATTCTATTATGATTTAATTTTTATTTGTATTAGTAGTTCAAGAAATTATGAAAATAAACATTTGCAAAATATGAAAAAATTAATTCAGATGATGAAGTTAAAATATTATATTTATTTGTGTTTTATTTTTAATATATAATTATAAACTAATTAGTTTTAAAATATATTAATTTTTCTCATTTAATTAGAATTTTTGTTTAGATTTATGTTGAATGATTATTTTTATAATGTTATTTATTTATATAAATCAATATTCGTTTGATTTTAATATTATATAAGGATGTATTGGATTAGGATTTTAAAAGACTTTTTTGGCATAAAAAAGTCATAAAGATTTTTAAGATTTTGTAGGAAACTAAAAACTGTTAAGATTTTTTTAAGACTTTTGTGATTAGAATTTTATAATTTGGATTTAATGGATTTAGAATATAGAATTTGAAAGGATTTCACATATTTATAAGATAAGATTTGAAAAGATTTTATGGATTTTTAGAAAAAAAAACATTCAAAACTACTAAACACAAGCCAACAAGAGTGTGTTTGGAAATATTATTGAACACAGACTATTCACAAATTATCATAAGCTGAACCATCTCACCTACTAATAATGTATATGAATTCAAAATCAAAGTTACAAGCCATTAATGCATTTTGAGATATATTTTTCACAAATTTTCATAAAGTAATAGTGAAAAATAATAACAAAATATTAGTCAAAAATATAAAATGTTTCATTTAACTCATAAAATCAATAATGTCATCAAAATATAAATCAAATAATTCAACAAAAAATACATGATGATCAAAATATTAATCATCTGTCTAACTTGAAATATATCCAAAGTTGTTTATGTTTTATAACATCCCAAATATTGTTCTTTGTTTCCTATGTTAAATTGTATATTTTTTCAAAATTGACTGCAATAATTTAGAAAGGTCTTTTAAAACTTTAACTTGATTGTTTGTCTTGAGTTAAAACTTCCTCTTGACTCAGATCTACTTCTTTTATGAAAATTTTCATTTCATTAAGAATTTATGAACTTAAAATGAATGAGACAGTGGATTACATTGTAAGCTTGTAAATTGATTCATAGTGATTTGGAGGTATAAACACATCATTATTAGAATCATATGATAAGTCTTACCTCGAAACAAAAAAATATGTAAGTGAAAGATTATGTCACTGCCTCCAAAACAAAGAGAATGAAATAAATAAAAAAGTCTGTGATGAGAAAGAAAAGTCTCTCGTAGTTGAATGTGATTGTTTGCTGGTTATTTATATGATCAACTAAAAAGTTCATAAAATCTACTAAAATCCAATTAAAAAAAAAAGTTCAATCGAATACTATAAGATTTCGTTACCCTTTGAAAAAAAATCTTGATAATCTTGATTGAATACTAGATTATTTTTTATCATTTAACAATCCTGATTGAATACCCCAAAACATTTTTACAAAAAAAAAAAGTCATTCAAATCTTAAATAATCCTAATCCAATACATCCCCTAAATTTTTTTTTTTTATAATTTTAAATTTTATATATATGAAAAGTGCGGGTCGCGGGTGCGGATATGGGTATATAGGTACCCAGAGGGTATGGGGATGGGGATTGAAATTGTTACCCGCACGGGTATGGGGCCGGGAACGGATACTTTTTTTAAACACGGATATGGAGACAGGTACTATAGTATCCTACCCATACCCTACCCATTGCCATCCCTATCCACAATCAACTACTTCAAACTATTTCTTCCCAAATTCAATAAGTTTCAATGTAAAGTATTAGATATAATATTCATTATCAAAATTCAATAAGTTGCAATGTAAAGTATTAGATATAATATTCATTATCAAGTGTGTGTATTTCAATTTAAAATTTTAGTATGTGTTTCAATATAAAGTTTTAGATATAATATTCATTATCAATTGTGTGTTGCACTATTAACTTTCATTAGTCCAGCTTATATATTAGGTTCCTTATTTCTTAGTTCTTAGTTAGTATTGTATTCAGCTTTATTACTATTCGTTGAAAATTACCATTGTTTCTCGTAGTTGTCATTGGATAAATTGAAGGTACTTTATATGGCAAATCAAGATGTTGAGAAGCTTTGGAACTACAATTGTCCTTCTGAATCGTTTTGTGAGTTGGAAAATCTGACTTTGACCAACAACAACAAATTGTTGAGTGTCATGTCACCTAGCATGATCATAAGATTTAACAACCTGAAAAAGTTGACTTTGGATCAATGTAAATCATTGATTGAGGTATTTAACCTTGGAGATGATAAATTGAATCATAATATCCAAGAAATGTTTCCTCAATTAAGTGAATTAGCATTAAGTAACCTAAGTAACTTGTCATGTATTTGGAATAAAGAACCTCAAATTCCATTTTTTTCAAATTTGGTGTCACTATTCATTATCAAGTGTGATAGTCTCAAAAGTTTATTCTCAATTACTTCTGCCAAAATCCTTCGAAAACTCAAATTACTCAAATTATGTAACTGTGAAAAAATGGAAGAGGTAATATTGGGTAATAAAGATGAAAATGACATTTTCCTTGAAATTGAATGCCTTGTACTTAAGGATCTTCCAATGTTGGCCAATTTCTCTCAAGAAAATAGAACTTTTTATTGGCCTAACTTACAAATAGTGAGGGTAATCAATATTCCAAATATGAAGACATTTTCAAGAGGCATTCTAATCACACCATTGTTGAAATCAGTACATGTAACATTTGCTAAGAAACTTTGGCATGGAAATTTAAACAATACCATAGCATATATATATATGCACAACAATCCAGGTATGTAATTTTTAAAGTTTTGATTTCATTCAATTTAATTTGTAACTTTCTCTTCAACATGTTTTAGATATATATGTCATACTATTTTATTGTCTACATGCATGCATGCTTCTTGCCCTAATATGGAGACTGATGATTTCCTAGGTTAGTGAATTGACAACAATATGGAATGAGGGGTATGATGTTGAAAAATCATTTTGGAAACTGAAAAAAGTAAACATCACAGATTGTCTTTCCAGTTAATATTTCAAAAAATTTGAGAAAGAATGCCAATATGACATTTCCACTTTACCAACTAGCACTCGTGCTAAAAAGTATTTGGAAGAGTATTTAAATATGTTGGTTCTTGCTTCATGCTTGGACAACTATATTGTTTTAAATTCAGACTTTTGTACGTATTTAAATTATTGTTTTAATTTCATTTGATCCCTCGTATGATCTTTTTTAATTTTATATCTATCAGGAAGAACTATCCTTTTTAATTTTATATCTATCAAGAAGAACTGAGAACATGTGAACACTAAAATTAAAAATAAGTTTTAAGCTCAATTACATTAGCAAGCTGTACTAAAAAATTATGACTAAAATCCCGAATAAACTCATTCGTTTTGTTAAATTTAAGTTTAGTTGTACTTTTAATCCAAAAAATGAAATTTTTTACGATTTGGGTCCATCATTTTTTTTGGATCACTTTTAGTCCTACAAAATTATTTTTTTTGCACTTGTAATACCTCTATTAATTTTTGGACATTAACAGTTAATTTTTGGAGGACTGTTTAATTGTGTTTACTTGTAATTAATAATAATAATAATAATAAAATAAAAATTGAAAGCAATATGATATAATGCAAATAAGAGAGTAACGATTCTCTCACAATTGAGCATAATTGAGCATCTGATAGAGAAATCCAAATTGTTCTTCTTTGCTGACCAAGAGACCAAAGCCAATCTACTTACATGGACCATGGTTTGATTTGTTTTGTTTTGTTTATCCATGCATCAGAATTGGCAAGAAAAGGCCGGCAGAGGTGTTGAATGTTTGTGGCCAAAAGGCATCCGATTTTGTCTACATTGAGTATTTAGTCTTTTCTAAACTTACAATATTTAGGTGATTTACAATTTTTAAAACAATTTTGACTAAATATGCAATTTAAACATCTTTTTCCTCCAAACCCGCAAGCTTTCTTCTTCTTCTTTGGTTGCGGATTCAAACTTCTCATAGCGCAAAACGAACATTCGAGGAAGAATGAATTCCTTCAACTCGAAGCTTTGCAAAAATGAACTCTCTCAATCCCTTGCGAGAGCAACATCTTACAAATCGAGACCAAATGTACTCTCTACCCTCCCAAGTTGAGACAAAATGCACATTTTCACCCTCACTATTTGTGTAATTGGGGATTTAAGATTTTTTTCTTTTTCACCCTCTTAAATATGAGATTTTGGGGATTTAGGATTTTTTTGTTTCTAACCAACTCTCACCCTCACGAACACTTGCTGCACAATTGTTATATATTTAATGAGTGAAGCAGTGATAATGTTAATTAATAAATAATTAGTTAGTGTTAATAACTTAATTAATATCAAATATTAATGAGTTACCAAGAGTGGAATATTTCAAATGAGAACCATTTGTCAATAGATTAATAAATAAATAAAAGGTTTAATTGTAGTTTTAGTTCCTCTATTTTTTTAAATCCGTAATTTTGGTTCCTCTTTAATGTTGATTTTTTTATTGTAATTAATAATTATTTAAATAAAATTAATTAATTATTTTTTTGTTAATGACATAATTATCCATTTTCAATTCCTAAGTTATCCTTTGATTTAATTAGTTCATTTAAATAAAACATTAAATGATTTTTGACAAAATTAGAATTCAAATCTAATTCTCTTTAATTTTTATATATTAAAATAATCATTGAGTCAATGATCTAATTAGTAACTATTATGAAATATTTATATATATAAATATTTCACATAAATTTTATTTACTATTATATATTTATTTATTGTTTCTTGTATTTTTAATAAAAATTTAATAATTTAAATAAAATAAAGTAAAGTAAGTGATTTATAAAATAAAAAATAAATATAAAAAATTATTCATGGATCATGGTTCGATTATGGAATGTGTTAATTCATTAAATGGATGCAAAAATTAATAGATGTAGGTGTTGGAGCTAGGAATTGTGGTGCACTCGGTGGTGATTGGATTGTCACTGGGAGCTTCGGTGAACCCTTGCACGATTAGGCCTCTCATTGCTGCGCTTTACTTTCACCAAATGTTCGAGGGAACGGGCTTAGGTGGTTGCATACTTTAGGTGATTCATTCATATTTCAATGTTTCTTTTTTTTTTTTTAAAGATAGATATACAATTTTACTATAAATTACAAATTATACAATATCAACAGAGAATATCATACGATTTGCAGGAATTAAAATTATATTTAACCTTAATAAGAAGTTAACAAATAAAAATATTTCATCCTATGTAACAACAACAACAAATCTATTCATTCAGTACAACCAATTTTTATGGTACATTTCACTACAAATTACTCTATATAATATAATATTGTTAATTTTTATAACTATAATATGAAGTATCATATTCTATTACCGAATATTATGTTATTAATAAATTCTATGTAAATTACAAACGTGTCTCATTATGCTTGTTCTTACGCAAGCGATATGTTTTCTGTGTTCCTCACATTACACACTCTCCAATGGTGAGTGTTATTGTATACCGGGAAAGCATAAAAAACAAAAAAAGAATTCAAATGGCGGCGCAAAGTTCTGTTATGGATTTCGAGGAAAGCAAGGAAGAAAATAAGAATGCAAAAATCTAGGAAATTGAGATCTTACAACGTAGCATTAAGAAGTTCAAACGAAAGGTGGATGGAAGGGAAGTGTCTGTAAATAATGCAATGGAGGAGAATACTGAACTCGGTGAGAAGGAGAGATCATACTTGAAAAGCTTGTTGAAGGCCGATGTTGATGCTCCTTTTCATGGATGTGTGAGGATCTAGGAGACGAAATAAAGTGGATGAAATAATGCATGGCAGGGTCGTCATGTGTCACTGATGATGATCGAAAGAAGTATCCAGAAGTTTTGGTGACTGATGAGGAATTCCTAGGATGGTGCAAAAAGTGGAAAGGGGCATTAATGGTCAAGGTGTTGGGAATGAGAGTAAACTACCATGTAATAATAAATAAGCTAAACCAAGAATGGGCATTGAAGGGAAGGATCAAGATTATAGACATGCCTCAAGAATTCTACCTAGTGCAGTTTGAAAGGTTAGAAGATTATAAGCATGCAATGTTTGAAGGTCTGTGGAGGATTGCAAATCACTATATTCTAGTGCAACGGTGGAGGCCAGGATTTCTTAATCAAGCAACAATGGAGAAGAAGGTCGCAACTTGGATCCGCATTCCAAACTTGTCAATAGAACTTTATAATGAGACTTTCCTATGGCGGTTGGGGAACACCTTGGGAACCATGTTGAAAATTGACAAAGTGACACTCATCCACTCTAGGGGTCGATTCGCTAGAATTTGTGTAGAGTTGAATCTAACAAAGTCATTGGTGCCGAAAATCATCGCTCAAGGACAAGTGTTAAAGCTGGAGTATGAGGGCTACTGCGATATGCTTTCAATGTGGCAAATATGGACATAAGGTGGAAAGTTGTTCTGACAATCCAAGGGGTGATGTTACCCATGGAGCGCTACCTAAGGAGAATATCCAGATAAACACAATGGAGAGTAGCCAAGCGGCTAAACCGATGGAAGCACCGTCAGAAACTAGAATTGATAAAGAAAAAACAATGACCTTGGCACAAAAGGGTAATGGAATGGAGGACCTAGATAATAACGATCAGTCCCTTTATGGCCTATGGATGATTGTGAACAAGAGGAATCTTAGCAAAAGTTAGAACAAAGATAATAGGTTGAGTAGCGAAAATAAATCGGGTAATGAGAGATCGAGGCTGCCACAAAATACCAAAGGAAACATTGTAAAGACTTTGCAAGACAATGATGATAAGATGTATTCGGGGAAAAAAATAACAACACCAGAGATAATGTTTCAAGGGAGTAAAAAGGTGGAAAAAACTTCATCTAGGAGCTCCAATGTTAATGTTAAGGTCCGAAACTTAATAGGTGGTAAAAACCCTCAATGCAGTGGAGTGTTTAAGAGTAAAAGAAGACAAGTACTTCATGTAAGTTCAATAGAACCCTTCAAGGGGGAGGAGAAGAGAAAGGTAGTGAAAGGGGGTGAGAAAGGAAAAATAGGGGTGCAAAAAGTAACTACAAATGTTGCTTTGAAACATAAGGATGAAGATAATCAGGAGATGTTTTGGATGATAAAAAGAATGGAGGAGAAAATGGGCACTCAAAATATCAATACGATAATAGAAACAATTAGGTCAAGAGATTTTCAATTTCAAAAAGGTGAAAACTTAGGGACTGAACCTGTACCCATTGATGATGGGTTCCAAACCGAAGCTCAGAGGTGCATATAACAAAGGATGACAACAACCGCTATGGAGGAGGACACCCCACAACCACAAGGAGCTCCCCTAGGTGATGAAGACATGATGATAGTCAGTGAAGTGGGTGCATCTCACCAAGGTCTTGAACCCATTGGGGTTACCAAACCTGCTAGTTCCAAATGAATATGTTGGCATGGAACTGCATGGAGACTGTAGGCAGAGGTTTTGTTAACCTTGTGAAAGATATCAAAAGGGAGTATAAGGTGTCATTCCTTTGCCTATTGAAGACGCATGTGAGTGGAAGGTGTGATTTTAATAAAATTTTTGTTATAGATACACAAGGTCAAGCAAGAGGAATATGGGTATTATGGGATGAAGTTGATTGGGAAGTAAAGGTGATATCTCATGGTACACAGTTCATGCACCTTCGTGTGAAATATGGGAAAGGTGCTTCATGGGTGGTTACGGTGGTTTACGAGAGCCCTAGTTATGCGAAGAGGCAAGAATTATGGCACGTGCTTCTGGAGATTATGGTAAATGATCCAGCTCCATGGGCTATAATTAGGGACTTTAACGCACTCTTGCATTCTTTTGAAAGAAACAAAAGCCATACTGCATCATCGACTAGAAGCATGAAGAACTTTCAGAATATAGTAAAGTAGTGTGAGCTTATAGATGTAGGGTTCCAAGGATTCCCATTTACTTGGAGCAGAGGAGATCTGACAGAGAGACTAGATTGCATGCTTATCAATATTTCGTGGAGACTACAATTTCCAGATGCAACAGTGTTCCACCTTTCAAGCTTCAAATCAAATCACAGGTCGTTATTAGTACAACTCACAAACAAGGTAGCAATTAATAAAAGGCGGCGACCCTTTCAGTTCCTAGCATTGTGGTTACTGCATGAGGAGTTTCCTAGCTTTATAGCATTAAGATGGAAACTTAATAGAGATTGGAGTGATCAAATTGACCAACTCTAGAAGGACCTACAAAAGTGGAATGAGGAAGTATTTGGGCATATATTCTCCCAAAAACATAGACTACTGCAAAAACTTAATAATATTGATAGCCAAATGAGAAGAGGGGTAAGGCCATGGCTAGTACAGGAACAACAACACACATGGAAGGAGTATGAGCAAATCTTGATCCAAGAAGAGGTACTATAGTTCCAAAAATCTAAATCCAAATGGATTGAGTTTGGGGATAGGAACTCGAAATACTTCCACGGCTTGACATTAGTTCAACGAAAGTGGAATCGGATTGATATAATTCAGAATGAAAACAGTGAGTGGGTTGGGCAACCGCTGGAGCTAGAAAAGTACGTCACTACATATTTCAAAGCAATCTTCTCCAATGATAATATGCGAACTCCTTTTTACTTAACTGGTGCTTTTCCGAAGTTGGATAGAGATGAGATTGAAATGCTAGGGTGAGAGGTGACGAAAGAGGAAGTTCATGTAGCTATCAAGAGTATAGGTCCCTTTAAAGCTCCGGGTTGTGATGGATTTCAAGCAGTTTTCTACCAAACACAATGACGCATAGTGGGTGATGAGTTCACTGATCTTATCATGGACGCATGCAAGAACCCTACAGAGATTAAGAAGATAAATGAAACTTTAATCACCCTTATTCCAAAGGTGGAGCCAGCGATAAGAATGCGGGACCTAAGACCCATTAGTCTATGCAATATGTCTTATAAGACAATCACAAAAATAATGGCGCTAAGACTTAGACAAGTGATGGAGAAATTGGTTAGCCCATGTCAGTGCAGCTTCATTCCAAATAGATATAGTAGCGATAATATTGTGGTTGCGTAAGAAGTGTTTCACTCTATGAGAAGAAAGAAGGGGAAAACCAGATGGATGGTGATTAAGGTTGATCTCGAAAAAGCATATGATCGATTGAATTGGGAGTTCGTGAAAGAAACTCTCGTTGACATAGGATGTCTAACCAACTTCATCAATATTATATGACACTATATATCAACAGTCAGTATGAGAATGCTTTGGAACGGTGAAGCGCTTGAAGAATTCTACCATTCTAGGGGAGTGCGACAAGGTGATCCTATCTCTTCATACGTGTTCGTTCTATTTATCAAAAGACTGTTCCAGCAAATCAATTTAGTGATTGAGAAGGAAATGTGGAAACCAATACAGATAAGTAAAGGTGGGTCGCAAATATCACAATTAGCATTCACAGAACGATCTTATCTTGTTTGTTGAGGCGACGACAGAGCAAGCGGAGATAATCAACATGATCTTAAATTTATTCTATGAGAGCTCAAGGCAACGGGTGAATAAAGAAAAAAACAAGAATATACTTCTCCAAAAATGCCAACTGGAGTGTTAAAGAAGAGATAGTGGCAAAATGTGGATTCCAGTGTACAGAGGACCTTGGGAAGTATTTAGGGGTGTCAATCTTTCATAAATCTCCGTCCAAGCAAACCTTTGGCTTCCTAATGGAGAAAGTGAACAAACGGCTTAGTAACTGGCAAGGGAAATTCCTGTCAATGGTAGGCAGAGTCACACTTGCAAAATCGGTACTATAGTCAATCCCAATCTACATTATGTAATCCATAGTTCTTCCAATATCAATTTGTGAGGAGATTGATAGGAAATGTCGAGGGTTTGTATGGGGCGACTCAGCAAATGGGAGGAAATTACATACAGTTGCATGGAAAGACATATGTTCGTCCAAGTATGCGGGTGGACTTGGATTATGCGCCACGCAAAGCATGAACAATGCGTTTCTTATGAAGGCTAGTTGGCGGCTGTGTACATGCAAGAAAGCCCTATGGTTAGCGGTGATTTGCGCAAAATATAAGTGTGGAAATAAGGTTGCACTAGTAATAAGAAAAGTGAAAGGTATGTCAAACTTCATGAAGGGGGTTAGCCGGGTATGGGACGAAGTGTCAAAACATACTGTTTGAAAGGTAACAAATGGCACTTCTATTCTTTTTTGGCAAGATTGGTGGGTTCCACAACATGGGAAACTAAGTGATTATGCATATGTGCAATTAGATGAAATTGACGAACAAGCCACAGTAAGTGACTTCACCATTCGCCAAGGAGTTTGGGATGTGAACAAACTGAGAAAGATGGTCCCACAACAAGTGTGCGAAACTATTTTGGCGCTAGAGCCTCCAATTATATCTTGAGATGATGATGCCCCAACCTAGAGTATAACTAGTGACGGGCAGTTCTCAATAACATCTACTTACAAAGCCATTACCCAGGAAATTGATAGAAAAAACTTGTTATATCGTATAATTTGGAGATGGCGAGGACCGGAGAGGATGCGAATACATGTATGGAAGGTGGCACGCTAAGCCTTGGTCACTAATGCTCTAAGGAAGTCTAGAGGGATAGTAATAGACAACGTATGCCCAATATGTCTTCTCGAATAAAAAATTGTACTTCATGCGTTATGAGATTGCATATTTGCAAGAAGAGTATAGGAGGAAATTTCAGATAAAGTACTACCCACAACATTCTTTAATGATGATGTAAGTGAATGGCTACAAAGCAACATGCGCACGACAACTAAACCCCGGCAGAGGGAATGGCATACTCATTTTGGGGTGACTTTATATTACTTGTGGAGGAATCGGAATGATGTAGTCTTCTCCTTTTTCTCAACGTTAGTCTCAAGTATTGTGGCCAAATCTAAACGAATGGTAATAAACACCTTGTATGCATTCGAGTTTGAGCGCGCAGTCTATGATAATAATAACACTCCTTCGAGAATGGGAAAAGTAGTATGGGAGCCTCCAGGCCAAGGACAGTATAAACTCAACTGTGACGAAGCTGTTAATGCGAGTGGCAAAGCAGCATGTGAAGGTGTTCTACGAGATCAAAATGGAGCTGTATTATGGGCTTTTGCACATAATCTTGGAATGTGTTCAATCGTGCATGCAGAAGTATGAGCCATTGCTATAAGCATTAAAATTGCATGGGATAAAGGTTTTAAAAAAGTGTGTTGAATTTGATTCAAAACATGCAATTGAATTAGTGGAAGGCATGCATCAAACAACAAGCTCAATGAATCAATTGATTCAATCAATTAAAAAATTTGTGGCTTACGAAGGAAGTTACATGTGGAGATATGTCAATTGGAAAGCAAACATTGTCGCGGATGCTCTAGCAAAATTTGGCTTCACATTTAATAAAGAGTGTGAGATTTTTGATTCGAATCCTAAGTTTATCTATAACCTTTTAGCAAATGATGTAATTTCTGGAATTTCTCAAGTTTTTTAATAATAATATTTTTAGGGGTCCTTAAGCCCCTTTTTGCACCAAAAAAAATATTTTTGTATTATGTTAATTATTTTAAATTTGTAATATTCAATTTATTATTTTTTCAATATAATTCATGAAATTAAAAATTATAATTGTTATATTTTTTTAATTTTAAATAATTTTATATATTGAACAATTTATTTTAATTATTATATTAATTAACATACTATAATGTTTATTCAAGTATTTATTTATGTTATTTTAAATTTGATTTAAAATACTATATGTTAATGTATAAGATTAATATGAAAATATATTATATGAAGATACATAATAAGTGAAACTAAAAAAGTCATAAGAGTATACATTTATTGAAAATTATAACACTTTTTTTTTTTTTTGCAAATTATACCATCTTAAAATATATTTTTATTTATAAAATAAAATTAAAATTTATAGAAAAATATCATATAAATATATTTATTTTTATCATTTGATATTTTATAATTATTTTAATATATATACTTTATTGAATATTTATAATTTAATAAATTAATTTTAAAAAAATTAACTTTTAACTTTTAATTACATTTAATTTCAGCTTTCAGCTAGTCTGTAAACATATGAAGAATGTATGGTAGGTTAGATTTCTCCTTTCATAATTTTTATATCATAGGTTATATATATTATATGAAAAACGCATCGGTCCACCTTCACACTTATCTTGATTCTTGATGAGCGTCCGCTAAAAATATATAAATTGAGATGATTGTATATGATAAAAAAAAATGGTTAGCAATATATATATAGTTGTTTTTGTTGA
Source organism: Amphicarpaea edgeworthii (assembly GCA_014843725.1). Classification (NCBI taxonomy): domain Eukaryota; kingdom Viridiplantae; phylum Streptophyta; class Magnoliopsida; order Fabales; family Fabaceae; genus Amphicarpaea; species Amphicarpaea edgeworthii. The sequence continues at coordinate 4,954,157 of CM026329.1, forward strand.
ATAAAATAGTAAAACAAGAAGACACTCCCAATATTATTGGATAAGGTGCCAAATGACAAGATGTGACTACCTGTAAAGACCTACCTGAAGCATTATTTTGTGATCGTATTTTTTTAATTTATGAAAAGAAAAATTCATAAAACATGATTATATGTATCATATGAACATTAGAGGTTACATAGGATAGGATGAGAAATTAATAAAACATGATTATATATATACTTGATCTTTTTAACCGTTGTTTTCTTTCAATCTACCCTTTTTGTTTTATCTCTATCTCAATATTAAATAGGCAAAAAAATTCTAATGTATTTTTGTCTTGTCAAATACACACACAACATATTTATATGATAGTTATTATTTTTGTTTTAAACATGTAAGAATTTTGAGTGTTTATTAGGATAAAATGGGTGTTCCAACTATAAATTCATAAGCATAGTTAGAGTCACTCTGTTTGAAGTATTATCTGTTTTGGCAGGTAAAAGGAATCATAGTGAGTTAAAGGAAGAGGTTATATATAAACTCTCTTTAGCCTCGACTCTTAAGCGATGTGAGACTATTTGTCATATCAAAATAAGCTCTAAGTCGATGCAAGAGTAAGACCTATCGATCCCACAATGAGTGCCAATGTTCTAACCATAAATTCATTGACATCGTTAAGGTCACTCGGTCTTAAATATTATCCGTTTTAGTGCTCAACGAGCTTTACGATTTCTTGTCTTTAAAAGACAATAACTATTACGGATCCTTATAAAAAGTGTCTCGGTAGGTTAAGAAAAAATGTTATATATAATCTTTCCTTAATTTCAACACCTAAACAATGTGAGACTATTTAACATACCAGAATAATGAGTAAATAAAAATGAAAACTAAAAAACAATTATCATCTTAAGCCTTTTTTTTTTTATGACCATGATATTGAAATGAAGTAATTCCCATTGAAAATAATAACTAATATTTTGTCAAGGACCATAAATATACATAAGATGAATATCTTCCAACTTCATATTCAAAATTATGATTTGAATCTTAAACTACTTGGTTGGTTAAGAAATACTAGTTAGTGCCACTTTTAACTTTTGGTTACATTGTTTGCCTCTTTTAAATCATTAACATTAGTTATAATTCTTGCTTTTTAACATTATAATCCTTATATATTTGAATTATAAAAAAAAACATTATAATCCTTATGAAATAACATGTAAAAAGTTTCTTTTATATTTCTTTCTATTCTATTGTATATATGTTGAAATATTTTAATAATTTTCTTTATCTATTAAAGAAAGACATTATAAAGTTATTGAGTATTTTTTCTTCTTTAACTAGGAGCATACTTGCATCCCAAATAATTAAACAACTATGTTGAAATCAAGTAAATGTTTCTTTTTAAAACTTTTTTTTTTTTATCATTTGTTAGTAAATTTATTCTTCTTTAATTAGATTCAATATAATTATTATAAAAAAAAAAAAGATTCAACATAATTATTGACTGCAAAATTTCCCATGAGATTTTTCTGATGCCTATGACTTTTTTTTTTTTTTTTCCAGATATTAATTAGTTCTCATAGTTTTTATGTAGGTGAATTAATTGATGAGACAAACTCCATCCTTTAAATCAACTAATAAAAACTTTAAAATATATACGAAAATTGATATTTAAATAAAAAACACTAATGTATCAATAATTAAATTAAGTATGTAAATAGACTATTTTAATTTTTTTCAAAAATTAAGAGACTAATTAAAAAAAGAAGAAGTTAATTTAGCTTAATGAAATTGAAAAGCGCGTTACTTGAGACATAACGGGTCGGTTAAAGAAACCCGACAGAATTGTAATGAATTTGGAAAACAGATAGCACCGACCACCATAACATAACGGAAACCGCGATCTCTGAGTCTGACTATTCTCACTTTCCACCGAATCGAATTCTCAAAACTAGAACAAAAAACCGAACTCAGTGTCTGTGAGAACTCCAATTCCGAAACCCTAGCTTCAATCCAACGATTCAGGTTCTGATTATTCTCTTTGGTTTCGGATTTTGTTTGATCTTTGTTTTGTTTTGTACGATTTGCCATAATTGGTTTCGATTTTGCAGTTTCGCTGCTGCTGTGTGGTGTTTGACTTTTGTGGTGTTTGGGGAGTGAGGGAGAAATGCAGCGTGCTCCGGTGACAGTTGAGGAACAGTTGTTGCAAAAAGCGATTAAGGAAGAGTGTACATGGGAGAATCTTCCCAAGCGGATTCAAGCTACTCTTTCTACTAAAGAAGAATGGCACAAAAGGTTAGAGAATGGATTTTCGCGCGATTCCGGAGTAGGGATCCACTTATTCAGAGAGAGTAACCATGAAAATGAATGACCAAGACAAGAGAGTTACTCTGTCATCTTCGCCATTCATTTTCTTAAAATCTAATGGTTGCTCTCGGAGTAACTTATCCCTCCTCTTCATACCTAATTGTACTTTTTTTTTTTTACTCTATTTCGTCGTTGTACTTTAAGAGATTTAAAGGCTAAGAAAACATATTGATCATAGAAGCTAAATTGCACACTTTCTGTTACAAGTAATAACTATAAACTCTGTATCACACTGAGAATAGTCACAATGATTTACATACCGTAATTACTGTAATTACACATTACTGTATAACTACTATAACAACAGCAAATTAGCTTCTAGGAGGAGATTGACTATTGGCCTGTCTGGGTAAACTTCTCCAGAAGCACTTGTAAGATGAGAAAATATGAAGAAATTAGCTTTTACATTAGCTAATTTTTAGAAGCTCTTTCATATAGCTTCTCTAAAAGATGAGATAGCTTCTACAAATTAGTTAGTGTAGAAGTTAATTTTAACTTATGCAGAAATTCATTTTATTTTTTCTTCTTACTTGCTCCCTCCAATAGTGTTTCTGGAAAAACTTACCCAAAGATACCCTATATGGATCACACTGTTGTGAACCCTTTTTGAGCAAGTCGAAACTCCTTAGAAAATTAAGAAGGGAAATAGAAAGCTAAACCAAATTGATTCCTCGCATCCTTTGATAGAGGGATACAATCTATTTATAGCAGCATGATACAAGTGCACTATGCACTGCTGCTAACACACAAACAGATTCGTAACAAAACCATTTCAGAATCTACCTGCCTGAGTCATTATCTATATTATCTATTATTATTAAAAGACAAATAAGGAACATTAATACTAACAATGGGCCTAACAGTAGGAGATGGGCCGTAACACACACCAAGCCATTGGGTTCAGTTAAAGACCACATTGTCAAGGATATTATTCACCACGAGATCCCTTTTAACAACTTTCTTCAATGTCCTTCTTAGTCTCCTTCTACCCCTTTTCAGTGTTAAAAGTTGTCAATTTACTCTCCTCCCCGAAGTTTCTGGTGACCTTCTTTGCATGTCCAAACCACCTGCATAGCACTGTATGAGTAATTATCCTATTTACTTTGTTTCTGACAATCTTAATATTTCCTTTTCTTTTTGTTGGCAATGGAAATTGTGTAGAATAATTGAAGGTTGCATAAAGAAGAGACTTCAATGGAATAGTTGTTTTGCTCGTAAAGTTTGTAAAGAAAGTGAATATTATGAAGAGATGATGCGTTACTTGCGGAAGAATCTTGCTGTATGTCCTATACTGAATGCCATCTGATTCTGAAACTGTATATCAAATGCATTATTACATAGTTTACATGACCATTGATCAGAAAATTTTGTTGCTAGAATTTTTTTTGGCTAAAATATAATTTTGGTTTCTTATCTACAATTTTTAGGTTTGAGTTTAGTCCTTTTGATTAAAAGGTTTCATTTTGGTCCTTAAAGTTTCCCTATTAGACCAAATTTGTTCTTCCGTCAGTCTATCACACTAATTTGGTCAACTTGGTGACACATGACAAATGTGGAGATGTCATGTCAACCAAGATTGACACCTTTAGTGCCCAAAGCCAATGTTATCAGACCCGGCTCATACCAGCCAGGTTGACCCATTAGCCCGAGAACCAGGCAACCAACTAGTCCGAGCCACTAGTTGGATCAGGTATGCATGTGACCCGGTGCAAGCTGGTCTGACTTGGCTCCGAACCGGTGAATCGGCGACTCGGCTGGTCAAGCACTTTTGTTTTATTTTATTTTATTTTTTTTGAAAAAATAAATAAATAACATTACTTATAGAAAATTCAATTTATACCTCACACCATATTAGATTTGCTTTTATTTTTGCCAAGCATAACCTCATTTTGAAATTTAAAACGATAAAATTGTTGTCACTTCTAATTTAACTTATTTCCTTTGACTTATATAGTTATGTATGAATTAAACTGTGTCTTTACCTTATCTCAACTAGTAGACTTATTAATTTGAAAAATGATTATTATTTATTAGAGCAACAAGGAAATGAATAGAAAAATTGTATTGCTTGAATAAATTAGATCTTGTTAATTGTGTTGATTTCATTGAATTTATTTTTATATTTGTTACTCATATGGTCTTACGACTTTGCAAAGACATGTCTTTTTATTAGTGCACAATAAAAATATATTTTAATAAATAAAGATAATAATATATTTTATATTCTAACTTATGGTTGTTTATGGTCAATTATGAAAATGTATGTTGCTAAAAAAATTTCAAAAATCCTAACTATGTTTCTAAATTTGTTGATTTTGTTAAATTTTAAATCTTTAAATGTCCAAGTTGGTAGATTATGATTTTTTTAAAAATATAAACCAAGTCATGCAAGTCAACTAGTGACTCACTGGGTTGACCCCTGACTCAATAACCCGGTACATTGACCGAGTCGATGGCCGGTCCAAGATAACATTGCCAAAAACTGGTGGGCGGAACAATTTGATCTAATAGAGACACTAAGGGACCAAAGTAGAACTTTTTAAATTTACAAGACCAAAATTATATTTTAGCCAAATTTTTTTGGGAGAAAATTGAAGTTTTAATGCTTCAAAACAAAAATTGCAATATTGTAATTGAAAACTGGACTTTGTTTCTCTTTTGACCATTTCTTTTATAAGAAAAAAATTATTAAATATAGTAAAAGGGGTACTCTAACCCAATAAGCTAGAAATTTAGAACCTGGATATCAAGCATTGAGCGCATCTTCTGCTTTTGTTGCAATGCATCTGCATTTAATATGCTTGTTTTTTCACTTGCAGCTATTTCCTTATCATCTGGCTGAGTATATTTGCCGTGTAATGAGAGTATCACCTTTCAGATATTATTGTGATATGATTTTTGAAGTAATGAGAAATGGTAACTTTTTACATGCTTGTTTCAATTCTCTAATGCACTATCTCTTCATGATGGGACCTGATTAATATTTGCTGCATGTAGCTTAGCTTGCAATTGAGTGATTTTTATGTAAAATCATGCCCTCTTAACCATATTGTTGACTACCAAGTACCAAATCAATAGTATTTGTAAAAATATTTGACTATGGGTTCTTTTGTAACTTGAATGGTTGTAACTGGAAGAGTTGGTCATTTACTTTCATCTTGAATTGAAAATTATGTTCATAATACAAATTGATGGTAAGTATAATGTTGACTTGTTTTGAACTGCTTATGCCTTTGGGCTTTTTCTCAAGTTACACAGTTGTGGTAGTGTAGAGGATAATATTCCTTTTTCTTTTTTCTTTTTTATTATTGTATTTACATCAGTCTATATGGGAGTTTATATTTTCTTCTTGATCAAAGAACTCCAGCTAGTACTTGTGCACTTGTGTGCTATAGGTTAATTATTATGCAGAATAATAGACATTTGCTTGCAAATGAGTTGGCCTTAAAATTTCCTGCATGTTTGAATTATTTGCAGAGCAACCTTATGACAGCATCCCAAATTTTAGTGCAGCAGATGCTTTAAGACTTACAGGAATTGGGAGAAATGAATTTATTGATATAATGAACAAGTGCAGATCTAAGGTACTGGATAGATTTTCCCATATGGTATACAGAAATATATGTTTCTTGGATATCATGTATAATCATGATATTCTATGCACTGTGATTGTTTTATTATCTGTTCCAATTGTAGTGCCAATATTACCTTTTAAGACTTAGTTTCATGTAAGCAGGCTTGGTATTTCTTCTAGAGATGTTAAACTAAATAATATACCTCAATGACTATCTTCATCATCTGCACTTCTGAACTATATGCCTTTGAGAGGATTTTCATTTTGTTTCTCATAAATTTGAATCTCATATTGAAGACTTTGCTGCCCCTTGTCTTAAACTGGATAATGATTTTATATATTCTTGCCTTAATTGTCATTTCCGCTTTTGGAGTATCCAGAAAATCATGTGGAAACTGAACAAGTCCATTGCAAAAGAACTTCTACCTACACAACCTGTGGATTTTCCTATTGAACCTTGGTGGGAAGTTTGTTTGGTGAACTTTACTTTGGAAGAGTTTAAGGTGAGGTCTGCATTTCACCCTTATGAATGGAGAAGGGCTCATTTACAATAATGTTGTTCATTGTGTTAATTTGGAAATAAGAAGTAATTTCGGTATTCACTTTTTTTTTTCCTGTGGTGTCTTCTGCCTTTTATAGAAACTCTCAGAAGAGGAAATGGCCATGATAGATAAAGTATGTAAGGAGGAAGCAAATTCATTTATCCTGTTTGATCCTGATGTTGTAAAGGGTCTTTATAGCCGGGGATTGATCTATTTTGACATTCCTGTATATCCTGAAGATCGGTTTAAAGGTGTGTTTTGTGTTAAAGTTTGGTTCTACTTTTTTGCTTTCTAGGCTTTACTTTTAAAATATAATTTTTAATGCTATATTTACGAAGCATTCAAATTAAAAGCCTCTTATTTGGAATATTTCATATCCCTAATACCTTATAATTATGGTATGCCTTGGCAGAGGTATGGCTTAGAAAGTACTGAGTACAGTTGTTCATTGGTTTGAATTGATCTGTTTTAGAGGAACCTGTATTCTGACCAACTCAACTGATCATGCTGCTTTCCCTAAAATTGAAACTAAACAGTTCGTGGCTTCACAACTGACTGATACCAAATCTAATAGGATATTGTTTTTTAGCTTATTAGTTTTAATGTGGTTGAATTGCTTGTTTCAGAGTTGGTCTTGCACACAAATAGATCATCCATTCCTAAGTGAAATGACTAGTTCAACTCAATCAAAACTCAGGACAGGATTTTGATATTTGATTTTCTAATCATATGCATAACACATTTGGCAAGAATTAAACACAAAATATCCTAACATCAATAAAATATAACCCAAACATATATGCTCCAGCTTGAGGGGGAGTGTTAAAAATCTTATTTGATTTATTGTAAATAGGGAAAGTAGGAAACTCTTGTATAGCTGATTTGTAGGGATTCTTATCCCTAATTACTGTTCATTCTCTGATTATAAATAAACAAACGTGTGTGTGGTACAGAACACGCAGTTTTTGTATATTGTTGGAATATATTGTGTATTCAAAGTCAATACTCAAATTAGTTATTTGTAACTAATACTTCCATAAATTCAATCTTTCTTCCAAAAATGCCCTTCAATTTAAATGTTGCAAGTGATGGGTCATATTTAATGTCAATACTCTTAATCCAATGAGTGGATGCCTAGTAAATAGAGTTAACAATAAATAAAAGGTATGGAAAAAATTTAACCCAGAGTAAGCTTGAAAACTAGTCGTTGTTTTTATATAATCAGAGCATGCCTTGTATCTCTAGATTTTGCGGATATTTTTTTCCCTTGTCTGTTCAATTGACTTGATTAATTTTTATATTTATGCTGGTGGTTCAGTTTCCAGGCTTGAAGGTTTCGTTTCCAACAGGGAGCAGTCTTATGAAGATCCTATTGAAGAGTAATGCATTTATTTCAGTCTATTTCCTTCCTTTTTCTTTTCACTTTCCAGATGTTGTTTACATAAAGCGGTACTATAAGTAACATTGTATCGTTTCATCTAGGTTATTATACGCAGTTTTTGTTGTTTCAAATGAAAATGCATCTGTTGCTGAATTGGCAGCAACCCTACAGGCTGACTTGTCACGACTGCAGGCTGCTGCGTCTTTTGTATGTCGATTGGGATGGGCGACAAAAGTAATTGATCCAGCATCTATTCTTCAAGATACAAACATACCTGGGTCTCCTAAAAGTGCAGTCAGTGATGAAGATGCTATTCATGGTTTTGATAATATGCTTAATGATAATGATAACAATCAAGGCGATGCAAATGGTCCTCATTCTTCCTATACTCGTGTTGCTTTCATAGTTGATGCTAATATAACATCATATCTTATGATGGGTTCCGTTTCACCAGGTATATATATACCTTCTTCATTTCCTAAAGCTTAAATACATTTACTAGAACTTTTTTAATTGTTTTTATTGTTATTGCAACATCTGATATGCTGACATTTATCAGAGTGTGTTTGCTAGAGTGGGTGCACAGGCTGTCATTCTGAGAACTGTTACATTGTATAGTTTTTCCTCTAGTTAGTCTGTTAGTTTCAGTTACAACTGAACCTCCTGTTACCTTCTGTAAATTGAGGAAATAATAATACAAAATTACTTTTTGTTTCTTTCTCAAACCCATATTGCTTTTCTCTGAATCTTGACATGGTATCAAGAGCTTGACTTGAAGATCTTCCGTGCAAGAAAGAAGCATAAAATACAGCAAAGTTTTCCAATACATGTCTGACATGGAGACTCCATGAGGCAATCATCAGCCAAAACTGGCATTTGCTGAACATCAAAATAACCATGAAAACTCTATTGCAAAATTAGCAGAGGCATCCCTAAACTCCTCTCAAAACAAATGCACCAAATGATTGCAATAAAATTCACATTACCACTAGGTTTTGAGTTGATCTCCTTTTGTCAAATCTCTCAAACTTAACTAGCAAAGACTTTCCAAAATAGTAGGCAACTTTAGATCTCCATGAGGACCCTAAAAAAGTAGCCACCTTTGTACAGCAAAAATCTATACTGTTGCATATTAATGTGATAGCTGTTTATTATTCTTAGCCTCCAAATTCATAATGCCTTGAAGCTTGCAAAATAGGATCATATCGAGCTGAAACATGACTTCTAAATTAATGGGATTACAATTGCTATTTGCTATGATTATTGATAAATATATCAGTGTTTTAGTTCTATGTCAAAGCTGTAAAATTTTCTTTTTGGTCTATAGTGTTTGTCTTCTACCTTCTGTGTCTGGGAATTTAGTCGCATGTCTATGTCTATAGTCTAACCAAAATCATTCTTCCTGCTGAACTTTGTCAGGCCTGAAATCTCATGCTGTTACACTTTATGAAGCGGGGAAATTGGGTCATGCCAGCATTTCTGATCTTTGCAAGGATCTTAGTACGCTGGAAGGTGCCAAATTTGAGGGAGAACTTCAGGAATTTGCAAATCATGCATTTAGCTTGCGTTGTGTATTAGAATGTCTACAATCAGGTGGAGTTGCTTCTGATGCAAAAGTGGGTGAAGATAAGATGGATTTGGCTACTGTGAGCAATGATGAGTCTAGTTCTCTAATATCTGAAATCTCTCTGACTGAAAAATCAGAAGACTCTGGCATTACAGAAGCTGAGATGAATAATTATGATATATTAAGTTCAGATTTAGAGAAATCAGTAGAGGCTCCTGCTTCTACTGAAGCCACTCTTAGTAATATTGTTGGTGGAACATCTTCTATTCCTTTTGAAGGTGATGGTAGTCATGTACAGGAAGCCAATGAAGATAGAAATCTCCAGAATGATGAGAAACTAATGGTTGAAGAGTCGGATGTTGGAACAAAAATGTTGAAAAGAAAAAAGAAATATCGTGTAGACATTCTCCGCTGTGAAAGCTTGGCTTCTCTTGCACCAGCAACCCGTGATCGATTGTTTGTTCGTGACTATGATGTAGTTGTGTCCATAGTGCCTCTTCCTCATTCATCAGTTCTTCCAGGATCCACAGGTTTGGCTCATTTTGGTCCCCCCTCGTATTCTTGTATGACTCCTTGGATGAAATTGGTATTATATTCAACTGTAGCTAATGGGCCTCTATCAGTTGTTCTGATGAAAGGACAGTGTCTGCGCTTGCTTCCTGCTCCATTGGCTGGTTGTGAGAAAGCTCTCATATGGTCTTGGGATGGTTCCACAGTCGGAGGGTTGGGAGGGAAGCATGAAGGGAACTTAGTAAAGGGAAGTATACTCCTGCATTGTTTAAATTCACTTCTTAAACATTCAGCTGTGCTGGTGCAGCCTCTAAGTAGGTTTGACCTTGGTGAATCTGGAAAGGTGATTACAATGGATATCCCTTTGCCCTTAAAGAATTCTGATGGATCAATTACCTCTGTTGGAAAAGAGTTAGGATTATGTGAAGGGGAAAGTTCAAAACTAAATTCTCTCCTCACTGATTTGGCAGACAAGATAGAACTGTGGACGGTTGGGTATATTCGGCTACTGAAATTATATAATGAACGAGAATCAGACCAGTTCTCACCTAAAGAAGAGTATGAATGGGTTCCGTTGAGTGTTGAATTTGGGATTCCACTATTCAGTCCAAAGTTGTGTAATAATATATGTCAAAGGGTTGTTTCATCTGAATTACTTCAATCTGACTCCTTTGAAGAACACCATCATGCAATGCAAAGCTTAAGAAAAAAATTGCGTGACATTTGTGCTGAGTACCAAGCAACAGGTCCTGCAGCAAAGGTTCTTTACCAGAAGGAGAAATCTAAGGATTCCCCACAGCAACTTATGAATTATGCTAGTGGAAAGTGGAATCCGCTCATAGACCCTTCTTCTCCAATTTCAGGGGCCACAAGTGAGCATCAAAGGTTAAAACTTGCTAATCGACAACGGTGCCGAACTGAAGTTTTAAGCTTTGATGGCAGCATTCTTAGGTTTGTTAACTTCTAAACATTCAATTCTTGAAGATTGCTGAATTTTCTTATCAGATTAATGAATGGATTCTTCTAACATTTTTAGACATACATAAAATCAGTTACTTTATCATAAAAAAATCACCCAGCTTCTTCTGTAATCTAATCCAATGATTGTAAACATTTTTTTGTGATACATTCAAAATTAAGAGTACAAAATTTACAACTCTGGTGGTGGTGTAATGAAGGTGAATAAAATATCTTAGATGTTTGTGGTAGCATATCATATATGGTGACAGTACAGGGCTGGCTAGATACAATTTTATCCCTAATCGGATTGTTCTTATAATTCTTAAGTTGGTATTGGAGCTTTTTTCAACACATTTATCCCAACAAAACCCTAAATCTGCTGTCCCACTGCTCAATGGCAAATACTTCATCATTGTGTCAATGCCAGTGATGGACTCCGCCTTTATATGACCCTTTCTAATGGGTTTTCACAGTAGATAAACTTTCCGGCAACCTCAAAAATTTCAGATCTGGTCTGGTAACCCCCCTGGATCAGAACTGCCTTCTCTTGACACCAAACTCAGTTTTGCTGCTGGTCCTCTCTATGCACTACCATGCCTCGCTAGCACCACTTTTCACAAACTTGTGCAAAATATCTTGCATGTATATCTTGGCCATTTCAAGTGTGTTGCAAATTGTTGGTCCCATGATTTTGGTGTTCATTGTGTGCACGGTTTAACATAATCCATTTGTTTCTCTTATTTTTGTTAATTTCTTCACGTTGACTCACCATACTTTATTTCCTTGTTCTCTTTTTTTTTTGTTGTGTGTGTGGATATGAATAGAGTAATTTAAAATTAAAATTGTGATATTTTATACAAACTCAAGGCATTGAATGTTAAGAAACCTGGTATAACTCCTTCCATCTGTTCATTTATAGCGCTCATAATTTTGGTTTCCTAATCTTTCAAATTCTCAGAAATTATTTACACTTTTGGATGGTGCATGCAGATCTTATGCCTTAACTCCTGTTTACGAAGCTGCTACAAGGACAATTGATGAAACTACTCAAGCCACCACAATAAAACCCGAAACAGATGAAAGTGATAATAAAGAAGTAAACCTTCCTGGTGCAAATCTTCTTTTCGACGGTTCCCAGTTGCTTCCCTTTGATATAGGTGCCTGCCTCCAGGCACGTCAACCTATTTCCTTAATAGCAGAGGCCACAACTGCGTCAGCATCAGCCTTGGCATCTTTAGCAATCAAATAGTGTTCTGCAGTTAACATAGATTATTACACCACTTCAAAATGCATGCATGCATGAATGGTAATGCTAGCGAGTCGCATGCCAATGTTATTGCTACTGTTTGGTTTGTTACCATCTGATTGAAGGTAAGTTTCACATTTTTTCCTGTTGTAACACTGTTTTAGTTGTTAAAAACTAATTTCAATGCTACCTTGTTAAGGATCTATAAAATGATGCCCTTACAGATTTGCGAAACTTGCAAACAAAACTTTTTTTTATCTAAGGAATCCCTTTCTAGAGGAGTGCTAGCAAGTAGCAACCCTCTCTAACACACTTTTTTCCATTGGTTAAACTTTATTGAAAATTACAAAATCAACAATGTATTCTTAACATTTCTCTTCATTTTTTATTTGCTCTGCATTTTTCTACATTTTAATCCTAATCATTTAATGCTTGTGCCAATTTCCTGCTTTTAATTAAATTGGATTGTACGATCTTTTAAAAAATGCAGGTTGCATTTGTTTTGGGTTTTGGTAGATCAAGAAACTTCCGTCAGTTAGAGAGAACTAAGGAAAGAGGAAATGTGTTATCAATGTATGTACAAGATTTTTTGCTTATGTATTCTTTATTTTCTTATAAACAAATGTTAGTTTTGTTAGAAATATCGGTAAGAATGATTGGAATCCATGACTTATTTCTCTTCACTCTTCACCATTAGGTTCCCTTCTCAACAACAAATCAATCTTATATCAACATTATTTGTGTTGGAGGAAAATATGATCATACGAAACATCATTATTGCGTCCCCTTTTAAAATGTGAATTCAGTGTCTTTTACTTTAGTTGCTTCCTCTTTTATTACCAATTTTTGGGTGGGTGTGATTAATTCCATGTTAATTTAGGAAATATATTGAGCTGTGATATATGGTTTGTTTGGGTAAACTAATCCATAAGTGCTTTTAGGGAAGAAAATAAGAAAAAATAAAATAAGTTTAATTGGAAGCTAAAATAAACTTCTATGTTAGTTCTTTCATACGTGAAACTTTTATAAATTAATTATTACATAAGTTAATTTTAATTTAAAAAAAATTATTTTTTTTAAAGCTCAAACCACACTTTAAAATCAGTTAAAGTAATGATTAAACTCAAGGTCACATTCTGCTTTTAAAATAAATAGAAAACTACTGTTTTTTTAAGCAGAAATAGTTTTAAAAAAATACCCAAAAAAAAGTACTTATTTTATTTTGAAAAAAATGAAGTGCTTTTTAACAAATAAGTTTAATCATTTATCTCTTTAGCTTTCAATAATGTTGGAAATATTTGCTTTTTCAGCAATAATATTGTTTCCTAAACGTGCAACATATCTCCCACACTCTCTTGTATTGAATTCTTGACCAATTTTCAAATTAGGCACAAAATGGTAAAAGCAATGGCTGAAGCAAACGCCAAAGCTCAAAGTTGACCTGCTTACGCCACTTATATTATTATTATTATTATTATTCTGTGTTAGGTTCAAAGACAACGATGATAAGCATGGCAAAAAAAACTAAGCGCATTTACACATTATAATAATAATAATAATGGCGTGTTCTATGAATAATAATATACTATGCTTTTGAATTTAGTAGTGTCACTAACGAACGAATTGGCTTATCCTTGGTGTGTATTAGAGTTTGTTTGTGGTTCGATTTACGTGGAGAATCTCCTTAATATCATTCTTGTCGAATCTAACACTATATTTTAAACCTCATTTTCCCACCTATAAATGCTACCTGGCACTGAGGCAGCAACCCAATAATTTTTCCATAGAGATCTTGCAATTTTTTTTCCTACTGGGGTAGCCCCTACATTGATGACAAAAATCACTTTGAACATGTGGATGTCCATTTTTTGTGATTTTTTTTAATAAATGATAAAGAGATTGAAGGAAGTATTTGGAAGAATTTTTGTTTCAGCTAAGTGACATATTTGAATAAAATACAGATGATTATAAAATTGGTGGGATGGTGGAAGAGAAAAGGAGAAGGGAAAGGTTGTAAGTTCGGTTTTATCCCACAGTTAACGACTAATATTTATCAATAAAAAAAATTATAATTTACTTTAAAATAAATTTCGTTTAACTTTTAAAGAACGAAACCATCCAGTTTTGTTTATTATAGATTGTGAATTTAACGATGATGTATATACACTGTAAATGGATAACCATTTTTTCTTATAGATTTTACATGAGAAGTTACTTCTAATTCAATTTATTCTAATTTGAATTATCTCAACATGTAATTTGTCAACGTATTCATTCTTAACAAACAAATGGGTGTAAAGTCAATAACCCCTTATGATCATGATGCTTTTTCTTATTGAGTTATTGAGAATGCACAAATTAATTAATCCGGAGAGGATTAATTACTCTAATATATATATATATATATATATCAACATTGTCAGTGGACTAAGACCTTAATTACTCGACTTAGAATTGCGTGCAGCTAGGTATCTACCAAACAAATTAACAGTACTCTTTTGACAAGGAACGTAACAAGATTTGGAGATTATTATTAAATATTAAACCCGAATTAAAATAAACAAAATGGATTTCTTACGAAATAAACCTAGGTAGGTCTTGTGTTGTTTAATTAGGAGGCCAAGAAAATTAGAAGAAGAAGATGATGATGATGAATTGATGATGACTATGAGTCATGTTTGGAGATGGAGCTTATCCTAATCGATCCAATCACAACAAATTCCGATTAGCTCAGCCAAGAATATTTGAAGAAAATGTTAAAAAAAAAAAGTGTGAGAAAAATTATATAAAAAGAAAAAGTTGGGTTGCTATTATAGTGGGGAGTAAAGTGGAGACAACACACATATGGTACAGGTTATGGTACCAAAGGATTTATAGACCATGATGGCTATGTAAAGCTAAAATTAACAAGACCTTCAAACATGTGTGTGTGTAATAATGGAGAAAATTTCAGTGAAATGGTATTAGATTGTTACCGCCGGCTAGCTGATTTTTCTTTATACCGATAAATAATGAGAATAAGTGTATTGTACTGGTGTTCTGAAAAAAAAATTATACTGTCAAATAAAATTTTGCTACGTATTACCATTATTCTCACCAAAAGACCTTATTCTTCATAATGATTTTATGTTTAATTTTATAATCATTCATTTATAATAAATTAGTTAATTTTTATTAAATTATTTAAAAAATTCTTTAAATAATGAATTGTGATTGAATGAAAGGGATAAAATTATTTTAGATAGTTATTCACTTTTCCATTGTTTGTTTTAAAAGAGAATATGTTTATATATTTTTTCATTTTGACATATGATGTTAATTTTGGTATGAGTCAACTCATGCGTGTGATCACCTTTACCACATAATCAAAAGCAAACTAACTATTCACCTCCTAGGGTTGAGTATATTTTGTTTATGTAAAATGAGATAAGAAAAAGAAAACTTGTGATCTTCATCTCTCTAAATAACGTATAAAATAATTGTTTTTATTATTATTTTTATTGCCATGTAATACCTTAACTACATTAAAAAAAAAGAAAAAAAGTAAGTAACCATCTTAAATAACATTTGTTAAGGTATTTTTTTTTTAAAATTATATATCAAAACACTTACGAGAAAGACATTTCAATTAAGTTAGTATTTTTCGACCCCACCCTATTTTTAGGGATAGTTGTATATCATTTTATATTCTTAGAAATATTAGAACTAATTTTTATATTCTTAAGTATATTTAAAAAAATGTTTGATTACATTTTAATATTCTTTAAAATATTTTTCCTATGTCCCCATAAGAATATTCTTTTTCCATCATTCGTCATGGGAATAAAAATTGTCTAAAACACGAGAATGTAACTTTTTATAACCTTCTAATAAACATAAAAATAAATATTTTCACCTTTATATTTCAAAAAATAAAAGAAAATGATGTGAAACAAATGTTCTCTACTTTTTGTTATACTATAATAATGTGTCTTTTTTTAATAATTTAAAATTAATGTTAAAAACAAAAACAATAGTGATTTCAAATTTTGAAAAATATATTTTTTGTTACCTTAATCAAAATCAATATCAGGTCATTGTATAAAGTTTAGAACAATCATCTCATATTAGAAGAATAAAAATAAATTTTAAAAAATCAAAATTCCCTTATTTTATAATGATTAAAAGCATATTTAACACTAAATTTTACCATTTCATTAAAAGTTGCAAACTCTCAATTATGATAAACAAAATCCAATCATTGCCTATATAAATAAACATTCATGTCAATCACAAAAATTGTTTATTACTATAGGTCTTGTGTCACTCTTCATCAATCATATTAAAGTCATTATATTGAAAAGTAGAGACACGTGTACGTACGGATAAATATATTTTTTCACTTAAAAAATGAGTTCGAATAAAATAATCATAAGCTAAATATATTATTAATCACCTACTTTTTTTTTCTTACAACAACTACTTAACTTCTACTAATATAGTATTAATAACAAATATATTATTATAATAATTTGACATACTTAGTATTCTACTTTACTCTTATATAATTAACAAAATAATATTCTCATGCACAATATGCCGGAGAACTACTCGACAACCTAATTCTAACATATTGCTAATCCGTAAGAAAAATAAAAACTTAATTCTAATAATACTTAATTCAATGAAGAAGTCACGAATATTTTTAAAAAAGGTAAGGAAAAATTAAAGGGGTCAATCATGGTGGCAACAACGGAAAATTTTAAAAAATTGATTTTTGTTTGGTAAATCATGGATGATTATAAATAAATGAAAGATATCGAACAAATTATACAAAATTTTTTTTTTTAAAAGAGTTCTACTCCAACTTAATCATTATAACTTTTGTCAACTATTAATAATCAATAACTTTATATAAAAGGTGAATTTTGTTGACTCAACCGTGGAAATATAACTTTGTATTATCAAGATTGTTTGTGTCAAATTTAAATTATAGTTAAACTATTCATATTTTAATATATTTGAAAGTATGTAAATGAGGTGTTGAATAATTTTGGATTAATACAGTGTATTTTATCCTAGGTAAAAAGTAGATAATATTTTTTTATCTGTATGCTATAGGATCTTATACTTTGTCACTCAAGTCTTATTGTTATTAGAGAAATAATATTCACCTCTAAATATCAATCATTTTATGAGTACTCTTAATTTTTTTTTTATATCTCTTTTTTTTTTTTTTATCAAATCATATTATTTATATATCTATATTTCTCTTTCACTCTCTCCTTTTTTTTCATGTCATATAGCAAAAAAAAAAAAAAAAAATCATCCCCAATACTCTAAAATTTCAATAATAATAAAAAAAAAACTCAATTGGTTAACACATTCTCTGAGTCTTTCTCTCTCCTATTAGGTGTATGTTTGAATTTTCTTTAAACCTAAATTTGTACAAATTTTAAGATATATTTAATCATCCACCACAAAAGAAAATAAAAAAACAAGGATTGTACTGCTTTTTTAAACTCAATTTAAAACTTTCATATGCAATCCAAACACACTTTAGAACTTTCTAGTTAATGGTGAGGTATGGATTCCGATCCATTTAGCATTGAGTGTCCATTTATTTTTCTTCCTGTTATTAGGAAACCCTAACCTAACCTACACACTTCACCTCACGAGGGAACAATAATGATTGTAAGTATACTTTTATTGGCATCACATACGAAAAAAAAATGGTATGAAAGAAATGTTTGAATATGGCACGCATGGGACGTGCGTGTGTAAAAAGGAAGAGAGAAACTTGGAGAATTAATGAAAGTGGGTACTCTTTCTCTAGGTTTTGACTTGACGGGCTGTGCAATTGGATGTTGGGGTGGTGCTGCTGCACTACCCAATACCCACGCTTCCTAATTGCTTTGCTCGTGAACAATTGGACCCATTTAGAAAACAAAACCATTATTTCATGTTACATTGACTATGGTTACGAAGTTTAACAGTGATAAGAGTGTAGAATAGTTTTAGATTGTTGTTGAATAACAATTCACTGTTTGTATAATCCTTATTTTTTAGTGATGCTATTATCCTTTGAAATGTGATTTTTCTTGTTTATATGGTTGGTTTGTGTGGTGCAATTGGGGCATTGCAAGTGATGAAAAAATGGTTGGCACAAAAATGTGCATGAGTTAAATCGAGTCCCCCTTCGTACCATGCACTCTCCGTTTCTTTTGTGGTGCCCTCTTTTTCTACATAATCCATTTAGACAATTAGAGAGAGTGGACTAGTAGAGCATCTATTTACACAAAAACAATTAAAACTAAATAAAATGGTTCATTTGTTTCTTGGATTTAATTAATTTATTCAGTTGGTTTACATTTGATTATTTTCATGTTAAAATGTTTGCACTTGTAAGATGATTTTGAGATTTGTCACTTGGACAGGCTCTCATGTGAATATGGGATTCTTTTTGTATATATTAATAGTGATTTTGAAGTTTAACTCAAAATTTTATATGAATTATTTAAATCCTCTGTTTCTAATTAAATTGACCCTAAAGGGTATGTGGATATGAGATTTTATCTTCTAAACGGTGGTTGTTCGAGATGATGAAAAGTATAAGGTTAATTCTCAAGTGGCTTGCTCTAATTGATAGATATAAGTGCATTTTCTTCATTTTAGTTAAGGCTTGGAATTTGTATCACTTGGCGATAGAAATTAGCAAAAAACGCTTCAATTTTTTTTGATAGTTAAAGTGTGGATAAAATATGCTTGAGTCGTTGCAAAATATGAAAAGTATTAGTTATATTCATAAAATTCGTGTTAATTTTTTCCCTGTCAAAATAATAGTTTAAGACTTGTTGAAGGGTAATATAAAATAATTTTATACTTTTAAGTTAATTATAATTTATCGTTTTAATAATTTTATAAATCATTTTATAAAAGTTATCTGAATTATCATAAATAGAGAATTGTAATTGACTCTATAAATAAAAGATTGTGATTGACTAGTAGTATAAAATTATTTTAAACGATCAATGTATGATCATTTTCTCTAAAAAAAAATTAAAAATAAAACACATTTTTATAGGTTTTTAATGTAATTTTGTTAAATAATATTTGCAGCTATACATTTACAATATTGAACTTAAAATAACCAACAAACACATTATATATAAGAACTAGTTGATTAAACTAGATCTTATATACAACGATTTAGATAATTCTATATACAATTAGATAGTTGTAAGAAAGATTTTATTGAGTTATCAACCTTTAATTGACATTGATATGGATGATTCTCATATGAAAACAAAGCATGTGTATTAATATTTAATTATTGTTAAAAAAAAAATACAAATGTTCAAATACTTTTTAATATGTCATTTTTTTAATACAAAATTATCAAAAAAACATGTAAAAATGTGTTTTATTTTTTATAGCGACGAAATTAATAAAAAAATTGTATGAGGATGAAATTAATACTTATATTATTCGAGGATCCCAAACATATTTTGCACTTAAACCATTTATTTATTCATTTAAAAGGTAATAAATAATAGGGTATTATATATAATTGGGAATTTTAAAATCCAATCATTGAAATAACAAAATTAGGCCGTACGCTCGTACTAGGTATGTGTAAATATAAAAATGTAGGAATCTAATGGTGCAAGATTAAAAAAAAAAAAAAAAAAAGATGAGCAAGGACGAATATACTTTTTTTTAACCTTTATTCTAGTAGCTTTGCTTTGTTGTTGAATCATAGGACAATTGATCCTTTTAGCTAGGTACTTGATTGATAGGTGCATGCATATATATGCTAATATGTTATATCATTCATCATTGACAACCAAATATGAGAATAATACATTTTTTCTGAATTTCTTTTTTAATAGTTTAAGGTTATGAGAATATTGTGTTTAGTTTAGAAGACGAAAATAACATGGAGAGGATGAAAATAATTTTGAATGTTTGGTGGATGAGAAATAAGGTGGAAATTATAAGTATAAAATATTGGTGGGACTTGTTTGTATTATTTTTTTACTTTTTTCTTTTATCTATCTTTTCATCTCTTCTTTATTTATTTTCAACCAAACAATTTTTCTTTTTATCCTATTCTTTACCTATTTTTACTTTTTTTTTTAATCTATACTTTATTTCTCTTGTATCTATCAAACATAAAATTTCATTAAAATATGATACGGATAATTTTATTTTCATTAGCGATTTTGTTTGAACATAAGTAAGATAAGTCAAATCTTTAAAAAAAAAAGTTTAATTAAGTTTTTCGTATTATAATTTAGAAGTTTTTTATTTGTTTATTTTGCCTTATAATTTTTTAAAAATTGTCTCTATAATTTCCAAAACTTTCACTTTTAGATGCCATCACACGCCATGTCGCAATGTGTAATGTCAACATTAGTAAAAAACACTTTTAAAATTGAATTAGGGTCAATCATAATAAGAAAGAATACGAAGTATTTTAACAAAACAGGGCTTTGCAAGCTTAAAAGGTCAGTTTCGAGGAAAGTGGATTTTCACGTTGCAAACCATGTTTTCATATTGGAAACTAGTAAAGACTTCAGTCCCACATTAAGATACTCGAGTTTCACTGAGTTATGTGGATTTTGCGTTGCGTTTTTGCAATCTAAATGAATCATTTTTTTTTCTTAATCAATTATATCTTATTTATTATAGATTTAAACGTTTTTTTTTTTTTATCATGTTTTAAACACAAGCTTTTAACAAAGCCTCGTTGATAAGATTTACATATTTTTTAATCAAAATTAAATATGTTATTTATTCATCTCTTAGCTTTCCTACCCATTGAGTCGTCAAAATAGATTGAACTGGGTAGGCCAATCCATCTTTACCAAGAATTACAAAAATAAAAATTAAAAAGATAGATATGAAATAAACAAAGTTGAAGTATCGGAAATAAAGTGAGGATATTAAAAAAAAAAAAGTATATATATATATATATTACACATAAGTTTATTATTTAAATCAAGTTTCAAATAAAAAAATAACACTTTACAAAAGTGATTAAAATTGAACTTTTTATTATTTACATAGGTGAAAAATATATATTAGTCTTTGATTATCTAGAGAAAAAAAAAAAAAAAAGGTATAATCAATCTTTATTTATTTATTTTTATTATTATTTTGAAAAATTATCTAACTTTCAAGATACTTTTTGAACTTTTTATTATTTGGAAAATAGTTAATGGTTTTTTTTGGTAAAGTTTTTTTATTTAAATCTCATTTTCTTAAAATAAATATCCAAATTTAAATTACTTCATCCAAATAAGTAATCTGAAAGGGATATAATTTGTTTCGACCAAGCAAATTATTTAGAAAATAAAAGGAATAGAAATGGAAAAGATTAAATTTTTATTCATTTCAAGTTTCTTAAAATTGAAAAATCTTTCATCCAAAATACCACCTTAGTAAATTATGTGTATTTTACTATCTTACTTTGCGCGTATATATATATATCATAATTTTAAACAATTTTAAAATAAACAAAAGATTGATACTATATAGCTTTGGTATTAGAAGGGGGACAAGGAATTTTCCGTACACCTCTAAGAATACGATGCAACCACATAAATTGGGCAGATGTGTAGACATCTTAATAGTGCCATCATGTTTTACTCCAACTTTTGTAGAGATGAGCATTTGTAGGCCACCAATTTTCATGGAAATGGTGTGCACTGTGTTTATCTAAACCTTAACACCCCCCATGCCTCCAAAAGGACACAACCCATTTGAGAAAGGACAAGAGGGTAGTCAATAATGTACTCATAATCCTCATCTTATGCCTATAGGTATTGCTCCAAGCTTTTGGGTTATTCTTTTTCAATTAAGAAGGTAAACTATGACACCCACGAATTACATTCAACATTTATACTTGTATATATTTTTGTAATTTTCTTTCATATTCTTAAATCAAGTATCAATGATCTCAAAAAATTTGACGTAATAATTAGATATATCTTTATACATTGTGAAAATATCTATTTAATAAGAAATTATACATTGAAATTCTTCAAATCAAATGAGTGATAATTATTTTATTAAATTCTTATCCAGTTTTAACTTTGAATTATTTATTTGTTGATATATCAGAAAATCTCTTTTATAGTTCTAAGTGTTATTTTTTAATTTCTTTATTCATAGAAAAAAAAATTAATGATAATTATATAAGAACGAATTCACTGTTCAGCGTATTATAAATTATATTAATTTATTATTTGTGAACCGGTGAATAAGTGTGCTAATTAAAAAAAAAGTCATAATTCATTTTATATATAATTATTTATGTTGCGCACCTTTTAAAAAAGATTCATATATCCACATAACTAAAAAAAAAGAGTGCCACCTTTCGATGTCCCTTGGTAAATGCTAGTTACTTGTCGTTCGATTATAGCTCTTTGAAGCTTTGGCAATGCAGAGTGGAATGAATAATGAAAATTCTTACCTAACTCTCTTTGGATTATTCTAATTTATTCTCTCTATACATACTTTAATTCATATCCTGTGCCATAATGGGCTTAGATAGAGCTTGCAACTACTAAATTAATGTTTTATCATTCTTTTGTAATCATGATTCTTTCACAAAAAGGTGAGAGTTCTCACGTAGTTCAAGGATATTAATTTATTGTAAGTTTTCAACATTAAGATTGATAGAATATCTTCATACTATAAACTTGCATACATACAACTTTGGTCTAACAATGTTTTTGTGGTGGTCATAATTAGATTCTTTGAAATGCATTATTATTATTTTTATTTTTTTCTGGAAACAGAAGGAACAAGGTTTCTTAACCAAGAAAGTTAGCCATAACTAAAAGAAACAACAAATGATAAGATTTGTTTATTGGTTTCCCATTCTTAAAAAGTGGTGTCACGGGTTCAGAAGATAGCCCCTTAATTTACAATATATTATGGCAAAGCATGCACTATGATATATATGCCCTTTACAAGGAATTTATAAAGTACAATGGACTTACCAAAAGGATCTTCCATATAAATTCCAACACATACTACTATCCTTTGAGAGATGGTATATTTGGAATGTTCTTTAATTGTACTTCACCACTATCTCACTTTTTATTTTATTTTATTATTTTTTTCTTTTTAATTATCATACCAACTATCTTGTTGTACTTCACCCTTATCAGACTAGTTTAGAATGTAATAAGGAAAAAATTGGATAGTGGGGAATCGCCTAATAAGTTTATATTGGTAAAATGCATAGTAATATAACCAAACCACTCCCATTCAAGAAAATTAAGACCACTCTTGAGGGATAGGACATCTAAAGCATAAAACAATAACATTTGGGTTTGCAAGTTGCAGCCAAGCCTCTTAGATTTGCCAAAACTTTTTTGGATCTAATCTTTTTGGGGGCATATTATATTTTCATTATCATATCATGCAAGTGGCCCATAATAAAGTGGGATAGATTAACAAAATAACTAAAAATGCTATCTAGAACAATATTTTCAATATTATGCAAATATTACCAACAACGTCCAACACAGTTGGTAGATAACTAAGTTCCTTAAACATGCTTGTAGTGATTCAATTCTCTTACTGTGTGTATGAAGAAGAAGACTAACTTTATGGATGTTTGGATAAATGTCTCTAGAATGATTTATAAGAATAAAAAATAAAGTTAACTCAACTTATCTAATTTATAAAAGTTTGACATATTTTAGAATAAGTTACATGAAAGAGTTTTAACAAATTAATTATTGGAGAAATTTATTTCAGCTTTTTAATTTCATTTTTTCACCTAGAAATCCTTATAAATTAGTATACTCAGACATACCTTTTATTAAGAGAAACAAAACTTAATTTGATGATCTCTATGCTTCAAGAGTTTAGTTTTATGTCTTCCAGCTTTAAATATTAGAAAGTGGTTGCCACTTTTTGCTGCCTTGAACTTGATAGGATTAAAAAGGTATTTTAGGCAAATAGAAGAGAAGCATAAAAAGTTGAGAAGTACTATTTTAGAGAAAGGATATAGATATGGCAGCTTCTGATATGTTGAGAACACCAGCAAGGTTTTGAGTGAACATGAAGCGATGAAGACCCTTATTGAAATGTGATGGTTCACCACAGTGTTCTTGAGACATCTGTAATATCATAAACTGCTTCTAATGAATGCCACTGGCCTCATGCGCATAGTGCTATTTCAGTTCTCATCCAATCAATCTGTGAAAAGCTTAACGTAAAGGGTCAAAAGTGAGATAGAAAAGTAAAAGCATAATGAATGAACACAAGTCATTTTTATTATATCAGTAATTGATTCCAAAAGCTCTCATCAGAATTGTTTATAGGCTTTAGTTTGATTAGAACTGCACCAGGGTACCATAGTTTAAGATCTTGTTAGTTTCCATGATTATGACATATAGTACTTTGTCTATGCTATGCAGAACATGATAGTTAGTACTCAAATAAACTAGTAAACAGAACACAAAGGTGTGTGATCAAGTTCATACCAAGTCTTGAGTAATTATTCAACTCGATTTGGTTTGTCGGAGTACAGGTGTGGAGTGGAAGTCATATATAAATAGAAATGAAAAAGTTAAATAACAAGTGAGAAAAAACCTATAAACTTAAGCCTTAAAATTGAGTTGAAATTTGATGTTAAATTCACTTACCTGATATAAATTTTTTCAATGTTTAACCCACAGAAGGATTTACATGATGAAATATGGTTGGAATTTAGGTACAAGTGTTTTGATTTGCTTAAAAAAACACAATTGCTCCAGCATAGTCCCTACAATCCATAATATGTTAGTAGTGGCTCATGAGTCATCATAATTATAATAATAATGACCATCAAATATCAATTCTTGCTCCTTTTAAACTGGCCTTCATTGCGTCATGTATCAAAAGGAATTATTGGTTTTTAAGAGTTTTTGGTTTTCAAAATTGCTTCCGAAATTGGGTAGGGACCTCAAGAAAAGCTCCCCTGAAATTGACTTTGCCACCGTTCTTGTATGTGCTAAAAAAAAAAAAGATTTTAAATTGCCAATCACATTTGATTATGATGACCACTACAAACACATCAATCAGTGATTACAAACATGGTTTTAAGAAACAGTTCATCGCCATTATGACTGTAATATTAAGGTTTTAACTCGCCCTCTATAGTTGACTCCTATCGACATCCAATAATCGCGTCTGCAATTTACAACCCTGCTATTTTACTTGTCTTAGCCATATTATAGATAGAATTTAAGCACCATCCTCATAATTTTATATCAAATGTTGTATTGCATCCATTGGCAAAAGTTTCAAGTCATAAACTTCAATTACTCCAAACTAGCAATGACTAATGTGAACATGTATAGAGAGCCATAGATATGTAGTATATAGATTGCATACAAAAGTAATACTAATACACAGCCACATACATATAACAACTTTATGACATGGACTCAGGACGGCCACATTATATATTTATAATAAATAGTGATTTTCCTCTGTATTTATATCTCATAAACTCTTATCACATACATATATTATTTTTTAGATGATTAATTTTCATAAAAAAATCTGTCTCACCATCTTTAATAAAATTCTTTTCTTTCAACCATGTATTTTTCATATACAATATACAAACTTAAAACCTTATTTAATAACACCATATCTATTACCACTCATCCCAACTACTAATTGTTACCACATACATACATTATTACAGTAGCAGCAGGAGCACTTCCCAATTATTGTTGAATTTCTGCTCATGTAAGCCCTAGTACCATAACTCTTTGCCCCCAAACTGGCCCCACTTTTCTAGCCATAATCTTCTATAAATTCACCTCAATTCTCACACAACCTTCCCCAGTTCCAATATCATCATATCAGACTCTCTCAGCATCATAATACCTTACAACAAGACCCTTAAACCAACTTTTTCATAATCCAGAAAATTATTAGTTCCAAAACTTTTCCAACCATGGTTCCTAGTGAGATCAGAGGACTCCACTATCTAGCACAAGAAAATCCATTCCTAGTCCAACCAAACTTTGGCCTTCTTCAAAGTGACTTCCCAAATCTCCATCTCAACTTTCCAAACTGCCACTTCCCTCCTTCATCAGGCCATCATCATGACTTTGTTGTCCCTCCTCCCTCCTCATGCCTCAGCAGCAACTCAACCTCCGATGAGGCTGATGAGATCCATTTCAACGTCATCGATGAACGAAAGCACCGGAGAATGATATCGAACCGTGAGTCCGCCCGGAGGTCAAGGATGAGGAAGCAGAAGCACCTGGACGAGCTGTGGTCGCAGGTTGTTAGGCTCAGGACTGAGAATCACAACCTTGTTGACAAACTTAACCATGTCTCTGAGTCACATGATAGAGTCCTCCAAGAGAATGCACAGCTCAAGGAAGAGGCTTCGGATCTTCGCCGAATGATGGCTGACATGCAAATTGGAACCTCTTTTGCTTGCACCTTGGAAGATTTAGAGGACCTTCCATCATGCAACAACAACAACAACACTTCACAACTCAAACCTAATCCTTCAAACTCAAACTCATGAATGAATGAGGCTATTTTCCCACTATATATATTATACACAAACTCTTATATATATGTGTCCCTTTTTTCTTACTTTAGATATTTCTATGATCTTTTGTGCCTCCATTGGAGATGTATGAGTTTAGAAGCATATCATATCATATCATATCATATATATATCAATTATCAAATAATTAACATCTTTACATGTTCTTTACTTTGAATCATTATAATATAAAATATAAAAAATTTACGTACATAGTACAGAGGAATTAAACAGTTACTTGTGCACCATATCGCCGCGTCCTTATCCTTGATGGTGATGAAGCAGTGTACCTAGCCAGAATATGATATTCTCATTTTTCTTTCTCTGTAGCCATCATACAAAATTAACCAAACAAAAACCCCATTAAGAAAAATTGATCAGTTATTATGGATAAATAAATAAACCAACTAAAGGCAAAATGATTACAAAAAATATATATATTGGAATAAAAAAAAATTGATCTTTACTTGAAGAAGTAGCTGCTACAGGTAGCTATGTAGAGTTTGTCTTTTGTAGGACCAAGAGGGGTGAGCTATGCACGTGCAAAAGTAAAACAAGGTATCATAAATCTGAAATT